>CM031595.1:141879470-141881970 GCA_018398815.1 Conus ventricosus | reverse complement strand
AATTCACTAGTAGTAGTAGTAGTAGTAGTAGTAGGGACGGCGTTTTGATTACGCCTAGACCGCGAGGTCTAATATTTGTCCCCTCGTTCTGGTTATATTTATCTAGATTGGTCGTACCTAATGGGGTTGCTACTCGTCATAGCCATAAAATAGATCTTCTAGCTGGGGCAGTTTGTCGATCAGGTTCTTGAACTCATTCACAGATTTTGCAAATTTAACTGATGAAGGTAATGCATTCCATGGGTTAACAACTCTAAAAGAAAATGAGAATTTGCGCTTGTTAGTTCTGGCATGCATTACAAAGAGTTTTCCTGCAGAGTTCCTCGTAACATTCACAGGCGCATAGGAAAACAAGGAGTGCAAGTCAACATCATCAAATCCGTGGAAAATTTTAAACATCTGTATGAGATCACCTCGTAGTCGTCTACCCTTTAGTGAATGTAGGTTCAAAATTTTAATCGATCATAGTAGTTCATTTCTTTGCATTCCTTCAGCAGTCTGGTTGCACGCCTCTGAACTCTTTCGATCAGGATGGATTGCCTCTTTAGGTTTGCAGGACACCAGATAACATTTGCATATTCCAGATGCGGTCTCACAATGGACTTATATAATGTAGTGAAAGTATCTTTGTCTAAAAATGTGAAGGCTCTCTTTACCATTCCTAATACTTGGTTTGCCTTACCCACAATTCGGTTTATGTGCGGGTCAAAATCAAGGCTTTCATCAAATGTAACACCCAAATCCTTTTCTTCGTTACATCTTGTAATCTTTTGAACATTATTACCCAGCTTCATTTCATACTCATTTACAGGATTTTTATTCCCCATATGTAGAACATGACACTTTGACACATTGAAAAATAAGCACCAGGTCTCTGACCACTCTTGTAATTTGTTGATATCATTTTGGATGGTGGAGTTTTCCCTTGCAGTGTTCATTATTTTGGTATCGTCCGCGAAGATGTGGCACATACTCTGCAATGTAGAGGGCATATCGTTTATGAAAACAGTAAAGAGAATGGGACCTAATATGCTACCCTGGGGTATACCACTCAGTACATCTGCTTTTTCGGACTTAGCATCACCTACCCTCACTCTCTGTGTGCGTCCTTTAAGGAAACTGCTAGTCCATTTCAAAATGGAACCACATACACCGTAAGCAGCGAGTTTGGTAAGTAACCTTTCATGTGGGACTGAGTCAAAAGCTTTTTAAAGTCAAGATAAATGATATCTACAGGTTCCCCTTCATCCAAATAAAATGTGAGCCTTTCCATAACTTGTAATAACTGCGTCACACATGACCTTTTCTTCCTAAAACCGTGCTGGCAATCAGCATAGAGTCCATTATCAGTGAAATGTGAAACAATAGTATCTCTCACTAGGCTTTCTAATACTTTACATAATACACAGGTAAGTGAAACTGGGCGATAGTTTCCTGGATCTGATTTACCTCCCTTTTTAAATATTGCCGTCACTTCGGCCGTCTTCCAGTCCTCGGGTAAAATTCCAGTCTCGATAGATGTGTTGAACAGAAGACAGAGAGGGCTGGCTATTTCATTGCACACTTCACGTAATACTCGTGGAGGAATAGCATCTGGACCCTGTGCTTTATCAGGTTTGAGCTCTCTCAGCTTCTGTTTTACCGCTTCGCTGGTAACCCTAGTGTCACTAACTGATATACCATGTGAATAAGAACATTCGCTTAGGTTGGGTACATTGCTCGCATCTTCACGCGTGAATACACTTGAAAAGAATTTATTCAAAACATCAGCCTTTTCAGCATCAGCTGTAGCCATGGAGCCATCTTCTTTTTTCAAAGTGCTGATACCAGTATTGCTTTTGAGCCTCTCCTGGATATATTTCCAAAATTTCTTGGGATTGGTTTTGCACTCTTTAGCAATTTCCTTTTCATACCCTTTTCTGTCTCTTTTTAGCATTTTTGTACACAGATTCCGCTCCTCTATGTAACTGAGATACTGTTGTCCAGATTTGGTTTTCAAATATCGTTTAAATAATTTGTGCTTTTTCTTAATTATTCTCATTGTTTTCTTACTCATCCACATGGGTATCAACTTTTTCCTTTTGCATCTTTTCACCTTGGGTATGCATTTCTCCATTCCCTCCCGGAGGACATTTTTGAATTTTTGCCACATATCTTCTACCTCATTCTCAGGCAAAGATGACCAGTCTTTTTCTCTTAGAAACTCTCTCAATTTATTATAGTCACCCCTCTTAAGATTGTACACATACTTGCATTGTTCCTCATTCGATTCACAGTTCACATTCAACTCAAAAACTAAGACATCATGGTCACTGTTGCCGAGTGGGTCTTGGTGTTCGACCTCTGAAATCAAGGCTTCATCATTAACCAGCACCCAGTCGTCCAGGGTTGGGCTCTGGTTTACTCGCCTCCTTGTGTACTGCTTCACCTGTTGGATGAGGAAAGCATCTTGTAGCCTCATTTTAATTTCCTCCCCTTTATCACCTGAGAAATTTCCATC
>CM031595.1:141859470-141874470 GCA_018398815.1 Conus ventricosus | reverse complement strand
ACAGTTCTGAAGAAAGTGTACCAAACATATCCCCATTTCATAAAACTGAAAAAGATTATAAAACAAAAGGAAAAGAAAAAAAAAAGCCTGAAGCACATGAATAAAGAATACAGCGTTCAGATAAGATCATGTGGATGACTAACAGACCACTGTCTGTTTGTCTGCCGATTTTTTTTCAGCGTTTGTCTTTTTCCTCTCTTTTTTTCCAAATTCATTCAAATATGTTTCAGAAAATAGCAATTTCCTACGGAAGTTTATGATTTTGTAAAACGTACCAGAAAATACATGGTGGTTGGCAGCTAAGGAGAAGTATGTAAGTGTGGAAATCTTGAACAAGGTGTAGCACAGAAAGCAGCAACCATCAATATGCCTCAGCACAGGTGGTGCTTTGTGGTACAGTACAACGAAGACTACAAGGTACAAGGCCATTCTGAACAGACCTGCCCATTGAGCATGACTGAGAACACAGAGCTTAGAGATCCATGACCACCCTCAGACCCTGATATATGTCATGACACCTGTATTCATACACCTTGGTCAACAGTCACAGAACAATCACAACAAAGTATGTGTTCATTCTCTCTCTCACACACACACACACACACACACACACACACCCTAAGCACACACACGCCCGCGCGCTCACAGAGAGAGAGAGAGAGTGTGTGTGTGTGTGTGTGTGTGTGTGTGTGTGTGTGTGTGTGTGTGAGTGTGTGTGTGTGTGTGTGTGTTTGCTCTTAAATGTTCACTGCAAATGTACATGACAAAGTGGAGCCTAAAGGCAACTGACTGATCCACATCATCAGCACATGGCTGTAGAGTCATCGTAAATTCATACCAATGAGTTAATTGACTCTGTGCCAGCAGCTCAATGACATCTTTACTTCGATTGCTGTTTCTAAGCCACTCTGTCTGGGTTCTCATTTTACATGCTTGATAATCACAATGTCTTCTGATTAGATGTGTATCCAAATAAACAAATGGACATCACAATGGCAGCTCCAGCAACTGTGTCAATACCAGACATTTTTGTTAATGCCTTCCTCTGAACCAGATCAGTGGGCCTGAGATGGTGGGTTTACTCCTATGCTGAGAGAGTGACTTTATTTCTGTGCTGAGTGAGTGGCTTTTTTCCATGCACAGCTTTCTTACTTTTTAAAAGCTTTGCACTTGCCTTGGCTGAAGGCTGTGTCAGACCAATTGACATAGGCTAGAACACCAAGGCTGCATCAAATTGTTGTATATGCTCTGCATAGTTATGCGGGTATTGTCCTCAGTCGTGACAAGCTCCTAGCATAACATTATCAGTCTCCAAAATCCCTCGAAGTCGGAGTGTGGCTGCCCACGTGACAGGGTAATCAAAAACGGCCACACAGTGTTATGTTCTCATCCCTAGCTGATGCATTTGTACCATAGTGTTCAAGTGCTTCGGCTGTTCAGATGATCCCTGGAGTCTTTTAGCCAAGGTACGACAACAACACCAACAAAAGCTTTGCACACAGGTCTTTTGCGCACCTTATCTTTCATTTGCATTCAACTGAGTGGCATAAATTATACATGTATGATGGATGCTATGTTATTTTTTTCTACAGCTTTGTATCTCCAATAATGCATGAGTGTTGATTATGTCTTTCTATCACTTACTGAGGGCCTAATAAACAACTGCAAAAATGAGTATGACCAGTGTTATTATTCAGTATCAAAATACAATTATGTTATGTGTTTCATAAATGAGCAGTCACAGACATTAATAGATTTCATTTTCTCAGAGTTTTGCTGTTTTTGTTGGAAGACAATGGAGATGGGTGGATGGGAGGAGTGGGGAGGTGAGGGGTGGAATAATGAGAGAAGGACAAAAAAGAGCACTGAGATCAGAAAAACAATGAAAACCATGCAACCTCCTGGTGTTTACATTTTCTTAACCCCTTTTCCATCAACTTTCAAAGTGAACAGTTCATGCTGAAAGAGATGCTGGTTTTCCTCTTCTCCTTCAGCATGTAACATTACAATCACTGGCCATGGATGGAGATGGCCTAGAGCTTTGTCAGAGTTTGATTATGCAGTCACAACTCACAGATCGACATTAAACCATCATGTGATACAATGCTATGTGGAGACAGTCTGAAGCCATGGTAACTGTAACACTGACAGCTTTCATTTTCCCTCAAAAGGATTGAACTCTCTGAAGACAGAACGAGGCTGCTTAGGTGATAAAGCAATTAGAAACTTCCAAGCATACAGTGTTTTTCAATCAATTAGAAACTTCCAAGCATATAGTGTTTTTCAATCAGAGAAACACACCAAGTGATCTGGTAAAAATTTGCTCATGAAGGAAATTCAGATGAAGAAGCAACAGTATAGATCTTGGTAACTGGGGGTGATTTTAACTCTATAGCACTAGTGTGGGAAAAAAGACAAGTGTTTGCTGGCTGCTTCACACATCAAGACTTAGCACAGGGCAAGCAGCACTGGGAGGAAAATGGAGTTAAACCTGAGAGGGGGACAAAGCCATAGAAATGATGGTGACATCACTGTTGGTCAGTAATATCCGTTCACTGACAAGACCTTCCAGTCTTTTCCTTTCCTCCTGTACACACAGAGGAGAGACTGTCCCAGAAAGCTCTGGAGATGTATGTGGGATGACAGCCTGACAGGGAATGTAAATCAGGGGGGGGGGCACTGAGATTGGGGTCAGACCAACAGGAAACAGCTCCACAAACAACCACAACAACCTAGGGTTGACCTCTGGCTGTCTCCCCAATGACACGGGGACTGACACAGGTGACATCTTCTGGGAGATGTCTGAGCCTGTCTGGATTTTTATTGTGGACACACTACCACCTGTGTACAATTTTGTCTGAGTTATACTGTAGAAGGACTACCATCTGTGTACAATCTTTCCCACATTCAGACAACAGTCATGGGTCCAAACCCTAACAGGACTTTTTTTTTCAGTTGGTGTCAAGACAGACAACACTTTAGGTAATGTTTCAAACATGTGATCTTACTTACTTTATCCGAAGTATAACTTGTTAAAAGAAAACCAGAAGTATTTCAATTACTTCTTTCATTCAGCACAAAACGTACTGCTCACATGAGCGCACACACATACATACGGGCATGCACTCCACACACACACACACATGCATGTGTGCATGCGCACACACACACACACACACACACACACACACACACACACACACACACACACACACATCCGCACGCACGCACGCACACAACACACCACGCATGCACACACACACACACACGCACACACACACACACGCACACACACACACACACACACACACACACACACTTTCAGTCACACACACAGAGAAGAACTCGAACAGGAGCATGACAACAACAATAGCAGCCAGAAAGGTAGGAGGGAGGGGCTGGGAACAAAACAGGTGGGCGGAGGACCAAGTAGAGAAAGACAGATGCAGTTACAGTTGCAACAGAGAGAAGGCGGATCCTGGAAGGCAGGGGGGGATAATGATAGGGGTGTGCTTCTTCCCCTCACCCCTCATCAACTGTTTTGTGTGACTGACTGACTGTAGCTGGGCAACCTCTGCATTTCATCCTTGCCTTTCAGGTGAACATCAAGCAATCACTTCCCAGTGTGCTGCTTCTCAGCACCGCTGCCAGGGTAGTAGGGAATGGGTGAAACTATTACAGGCATTATTTTACTGAAAGGGCATAGATATTTGCTGGATAGCTAGTTAATAGAGCTCAGGGCGTAACACAAGTACGAAAGGAAAAACAGGATAAAACAGCAAATCAATAACTGGTGAGTGACACTGGTATGCTCAAGCATGTGAAGTTAACTTGTGCCATCAGTGGGCCACAAAAAGCATGAGAAGTTTGAAGGTCAAGTGGGTGAAGGACAATGGGTGAGTTTCAGGGTAAAGTAGCACTACTGAGTGAAGGCAACAGACATACAGAAAAGAGAGCTACAGAATAGAACAGTATTACTTAGGAGTATTAAAAGAAGAGCTAGAAGATAAAAGAGTATTGTTGGGAGGTGATAAAAGACACAGGAAGATCTAGAGGATAAAATTATTTTACTGATGGGTAATAAAAGACGTAATGGAGAGCTACAGGATAAACGGTTATCACTCTAGGATAATAAAACACCATATGGAGAACAAAAGGATAAAGTAGTATTACACAGGGGTAAAAGCAACATCAGGAGAGCTGGAGGATAAAATTGTGTTGTGAGGTGTGATAAAAGACAAGATTGGAGATTAAATAGTATTACTTGGGGAAACAGAAGACACAAGGTGAGCTCGAGGATAAAACAGTATTACAGAGGGGTGATACAAAGACTCAGAGACATGTACAGGATAAAACAATACTACTGATGGATGACAAAAGACATTATAAGGAAGCCAGGATAAAACAGTATCATTCAGGGGTGATAAATACATTAAGGATTGCTAGTTGATACTGAGGAGTAACAAAAGACAGAGAGATCTGAGGATAGAACAGTTGTACCGAGGGGGTGATTGAAAAAAGTACAGAAATCTAGTTCTAAGTCAGTGACCAACGACAACAGACACATGGAAGGCTAAGGAATTTTCAGAGTGGAGACTAAACTTAAAAACGCAGAGAGCTACAAGATAACACAATATTAAAAAGAAAGAGAGAGTGGATAGTACAATATTACTGAGTGGATATAAAAGACAGATATCTACATAATACTACAAAATCATTGGGTGACGGTAAAAGACTGAGAGAGCCAGAAGATGACATGCTATCCAGAGGTCATGAAACTAAGAGAGAGCTACAGGATTAATATAGTATTGATAAGTGGTGTTAAAAGACAGGAAAACATGAGGATTTATACAGTATTACTGAGTGGTGAAAAATGACACAGCAAGAACTGGCAAAGTAACATATTATAGTAAATGATGATCAAAGAAAAGGCTACTTGAGTATAATATCAAAACTAATATTGACCATAGACATGGGATGGTTCTGGGCCAGGAAAAAAGGAAGACCAGATATGGTCTCCATGGATGCTTTCTGCCAACATAGTCCTCTCCTAATGCACCCACTGCATCCTGCTAGATTCTTTTGCAGGTATGCAACGGCAAAAAATATCTTAGACAAGTTTGATCCACAGCCCTTTTATAGTGTAAGTAAAACAGATTTTCATGGACTCCTTTTACAGGGGTTCCTTGATGATGGGACCTTGAGAGAAACCACCGAGTTCTCATTTCCCATCACTGTCCTTCCCTTAAGCCACTGTTAATCTCGCTCCTTGGCATACACTCTGAGCTCTGACACATCCCCATCAGAATGTTACTCCCTGTTGAGGACATTTTATTGACAGTAGCTGGTAGTATCAGACATTTGGTGTCTCATCTGCTCCCTACTAACTCTGTCAATCTCTGGATATAAAATGGGGGTGTGGGGGAGGGGGGTAATTGTCAGTAAGCTTTGCAGCTTACAATATCATCATGAAGGTTGTCTGTCAAACCTCACTTTATGGCCAAATATTCTTCTTTGTGTGCAGGATAATTTGCCTTTAACTTGTCAACCCTCTGCTTGCATTATAATCAATCACCTTCGGAAAGTTCTCCATTTTGATGCTGATACAAGACTTCCCCTGACCCAAATCCACTGGCATCACAGTGCAGCTCAAATGGCAGTGTCTTATCTGTGATTCCTACCCAGTACTGGCTCTTCTGACCAAACCTTGATCAAGTCCTCAAGGACTGCTACTCAAAAACAGCAGTCTATAAACTATCCTGATCAGCCAAGGCATTCAAAAAGGAGACTTACACAGGATGACATCAAGACAGAGAGACAGTGGATAATATTCTTACCTGCCAACAAATAGCCATAGATGCTGCTGCCACTGCCTGTGCTGTGTCTGTGTCCTCCACTCCTTGCTGAGCGACCACTGCCAGGCCGACCCTCACGCTGTGCACCTGCATTCCGATTTTGGTCGCTGCGCAATGATGGACCAGGGGAAGGTGGAACGGCTGAACGGTATGCCATGGCTCATCACAGTTCTGTCAGATATACAGTGTTCACAGGTCTGTATGAATGTCTCCCTTCAATACTGATGAACATGTTTCATTCATTACTATAACAAGAAAACATGTGACCTGAAGCGAATTGAAATGACACTAACATTCTCCCCTCCCCCCACACCCTTTTTTTCTTTTTTTCTTTCTTGTCAAATTTTCATGCTCCCACACTGTGGTATTACTGTCAGATTGCTCATTCCCACCTGCCCACACACAACAACACTGAGGCACATCATGTAACAGACCCAGAACTCAAAGTCTGCAAGGAGCAACAACTACTGAATTAGTATCAAGTCGAATTGAGTGATGCACCAGTGAAGAGATTATGCAACTGCTAAGTCCTTTTATAGTGTTCAATGGTGCCTTATCTGAGCAGTGCAATAAATGTAAAGTTACAGTCAGAGCAAGTAAGCACCCCCCCCCCCCCCCCCACACCCCATCCTGAACGATATCTTCCTTCCAGTGATAGTCCCTATGACCTAGGTGCTCAATGCTAACAATCCTAATACAGACCCACAACCATGGACAAAGAGAGGTAATCAAAACTGAGGTCATCACCAGAGCAGGACATGAAGGGCCAGAGATATGGGTACTTTTTTATGATGATCAATGAGACTTCGGGTGATTCATCTGCTATGGAACTCCATTCTGGTCTGAGACTGCATGACAGGGCTCTACTCTACTTCTTTTCATTGCATGATACATCCTGGTATCAGCCATGTCTGAGAGATTCACAGACCCACTGTACTTCTCAGGAAATGTGCACAACACTTACAGAAATGCATGCATAAAGTAGATAAGACTTGACTACAAGTGTGATTCCAGCATGGGTGTCTTCGATGTGGTGTCCACGATAAATCTGTGTCATTTTTCAGAGAAATTCCCAATTACTGACATGCAGAGATAGTCAGAACACCTTGTGACAATTAAGTGGAATTTTAAAATCATCTTTAAAAAATCCACCTATAACCATGTCAATATCCAAATAGTATATGACATCACAGTAAATGTGTATCAATGTACCTATCATATGAGTATTAAAGACACAGTGTGTAGCACTGTATCTAATGTACAAGACTTACAGACAGAAAGTGTAGCACTGTGCCTAAAATGCAAGACTTACACACACTGGCTGTATTACTGCACCTACTGAACAAGACTTGGAGACACTTGTACTTGGAGACACTGTACTTTATGAACAAGAATTACAGCTACATACACTGTGTGTACCATTGTATGTAATATACTGGACCTTCAGCTCTAATGCTGTGTATATCACTGTTACTGATGTATAGAATGTACATACAGAGTCCGTATGTACCAATGTACTTTATGTACAGACATCAATCTGATAGGACTTTCAGTGTCACATGTATGTACCACTTTACCAAATGTAGAAGTCTTCCAGATACTGTGCACATTAACATCATACCTACTTGCAGATCTATATCACACTAACCAATGTACAATATGATTATCATACTGAATGTACTAGTACTACAGTTCCTAATGAACAAGACCTTCAGATATCATGCAATTCACTGTGTTAATTGTACAAGAAGGCTCAAAACACCCATCTGTCCAGATGCCCAGGACAACTAAACCTTCTGGCTGACAAGTGGAAATGCTCTCTCCAATTGTCCAGTGTTTTTGACTGCATCAGTGAAGTTGAATTACCAATCACCTTTAGAGCAGACTGATTGCACTTCTCTCTTTCACTTTTACAGCTCCACTCCTCCATCATCAACTAGTCCCTACCCCATCCCACCGTCCTCAACCCCCAACCCACCCCTTCTGTTTTCCTCAGAACAGACCTCCAGTAGAGCGCTGTCCCACAGAGAAAAGAAGTGTTCTATGAAATATTCATGCACTGTTCTTGATTAGCGAAGAAACAACTGATCAATTTGCTTCACTTGTCCATCTCAGGTGAGAATCACATATGTGCACAGCATGCAATCACTGAGTTTTGTCTGCTGATGTGTCATGGCACTATCGGTAGATACTTTTGTTAACCTTCTTTTTAGCTTAAAGAAGGCAAGTAGAAGTAGATTTTGTATCTACTTGTCCCCAGGACAGCTAGGAAATACATGGGAATTTCCAGCCATGTACAAAGTCTTCAGAAATATGTTATGCATATCATATGTTTGTACCCGGATAAGAAGCAGACCAAATATGTCCTGGATGAGGGTCTTGACAGATCAGAACACTTACGAGATGGATCTATGATCACAGAGCTAAGAGCTAAGTTGTGGTTACAATGCCTGATTCCATGTCCTCACACATCAAATCACATATATATATATCAGTCTTTGAAATACCATGTTTACCCTGCACCTTGCGTGTCAGTACCAACTACACCAAGTACTACAATTGCATCTTCAAACTTTATGCAAACCTTCATCCAACGGTCTACCATGTAAATATGTTTTACACTGTGCCGTGATACAAAGTGATTTTGATGACCAGACACTAACTCAAGTTACTCTAAAAGTTTGTAAATCTAGTGTACACTACCTTGAGACATTAATAATATATCCACTGTAAAATCCAGGGCTACCACAAAGTCTTCTACAGTTCATAGTTAGGCCAGGTTAGCTTAGCATATGAAACAATGTTCTACTATTCCACCATTCGGCACTTAATTCCTGTAGAAACAGCCAGTTTAGAGCAGACTTTTCCTTCAGAGTCATTATCTGTGCAGACCCCTATCTCCCACCCTCTATCTCTTCTCATCACCCTATCTCCCCCCCCCCCTCCCCCTCCCATCCTAAGTCATTTAAGGAGATCTATATAAACCAGGGTCCTGTGAGTGAATACATTTAAATTCCAGTCCATCCTTCATCATAAGAGTATACGCCATCATGTTTTGGGACAATGCATCTCACACACACACCAACACGCACGCACGCACGCACGCACGCACACACACACACACACACACACACACACACACACACACACACACACACACACACCAAAGAAAAGGAAATGTACACGCTGGTGCTGGATAGTGGGATTAAAAAGTACAAACAGTCACATACACAAGAACATCCCAGCAACGGTGGATCTTAAGAGTTTTACCAGAGTAGGAAAAAGAAGACTTTGTATTACACTCTGCCTAGATCATCACACTTTCAAATCAGTACATTATTTTGTTGATCTGGGAACAATTACAGTTCTGCATTGCGAACTTAACTTCCTAGGCCTTCAGATAATGTACCAAGCGCCAAGTGGGAGATTGTACCTAAAGCTGTGGTGGTGTGGGACGGTGCTTCAGGCACTTGCTAAGAAAAATCTCACATTGGCAGCCCCTCATGACTCAATTGTAAATTTGCACAATGGGACATGAGCACTTATGTTTCAGTTTCATCTAAAATGATAAACCAGTGTTCTGTGTGTTGGATGCACCAAGCAAACAATCTAGAAACTTGATTGATTAACGAGTTATTTTTCTTGTAAAATTTCATAGAAACATCATGTTGGGTAGATATGCAAAGCATACACTTATAAATAAGAAAATCTAAGTGAGAGGTGAATGTGCAGTCCTGTACAACATAATCTCCCCTTAAGAGAATAGTGCCAAGTTCACATAAATTCTGGGAAGGTGAGGAAGTCACTGAAGACAATACATCACAAAACAACATGAGACGTGGGTGGAGTACACACCACTTGAACTGCTAATCTGCTAGAAGACTCCTAGACACCCAGGTAAGATCAGAACAAAGCAGGAGTATTTAAGTTACTGACCAATATCAATGAAAACAAAGCTACTGGTCCCGATGGCGTTCCTGGCAAGCTCTTAAAATTATGTGCCAATGAATTGAGTGAGGTATACCAATTACTTTACCAAGCTTCACTGGACCAGGGAGTAATACCTGATGAGTGGCGAGATGCGAGCATTGTTCCCTTATTCAAAAAGGGTGACAAAACAAAAGCAGAGAACTATAGACCTGTATCTCTTACATCCATATCAGCTAAACTACTTGAACACATAATATATAGTAGCATAATGGACCATCTTGACAAATATGACTTCTTAAATAACACCCAGCATGGTTTTAGACAGCGAAGGAGTTGTGAGACTCAACTTATAACAACTCTCAATGATTTTAGTAACTGTCTTAACAACAGACAGCAAATAGATGCAATTTTATTAGATTTTTCTAAAGCCTTTGATAAGGTTGACCATGAGGGCCTGCTGCTTAAATTAGAACACATTGGCATTGGCGGTTCTTTGCTAAAATGGGCCAGATCATTCCTCATTGGGAGAACGCAGAAAGTTGTTGTGGAAGGGTCGTCATCCCATTGTAAACCAGTCTTGTCAGGTGTACCACAGGGAACTGTTCTGGGGCCCTTGTTTTTCTTAATTTATATAAATGACATAAGTAGAAATCTCTCTCCTGGAACTACTATAAGGCTTTTTGCAGATGACAGTTTAGTATATAGAACAATCAGAAGCAAGAATGATATACGCATTCTACAAGAAGATCTAAACGCTTTACAAGAGTGGGAAAGAACTTGGAAAATGGAATTTCATCCCCAAAAGTGCCAAGTGTTGCGTATGTGTAACAAACGCTCACCAATTAGATCAGATTATTCTATCCATAATACTATTCTTAAAGAAACTAATGCTGCAAAATATTTAGGCGTGATTATAGATAGTCGTCTCAAATGGAAAGAACATTACAATTTAGTATGTAAGAAAGCAAATAACATCTTAGCTTTCTTATACAGGAATATCAATGACTGCCCCCAAAAGGTTAAAGACGACTGCTACAAAACACTGGTTAGACCAGTACTGGAATATGGTTGCTCAGTTTGGGATCCTTACCATCTAAAGGACATTGATAACCTTGAAAAGATTCAGAAGAGAGCAGCACGGTTCGTAACAGGGAACCACATCAGAGAAAAGGGGAATACTAGGAAGAACATGAGGAAATTAGAATGGAAACCCTTAGAAGAGAGAAGAGCTTTTATTAAACTTAACACCTTTTTCAAAGGCAGAGCTAAAGTAATTGATATTCCAATGGAACAACTAGTATTGAATAAAAGTAGCACCAGGAGTGGCGGTCAATGTTATACCATACCTGCATCAAATATTGACAGCCACTTACATTCTTTTTATCCCAGTTCTGTACGGCTGTGGAACTCACTGCCGGGTGCCATCAAGATTGCCACAGGTGCAATCTCATTCAAAAAACAGGTTGATTCGACAGTTTTGAGATCTGCATATTGACGTTTTCTATTTTTACTTCCCCAGATATTTTATTGAATATCGAGTGCGACCCCTTGTTGCCAAGTTTGCTCCAGGGGCCAACAGTCTGAGTCGCACTGTTTTATGTTATTTTATTTTACTTTTTAACATGCGCGCTGGTGACCTACTCGTTTTTGAGTGAACCAGTATTTTAGGAAGAAGAAGATAGAAGAGAAGAACATGGACAGACTGTTGTGACTCCGCAGTGTCACCCTCACAATGATGCATAGATGTACAGTGGAAGGCACACATCATTACTCAGGCCAAAAAAAATCCACTCCCAACTTTTTCAGGTGTGGTGAATGCACATGCAAAATTTTGCAAAGGTGGCAATCCATTCATACTTTCAAACTCTGACAAGTGTACACAAAGAGGATGGACAATATAATGCAGATGATAATATCAGGAATATCTAAAGATATGACTGTCTGGTGCTCCTATGCCAGTTCACAGGGCACCATGTATAAAGCATAAAAATAATGAAATTTCTAGACACGTACAGGTCTGCTCTTGTGTGTATTTAATTACCCAGCCCTTTGCTCTTCGTCCATCTAATGACACCTGACACATTAGTCACACTCACATGCTTATCTAACCTCCTTCCCTCTCTCTGCCTACTTCCCCTCTCCCTCTCTCTTTCACACACACGCGCGCGCGCGCGCGCGCGAGCGTGTAGGAGCACACAAAGTGGCTAGCCTTTCACTGTCACATCCACACACACACACACACACACACACATAAGTACACAAAGTGGCAAGCCTGTCACTTTTCGTCACATCCCAGCGTCACATAAATTAACTTAGGACCCGTTCCCAGTGTACACCCCGTGAATGTTCTCCTCTCTTCTTAATTTTGCCCTTAGGCACATTTTGTAGCTTGACTATCAAAACTTTTACACAGGACTGGCCATCATTCCCAGAACCTGACAGCATGGGGCAATGCGGTCACATGCTCTAATCAACATCTTCAGCGCAATTTTGTCTGATCTAGTGAAAGATACACTGAGAATAAGAGAGAGAGAGAGAGAAGGATAAAGAGAGAGAGCAAGACAGACAGGCAGACAGACAGACAGACAGAGAGCAAGAAAATCAATGTAATTTTTGTGTATATTCATGATGCAACATGAACAGATGTACTATGATGTAAGTGTTGTCAAGCATTATGTATATAACGTGTTAATGAAATATTGACAATAGCCTACTTCACATTTTCTGGCTCGTAACACTTCATCAAAGAATGAAAAATATGTCTGCAAGGATCCCCATTATATTGCCTACCTTCTCAGACGCTGTCTTACTTAAACTGGTTTGTGAAAGGTTTAAGCATTACGCATCAGCTTCATTTTTTTTTTTTCGTCGGCATTTTATCAGTTTTTAGCATAAAGATGTCAACATTCAACCACATTTACTGTTGTACAGTAGGTATACTGTGATCCTACTTGTAAACAATCTTCACCCTTTGCTGATGATCTGCACAACTGTTTTCAAGTCATCCTACACACTTTTAAGTAAACACACACAATTAAAATAAAACCCTACTCTGCAAGCTATGCCTTGCGCAAGGTAACAAATGAACACAGGACCTTCATCTTCATAAAGAGTCCTTTTGAAGAGCCTAAACAAAAGACCATGAAAGCTGCAATCCTTACAGACAGACGAACAATAAGAAAACAAAAACAAGATACTTGTGAACAGCAAACAAAAGAACAATGAGAAGAAGAAGGCAAAGAATTCACTACCACAAACAAAAGAACAATAAGAAGAAGGCAAAGAATTCACTACCACAAACAAAAGAACAATAAGAAGAAGGCAAAGAATTCACTACCACAAACAAAAGAACAATAAGAAGAAGGCAAAGAATATAGTATCACATGATACTTTTAGTCGGTAAACAAAACACATACTGTCTTAAAGAAAAACTGATTATAAGAAATCCTATTTTGCATTCAAACTGTCACTTCAAATTCAACAATTGTTTGATGACTCAGTATTCATGGTGGTTTTGTATAGAATTTCATTTCATTAATATCTCTACATGGAAATACTTTTGTCTTCATGAATCAGTATTTTGTATTCCAAACCCAGTATATGTGTTCTCTGAATCCATAGCAAGCATTTAAGCATTGTTATCAGGATGGCAGAACATACCATTTGATTGCATTCAATATCACAACAGATCTGTTTGAAGTCAAAAACAACCTCCTTCCCTTGATGAGGAGATTGATTACAGCTGACCAGCCACTGCGGACCGGTTACTGTCCCTCAGCAATGTCCAGTGGACTGTTTACATCTCAGTAAAGATCAGCATCAGGCCCGTCAAATTCAATGAGCGTGACAACCTCATAGTGGTCTGATTAAGCCAGCATGACGGAATGCAATGACCCCCTTACAAGACATCAGCCTATGTTAGTCAAGCTGCTTAAACACATGCCTTCCTTCTTTCTCTCTAATTAATCTGAAAAATAAACCACCATCCCTCTGAAACGCCTGCTTCCTTTATATTCAGTATAATCTTTAATGTACACGTGTATACTGACCCAGCTTCTTTCAGTATTTTGAAAAAAGATCTACAACCTTTCTTAAATTCAACAGAAACATAAACCTATTATATCTCAATCCAAAAAAAGTGGTCAAGTAATATCTGTTCATAAACAAGCTATTCCTTCCAGACACAAGAGTGATTAAGGGGAATAGCAACAAGATCACTGAACATTAAATATAAATAAATTCCTGATGCAATTCATTTTTAAACTCTAAATAAATTTCATTGTCTATAAAAACTGAAACAATCATACAATAAAACAGAAACAACAAAACAAAAAAAGTCTCTGCTCAGGGATGAGAGAGAGAGAGGGGGGGGGGGGGAGAGAAAGAGCGAAAGAATGGGGCAGGGAGGAATGGGGGCGGGTGCAGTTTATCAGAGACAGCAGTCAACTGGGCTATAAAAGAAGGCTGGTCAGTTTCAGAATAACACATTTTGAAAGAAAGATTTCTTTTTAAAATTATTCAACATTTGTGGCTGGCAACACGTTTTCAATAATGTCCCCAGGCCCATAAACTGGCGCGAAATAGAGTTAAAACTGTGTTGAATGGCCGATGTTCCTATTGTGCATTTGAATGAAGAGTAGCCCGAGACCTGAACTTTTGATGGCCCTACTAGTTCCTTATTCATGTACAAAACAGAAAGAGTTTGTATGAGAAACTACAAACCACTCCCTCCTCATTCCTGAGCTATAATTCAGGTTTACTACTGATCACTTACCGAGCCGTACGTCATGTGACAGTTTTAAATCCCACACTCAAAGAACCCTTCTTCCGCCCTTAGGGTAACATCCTTTCCTATCTGGTGATAAGTAACTAGAAAAGTTCGACAGTGTTAAAAACATTTTTGCTACCTGTCCAATAAGACAGTCAGCATGTTCATGAAGGTCATTATGAAACTGAACAATCTTCATATGAATGATTCCACAAAATCAGTTGAATACATGGATTAACTACTTATACAAAAATCATATTACCATTATTAAAAACAACAACTATTAAATGGATTTCAGAATGGTGTTTTGTAACAGGGAACAAATCCAGCAGTAGATTAATCAAATACAAGAGAACTGTGAGTATTGTAACAAGTACTGCTATGCACATTAAGTTCTAAAACCCTCTTCTAGAAAAGATTTTTCAACTTCCAAGAACAGAATAATAA
>CM031595.1:141849470-141854470 GCA_018398815.1 Conus ventricosus | reverse complement strand
TTGTTATTTATCCACATTGCTATAGTTTTTCTTTGTGATAATTTTGAGGCCTGTTTTCTTTCCTTCCTGGTGATATTGGTTCCCATGACAGAAGAGCTCTTGTTGCCTGTGGTATCACAAGCAGTGCTACTCCTTGGATGTGTGGATGATCAGGATCTTCATATCTGGAATACATGATGGTGTCCTTACTTGTTTGCCAGGTGTGGCCTACGTCATTACATCCAGTCTCGCACAGCTCCAGCGTTTCATTTCGCAACACAGTTGGGCTGTTTTACAACTCTCGTAGGGGCTTTGAATGCTACATATCGCCATATCGATACCCTGGTTTTGGTCTTCGTCGTCGAAGATTTGTCGGCACACTATCTTCCCGAAAGTTGTCATCTGTATAGCCTATGTCATAAACTCTCGAAAGAGGAATCTTTTTAGACCAACATGTTATTTGGCAATGCTGCTGCAGTTTCTGTAACCGGTAAGTGTTAGCCCAGTGCTCCCCCCCCCCCCCCCCCCCCCCCCCCAACCTGGAGGACTAAGGATCGACCTGTCCGGCTTCGGTGGCTCTGCCAGGAGCATAAGCGTACCCCGGCATAGGTCTGTGGGGTTACAGCACGGATGTTAAAACAAACTGTGGGTTACAGAGACATGCAAGCTGCCTGGCCACGGCAAAGTGGCGATCCGTCTGAGATAGTTATCAGCGGATACTATATACTTTTTACTTACTGTCTCCAAGGACTAACTGATTCTGGTACACCCTGGACCCAAGCACACAAAACCAATCAAACAAACAAACAAACGTCAGGAGGTGTGGTGGAGATGCCTGTGCCACATCGTTGCCTCTTTCTTGAAACTGTGCTAGGTCTTACTGGGATGAGCATGTTAGGCTAGCCAAAAGCTCAGAGACCGAATGCATCTACAGGGAGGAAGAAGTGGGTGGTGGGACGGCAAACGCTGGCGACAAACGTGACATGGTGCAACGTGAGCGTGTGAGTGTCTATAGTAGCCCAGTGGTTGGACTTGATTAATTAGGCAAATTATTCTAACATGGAGAATGTATGCGCTTAGAGAGTTCGAGACTGATATAAGTTGATGTTGTTATTGTTGTCGTACCCTGGCTAAAAGACTCCAGGGATCATCCAAACAGCCGAAGTATTTGAACACTATGGTACAAATGCATCAGCTGGGGATGAGAACGTTACGTGTGGGACCGTTTTTGATCACCCCGCCACATGGGCAGCCTCACTCCGACTTCGGGGGATTTTGGAGACTGATAATGTTATGCTAGGAGTTTGTCGCAACTGAAGACAATCCCCGCATAACTATGCAGAGCATAACAACATTTTGATATGCCATTGGTGTTCTAGCCTATGTCAACTGGCCTGTAACGGTTTTTCTTCTTTATGGAATATCTCCGAAAGTACTTGGCCGATCTTTGTGAAAATTAGCAGGTATGAACATCATGGGTCACGGGTGATGCCCGATGTTTTAATTTACCCCGTTATGTCCGTTACTAACGGCTGTAACGGCCTGTAACGGTTTTCCTTCTTTATGGAATATCTCAAAAAGTACTTGGCCGATCTCACTGAAAATATGTAGGTTTGTTCATTATGGGTCAAGAATAATGCCCGATGTTTTAGTTTGCCGTTATAGCCGTTACTAACGGCTGTAACAGCCTGTAACGGTTTTTCTTCTTTATGGAATATCTCCGAAAGTACTTGGCCGAACTTTGTGAAAATTAGCAGGTATGTTCATTATGGGTCACGGATGATGCCCGATGTTTTAGTTTACCCCGTTATACCTGTTATTACCGGCTGTAACGGCCTGTAACGGTTTTCCTTCTTTATGGAATATCTCAGAAAGTGCTAGGCCGATCTTTCTGAAAATTTGTAGGTATGTTCATTATGGGTCAAGAATAATGCGCAATGTTTTATTTTACCGTTATAGCCGTTACTAACGGCTGTAACGGCCTGTAACGGTTTTTCTTCTTTATGGAATATCTCCAAAAGTACTTGGCCAATCTTTGTGAAAATTAGCAGGTATGTTCATTATGGGTCACGGATGATGCCTGATGTTTAGTTTACCCCGTTATAGCCGTTACTAACGGCTGTAACGGCCTGTAACAGTTTTTTATTTTTTTATGGAATATCTCAGAAAGTACTTGGCCGATCTTTCTGAAAATTAGCAGGTATGTTCATTATGGATCACGGAAGTATGTTCATTACGGGTCAAGAATAATGCCCGATGTTTTAGTTTGCCGTTATAGCCGTTACTAACGGTTGTAACGGCCTGTAACGGTTTTCTTCTTTATGGAATATCTCCGAAAGTACTTGGCAGATCTTTGTGAAAATTAGCAGGTATGTTCACTATGGGGTACGGATGATGCCCGATGTTAAGTTTACCGTTATAGCCGTAACTAACGGCTATAATGGCCCATAACAGTTTTTCTTCTTTATGGAATATCTGAGAAAGCATTTTGTCGATCTTTCTGAAAATTTGTAGGTATGTTCATTATGGATCACGGATGATACCCGATGTTTTAGTTTACCCCGTTATAGCCGTTACTAACGGCTGTAACGGCCTGTAACGGTGTTTCTTTTTTTATGGAATATCTCAAAAAGTACATGGCTGATCTTTCTGAAGATTTGTAGTCATGTTCATTATGGGTCACAAATAATGCCCAAGGTTTTAGTTTACCATTATAGCCGTTACTAACGGCTGTAACAGCCTGTAACTGTTTTTCTTCTTTATGGAATATCTCCGAAAGTACGTGGCCGATCTTCGTGAAAATTAGCAGGTATGTTCATTATGGGTCACGGATGATGCCCGATGTTTTAGTTTACCGTTATATCCGTTACTAAGGGCTGTAACGGCCTGTAACGTTTCTTCTTCTTCATGGAATATCTAAGAAAGTACATGGCCGATCTTTGTGAAAATTAGCATGTATGTTCATTAAGGGTCACGATTGATGCCCGACGTTTTAGTTTACTGTTACAGCTGTTATTAACGGCCTGTAACGGTTTTTCTTCTTCATGGAATATCTCAGAAAGTACTTGGCCGATGTTCCTGAAAATTTGTAGGTATGTTCATTATGGGTCACGGATGATGCCTGATGTTCAAGTTTACCGTTATAGCCGTTACTAACGGCCCACAATGGTTTTGTTCTTTATGAAAAATCTCAGAAAGTTCTTGGCGGATTTTTCTGAAAATTTGTATGTTCATTATAGGTCACAGATGAAGGCCGGTGTTTACCAGAATAGCCATTACTAACGGTTAGACCAGCCCATGACGGTTTTTCCTCTTTATGGAATATATCACGCGTATTCAGGATATACTGGGAGTACGTTTATATGCTTCACATCTTGTTTTTTAAAGTTAGTCTGTGTTCTCCCCAGTTTTCCCGCTGGTGCCATACCTAAAAAGGGGTCTTGCCAGCTTCATAAGATCAATATGTTCATGGGGGTTACAATCTTCCCTAACAGCAAGGGTACTAGGGTCCACGTAGGTTCTAGCTAGCTCCAGCTTGGACAAGCTGAATCTAGCCAGAACCTAGGTAGGCCCTAGGTGGGTCCTAGGACCCTTGCTATTCTCCCATGAATAATTGATCAATATATCTGTATGTTGTTATTTTTTTGTTATGGATACCAATCGTCTCTCTTTAATAAGTAATCTCGATATCTGCACTAGCTGTGGACAGCCTTAGCTGTTGAATATTTATCTTCGATATATGTGTGGCATTATGGATCATCACCGGTCACTCCTGAATAATTAATTCAAACATATGGTATTTCTCCTGAATAACTCAACATTTGTATGTCGCTATGGAAACACATCTCTCTTCTGATCTGATCTAGATAATTGCGGGTAACAATCCGTCATGAATAAGCAATAAAGACATTGTGGACACCCATCTCTCCTCAGTATCTGATATGGACAATTGTAGATAACAGTCTCTCGGGAATGAATAATCAAGGCATCTGTATGTCATTACAGACATCAATTTCTTGTGAAAAACTAATCTTAACGATCATGAATAACAGTCTCTCATGAATACGTAGTCTGAATCAAATTCAGAATGTTCTCTTGAATAATCAATGCAGATGATTACGGACAGTAGTCTCTCCTCAATGACTAATTTTGAGGAGCTCATCAGCTCATCGTAAGGTAACCTCCCAGAGAAGACACCGCAAGGCTGAGGAATCAATATAAGCTCATCATAAAACAACCCCTTAAAAAGACACTGAATGACTGTCGAGTCACTTTGGGGATGTTCTGTTATGCCTGTTCTGATCCAACATACCTAGAACAATATATATTAAGCCCCAAATGACAACAATAGCGTAGTTGTAGAGTCAGCCTGAGTTTCTTCTTTGGAGGATGCCACCATATCCTTCCATGAATAGTCCCCATAAATTTGTCAACACTGATGATTTTGACAAGCTCTTTGGCATGGACGTAGATAGGAAATTAATACAGAGGTCACCATGGAAGCACAGTATGAAAAAGCACAGAATTTGTGATACTTTTTGTCTAATGATGGTCGATGAGAATGAGGATGAAGATGATGGTATTGAGTTCCCGTCTTACCTGAGTTTACAAGACAGAGCATCACTCTATGATTCATTTCATAACCAGGTCCAAGAAATACAGACACCGGCACTGTTGATCAGGGAATTTGAGCAACACTCTCAGAGATGTAGGCCTATCCATTAATCAGATAAAACTCAGTTGAATGATTCCAGTCTTCCCATTTGAGTCCATGGCATACTCAACAACTCTTGAGAGAACTGGCTAGAATAACACACACACGCATGCACGCACTCACGCACACATGCACGCACGCACACACACACACACACACACACACACACACACACACACACACACACACACACACACAACTCACTTATGTATGTCTCCGAAGGGACCTAAACCCGTAACTTCCAATCTGTCAACATGTGAGGGTAACTGCTGTACCATGGCAGTTGATATTTTTTTCCTGGATTATT
>CM031595.1:141826970-141844470 GCA_018398815.1 Conus ventricosus | reverse complement strand
TCACGTTTTTGTTGCATTGTTCCCTGTTTACCCCCCATCCCCCATTCCCCTCCCTTTTCCCTTTCTTTTCCACCCCATCCCCTGTCAATGTGTGGGCGACATATTGGCCACCTACCTTGCCATCCTGCTGACTCTTGCTGCGCTCCTTCAGTTTCATCTCCCGATGCCTGGCATCCAGGATCTTCTCACGCCGCGTCTCACGCTCAAACATCTGCCATGAAAAGCATCCCAACCTCTGATATTCTATGCTCAACAGACACCAGATGTATGGTGTAGTGAGAGACTATACCACGAAGACAACATTATAGGAGTGAAGGGAGTGTGGTGTGACAAAAGAGTGCATTGAAGACGCAACATTACAGGAACAAGGGGAGTGTGGTGTGGTAAAGACTACAGTCATAGCATAAAAGCACAGGGACAAGGGAGTAAATCCCATGAAAGACAATAAATGCATTTAAAAAAAAATTATGGGGATATGGGAAGAAAGAGTACAGATAAGGAGATAAAGGGAAGTTTGTACTGGAAAAGACCACAGTTATGCAATGGGAAAGAGTACAGGTAAGGGAGATAAGGGGAAGGTTATTCTGGAAAAGACCACAGTTATGCAGCAATGGGAAAGAGTACAGGTAAGGGAGATAAGGGGAAGGTTATACTGGGAAAGACTACAGTTGTGCAATGGGAAAGAATACAGGTAAGGGAGATAAGGGAAGGTTATACTGGGAAAGACTACAGTTGTGCAATGGGAAAGAATACAGGTAAGGGAGATAAGGGGAAGGTTATACTGGGAAAGACTACAGTTGTGCAATGGGAAAGAATACAGGTAAGGGAGATAAGGGGAAGGTTATACTGGGAAAGACTACAGTTGTGCAATGGGAAAGAATACAGGTAAGGGAGATAAGGGGAAGGTTATACTGGAAAAGACTACAGTCACGACAAAGAACTGTGGTGTTAAGTGAAGGATGGTGTAGGGGTGATGTTCAATGATAACATTACAGGCACAAGGAACTGTGGTGTGGGAAATACTACAGTTGTCACACAACATTACATGGACATGGGAAGTGTGATATGGCCAAGACTACTAAAGTTATCACACAACATTACATGGACAAGAGAAATGTGATATGGATAAGGCTAAAGTTATCACACATTACAGGGACAAGGGGAGTGTAATATGGATAATACTAAAGTTATCACACAATATCACAGGGACAAGTGGAGTGTGATATGGCTAGGACTAAAGTTATCACACAACATTACATGGACAAGGGAAGTGTGATATGGATAAGACTAAAGTTATCACACAACATTACATGGACAAGGGAAGAGTGATGTGGATAAGACTAAAGTTATCACACAACATTATATGGACAAGAGAAGTGTAATATGGAGAAGACTAAAGTTATCACACAACATTACATGGACAAGAGAAGTGTAATATGGATAAGACTAAAGTTATCACACAACATTAGAGGGACAAGAGAAGTGTAATATGGATAAGACTAAAGTTATCACACAACATTACATGGACAAGAGAAGTGTAATATGGATAAGACTAAAGTTATCACACAACATTACATGGACAAGAGAAGTGTAATATGGATAAGACTAAAGTTATCACACAACATTACATGGACAAGAGAAGTGTAATATGGATAAGACTAAAGTTATCACACAACATTACATGGACAAGAGAAGTGTAATATGGATAAGACTAAAGTTATCACACAACATTACATGGACAAGAGAAGTGTAATATGGATAAGACTAAAGTTATCACACAACATTACATGGACAAGAGAAGTGTAATATGGATAAGACTAAAGTTATCACACAACATTACATGGACAAGAGAAGTGTAATATGGATAAGACTAAAGTTATCACACAACATTACATGGACAAGAGAAGTGTAATATGGATAAGACTAAAGTTATCATACAACATTACATGGACAAGAGAAGTGTAATATGGATAAGACTAAAGTTATCACACAACATTAGAGGGACAAGAGAAGTGTAATATGGATAAGACTAAAGTTATCACACAACATTACAGGGATGAGTGAAGTGTGATATAGATAGATAAGACTACAGTTATCACACAACATTACATGGACAAGGGAAGAGTGATGTGGATATGACTACAGTTATCACACAACATTACATGGACAAGGGAAGAGTTATGTGGATAAGACTATAGCTATGACACAACATTACATGGACAAGTGAAGTGTGATATGGATAAGACCAAAGTTGTCACACAACATTACAGGGACAAAGGGAATGTGATATATGAGTAAGACTAAAGTTATCACACAACCTTACAGGTACAAGGGAAGTGTGATGTAGATAAGACCATAATTCTAACACAACATCACAGGGACAAAGGAACTATGCTATAGGAAAGAGACTACGGTTATGACACAACACTTAAGGGATAATGGAAGTACAATGTGGATAAGACTTAAAGATACAACTTAACATTACAAGGATAAGTATAGCATGGAAACAAACTATAATTATGACACAAAAAAATTCAGGGACAACAAAAGAATGGTGCTGGAAAGACTACAGATATGACTCAAAATTATTGTTGTTGTTGTCGTACCCTGGCTAAAAGACTCCAGGGATCATCTGAACAGACGACGTATTTGAACACTATGGTACAAATGCATCAGCTGGTGATGAGAACATTACGTGTGTGACCGTTTTTGATCACCCCGCCACGTGGGCAGCCACACTCCGACTTCGGGGGAACTCAAAATTATGTGGATAAGGAAACTGTGGTATGGGGGAAAAAAGCTGTCACAATACATTAACACTGTAGCATTGTATTGTGTTGGAGAGACTACAATCATTCACAAAATAGTGTTAAATTGTGTGGGAAAGACTACAGTGAATGCACAGCATGATTTAATGGAAGTGAGCAGAGTTGATTTCCTTTAAATTTGACCACCCCCAACCTCCACCCCTAAAAATGCATAGTGAAGGCAATTTGTATTGATGGACAAGATAATGAACAAACATATTTGTGAGTTTAATCAACTGAGATACATCTTTCATGTAGAGAACTTGGGTTGGTGGTGACCACTTTATGTGATCTGTGTGAAGAATTCAGGTTATTGATCATGTTCATGTGAATCGTGTGAAGAATTCAAGTTGGTGACCAGGTTCATGTGATTTGAGTGGAGAACTCAGATAAGTGACCATGTTCAGGTGATTTGGACAGAGAACTCAGGTTAGTGACCATGTTCAGGTGATTTGGACAGAGAACTCAGGTTAGTAACCAGGTTCAGGTGATTTGGGTGAAGAACTTAAAGTGAGTGACCTGTGGAGAACTCACAACTGAGACCAGGTTCATGTAGTATGTGAGAACAATTTAAGGTGGAGACCAGTTCCATGTGATTTGCAGGGAGAACTCAGGTTAGAGACCAGGTTCATGTGATTTGTCTGGAGAACTCACCAGGTTCATGTGATTTGTGTGGAGAACTCACCAGGTTCATGTGATTTTAAGAGCTCAGGTTAGAGACCAGGTTCATGTGATTTGTGTGGAGACCTCACCAGGTTCATGTGATTTGTGTGGAGAACTCACCAGGTTCATGTGATTTTAAGAACTTAGGTTAGAGACCAGGTTCATGTGATTTGTCTGGAGAACTCACCAGGTTCATGTGATTTGTGTGGAGAACTCGCCAGGTTCATGTGACTTTAAGAACTCAGGTTAGGGACCAGGTTCATGTGATTCATGTGGAGAACTCAGGTTGGTGACCAGCTTCATGTGATTCTGAGAACTCAGGTTTATAGACCAGGTTCATGTGATTTGTGCGGAGAATTCAGGTTGGTGACCAGGTTCATGTGATTCTGAGAACTCAGGTTATAGACCAGGTTCATGTGATTTGTGTGGAGAACTAAGGTTGGTGACCAGGTTCATGTGATTCTGAGAACTCAGGTTATAGACCAGGTTCATGTGATTCTGAGAACTCAGGTTACAGACCAGGTTCATGTCATTCTGTGTACTCAGGATGGTGATCTGGTTTGTGTGATTTTAAGAACTTAAGTTAGACACCAGGTTCATGTGAATTATGAGAAAAACTCAGGTTAGATACCAGGTTCATGTGATTTGTGTGAAGAACTCAGGTTGATAACCAGGTTCATGTAATATGTGTGAAAAACTCAGGTTGGTGACCAGGTTCATGTGATTCTAAGAACTCAGGTTGATAACCAGGTTCATGTGATATGTGTGAAACACTCAGGTTGATAACCAGGATCATGTGATAAGTGTGATGAGAACTCACATTGGTGACCAGATTCTTTTCATTCCTCTGCATGGTGTACAGGCCCTCTGACAGCTCCAGCAGAGTGGTAGTGCCATCCTTGGACCCGCAGGCCACCAGACGTCCATGTTCCTGTACCCTCAGACTGTACAACGGCACGTCGCACACCTGCCCACATGCAGACCTTAGATATGACATATCAAATGAAATGTACACAGTTAACTTTATCATTCCATTATTGCATACTGAGTTGTGGCCAACATACAGGCATTCAGAGACCGCCGCAGTTTTGTTCCTCAGTCACGTAAAACAGGAAGAGATGTCATCGGTCCCATACTTCACAATGTCTAACTAGGACTTCTTTGGTCTGACTCTAAGGTGTCGAGTCCCATCTGCAGCAAAGTCCTTAACAGGGAGAAATGGTAAGATACATGAACATACTAAGTCATCATAGACTTGTATGCTTCAACTTTCATCGCTTGAGAAATATTGTAAGAAAAAAAAACCAGTGGGACTTCATGTTTTTACAGGAATATGTGTCACAAATATATATGCAAACATGGCATGTTTTTTGAAATACAAGAACACATAGAAGACACTAGCCCCTCTATCAAAAGGCTCCTCAAACACACATGTATAAAGCACAGCTGGTGTATACCGCACACATTTTACCACATAAATAGTCAGTGTACTTTTCTGGTTGAAGATCATGTACAAAGTCTCTACACACACACACACACACACACACACACACACACACACACACACACACACACACACACACACACACACACACACACACTCCTCTTATATCACCACATCAAGTAACAGACTGTTTTGTCATGGATCTCTATCATGTTACTTAACTGTTAACCTTTTTCAAAACAGCCACCTTCTCTGTCATGCCACCACTATCTCTCCTTTCCCTCTCCTGTTACCACCTACCCCTACCTGCATGCCTACCAGCCAGTTTCTTCCTTCTCCCATCTGCCGGTGAACTGACCAGCCACCCAACTCCCTTTTACTACCTGCCATCTGCTCCTGCCTGTGCCTCAACCAAACTCCCCTTCCACCTTTCACAACTACCTGCCCAAGCTTTTGTCCCCACCAGCCACCCGCTTCCCTTTCAGTTCATATCTGCCCCCACCTGTGTTCCCACTAGCCATCTCCTCCTCCACCTGTTACTGTCCTCCCTGCCTGTGTCCTCACCATCCACCTACTCCACATCTTTTTACCTTATGTCCTCAACTGTTTCCCCGCCCACCCACCCACCACACTTCGCATCTTTTTCGCCACATCTCTTCACCTGTGTCCCCACCATCCACTCACTCCCCATCTTCTTACTATATGTCCTCATCTGTGTTGCAATAACTTCTCCACTTCCAGTCTTGTCATACATGTCCTCACTGGTGTCCCCACAACCAATCCACTTCCAATCTTGTGAACAGAGGCCCCCACCAACCACCCACTACCTACCTGCCTTGCTGTCATATGTCCTCACCTATGTTCCCACCATCCACCCACTTCCTGTCTTGTTGCCAGACGTTCTCATCTATGTCCCCACCATCGATCCACTCCTCATCTTATTACTATATATCATCACCTGTATCCTAACCACCTTCCTGCTTTCCATCCTGTTACCATATTTGTGGCTGATGCTTCTTGTTAGGTCCCATGGCTATTGAGAACTGTTCTCTTTCGTCCTCCCCATCTTCCTTCACCCCTGATCAGCATGCTTTCTCTTTCACATTCTTCCACATACATGCAACACATGACACAAAGATGTTATATTGCGCTTAGGTCCACTCCACGAGGAGTGACAATATAATTTGTCAGTTCTGCATATACAAGCATTATACCCAGTGGGTATCTGGACAGGTACATATAATATTGAACCCGTAAACATCAGATTTCTTTTTATCCAGTAATTTCTTGACTTTAAGTCCCGTTCTTGCAAGTGCTTTTCTGTGATCCCTTTGTTAAGTTAGGAATTAAAAGCATAAATTAAACCTTAGTTTCACTTGGACCATACCTTTTGTGGCCATATGTCCTCACCTGTGCCTCCACCACCCGTCTACTCCTGACCTTGTCATCATATGTCTCCACCTGTGACCTAACCACCCACCCACTCCCTGTCTTGTTACAAATGTCCTGACCCATGCCACCACCACCCACCTACCCCACATCTTGCTGTCATATGTCTTCACCTATGTCCCCTGCATCCATCCACTCCCTATCTCTCTGCTATATGTCCTTACCTGTGTCCCCACCACCCATCCACTCCCCATCTCGCTACCATATTTCCTTACCTGTGTCCCCACCACCCATCCACTCCCCATCTCTCTACCATATGTCCTTACCTGTGTCCCACCACCCATCCACTCCCCATCTCTCTTCTATATGTCCTACCTGTGTCCCCACCACCCCATCCACTCCCCATCTCTCTTCTATATGTCCTTACCTGTGTCCCCACCACCCATCCACTCCCCATCTCTCTTCTATATGTCCTTACCTGTGTCCCCACCACCCATCGACTCCCCATCTCTCTTCTATATGTCCTTACCTGTGTCCCCACCACCCATCCACTCCCCATCTCTCTTCTATATGTCCTTACCTGTGTCCCCACCACCCATCCACTCCCCATCTCTCTTCTATATGTCCCTTACCTGTGTCCCCACCACCCATCCACTCCCCATCTCTCTACCATATGTCCCTACCTGTGTCCCACCACCCATCCACTCCCAATCTTTTTACAGTATGTCTTCACTTGTATCCAAGCCACCCACCCACACCCAATCTTGTTATCTCATTTGTGCCCCCACCACTTGTCATTTTCCATCTCATTAACATAGTCCTTACCTGTGTCCAAGCTATGCACCCACTTCCCATACTGCTACCATAATTATGTCCTCATCTGTGTCTCCAAAACCCATCCACTTCCCATCTTGCTGCCATATGTCCTCACATATGACCCCAACATCCACCCACTTCCCATGTCATTACCATGTGTCCTCACCTGTGTCCCAAACACCCCTCCCCCTCCCATCTTGCTGCCATATGTCCTCACATATGACCCCAACACCCACCCACTTCCCATGTCATTACCACGTGTCCTCACCTGTGTCCCAAACACCCATCCACTTCCCATCTTGCTGCCATATGTCCTCACATATGACCCCAACACCCACCCACTTCCCATGCCATTACCATGTGTCCTCACCTGTGTCCCAAACACCCATCCCCTTCCCATCTTGCTGCCATATGTTCTCACATGTGACCCCACCACCCACCCACTTCCCATCTTGATACCATATGTCCTTACCTGTTTCACCAATACCCATCTATTTCCCAATTTGTTATCATATGTCCTCGCCTGTGTCCCAGTTGCCTATCCATTTTCCATCTTGTTACCATATGCCCTCACCTGTCCCAGCCAATCACCCACTTCCTATCTTGTTCCCATATCTACACCTGTCCCCCCCATCTTGCTGCCATACATCCTCACATATATTCCAACTATCCACCCTCTTCCCATATTGTCATCATAGATCCTCACCTGTGTCCAAAGCACTCACCCACTCCCCATCATGTCACCATATGTCCAGACTTGTGTCCCACCCACCTGCCCAAGCCCCATCTCATTACCATGTGTCATCACCTGTGTCACATTCATCCACTCACTTCCCCTTCTGTTACCATCTTTACCTTCAAGCCACCCCCAATGGCACTGATCCTTCAATGGAAAAACATACAGCTCACAGAAACAGAGAGATCGACGTACCTGTAAACTGAGAGTGGGATCGTTCTGTTTGAAGATGATGTCCCACACATCCATTGTACCATCCATCTTGGTCACGAAGAATACTGATGGTCTGATGGGACTCCAGCATCCATCTGTCAGGTAGGATGAGTACTGCCTGCAAGACACACAGTATCCTATGTCTCTGATGGTTCTCTCTGGCACAAAAATCAAACTATGTGTGTTAAAGAGAGAAAATTTGATCAATTAGCGAACGTCAGGACTGTATGTCTAGATGAGTATGCTCGTCTGTTTCAGTTTCACCGAGGAACTGTTACTATGAGTGAACTGTCTGTATGCTGTAGAGCACCTGCTTAGCCAACAGGCCAAGGTGCACTGGGGATAAGAAAATGACAGAAATTTATAATTTTTGTTTTTTAAAGTGTAGGAAATAATGGCAAAGTAGGAACCTCTTGGATAAATGCAGAAATTCAGAAAAAAAAAAGTGTACGAAATAAACATGGGGTAGAAAATTCATGGATAAGACTTCATGGAAGCTGGATTTATGCTTATGCTTCTTCTTTCTTTCTGCGTACGCAGGCTGATACTCCTGCGGACACTCCCTGTATAGCCAGGCAGTGGAGTTTTGTGTGTATGACCCTTTTTTATCCTGCCATTAAGGCAGCCATACTCCATCTTCGGGGAATGTGCTTATGCTCAATGTGGTGGTTATACTTTGTGCCCACCTGGTACCGTATACGATTGAACTGCTTTGACACAGTTTGTGTAAGCTTATGTTTAGGATCTTGGTGCACATGAATTGTGTATGGTTTGGATAGTACATATGTGAACAGATAGAGAGGAAGATGAACAGAAGCTCAGGAAGACAGGTGGAGAAAGAAAGAGGAAGACTCATGGACAGAGGAGGAAGTCACACGAACAGACAGAGGAAGTTATATACAGAGGTAAAGAAGAATAGATGCACAGACAAAATACATCTGGTGAGTTGACTCACTTGGTCCACATGATGGATGATTCCCTGATGTCTTCTGACCAGATCTGTCCACACACAACATCCATTGATCACAACTCTCAGTTTACTGGCAATCATCCTTCATTTAATATATATCTGATCATGTCTGTCTACATACATCATCAGTCTACAAGTCATAGCTCTGGACTTACAGGTATTCACCCGTTACTTAATCCATGTTTTTGATGACATTTGACCACACACAAAACACTATTGAACTATGGCTCTGAAATCATCAACCTCCACTTTTTATTTTGTCTTCTTCCTTTGAGCTGCTGAATTCATTAACATGAAGATTTGTCAGCTTGCCCCATCCTTGACAGTATATGATCTGTTGGATCAATGGACCACTGACCATTCCCCCCTCCCTGACAGTGTATCATCTACTTATGCACATCAACAGACCAATAATGATCCTCCACAGATCTTTTAAAACAGAATGGAAACCAGATGTGTCTTTGCCGCAGTACAGCTCTGCTCCTCTCTTTTACCTCTCTCTCTCCTGACCATCAGATTTCTATGTATCCTTAAAAAGTTATTCAAAACAACAACAACAACAACTACAACTTGTAATCATACAGTCTATCATGATCACACATGAAAAGATAAAAATGAGGCATAACTGATGAGGTGAAAACAGGCTGAATCTTTCATGATCAGGTACTGCGGGCAACAAAACAATCATTCCTGCCCCTTCCCCAGTAAGCTACCGATCTTATAGCTGGATACAGACAGGAGTATTGCCTCATATTCTCTAAAACTATGATTCACGTAAGTGCTGACAATGCAAAATCAATTTCTTAGTTCAACGCTTCACCTTCTTCTTTCTTTTGTTATGGAAGAATCTAAGCGCATACGCGTATATAAAGCATGGATAACCTGGAAAACAATTTCATTGTCTACTGCTGCCAACAAATCCTGTTTCGCCTACTCTCTACATGTTGAGCAGAATTCTGTGAAATCATTGAGAACTTACTCTGGCACACCAGTCACCCACACTGAGGAAGTTTTTGGGGAAGTTGGGGTTTCTCTGCAGGGAATAGACAGGGCCGATGTGTCCATTGAAGTTGGCTACTATCTTTTCCAAAGGTGTCTTGGCTTTTCTGTTGCATGACATGATGACTCCTTGCTCTGTGCCAACCATGAACTTGGTTGGCTGCACACACACACACACACACACACACACACACACACACACACACACACACACTCATAACAGTGAAAACACTGAATACGTTTCAGAACAATATTTTCACCAATTATGCAAAACAAGTAACTAAGTCTCCTCACATTTCCCCACAACTTGGTGTCCACTGTTCATCATGACTCCCCCCTCTTCTCATTCTGTGCTTCAAAATCATGCAGTATTCCAGACCAAGTATTCTTACCTACTGCTGTAACACCTTGTTCTGTGACCATGTGACACAATGTGTCAATAGTTCTTACCTGCTGCTGTGCCTCACCTTTACCTGATACAGTGTGGATCTGCTTACCTGCTACTGTACAATTTGTTCTGTTACAGTGTGAGACAGTGGACCTGTAGTGTTTACTTACTGCTGCACCTTACACTGTTCTGTTACAGTGTGAGACTCTGCACCTGTAGTTTACTTTCTGTGAGATTCCTGTCTGCCAGAATATGTGTGGACTAACTGCTCACTATAGTCTCTTGTCTCATGTTCCTTGTGCAAGATCTGGAGATCTGAAGCACTTATTCTCAGTTCTAACTAGTCTTCAACACATGTGGACTCACCATGGTGGGTTCATACTCCAGACTGTAGGCTCCTTGGGCTTTGGCAAATTCTTGTTTTTTGTCCAGATATAAGGTCTCTGTTGGCTCTCCAAGTTTACGAATGTCCCACCACAACACTTGGCCATCAGTAGAGGCAGAGAAGCACTCGGTGCCTGTCTTGGATTGGATCCAGATAGTTTTGTAAGCAGGGTCACGGTGACTCTGCTCAATGGGGGTCATCTCTACAGGCTGTGAGCCTTTCCGTGTGTCCCAGTAAGCTGCACAGACAATACATAGAGGATGCACACACTGTGATTGTCACTAAAGCTATTACAGCACACCTTGTGCTTTCACAGTTTGAACCAACAGTCATCATTTGTGGTGCTTTGACAGTAACAGTCCATATTTTTCTTCTAACTCTTTCTACATGCCACTTCTTTGATCTTTCTCTTCCGCATTTGTTATATTCAAAAAAAATTGCAACAATAGCTTAAATCAGTCACACACACACACACACACACACACACACACACACACACACACACACACACACACACACACACACATGCACACACACACACACACACACACACACACACATGCACACACACACACACATGGAAACATACACACATACTAAAGGCAGAACAGTGAAGCAAAGACACAAAGGAAAAGAGGGAGAGACAGACCTATCTGTCCATTATAGCATCCACCCAGCAGTATGTGGGAATCTTTGGGGTTGTATTCCAGACATACCAATGGGGACACTGGCTTCAAGGTGATTTCTGGTTTGTTGGGATTCTCTGAAAAAACAAAATTGACATCAACACAATCAGTTCAGCGTTTTCCTTTCTGGGATTTATGCTTCATGTATTACTTTTCATTGGAAAATAAATCCAGACATGAATACTGATAACACACATTTTCCATTTCTTAGAATCTGATCCGTTGGGATGTACTTCCATACAGTCTGCATACCTTAGCAAAGTTTTAACTGTGCACTTAGCTTGGAGATATTTAAACTTGATGACAAATCCTATTGATAATTGTTAATACAAGAACACAAGATTTAGATCTGTCTCATTTTGTCTATGAAATTTTTATACCTTTTTCTATCTTAGATTTTTTAAAATATTTTATTCATTTGTTTGTTTGTTTTGTTATTCTTTGTGTAGCCGGGTGCTAAATGTGTTTATTTCTTGGTCACCCATCGTAGACGAGATATTTTGTTCACGAGTTATCTTCCCCTTACCTCCCTTGATCGATTGATCTCATTTTATTGTGTAAATTCTTTAAATCATGAATACCTCAGAACCTACATAGTTGTGTATACGTTGCTGAAGTCACAAAATTTAATGTATTCCATTCATTACAATCGTGCTGGACTGAGAAGCCCATATTTTCCCTAAAACTGGTATTTCGACCAAATATATCTTGGCGCCATTTTGAATTGTCCGACGAACAAACCGTGAATAATTCTTGATTTCATAAAAAGTATGAGAGAATCCAAAGAATCCATGAATGCACATTGAAAGTAAAGTCCATAAGCTTTCATTTCGTATATCGCATGCCTATGATCTTTTCTGTACAAGCTTGCGACTATACGAAATGACTGACAGCGCCGGTCCCTTTAGCGAGTCGCCTTCTTTGTTTACCGTCGGAGTTTTGATCTAAATTGTCATTTCATGAAATTTGGACTTCCCAATCGAAATCTTTTTAATAACTCCATTTCTATGATAGAAGCAACTGAAATTATATAAAAATTATCATCCGATGGACCATTTCAACAGAATAACATTTTATCGAAGATCGTGTTCGAAGCACGTGGCGACGGCCATGTAGTGATAAGGCAAGTTGTGTTTTCTGTCAAACTTTAAACGCAAAGTTCTCCGCTTGGACGGTATCTTGGATAATGAAATTTATATGTATAGAAAGAGCGAAATTCAAGCTGTTTATTCATTACAAAATTATTTCATGCTGTTTAGTATTTTTCATAGAAATAGAGGGAAATATGACGTAAGCTCATTAAAAGTGGGTTCATTCTCGGACTTTAATTGCCAATAACTTTACACAGCCACAAAATTGTCAAATGTGACTTACTGCATTTTATTCCTTGGGTTCTGAGGTTTTCATCGTTATGAAATATGTTTGGATACCTTGAACGTACGGCAAGCTAGACAACGCAGAAGCTGCGACAGGTAGCACAATTTTTGTCATTTGCCGTCTCGCGAGGCACATTTTGCGTGCGGCGCTGCGTTGCCTGCTTTGCGGTCCGGTCAAGCTGTATATATTTCGGGCGCCGCGTGAGTGCGGGCAGAGTTGCCTAGAGTGTTGCCCCGACGGTGTTGTGTAACCTTACCAATATCGTAGTTGATTTTGGTAAGTTAAGCTAGTCTATTTGGTTGTTTTGGGTAGAAAGTCAAAATTGTAGATCGAAATTATTAAGATTGTTAATGAGCATTTTTTATTACTTCATTATCGTCAGTTAGGATATTTTGTTATTATTCTTATTATGGGTGGTAAATAAGAATAATAACAAAATATCCTAACTGCCTATAATGAAGTAATAAAAAATGCTCATTAACAATCTTAATAATTTCGAGCTACAATTTTGACTTTCTACCCAAAACAACCAAATAGACTAGCTTAACTTACCAAAATCAACTTCGATATTGGTAAGGTTACATTTAGTATAGTTAATTGAAGAAACAAATTTAATTGAGGAAACAAATGATTAAATGAAGTTTTGGGATTAACACATTCAAAACACCACAGTTTCCTTGTTCTGATTAGAATTAGTTGAAATTGGTTTAGCGCCGGTAGGTGTCGGACCTTTTGTTCGGTTTCACTAAGCTTTCTTTTTTACAATTTGTTCATTGGCAATTGTGCAGCGGGAAAACTAATTTGGATTGTGTGAGGTTTAATGTTTTGCTTTTGTCAAATGTTGCTGATTGAACGGTTAATTGACTTGTTGTGATGGAAGAACTCTGTTGTAGTTCAGAGTTGCTTCATAACGATTATTGTGTGGTTGGAATGCAAAATTATTTATTGTCTGGTCGATGCAGCGTTTTATAAATTACGAGAGATGGTGTAAATGTTGTTAGTAGAGTTGAAGTCTAATTCATTGATCCGGTTGGAATGACTAGGCTTTTTCTCTGTCATTACATGAAATTGGAGGTGTCTCCATATGCTGAGTCATGGTAAAAGGGCTTGATGGGATGAGCTTGATTCTTTCTTTTATTAATACAATGAAAAACGTACAAATGAATTCTCTTTTTCCCATTCCGTTGAAATTGTGCATTGATGTCTATGGTGTACCATTCCATGGGACATAAGTTGCATTTTGGAAGAGAAGAAAATTATATCTAGTCCTTGTAGAAGTATGAGGGCAAGTGTCGATTCCTATCTCTCCTTGGTCACTGAGGTAGTGACTGACAAAAGCTGCACAGTATGTCTGCAAAGTATGTGAATATAACAGTGCGTTTATTGTTAAAATGAATGTTATGATTGGTGTGCATATGTTGTGAGTACTGACTTGGAGTAATTCTGTTTTGTTCTAATGTTGAGGTTGTAATTGTATTTTTTGAAGAGCCATTGTCTTATGTACTGTATGTCTAATGGTTATGTTAAACAGAAGTTTGTTCTGAGTGTTATAATATTTTTGTGATGGTGTAGGTTAGTAAAACATTGTTCTCTGTGTGTGTCGGTTGCAGTGTCTGCGCCCTTTCACGTTTGTTCATGATCCAAACTGCATTTTCTTTTTAAGTGTAGCCAGCAGTTTGCAATTGAAAATATTGTGTACTAGTAATTGACGTGTTTACTTGTGCTAAAAAAGAAAGAAGTAATAAAAGGAAATAAAATATAGTAAAACTTCAAAATCTTTTTTTTTTTAGTTGAATTATTGAGTGAGAACATTGTTCGTCCTTGTTCAGGTGAACTCGGGATAACTCACACGCACTGACTTTTCGGGTGGTGGGGGTTACAGTTGCCCCGAGGAGTGTTGCCTAGGAGCGCTCAGTGCGCTGAGTGCTGAGAGAGAGAGTTCCCAGGCAGTGTTCCTGGTTTGAGCTCCTTGCCATGGGAGAGAAAATAAAGAGAAGGGGAAAACTCCACGTCGTCCTGTGTCTTCTTGACTGGCTGCTGTCCCTTGGTCCCTTCGCATATCACCATCTGCCTGTCTTCACCTGCACACCCCTTACCCCTCCACACCATCACATTTGAATGAGATGGTTTTATACAATCTAACAGGACCATGAATGTCCAAGGCAATGAAACAACAACAACAATGAGAATGATAACAACAACAACAGATCATGACAAATAACGCATCATGAAGTTTTACTGACCCACATCCCAGATGTAGGAATCCATGCTGGTGTCAGGGCCGGATCCTTGGAAGTCCAGGTTGCAGTAGGCCACAGCTAGCTTACGGGGGCCATCTGGGAACCAGGAGATGTGTGTCGCTGTTCGCTTGATCTCATTGGGGTCTCTGTACAATACAAACCACTTTTTTTTTCTCACTGGAGCTTGATTTCCCAGGGGTCTCTATTCAGCACAACACTATCATTCTTAATAAAATCTCTGCACAATGCAAAACAACTGTTCTACTTTTTTCTTTTCAAACTTTTTCTTTTTCACTGGCAGTATGTATTCAACACAACAAGCTTATCTCATGAAGAAGGAAGTGATTTTTCTTCCAGAACAGCATATCAATGCAATAATAATTGAAAGATGAAATAGAAAATCATGGGAAAGTACAATGACTTGCACCAAACAAATAGCCTGAAATTAATCATTATGGTATATATGACAATTGGTATTACATTACGACTGAAAAATTCAAATAAGAAATGACAGAAAAGTTTACAAGAAAAAACAAAGGAGGAAGAGCAGCAGGAGACTGTATAGAAGAGGGGGACAAACAAAACAAAACACAAAAGAAACTGAAAATACAAGATTTGTGGTACTAATTAACTGGTTTGAAATGTCACAGATCAAAAACACACAAGCGAAAGTACATAAAAATAAACTTCATGATAGTTTATGACAATGTCTTTAGTAGAAAATTTTCCCAAGACACAAATAGAATTCATTGACATTTTTTTCTCATTGATTTATCAAGAATAACTATAATTGATCTCCAGAATGGGGCACAATTACATTGGTTGTCTAAAAGCTGCAACTACCACCAGCTTAGGTTCTGACCTGAACACATTTATTGTCTTTGCCGAAGGGGTTCCGTCGACTTCATCTACATGCACATCCTCAAAGTACTCCTCATAGATGTCAATGGCATTGTTCTGTCTGATACAGTGTTCCATAACCTGCCACACAACAATATTAACATCCAGTCAACATCACCATGAACAATAACAAATAACATTTTTCATGGAAACTATCTCAGCATATAACAAGTCACTGCATCTCCCCATTGATATATAAAGAACAACTTGATGCTTTGTCCACATTTGTTGAAATGCAAAGAAATCATGTTCATATGAGTTTGCAGAGATCAATGAGTGGGAGAAGTACACTGCATATAAACTACTGAAAATGAATACATCTCGTCACAGATCAAAGGGGAGATGAAGAATAAAAAAACTGATGGATATTTGCCTCGATTATTCAGCAATTGTTATTCCTTATGTCGTATACACAGATCCATGAAAAAGTGGTTAAAATTCATTATGAACATGTATTTGTTTAATCTATGATACCGTTTTTCCATATGATTAAGAAAATACTAGAATAATCAAGGTGATTCACATTATCAATACAGATCCTTCTGTGAACAGTTTCGAATGCATCAAAAAGCACTGTCAAATGCTGTCAAATCAGTATTTTAGTCCATGACAATTTCATCTGAAGAAGCTGTTCATGACAAGAAAATTGTCTGCTGCTATGTACGATATATACACTCTTTTATTATGTTATCTTTATGCAAATTCAAACATCCAGAAATCTGTGTAATCTTTTCAAAAATCAACTATGACACATAAATGAAACCTACCTAAAACATCAAAAAGAGAAGACTGATTTCATCCTGTAACTAAATTAAACTCTACCTACTGACATGGAGAGGATATGCAGGACAGTTATATAAGTAAAACAAGAAAAAGGAAGAGTACAAGATGGACAGACAGACAGACATACATGACACTCACCCCTCCCAGGTTCTGAATGGTCTGGATGTAGACTTCATCCTTCTCCACTTTCTTCCTGAAGCGGGTCACCTGCTCCAGTTCCTGGGGGTTGACATCCTTGGGCCATCCTCCTTCTGTGTGGTTGATGCCTCGCGATCCTGTCTCAAAGCGCTCTGTGTTCACCTGTACACACAAACACTCTTGTTATACATTACACTCTTTTCTTCTGTTAGATCCTGTCTGAAGTCCTCTGTGTTCAGACATACTCACACACATTTTAAGAGATGTGTTGCTGTGTGCAATCCCATCTGAAGCACTCTGTGTTCATCTGAATACAAACAACATCCTTCTTGTATCCAGGAAAATGTTCTGCAAAATCTGCAATGTAATTTGATGGCTGGTGAGAATGATACATTAGATTCTTGAGCAGAACACTGAGTTCCTTGATCGTTTGTGTATAGCGATGAACATAAACAGCTTGAAGAAAATGTCATATTTAGTTCACCTTCAAGAACAATGTTTGCTTGATAGAAGACAGAACTAAATGTGTTTCACTAAGCTATTTGCATTAATATTTGTGAGCATTG
>CM031595.1:141771970-141821970 GCA_018398815.1 Conus ventricosus | reverse complement strand
AAGAAATATTGCAATAGAATGAACATTTAATGAGAGTTATTGGAATTTTTTGATAATGATACTTTGTTATTCTTATTTTTGTTTTCAGTTAGTGTTGTTTTGTCATTAAATTAATCCAGAACAATAGGAAAATGACTGGTAAGGTAAAGTATGTGTATTAGTTTTGTGTTGAAATGATTAATGTTAAGTGAAAGGATGCTTGGCTTTTATGGGGTAGTTAGGTTTTGTTTTGTTTTGTTTTTTCATTTTTATCTGCCCATGTCATACAATCTATAATCTATATGCTGAAATTTTATATCAGAAGAAATTTCGGACACCTGATTAGGTTAAAAAAAAGTGGGAGCCTCCCCATCTAATCTATGTTTGTTGTCCTGAGTGTTGTGTATCTTACCAAAGGAAGACCTAAGAGGTCGAAACGTGTCATGTTTTGTCTTGTGATTCATTTGTATACATTATTCAGAAGCGTCCTTAAACAGTTTTAAAATTAATCTATGGTAGTATGATGTAACAAATTTTAATGTTGGTGACAGTGGCTTAAAAAGGAAGGGGAAAAAAATCAGAGAATGAATTTCTTGTGTATTTGTAAAGGTCAAACTTAGGGTTGATTGATTGAAAACCCATGCTGATTTTATGTTTGCTTAAAATGAGACAGTTTTGTTTTATGCTGACTTAAAACTTGCCTGTAAGACAGTTGTGTTTCATAGCATCCATTTTTGTTCATTTGTTGAAGGTGTAGCACTAGCTTTTAAAAGATTCAGTTTCAGTTGTTTAATTTCCCCTCATGCCCCCCCCCTCCTCCCCACTCACCCATCACACATCTCCTTTACTGTTTATGGGATGAGATTGTAATCTCTGTCCTTTCTGTTGCAGAGTTAGAATTAATATGAAATAATTATCATTAGGTGCGTTGGTCTTTGTGCTCAAGAAAAGATGAGCATTGAAGTGTTCGTTTGTTGTCTTAAGTGTAATGTATTCATTTGTTCTCTAATGTAAGATCGCTTTAATGAAAGTGATTTCTTATAAGAGGACGTAGGAATGCCTGCGATATATGTGGATGCATGAGAGCACATATGCGCACTTGTGTGTGTATATTGATGCCAGTATGCATGCATTTGTGTGTGTGTGTGTGTGTTGGAGGGAGGGGGCAAACAAGATTATGTGAGTATATTGTACGTAAGCTGTTAGAAACAACAAAAAGGTGATTAAGAAATTTGATGGTGTGAGTCAAAGAGGATGGGAAAAAGTAATTAAATGCCATATCGGGTCATTAAGATTAAACTTTGAACTGATTCAGCAGGAGAAAATCATTAGCCAGTATATCATCGAATGAAATGAGATCCAGATTCACATCACAAATTAACTTTGATAGGTGCAAATTGTGTGTGTGTGTGTGTGTGTGTGCGTGCATGCGTGCATACATGCGTGTGTGCGTATGACTTGTATTTTTGGCAGCATCCCCAGAAATTTGCTGAAAGAGATGGTGAAGGTGTTGAATGGTGCAGAAGGAGAGAGAGGTGGGAACAAAGTGTGTCGACTGTGCGGCGCTGTAGTGAAAGAGTTGATGATGGGAGAACAACCAGTCGCAGAAGATGTCCTTCCCAGTCCTGATCAAATCCACAATAAAGACCTGCTCATGTGCTACACCTTGCAGGTAATAGAGCCAGAGTTGGAACATGCTTACAAACATGTACTATGCAGTGTGTGATACCTTACAATTATCACACTGCAGTTAATTACATGCTTACAGACATATACTATGCAGTGTGTTTCTTTCTTTCTTTCTTTCTGCGTACGCAGGCTGATACTCCTGCGGACACTCCCTGTATAGCTGTTGTTGTTGTTGTTGTGGTACCCTGGCTAAAAGACTCCAGGGATCATCCAAACAGCCGAAGTACTTGAACACTATGGCACAAATGCATCAGCTGGGGATGAGAACATTACGTGTGTGACCGTTTTTGATTACCCCGCCACATGGGCAGCCACACTCCGACTTCGGGGATTTTAGAGACTGATAATGTTATGCTAGGAGCTTGTCACAACTGAAGACAATCCCCGCATAACTATGCAGAGCATAACAACATTTTGATGTAGCCTTGGTGTTCTAGCCTATGTCAATTAGCCTGACACAGCCTTAAGCCAAGGCAGCCTGTATAGCCAGGCAGTGGAGTTTTGTGTGTATGACCCTTTTTTATCCCGCCATTAAGGCAGCCATACTCCATCTTCGGGGAAGGTGCATGCTATGTGTCACGTGTCATCCATACCAACGGCCAAACTGGCCTTCTCTTCCGAAAGTTGGTGATGGGATTTTACGTGTGTGCAAGATGTTATGCGTGCGTTTACACACGGAACCTCGGTTTATAGTCTCATTCGAAGGACTATATGGGGAATGGAGTCAGAACCAATGTTTACTCCGAGGGAAAAATCCCCCTATACCGAAATTCGAACCCGCAACCCCAGGATCATGAGTCCGGCGCTCTACCAACTGAGCTATCCGGCCCCCTCTATGCAGTGTGTGATACCTTGACAATATTACACTGCAGTTAGTAAATTAGAAGTCAGTATTCGTTTCTCTGTGGAATGAGTCTAACTGTGACATGAATAAGGAATATTATCTCAAGATAGAGAAGAAAATCGATGTAAAAGATACATGCTTCTATACTACGCAGTGTACAATATCACACTGCAGTTATTAAATTAGAAGTCAGTATTCATTTCTCTGTGGAATGGGTCTAACTGTGACATGAATAAGGAATATTATCTCAAGATAGAAGAAAATCGATGTAAAAGATACATGCTTCTATACAGGCAAGCATTACAAACTCAAAATACAAAAAAAAAGTAAGTATGGACTATGAAATACATGCAGTATTTCATGTTGCTCATCGATATGAGACAACATATAACAAACCTAAACAGAACGAAGTGAGAAAAAAAATTCATCTGTACTCAGTGGTGACATATCAAAACTAGGCTTCTGATCATCATATGACATAATATACTAGTCAATACCAGACCTTCATATTGTTGGCGACATTTTTGTGTGAAATTTGTACAAGGCGAGTCGCACATCAAGCTTGTGCGCCATGATGTCGCTTGCCTTTCGCCAAAATGTCAACGTAGGAATCGGTCCGTATTTCTCTAACTCAATCTTCTGGAGGATCAGAAGTGAAAAATCGTGTCTGTCTACACAACCACAGTTCATTCTGAGATACGAATGATCAGCTTTTGATTTATTTGGAATCGAAACAAGGGACAAGAGATAAGAATTCGAAGAAGAATAGATTACCGTCCCTTTGTAATTGTCAGCCCAATACATGCTGCATTTATTGTGCCATGCAATTAGCAAAGACAAAAATACCTTAGGAGGCAAACCAGAGATGGACAGTTTCACAAAACTGGTAACAGAGCGTGAAGAAAGATATTTTTTAGCAAGTCAAAAGTTCGTACTTGTGATTAGGTGACAAATCTTCCTTCAGGAAGCGGTTCACGAAGACAAAACATACAGATACACCCCGCCCCTACGTTCTGAGACTACTCACTGCTTTCTACCCCACCCACCACCTTTCCTTTTCTTACCTTTTCTTCTTCCCCCTCTTTCTTTTGTCTAATATCACAATTGTAAATGGACTATTCTCTCTTAAGTGATGTTCACACACTCTCTTTCTCTTTCTCCCTCTCTCTTTCTCTCTCTTTTACACACACACACACACACACACACACACACACACACACACACACAGAGCACTTGATAGTTTACACATACACATGTCCGCTGAGCGAAAAATACAATCAAAGCAAATTCATGATACTTACAGCTAGCGACGGGTTAAAAGTGCATAAAAACAGACTCTGATGTACTAACTGAAAGTTTGTCTAACGCTTTTGCCTATTGTCCCCTCACTGGAAGCTGCCAGGGGACATGTGTCCCAAGATGACTGAAAAGTTTGAAGCTCTGCAATACTTTAAAGTTTGTACCGTAGGAATTTGGGAATTTGTGTGATGCATACTGTAGGCAGAGAGTAATGACTGACATAAGATCTGAGCGTTTAGTACCAGATAAGATAATGTTGCTTATAGCCCAGCCGACCATGAAGGGCCACATCAGGGCTGGCGTTTAGTACCAGCTTATATGTACTGAGGATAATAAATTATGACTATGCTTTGCTGGCATTTAGTAATGACGGAGATGTATGCATTGTGGGTGATGAAAAATGACTGTAATGTGCACTGTGGACTTTAGTAATGATTTTGATATGTATTGTGGGCATGTAGTAAGGACGATATATGCACTGTTGGCAATTAGTAATACATTTGCATATACTGTGGCCATTTAATGACACTAATTTGTTCTTTGGGCAAAATGTATCGATTGAATAAATATGATATGTACTGTGCTTTCACTGTAGTATTAATGTAAATTTTAGAAATGAGAAAGGGCTCTATGATATGAACCAATCGCAGCTTGAGAATATTACCCCCAAAAAAATGATAGCTGTGATTTTGATCTGTTGGAAGAGTTTGACATGAACAGTTGGTGAAAGGTGATGTCAGGTGAGACAGAGTGTCATATCAGACTGGAGCAGTGAGTCAAACACTCTCTGATTGCGTTGTGGGCAGGGCTCCAGTCAGAAGTGCTTGCAGTCAGTGTTACCGGCAGCAGTCAGGTCAGTTGGCTGTGTCTGTATGGATGTTCCCCTGTTTGACTGCTATCTGTTGGGGTGTTCACATGTGGCGTGCAGTGTCATTATATACTGATGAGATGTCTGTGATATGTGTGGAGAAGTGTTCAGAGTGTGTGTATGTGTGTGTGTGCATAACAATAGTCCTTTTGAATATGTGCTGATTGGTGTGTAGTGCCTATCTTCTATGGCCTGTTAACTGCTGTTTCATTGTATACTGAAAGTGGATCTGTAGCCTGTGTTCATAGCTGTTCATTGTGTGACACCTGTGTATTTGTAGTCTGCATGAAGAAGTGGTCACCACTTTTGTTTTGTTGTCAAGCAATTTGAATGAAAATGTTCTCATAATGCCTGGAAAGTACCACCGGGATAGGGAAAAAAGCTTTATAATACAGTTTGATGAGGAACAAAACATGACGTAAGAAAATGTTCTTCCACAGAATTTTTTTTGTGTGTGTGAGTATAGAAGTCTCCCTAGCTATGATCTCCAACTCAGCATTTTTGTCAGCTCGAATTAAGTGGAATGGTGCATTTTCTGTAATTTCATATGATCATCAGTCCTAAGTGTGCAGTATAGAAGCTTTGCAGTCTGACACAGCAGTCATCTGCAGAGTGATGCAGTCAGAAAAGATTGGGAGGAGTGGGGGAGCAAGACATGGCTTCGATTTCATCTGTGTGTGTCACACATATTGTTCCAGATGGCTGTGTACCAAAGAGTTTGAAAGTCAGCGCCGGGTTCTGTCTTTTCTGGTGGGGCTTTCATGTCTGCATGGTGTTTTGGAGGAAGGTAAATAACCCTTTATGCAGCAGAGAAGGTGTTTGGTTACACAATTGACTTTCTTCTTGGAGGGATTGGGGGGGGGGGGGGGGGGGGGTCACAGGAATGGTTCGCAGTCTGTCACAACTTTTTTCTGTTACGATGGCATTTCAGGAGAAAACTTAAGTGTGCTGTCCTCTCCAAGCAGACATCATAAATCATGTCTTTAGCATGGGAATGTAACTCATCTGGACTTCCTGTCTTTGACCATAACACTGGTTATAGTGGAGGATGAATGCCCCAGAGCCAGATCTGCAGTAAGTCCTGCATGGACAACATGAAGTTCTGGACTGGTTACAGCATCTGTGCCTTGCTGCACATGAATGAAGACAGAGAACTGTGGATGTCCCCAACTGGCCTGGCATCCTCCACAGCATTCCTGGCACTGGTGCTCAGGGGTAGATAGGACAGAGAGAGGAGGAGTAATTTGGATGTGGACAATACATGACAGTATGAAGTATGTCCGGTCAGCCATATTTTTGTTTAAAATCGCAGTCCTGTAAGTTGTAGTGCTAAACCAACATTTTACAGAGAACAGCTAAGTTGGAGAGCCAGACAAACGCAGACCTGTTTATCTTCCCCGTTCAGCTGTATCAGTTACTCTTTTGTAAACCAATACAGACGTGTTTATCTTCCTGTTTAGGCTTTTATGATTACACCTTTGTGGGTCCCATTCCACCGTTACGCCATTTTCTTTACTGCATCCGCTTTAGAGCTGGGCAAAATCACACTTTTTAAAGAGATAATTCTGTGGTGTCACTGAGTAATTGAGAATACAGTTGGCTCATTTTTCACAGTGAGCACCCACCACTGTTGAATGTGCTTGCAGCAGCTTTGTGCTACTGTAGATCAACAGGGTAGTTATGATGCAGAACAGCATTGAGCAAAGGGGGATAACCAGTAATGATTTGGGTGGGTATATTTCGTTTCAATTCCAGAAGGTGTTGGGAAGTTTACGTAAAGAATCTGAATGTGCATCTGTTGAGTTGGAAGTGTAATAGGGCCTTGGATACATTGAGGTGTGGTCTCGTAGCTGGCACTTTTCAAACCCAGATTTCACTTTTCAGCTTGCTGTATTACACATGGGCCTCTGAGGAAGTGAAAATGCCAGCAAAATACAATGTTAATCATGGTGTTAGCCTTTCATGTTAGTGTGAACCTTTGAACTTTTTGTGGTACTATTTCAATTCTTTGGTAACTTTCTTTTCACGGTAACCTGCTATGTTACAATGGAGGTCTTTTATGTAGTGTTAATCCTTTTCGCAACAATGCTAAACCTTATTAACTTTTTAATCCTTGTGATATTAACCCTTTCTTAAAAGTCGTGAGGCAGAGCAATATTACAGGGACATCTAAAGAGATGTCACTCATCATGTGTATATGATCGATAAATGATGGGGTGCACCAGGCGCACAACTTCTCAACCAGTAACTCTTTATGTCATAGTGTTGAATTGGTGTATAGTGGCAGCCTTTTATCGTTACAGTGTAAACCTCCCATGTTACAGACCATGTTGGAGAGACATCAGAACAGATGTGTACTTGGCTGATGAATGCCAGTGTGTACCAGGCACGAAACCCCTCCTCCATCAACCCTTTCCGCAAAGACGAGGAGACGCAGGTCACCGAGATCGATGGAACACCTTGTCGGAACTTCTTCACCGTTCTCAATATTGGTGTGTGTGTATGGAAAGTGTCACTGTGTGAATGTGTGTGTGTGCGTGCAGTTGGTTCATAATGTTTTAACATGATTTTACAAATGCAAGAAAAAATTAACATAGAGATATGACAGCTTCGAACATTCTGATGATTTAAGAAAAATATATGAATTATTCTGAGAAAGTTGGCAGTCACTTTTACAATGAATTTAGATTTATACAAGTGTGAAGTATTAAGAGTTCTGTTTGAAATTAAATGTTCAGTGCATTGTTTGCTTCTTTGGATGTATGCTTGAATATATTTTGGATTCTGCTGTTACCCTTTGCCGTGCAATTTCTGTACCAGTGTCTTGTATTTTGTTTCAGGACAGCATTACACTAATGACCAGTACCTCAACATCTATAGTTTCTCCATGCTGTACAAATGGCTGTACCATTGCTCCTACACACAGCTCCACTCCACTTCCCACTGGAATGAAGAAGACAATGTGAGCATAAAGTCCTCTGCAGTCGCCATTGCAAGACATGCCAGACACAAATCCCTTGGGGTGGAACAAAGTCCCCGGAGGTCCCCCTTATTGGGGAAAGAGGGCAGCCCCAAGGGATCCCCAGGAAGCAGCAGAGAGATCCAGCCCAAGAGAAAATCCCCAGCCTTCAGTGTGGAGAGTAGTCCCAGAGGGAGTCCCGGGAGAAAATCTTTGGCTACAGGGAGTCTAGGCAGCCAGTCAAGTGCCGGGGATGGAGATATTAGCTCAGAGGGCAGATCCATTGCAGGGGAGGTGGAAAGCAGTCCCAGAAGTAAGGGAAAGTCAAAGAAGGGGAGAGTGGTGTCTCGTGTGCTGCAGTCCCTGGTGTCGCGCTCTGTGGACTACTGCTTCAGAGTCATGGACCAGTGCGAGAGAAGTGAGTGTGTCAGACTGGTCTGTCTTTCTGTTCTCTTGCTTTTCTCTCTTTGTGTGTGTATTTTCTCATAAAGCGTTTTTAGACTAGCCTAACAGTAGTATTATTTATTATTGTCATTCAATCTCAAAAGATCATACAAGTCTCATGATGGCCCTTGGCCAGTCAGAGATCGCTTCTGTTGTCTGTCATGCGCAACGTTAGGGTCACTTAACCAGCAGTGTCCACTGTTTGTTATAGGACTTCCGTACCGTCTCTTGAATATCCACCTTCAGCTGTATCCAGTAGAATGGTTTTGGACAGGGAATCTTGATGAGATTATATGGCCCATGCCATATAAGTTTACAGTGCTCGATGCTGTGGGGTTCTTGTTTGAAAATATACACAGTTATCTTGATCCAGATACCTCATTGTATTGGCTTATGTCCCTTGTATTGGCTTATGTCCTTGTATAAGCTGTAGAGAAGCTGTGTGTAACATGTGTTTTTGAATACCTGTAATTTTACTGGAATATTTGCTGTCATCAGTTTGTAGTATCCATGCATAAAATATATAGTAATAGGGTTTGAGGAAAAAAGTCTATTCCTGCATTGGAGTATTGAAGTATTGTTTTAGCATTTATGTGATAATAGCCGGACAATGTTCATTTGTATTTGTTGATTGTTTATGGTACACAGTTGAACATTCGGTTGCCTAATGCATGCATCCTCTTATACAAATCCCATGTCACAAGGAGCATTTTACAGAGTTAGGGATTTTTTGTTCGCCTTGTTGTGCACGCATGGGGTGGGTTTTGTTGTTGTTTTTTTGTTGTTTTTTTTAGGTATTTAGCTTCCGTTTCAGGATTATAAAGAAATATGTCATGAACTTGCTATTGATAAAGACAGTACCTATATAACATAGCATTGTATTACAAACAGTTCAGTGTAGGCTGCAAGGTTCTGCTTGCATCAAACACATTTCAGATCAGGTCCAAAGTTTGTACTGAAATTTTGTTCTTTTGTGTGACAAAAAGGACAAATTATAATGTGTGCTAAAATGTCTGTGTGGCTAAAGTTATAACTGTGACATTTCCTTAAAGCTTGAGAAGGGTAATGCAGGGAAGATGAAAGTAGAGTGTGACTGAAGAAGTGTGTTGAAGTTGTTGGAATTTGTGTGAAGCAAGTGTGTGGAAGGTTGTTTTTTTTGTTTTGTTTTGCTTTTTTTGTTGTTGTCCTTGGTTATTTTGGGGGTGATTTTTTGTCTTTAGTTGTGCATGAAATCAGTAATTGTGTCGGGGGCCGGAATAGCTCAGTTGGTAGAGCGCCGGACTCGTGATCCTGGGGTTGCGGTGTCAACGACCGACCCCTGGAGGTCTGCCCTGACAGGATCGGTCTAGATGGGAGTGAAGGGAGTGGCTGACCTCGCACGCCCCGCAAGAGCCCACACGAGAAAGATTACGATACAACACCCCATTTATTCACACCAGCACACACAGTCATAAATAAGCATTCCAACACACACAACATGCACAATCACAATCAAGCATTCCAACGCACACAACATGCACAATCACAATCAAGCACTCCAACACACACAACATGCACGATTATAAATAAACATTTCACCATACGACGTACACAATCACAATTACAGCATTCCAGCACATATGACATACACAATTATAAAGAAACATTTCCAGCATCCATCCCTTCCCACACCTGGAGTGCCTCCACACCCCTGCCTCCGTCAAGTCTACTGGGAGCACCCTGTCGCACTAGGTGCTCCGAACCGGATTGGTTCTTGAAGGGAGTCGCTCAAAGCCGACACCCTCGACACACAAGCAGGCAGTGAAGAGCGCGTCCCGGGGGGGGGGGGGGGGGGGGGGGGGGGGGAAACCGTGGCGTTGTTACTGGAGGTCCTGGACGGGGATCAGGGCCGGCCAGTCAAGCCGGCGGGCTTTTCTACCAGTCCGCGGTCCCGACCAGAGCGTAGCCTCAACCAGCGCGTGGCACCATCCAGTCCGCGGTCCCAGCCAGAGCGTGGCCTCAACCAGCACGTGGCACCATCCAGTCCGCGGTCCCAGCCAGAGCGTGGCCTCAACCAGCACGTGGCACCATCCAGTCCGCGGTCCCAGCCAGAGCGTGGCCTCAACCAGCACGTGGCACCATCCAGTCCGGACTCCGGGTGAAGCCCCCGGGAGGGGGGGGGGGGAAACGTAGCTGGAGGAGAGAAGAAAGGGAGGGGAAGGAAGAAGGAAGGAGGAAGGGTACTGGAACCCCGCCGTCAGTACAGTCTGACCCATGCTGTTAAATCTTAACAGCCACTCGCATGATGGGTGAGGGGAAATCTACTAAATGCACCAATAACCCCAGCTCAACACAGACCTGAGCATAACACAGTAAACCCATCGAATCAGGAATGTTCATTAGGGTCTTCTCACACGATGCAGGTAAAAGACTGCACTAAATCAACAGGTTATAAAACAATATGAATTATCTTCACCCTTCTCTCACTCACGTTTAACATTTGCCTTTCTTAGGAAATAACCAACACAGCGACCATCGCTTTATAACTGCCACCACATTTGCAAATAATAATTCAATGGCATAATTGTCACATTTTATAGCCACATTTCAAAATAACACAAATCTCCAACCACGCATCCGAACGACAAATCATGCGTACGCACGCTCGCGAACATAAAACTCGTTCTCCTTGCACACACAAACAGACGGTGGCTGAAGGATAAGAGTCCGGCGAATGTGACAGGGGCGGACGAGCGAGACCAAGCAAGTTCCAACCCTGAATCACCAGGTTCTCTCCCATCCCCACCGACTACCGCATCACCAGATGCGTAAACAGGAGAAAGAATTTTGGAAATAATTTAGAATGGCCAGGTTAAAGATTGAATTAACCAGAAAAAAGGTCTCCCACAATATTTCTCTTACAATTTCGAAAACAAAAGAAAATTGCGCAAAAGAGAAGACTAAGCCGGCTAATAACAACAAACCAAAACAAACAAACCACGAAACTGATGCTTACCAGCTACCGGTGGGTGACCCAGAAGAGGCGGGTCAAATGACTCTCTCTGCCCTCTGTCCAGTCGAGAGGACAGAAGCGCAGATGCGGAGAAAGAAGAAGTGATGTCCCTCTCCTACAGGCCGACTGTAGGAATTGAAGATACCGACTGTACCTTCGATGATACGGTGAAGAACCAAGACCGGAGCAGGCGCTCCCAGAGACATCTTCCGCTCGAGTGAAGAGCTAACCTCCCTCAGCGATGGCGGCCAACATGCCATGCTGCGTCACAGAGTGAGCATACTTCAAACTAAAAGAAATGAAGCACGTGCGACAGGTAAAAAGACAGGCGAGAGGCCGATAGACAGCAAGTTCGAGAGAAAGGTACCAGCCACCCGTGAACCTACAGGATGAATAGCACGGGCAGTGGAATAAGAGAGAGAGAAAGCAAACCGAAGTTGAGCTGAACTACACCAAGGTGCAACCGCACCACAAGCCACATTAAGGGGCGGATACACGACAACAGCAACGACAATAAACAAATGAATAATTCCGCCACCCTAGATGGGTCAAACGTCGTAGGCCTCGTGACAAACTCGTGACAGCGGGTTCGAATTTCGGTATAGGGGGATTTTTCCCTCGGAGTTAACATTGGTTCTGACTCCATTCCCCACACAGTCCTTCGAATGAGACTATAAACCGAGGTTCCGTGTGTGAACGCACGCACAAACATCTTGCACACACGTAAAATCCCATCACCAACTTTCGGAAGAGAAGGCCAGTCTGGCCGTTGGTATGGATGACACGTGACACATAGCATGCACTTCCCCGAAGATGGAGTATGGCTGCCTTAATGGCGGGATAGAAAAGGGTCATACACACAAAACTCCACTGCCTGGCTATACAGGGAGTGTCCGCAGGAGTATCAGCCTGCGTACGCAGAAAGAAAGAAAGAAAAGTAATTGTGTCAAGTTCATGGTTTGTCTGCAAAACGGAGAGATATTTCTATGTTGTGATAATGAATGAATGCATCTAGTAGTGTCTAAAATGTGTTTACTTTTTTTTTTCTAATTAGAAAAATATGTGTCAGTGTCAAAGTTTAAACACATTGTTGAGATTTTGCTGTAAATGACAGAAACTAAAAAGGCTGGAAAATTAGGGAAATTTAAAAGGAGAAAAAGCAAACCTGACAGTATATTATGGAGCACATTCATTGAAGAAAAGAATAGATTTACCACTGTGTTTCAAATGCTTCACTGTGTTTCATTCATAAATGAGCACATTCATTGTAAGAAGAGCTTAATCACTGTTTCAAATACTTCTCTGTATTTCATTCACAGTACAATGTGGTGTGCATTGTCATGCTATGATCATTGTTGTGTCGAGAAATCAAGGATGGCATGATGTTTTGCAGAGGCAAAGGTATCTTCAGATGCAGAACTACAAGTTGCTGTAAGTGTTTTTGGTAGTGAAATTTTTTTTTTATTGAACAATTTTTCATTTTTTACAAGGCATACACAACTTCATACAGAGGACATATGCATTTTTCTTCATAAGTTGTAAATGGGGAAGGAAAGAAAAACAAAAAACAAAAACAAAAGAAAAAAACACCATCCTTCCCCCTCCCTATACATATATCTGTACGGTAGTGAATATTTGTTGAGAAAGATGTCAACATGGTGGGAATTTAGGCATATATATGTGAGTGTACATGCCTGAATGATTCTGATTCACCATGTTGCCACTTTTTGCTATTTTGTTAACACTTTAGCTGTTAAAGTTTCCAGTTTTCTCCCTTGCCACTACAAACCACATTTTAGGTAAAGAAAAAAGAGGTTTGTCAAGTTTTCAGATATCCTCAAAGACAGTTTCCAAGAAAAATGTTTTGTTGTTTATATACCAAATTACCGAGTTAATTTTCTGTAGCACCAGATAAACACTTAAAGTGGGGATTTGTTTTAATTGAATGTAGTTTCATGTGCTTATAGTTGCATGTTTATGACTGACCATTATGGCTTTCACCTTCTCTGTGAACATCCATATATCAGTATGAACATAGATGCTGGCCGATTATGTCTAAGTCACTGCCGCTGAAGTCTTGAGTTTGAATCCGTTTCAAACACATCTGTACATTCAACACTGTATCTTGAGTTGTTACTGTAGATAAAGTGGTGACCTGGGTCACTACAGCACCCATTGTCATTTCAATGGACTATTGTCTAGCACTGCTTATTACTATTACTGTCATTTATTGTATTTGCCAGTCACATTCAATATAAGATGGAAAGAAAACTTTCTTTACTGTTGATAAGAACGTTGCAAATTGGGTCCACATGAGCTGGAGCATATTATGTGAAACATCCTTAATACTCAATCATCATCATCATCATCATCATCACCTATTACCCCTCCTAGGGTACAGGCCGCCAACAAAGGACCTCCAGCCATTTCTGTCCTGGGCTCTTCTCTGCAGCTGGTTAAAAGTCATCCCCATGTTCCTGATGTCTGCTTCCAGGTCCCTGCGCCAGGTGTTCCTTAGCTGACCTCTTTTTTCGTTTTCCTTGGGGGTTCCATGTTAGGGCTTGTCTGGTGGTGTTGCTTGCAGGCTTCTGCAGCGTATGTCCAATCCAGCCCCAACATCGTTTCTTGATTTCCTGTTCTGCGGGCAGCTGGTTTGTTCTCTCCCAGAGCTCGTTGTTGTTGATGGTGTCTGGCCATCGGATGCGGAGAATCTTGCGCAGGCAGTTGTTGATGAACACCTGCACTTTCTTGGTGGTGGCAACTGGAGTTCTCCAGGTTTCCGCTCCGTACAATAGAACTGCTTTGATGTTGGTGTGCGAAGAGCCTCACAAATAATCTTTAACGTAGTGTCACTCTTGAAAGGCAGATAGAGAGCTGACAGAAAAATGGCAGATGGGCAGATCAGTAATAAAAAAAAAAAGAAGACATTTTCTAAAACAATATATCTCTCCATGTTACCTTACAATGCAGACCGTAGGACTGAAAGTGACCAGCATGTCTGATTTGATAATGTATCATCTGAAGTGACCTTTTAGTCAAACTTACCAAAGCTGATGCATTCCATGATCAACAGTCACACTTATTTTTCAGTGCTTCATAGCCATGTGCATTTTTAAAAGCATAAATGTGTACTTTTAGTATGTATGATGTAACTGACGTTCACTTTCTTGTAACGGTATTCTCAGTTTGAAGCAGTGTGTACATCTGGCATGTAGAAGTAGTGTGTACTGACCACTCTCAGTACAAGTGGTGTGTATTTTATCAATGATGTGTTGTTTCTCAGTGTACAAGTTGTGTACCTTGAGTGTGCGCAAGTGTCATATTTTCAGTAGCATTTACAAAATGGGGGAAAGACAAGGGAAAACTATTGTACATTTATCTTATTTCCCACCATTACTCTTTGCACCCCTTTAACCTCTGCCCACCGTACCCAGTATTATTGCCCACACCCCTCCTTAGTTCATACACACATGCACACGATGCTTACATGCATGCAACCTACATTCATAGCAGCCAACATACCCGAATCCCTCTTGAGTTCTCTGTTTTAGGTATCATTCCTTAAATCCTGATTTAGTGAAAAAATCCAGAATTTCCAAATTTTGTTTAAAATTATGGTGTTTGAGAGGATCATTTTCAAAGAAATTAAGCACAAATGGTATGTGAATGAAGGAAATCATATGTTGTAGGAAATGTACCTTCTTTTTGAAACCCTGCATTCATCAGCTGAAGTATAAAGGGGCTACTAAAATGCTTCCAGTGAAAAACCAATGTGCCAGTTTTCAGCTCACCCCACCCCTTCATCCTCTGGTTCCCAAATCTTACTCCAGAGGGTTGTCAGGTTGTACTGAGATCTCATTCCTACCTTGACTGTGCCCCACCCCCGCCTTCCACCCCTACCTCCGCTCATTACTTCCCAGCCCTCTCTTCCAGTATTAAATGCACACACACACATGTATGCCAAAACTTTCGAGTTAAATTATATCCAACATGTGCAAGCGGTGCATTCTTTCAGTGTGTACAAAATATTTATCATCTGTGTGTGTGTGTGTGTGCTTCAATGAGACGCCCTTTCAATGTGTATACCCATCATGTAAATTAAGTGTAAACAACAGGTGTGTAATTTTGTAGGAGTGGTTTGGTTATTTTGATGAATATAACCGGAATGTAATGTAAGTATTTATAAATGGTGTGTATTTTCAGTGCCTGAGGGAAGTGGTGGAAATCTTGGATTTGATATGTAAGCTGGACCGGGGTCAGATTGCGCGGTCCACCAGGAAATGCGTCGCCTGTACACACGCCTAGCTCAGGACAGCAGCCGTTGCCCCACCGTGTTGTGCATTGTGCAGTTCTTCCTCAACCACAGTCAGTTACAGCCCTCTGTCTTTGGGTTTTTCTTTACTTGTTTGTTTGCTTAACCCTTTCAATCTTTTTTTTTCCATTTGTTTGTTTAACCCTTTCAATCTTTCCAAACTTACATCCTGGCCAGCCTCCCCTGCCTGGCCAGGTGGGCTGATCTGCTTCAGTGGAAGGAATATCACATACACTCTGATATCGCAAAACCTATTGTAGTAAAGGCAAGGAGAAATTCATGTGGTTATTGCAAAGTGATCGTATAGCAAGATATTACAGTATCATGTAATTTGATGTGCTTTCAGACTTTTGGTGTACTGATAAACTAAAGCATTGTTGTATCATTACATGAACAGACTGGGTGCTTCATTTCAGCTCAGAATATCAGGAAAAGTTTCCTATAAATATCTGTAAAACTAAGAGTCGATACTGTTATGAATAAATCAAGTGTTTTTTAAGATTATGAAAATTCCATGTCATAGTTTGTATTTTTAGGCTTTCAGTTCTTTGACAAATTCAGACATAATTTTGCTTTTTATTTAACACTGTATTTGAATGTAAATAGCAGATACAAATTTCTTTTCAAAGCCTTCAAAACTGTAACGCTTTATAAAGTTTTTATTTATAGCTGTGTCAAAATTTGAAAACAGCAACTTCAGCAGTTTTTAAGTAATAACAGTTTCAGTGCATCAGGTGTTTCATCTGAGCATTGCCCAGGAAAAGGATTACGGGGCTGTTCATACGCATGCTTATGTAATCAGTTTAACCTTTCTCTTCCAAGCAAAAGTCTTTGACCTGCCTTTAAGATAAGCCAAAGCCTAGAAGAGAAGTAGTAGCAATTTCTCAGAAACTAAGTTACTTTTCTTACCTTTTTTATGCTTGACAAGTTACTGCTCTTACCTTTTTTATGCTTCACCCTGCAGCCATGCATGAGGCTTTATCACTATAATTATTTTGAGGCCAAAAAATGATCTTCATAACAAGGAACTCTTGATGGCCTGTACACATGGGAGAGGGCAGCAAAAATGATGTTGAATCTGTTCAATTCCAGCAAGACATTGTCACTTCTGTGATTTGTTGTTTCACAGATAATAACTGTGTTGTACTAGACCTGTTACGTGATAGACAGGTGTGTAGCAGTGTGTGTAACAGACAGGTTGCGGTGATCTGTTGTGTCATGGACAGGTGTGTCGTAGTATGTCACACAGAAAGGTGTGGAGTCATCTTTTGTAATAAGGACAAAGCTACAGTGGCATGTTTCTGTACCAGGATTTGCATCCTTCTGTAATGTACAAGTGATATGTTTAATGATGTGTTGTTTTACAGGTTGGTGTGCACTGATCTGTTTACATAAGACATGTGTATCATGATGTGTTGTTTCACAGACAAGTGTTCCATGATCTGTTGTGTATAGGACAAATGTATAGTGGCATGTTGTTTTAGAGACAGGTGTGCACTGGTGTGTTGTATGTTGGACAGATGCACAGTGATGTATTGTTTTACAGACAGATGTGTAGTGATCTGCTGTGTAACGATGGACAGGTGCGGCAGTGGTACATGACCCTCAGGAAGTGTACAATCACTTCTTCAGTTCCGTGCTCAGCCAGCAGTTCCATGACCCTGGTCTGGCCTTTGATGTCATCGTCTTCCTCTGCTCCAACATCACCACTCTCTGCTACAACACCAACATCTTCACCCACTTCTTCCCCAACATATTTAAGGTGAATTTTTGCTTATACTTTTTTGACAGTAATACATCTCCATAGAATGTGAAAATATACTTTCTTGACACTAATGCATCACCATAGAATGTGAAAACATCAACATTTACACCAACTTCTACTGAACGTGACCAATATCTTATCCATCTGTATGTGCATGTTGTTGTTTTTTTTAAAACTGTTATCAGCATGTCATACCCATCAGTCACAAGCTGAAAATAGAAAATCCACAATTTGGAGATGGTAGCCTTTGCAACAGAAGATCAGTTAAATGTCCTTATACTGTTGTCATCATGTTGGAAATCACCTGTCTAACAGACAATGGTTATGTGGAAATCTGCAAGGGAGGTAATGTTTGTCATAGCTCATGTTCAGTGAGAGTAACCCAGCCATTTGCATAGGACAGACGCCGCTGATGGGCATGCCCATGACAATTTTGCCCCATCAGTTGGTTTAACAGTTCAGTCAGGGAGAGAAAATGCTAATGTGTGCATGTAATGCAGACAGTGTCCTGTTCATTATCCTGACCTGTATTTCAGGTCATTTACTTGACTCTCAAGATCAAGGTTTTGATCCGTAAACAGAGAAAAGGTAACCCTACCTGCAGTGGAAAAACAGGCATTATCTTCCCCTCTTTTTTTCTTTTTTTTTCTTCTGAAACTCCCCATTTTTTATCCATAAACTGAAAAAAGGTAACCCTATCTGCAGTGGAAAAACAGACATTACTTCCCCTCTTTTTTTTCTTCTGAAACTCCCCATTTTTGATCCATAAACTGAGAAAAGGTAACCCAATCTGCAGTGGAAAAACAGGCATTATCTTCCCCTCATTTTTTTTTTCTTTTCTGAACAGGTCTATTACGCCTGTCTCCTAGTTCCTGTGATTGCTAATATCTGTTTCTGATCAAGCGTTCCTAAGCCCTCTTGGCAGTGGTTGAGTGTTTTCCTTGCTCCTGGTCATTGTGGTGGTGGTTTTAGACCTTGAAATTGAATCTTCAAACATTTTTGACAGTTGTGGCTGATTCAAACCTGTCTTCCAAGTATTGTGGTGGCTGGTTCATATTTCAACCCTGATACAGCCACCGAGGTTACTGGGCTGTGAACGACTTGACTTGTCTTGACTGGTTTCAGATTCTGGCCTGGCACCCCCAGACATTCCTGACAAGTTCTTGGATCTTTTGCCAGCCATGATGATGCCATCTACAGCTCTAGAGGTGTCTTGTTGTTCTGTCGCCTGTACTATTCGTGGTGCTTTTATGTTTCATTTTTCATTAACAAGGCATTAGTAAAATCATTGTTTATTTGAATGTAATTGTTTGATTACATGTTTAGTGGTATGTATGATTTTATGAGTACAGTGTTTGATGTTTCTTTCTAAAAAAGTTGCAGATGTTCTGTATGAATAAAAACCAGGCAGTAAACAAAATGGTGACACCATTACTATGGCTGTACACTCGCCAGGAGAGCATCCTGCATTTCATATACAGACAAAATTGTTATTTTGATGAAATCATATAGTACTATACATATTACATTAAGTTTTACTGACTGCTGTACAATTTTCAATATTGATTTCATATAGCATATCAAACATATATTTGTCACAATAACATTATTTTTTCAACGTTTTTTTTTTCTGGCTTTGCTGTGTTTGATGCAAGTTACTACGCAGACAGACCTCGCTGTATATGTCATAACACAACATATAACCCGTGCTTTTTTTAACTCACAACCCAACTTGCTGTTTGATATATTTGTGTATTTATTGCAGTGCATACATGAAAACATTTTTCATGCTCTGCTTGGACTTACTGGACTTGCTGTATTTATCACAGTATTACTGTGTTTATTACAACACACATAACTGTGATTACATCAAAGCTATGTTATTGTAAGGCAACCTTGCTGCACATATTGTTATCCAATGTTGCTATGGTTTATTGCAGCAATTATTCCTATGTTTATTGCAACATAATATCACTGTTTGTTGTAACGCAAACTTCGCTGTGTTTATTATAACACACAATTTCTGTTGCTGTTTTTTTTTTTTTACAACAGGGCTGTGATATTACAATCCTTTGACTGCATGCATTGCAGGACAGTCATAAACCAGATTTTCTTGTACTCTAGGACTTGCCTTGCAATCAATAAACTGTGTTTGGCTAACAACAGAAGGGTCTCAGATTTTTTCTTCAGGTTAGCTAGATAATGTTGCCTGGAGCAGTCAGCCTCTTTATGCTAATCCAGACATTGGCCAAGTCAGTTTGGGATTACATTTACTAGGGATTCCTCTTTCTTTTGAAGTTGTGGTTTTTTGAAAAAAGAAAAAAAAAAGAGAGAAACAAAACGACAAACAAACAAAATCAGTTGGGGAGGGACAGGGGATGAGGAAATTGGAGAAAAAAAGTGGCAGTGAAATCCATGTAGCCCTTGTCACATTTTTAATATGCTACCACATGAGACTGATGTTCGCCTTGGCTTAAGGCTGTGTCAGACCAATTGACATAGGCCAGAAACACAAGGCTACATCAAAATGTTGTTATGCTCTGCATAGTTATGTGGGATTGTCTTCAGTCGTGACAAGCTCCTAGCATAACATTATCAGTCTCCCAAATCCCCCGAAGTCGGAGTGTGGCTGCCCATGTGGCGGGTAATCAAAAACGGTCACACACGTAATGTTCTCATCCCAGCTGATGCATTTGTGCCATAGTGTTCAAATACTTTCTGGCTGTTCGGATGATCCCTGGAGTCTTTTAGCCAGGGTACGACAACAACAACAACAACAATGAACTGATGTCATGAGATCGACAGTAACTTCATTGTAAGAGCAGGGAGTCACAGCTTTGCTTGCTTTGTTAAAGGCAAAATAATGCACATTCTTACGTTTTGCATTAAAAGACTGCAAATTGAAAGGAGTCAACAAAAGCTGTATGAACAAGCGGTTCTGGTTGTTGTTGAGCCGAAGAGTGGACAATATATTACTTGAGGTTTGGATTTGGGGCATGCTGCACCATTTTCAAAAGAAAGTTTCAATCTTTTTTGAAGAAGGGGATAAAACGGGTGGGGAAGGGGGGATGAGGAGGGAGTGTTGTCTCTGGATCCCCCTTGAATTTCAGGGAATTTGCCTTTCTTCAGTGGGAACCTTGATGTCCTTGACTGTATTTGTGGCCATGCAACAGTCCGTGACTATCTTTCATACACTTTGGGCAGACAGTACAGTATCTGACACCTCCCACCTTTCGTCCTGGCAGGTCTTCCACACATTGTTGGACTTGCCCTGCATGGCGGCAGCGCTTGAGGTGATGGAGCGCGCCAAGAAAGTCGACCCTTCCAGCGTGAACCAGGGAACTGGCGTGGAACCGGTCAGTTGTGTGGAAGCTTTTCATACACCCAGGTTCAAACCTCTGTTCAACTTTGTCTGCCGAACCCATGCTGGACAAGGGGACACCATTAACAGGTAGAGCGCCACCTAGATGTATTGTACTTTACAAGGGTTTGTTGTGGAATTTTTGTCAGATTTTATTTAGTTTTTGTGTCGTAATAAACAAAAATATATAGAGGTTCAAATTCTTCATTGATTTACTTTATGTTCAAAGTCTACAATTATTTACTCTTTGTTGTATTTCGTTACATTCTGGCAAGTCTCATGTATTGATTTTATAGTATCATACATCCATAGATACATGCATACATTAAAGAGATCTAAGATATATGACAAATTCGTGTGAAGATAAGCAAAGAAAAAAAAAGGGTTTTGGTATATGACTCTTTAGTATAGTAGTATTGGCATAATTACTACCATCAATTTATTATCACCATAACTAGTTGTTGTTGTTTTTTTTTTTTGCGTACGCAGGCTGATACTCCTGCCAACACTCCCAGTAAAGACAGGCAAGGATTAATCCCACCTACCCAACAAAGGGAGTGGAGTATTGTGTGTATGACCATTTTTTATCCCACCATTGAGGCAGCCATACTCCAACTTCGGGGAACTAGTTTTATTATAATTACAAACATTGTGTGAACGATTGATTTGTTCAGACTAACCATGAAGCAGTGCAATGAGTTGTTACTTTTTCTTCTCTCAAAGCAGGAGGGTTTTTTCTGTTCTGGACAGTATTTTATGCCAGTGTTTTTTGTTGTTGTTGTTTTTTTAAATAAAGCATTGTTAATCTATTCATAGATTCGCGAAGAAGACATTGACATGTTTTTGTTATGAGTTGAGTTTTTAGTTTGTCAAGATGTTTGTTTTGGAAAGAGAGATGATTGGCTGACGATCTGTTGATGTATTGTGGATAGAAACGTAATTTTCGGGCAAAACTCCAGATTGTGTAAAAAGGATGTAATTGTTGGACAAGACCCTGAAATGTCATATAAAGAGGTGCGATCAATAGAGACAAGACAGTGACACGTCTTGGAAAGTAATGTGATTCCTGGACAAGATAATGATGTTTTGTGTAAAGGCATGTTTTTTGAAGGACAGTGAAATGTGTAAAGAAATGCAGTTGGTCAAAAGTCAGTGATCTGTTGTGTAAAGAGATGTGATTGACAGGTTATCCAGTCTGCACAAGGTAAAATGTGACTGGTTGAAAAGTCAGTAATGTGTGTTGTGTAAAGAGATGTGATTGGTTGAAAAGTCAGTAATTTGTTGTGTAAAGAGATGTGATTGGCAGGTTGTCCAGTCTGCACAAGGTGCTGGAGGAGGTGAAGCACAAGGCCAGGGTGACGTACTGCTCCCAGGTCGTACCTCTCATGATCAGGTGGGTGAGAATTACTATATTAAGAGTCCTGACATAATGTGACTGTAGACAGATCAGGTGGTTTTGCATTCTACAAGTGACAGTACTGAGTGTGGATGATTTAACAGGCCAGGTTCTACAAATGCCATGATGACTCAGACATTGGAGCAGACTGTGCACATGTTTTTGATTGTGGCAACGATTAAGTGACAATGATTCTGGTGACCATGGTGTGTAGAATCAGCATCATTGTTTGAATTTGTGTTCAGGTCTTCTAAGTGCAGGTGAATAGCCATAAGTGTCAATCATGAACGTCAGCAACACACAAACACATATCAGACCTGTTAACCCTTATGTTTCCACTGTATTTTGTAGACATGCATGGAAAGAATACAATGAATGCAACAAACTGGGTGAGAAAAAAGGAAGTCAAAACAGAAATCAAGAAACAATTTCTTGAGTGGCTATTTCTATTGTAACTACTGAAAGATCAGCTGGTATCCCTCCATTGTGAATGTGTGATGGTAGATGAAAATGGATGCTCACACTCTTTCCCCCACTTCTTTTACAAAAATTCAGAAGATGTATACACTCACATTGCAGAAAATTCACTCATTTTCGTTGAAAAGGACACCAACAGCAAATCAAGGGTTAAAACGAGTCTGACATACAGATCAACTGCGTATGTAACTAGATTTTAATACAAAAAGTTTCATGCAATGTAGATTTACTTGTGAGTTTTTTGTTCTGTTCTGGTTTTGTTTTCAATAGTTCCCAAGTTTCAGTACTTTGATTAGCATGCTTAAAAAAAGATCAGGTTGGAAGTTTTGTATGCTTTAATTAAAAATAGTAGGTAAAAGGTTAAAACCCCACTCTTGTCGGTGTTTGACTCTTACTGAGTTTACAGGGCTTTGTTAAATATTCACTCCCTCACTGTCTAATATCTGAGGAGGAGAAAGTCGGGAATAGAGCAGATGACATTAGTACTTGGAAATGATTATTCTGTTTTGTAGTCCTGAAGTGTCCTTGAGGATAAGCGGTTTGCCTCAGAAGTGAGATAATCCTAGTTATGCAGTTCATCTTATGGGGTGAGTTTCTCTCTCCCTTATCTTAGGGTATTGCCTTTTGCATTCTGTGTATGTTGATTGTTACTTTGTTTTAGTTTTTCTGTCATTTGTTGACCTTTTAGTTTGTTAGCCTGTTTTTGTGTATTGGTTTTACTAGTACCTGTAGGTCTGTTTGTATTCATTGGATGATGTCTGTGTATTGTGTACAGGTGATGGTTCCAGGTGTTCTGTACATTGAGTGATGTCTTTGTATAGTGGGCATGTGGTCATTCCAGGTGTTCTATACAGTAGATGATGTCTGTGTGGTGCATGCAGGCATTGATTCAAGATGGTTTTATACAGGAGATGATGTCTGTGTGTTGTGTGCAGGCGGTGGTTTCAGGTGATCCGTGAAGAAGCAGAAGAGGAGTTCGGGGCACAGATAGTCCCAGCCTATTGGAAAGGTCAGGTCTGCTCTTTGACCTGGCTGACTTTAAGGCTGATGTCATCATGTGAGTCCTTGGTTTTTGCGTGATTGTCGGTCATCTGTTGCAGGAAATGATTTTACCCCTGCATCTCTCTGACACTGCTTCTCCTGCCACTATTCTCTCGGTGTTTTTGTGTGTGTGTATGTGTGTATGTTTTTAATCGGCTTCTTGTCGGTTTCTGCCTTCTTAGGATAGCTAAACGAGATGTTGCAAACTTGACTGATGCACGGTGATAGTGTACAACAATGCAACTGTTAGTTTTGCAGAGCTGGATGTTTCTTTTCTTTTCTGTACACTGTCTGGAGCTCACTGCCATATGTCTTGCGTTGCATAGAAAATATTGCTACCTGCAAGAAATACCCGTAAATTCCTTCCTTTTTGTGACTTTCTTGACTTTTTTGCTCTTGTTTCAGATGGAGAATTATGCATAGTCGATCTAATGTTAATTGGAATTGTTTTTAATGGAATTATCTCGAACGCTTCTGTAACTTGTGACTCTTTTGCTACTTCTGTTATGTGCCTTCATGTTTACATATATGCATAAAATGTTTGTATGGCGTAGTATTTTTTTGCATACTTACATGTCCAGAACAGTACTTACTTGGTGAGAATATTACCCGAGACAATGAAAATGTCCCTGCAAAAAAAAAAAAATTTGAAAAAAAAAGGAGATGAAAATGGAAGAGAAGGGAGCTAAATCCAACCTTTAACATTGCCTCAATAATTCAAGACAACACTTTTTTTCCATGTTACTTTATGACTTACCATGCTTTAGATCATTGTTCAGGATGTGGCACTGCACAAAGGACCCTTCATTTTTATGATGCTGCGCAGGATCCTTGGGAAGAACTATTGATGCTGATTGAGAAGTATCCATCCATCATGGTGCAGCATGTGAGTGACATCACAGAGTTCTTCACATCACTTCCAACATGCAGGGACGAACCAACCTCTACGGAAATCTGGTCAGTGTTTGCATATGTATTTGGGTGAATGTGTATCGAGTATTTTGTGTTTGTGTGTGTGTGTGGATTGAGTATATGTTTGTGTGCGAGTCTAAATCTGTATTTTGTGTATATATGTATATCTGACTCTGTTTCTGTGTACATGTCTCTTGTTTATTTTGGGTGCATGTCTACAGGTGTTACATGCATCGTTGATGTGCATGTTTCTGTGAAAACCCATACTTGAGCTAATGCTCTAAAATGAGGATATGAACAGCCATGCGGGAAGAAAGAGGGATTGACCGCTTCAAGGACTGTGAGATGCAAAGAGGTGACATTGACAGGACAGTGGAACATCCTTGAACAACTTCTCAGTGCAACAGTACCCTCACAATGACCCCCCCCCCCCCCTCCCCCCCCAAAAAAAAAAAATTCTGTGATGGATCATTTCTCTCCACTGTGAAGAAGAGCAAGTTTGAACCTCTTCAGACTAATCGCTTCCTATTCCAGCCAGTAGCCTGTGTGTGTGTGTGTGTGTGTGTGTGTGCGCGCGCAAGTTTTCAATTGGTTTACCTGTATGTGTTACTGCCTGTTAGTTTGCTTCCCTGTAAAGACCACTATGTACAGAGACCTGTTTTCTGTGATGTTTTTCAAGGTTGTTGCTGAGAGGTTCCATTGTAATGCGGAGTGGTACATTTTCTGTGGACAGATCTATTGCATCGGGGAGTACGCCTCATCGCAGCATACCCAGGGCTGTACGCCAGAGCTGATTGGTCAGTACTTTGACATGCTGGAGATCGTGACCTATGAGGTGTGTGGAAACATGGCTGTGGGGGAGGAGGATATCGGCCAGCAGCCAAAGATCCTTTGTCACCTCATGTCAGCCATGGCAAAGGTGTGTATGTGTAATATGGTCTGGACATGATGGCAAATGTGTGTGTAGTGTGGCATGTCAGCCATGGCAAAGGTGTGTATGTGTAATATGGTCTGGACATGATGGCAAATGTGTGTGTAGTGTGGCATGTCAGCCATGGCAAAGGTGTGTATGTGTAATATGGTCTGGACATGATGGCAAATGTGTGTGTAGTGTGGCATGTCAGCCATGGCAAAGGTGTGTATGTGTAATATGGTCTGGACATGATGGCAAATGTGTGTGTAGTGTGGCATGTCAGCCATGGCAAAGGTGTGTATGTGTAATGTGGTCTGTATGTCATGGCAGAGGTGTATGTAGTGTGATACGTGAGCCATGGCAAAGGTGTGTATGTGTAATGTGGTCTGGACATCATGGCAAATGTGTGTGTAGTGTGGTATGTCAACCATGGCAAAGGTGTGTGTGTAAAGTGGCCTGTATATCATGGCAAAGGTGTGTATGTGTAAAGTGGCCTGTATACCCTGGCAAAGGTGTGTAGGGTGTGGTATGTCGGCCATGGCAAAGGTGTGTGTGTAAAGTGGCCTGTATGTCATGGCAAAGGTGTGTATGTGTAAAGTGGCCTGTATACCCTGGCAAAGGTGTGTAGGGTGTGGTATGTCGGCCATGGCAAAGGTGTGTATGTGTAAAGTGGCCTGTATATCATGGCAAAGGTGTGTAGGGTGTGGTATGTCAGCCATGGCAAAGCTGTGTATGTGTAATGTGGCCTGTATGTCATGGCAAAGCTGTGTATGTGTAATGTGGCCTGTATGTCATGGCAAAGCTGTGTATGTGTAATGTGGCCTGTATGTCATGGCAAAGCTGTGTATGTGTAAAGTGGCCTGTATGTCATGGCAAAGCTGTGTATGTGTAAAGTGGCCTGTATGTCATGGCAAAGGTATGTGCAGTGTACTATGTCAGCCATGGTAAAGCTGTGTATGTGTAAAGTGGCCTGTATGTCATGGCAAAGCTGTGTATGTGTAAAGTGGCCTGTATGTCATGGCAAAGGTGTGTATGTGTAAAGTGGCCTGTATGTCATGGCAAAGGTATGTGCAGTGTACTATGTCAGCCATGGTAAAGCTGTGTATGTGGTGTGTCCTGTACATCATTGCAAAGGTTTTTGTTGTGTGGCAAAGGTGTAAATGTAATGTGGCCTGGATATGGCAAAGGTGTGTGTAATGCGGTATGTCAGCCATGGCAAAGGTGTGGGTGTAATGTGGTCTGGACATCATGGCAAAGGTGTGTGTGGTGTGGTACATCGGCCATTGTGAAGGTATGTCTTGAAATGGTTTGTTTCAGTCAGTGTTAACATATATGTAATGGCAAAGGTATCTGTAATGGTTTGTGTCTGCCATGGCACAGGTTGTGTAATGGTTTGGTTCTGTCAGTGTTAACATATGTGATGGCAAAGGTCTCTATAATGTTTGGCATCATATACTGTACCATGGCAAAAGTATGTGGCATGTTTGCCATGGTAAAGATGTGTGTTATGGTTTGTGCCTGTCATTGCAAAAATATTTGTAAAGGTTTGTTTGTCTTGGCAGAGGCATTTACAGCAGTGTGTGTGACTGCCTGACAAAGGTGTATGTACTGGTTTGTGTCTGCTGTGGAATATGTATGTGTCATGGTTAGTTTCTGCCTTGGCGAAGGTACATTTAAAGGTTTATGCCTGACACTGTAAAGGTGTGTATAATGGTTTGTATCTGCCATGGCAAAGCTGTGTACATGTGTATGTCTTGTTTTCCATGTTGGGCGAATGTGTGATGTTTTGTTTTCCATGGCAAAAGTCGAATGTGTGATGTTTTGTTTTCCATGGCAAAGTGTGTGCAGTGGTTTGTGTCCACCATGCAAACATATGTTAAATATGTATGTGTCTGTTATGGGAAAGGTTCTTGTAGTGTTTTGTGTTTTGCATGCAAAAGATATGTGTAATGGTTTGTGTCTGCCATGGTAAAGTTGTGTGAGACATGGCAAAAGATAAGCAACAATTTTAGTTTGCCATGGCAGAAAATATGTTCTGCATTTGCCATGCCAAGGATATAGTTAACATATGAGTGCAATGACAAACATTTGTGTAAAGTCTTTGATGAGGTAGATTGTTGTTTAATATAGAATGCTGTCATGTTTTTTTGTAATGGATTTTTATGGTTATTAACTAACGCCAAGTGTTATGGTTAAATGTCATGCTGACAGCTGTCAAGTCGTCGTCAGGATCTGATTCCCCGTGCCATCCTGTGCCTGACCAAAGTGGCCAAGCAACACTTCACGCTGACCCAGGACCCCCTGGCTCAGGAGGCGCTGGCCACCTCAGCACAGGAGCACATCAACCTGCTGCAGATGCCCAAGTGAGTGCCTGGATCTGCTGCTTCTGCAGTCCACCATCTGTGCTGATGGGGCTCCATCTGACCAAATGAACATCTTTCTGTGCCCCTAATGATTACCTTTCTACTCTGAGCCAATACCTTGCTCTGTTCAAGTGCGGAGATGAGTACTGAATGCCTTTCATTGCTCATAAATGCCTGTGTTTGTTTCCTTCCGCCCCCCCCCCCCCCCCTCCATCTTTTCTGCATCCACCCTCCTCTCCTCGCTTCCTCCACTTTCCACTCCTCCCCAGTCCCTGTGTCCACAAGGATATCATTGGTTACTACAAATGTCAAGGTGTCGTTTAATTGCTTAAGTTTCCAGGTGAGTCGAAGTGTGCGTCTTGCTGCTTTCCATACATGCCTGAATACCCTGACCTTCTACACTCACAACTGAGATTTTTGTGTGAACGAAAACATCCTGATTAAATGATACATATGGCAAGTGTTCCTGCCTGCAGATTCTGTGCAAGTGTTACCAATGGCATGCTTGTTATCTTCAGTTTTCTTTGTCTCTTTATCTGTGTGTATGGCAATACATGCTGTATAGTCATCGCCTGCATTAACAGGTGTTTGCATGTGTGCAGTTTTGCTGTGACTGTGCTCAATCCTCCTGCAGACATCTACTCTGGAAGGTAAGCTGGTCTCAGTGAATGCTCTGTATGTGTGTGTGTGTGTGTGTGTGTGTGTGTGTGTGTGTGTGTGTGTGTGTGTGTGTGCGTGCGTGTGTATAGGTGTGCTTGAGCAAGCATGTGTTTGTGTGTGTTTATGTTTCTTAATGTGATGGGTAAATGCATATAGTTCTGTGTATGTTGATGAAATCTATGTTGTGTGTTAATGCACATAAGGTTTGTGTCTGTCTGCAGTTGTCTGTTAAGAGTAAATCAGTGTATCATGGATTTATTGATAAAAGAACGTTTTTTTTTTATTTTGATGTGTTTCGCATATGTGTTATGTCTGTAAAGTTTCTTGTCTTATCACACACACACACACACACAAAACTGAAGTGACGGCACCACACTGAAGACATTTTTTTGTTGGTCAAACAGTTGGCACAGAGACAGTAACTCCTTGCCACGGATGGTCAGAGGACTACATACCATGCTGTCCTTCAACTCCTGAGTGTGCTGTGGAAGATGAACATCTCCATCAAAGACGGACCTTTCAATGTCAGAAGACTGAAAAAAGGACGTAGTCACTGCACAAGTCCAGCACTAATTACCCAGCCACCTTGTGTCAAAGGATCCCCAAGTGTGTACACTGAGCCGCAGATAGTGCTTTTCCCAGTAGACTTCAGTTAAACGCTGATTGTGAACTTTGTCATCGCTGATGCATAACCCCAGGAATAATTTTCTAGCGTCTGTCATTGTGATTTTTGTCTCCAAGGTCGCTGTCATCTCTTTGGGATCAGTGTCATTTTTGCCTTATTTTTGAGTTCACTGTAATTGTCTTTTTGACCAATGTCATTGTCATTTTGTTTTCAAAGTCGTGGTAGAATCATTAGTGTCATGTCTATGTCACTTTGTCTCCAGGATGACTAAAATGCTTTAGGATAGCTGTCAATTGTCACTTTTCATATAAGGTCATCGTAATGTCCTTAGAATTGCTGTCATTATCACTTTGTTTTTTTAAGGTCATTTTAAGTACATAAGATCTTTTATTTTCAGTTGGTTCAAGGGTCACTGTAATGTCTTTTTTGCATTGTGTTTAGGGTCAGCATAATGCCTTTGGAATCTATGTGGTTAGCGTGGCTAGTTTCTGTCAGGGTAGTCTTATATTTCTGACCATTTTTGAGTTCAGTGACACCAAATCATCCTTGCATTTTCAACCTCTTTATTTGTTCACATGGACATCAGACTTGTGTGATTCTCAGGACCACCTCTGTTATCATTTTTGTCGATGCCAGCGATCATCAAGTTTCATTTACCATTGGTTTTGTTCTCTTCCACAACACCAGAATATCCATACCTTTAATTTCAATACTCTTGTTGTGTTCGTTTCATTTGAATTGTTGGAAGAATGGTAAATAGAAAGGGTGCTTATGACCGACATTCCATTATTGCATCCTCAAATCCCCTTCTTCCACCTTCATTTCTCTTCAGCTTTTGAGCTGCATGTCATGTTACTCTGAGGTTGTGTGTATGTGTGTAAACTTTATCAATCCTTAGTAATCATCCAAGAGTTGCTTTGTTTCAAGCTTTGATGGCTGTGTTTTTTTGTTGTTTAGCTTTAATAGGAAGCACAAGTACAGATGTATATATTGGTTGTGTGACCTGCTTTTAATTTTCATTGGCTAAATGTGCACTTGCCATTGTCTTTGATGGCTGTCTTCTTGTTGTTATTAGCTTTAATAATGAAGCACAAGTAGAGATGTATGTATTGGTTGTCTGACCTGCTGTTCATTTCATTGTGTGAATTTACTTATTGACGTTGTCTGTATATGCATACATGCACTAAAGTAACGGTTGACTTCTATGAATATGGCAATATAGTTTTATGCAAATATCAAATAAAGAGAATAAGTTATTTGCAGACTGACTTGGATGTAAAACAGTAATGCTAGTTTGTTGATGTTAGTAGCATAATGGATGAATGAAGGCAACAGTGGATGTGCAGGCTTGGAAAATGAACAGTCCGTTTTTTTCTCCTAAATATACTTCCATGCTCATATCATTCATTCCTGAGGGGAGCTGAGTGTGAGTGGCAGGTATTGAGTGGAGTTTAAAGAGTCCATGGCTTTAAATGATGTCCTACTTTTCACAGGTTATTGTGTTAATTTTGTGACAGCTTTAAGGGTATATCTAAGGGTGTGAGAGCCAGTATTCTAATTGGTTTATGAATTACGTCATCGTAGAATTGCTGCCCTTCATTTAGGGCATCTATGTAGGGGATCTCCTCCTTTAGGAAATGTACTGGACATTTTCCCTTGTCTGTGTCACTCTTATTTATTCACAATTTCTACTTTTGTTAACCGTTGCCCACAGGTTTGTGTGTTTAGTGTGGGTTTGTGGTCCATATCACCCATTCACATTTGTTATAGAGAGTTTTTGCTTCTTCTTTTTTTTGTCTCTTGTCACAATCATCAACATGTCAAACGTGTTGCCGTTATTTGGCAATGATCATTGAGGTTTTTAAACACTGAATGGCCACTGCCTGCCTGTGGTGCTGTTAGTCAGTAGTTTTTTTTTATAAAAATGTTCTATCATCATAACTGACATGGGTTTTTTTGTTTTTTTTTAAGTGAATGTGCTAAACCAATCGGAAAGACTGCAACAGTTGGCAAGGATTTTAAGGGTGTCTGTGTTGATGTGGTCAGTTCTGCAGGTTGTGTCAGTTCCACTCACTTCCATATTCATTTGATATGCACCTGTAGATCAGATGTGTCCACTGCTTTAACTCTTTCAGCACTGTTTGTCCACACTGCACCAGTACAGCTGGTGTGCACTGCTGAGACTTTGTCAGGTACTAAATTTGGGTATCTTTTGCTCAGAAACTACTCTTTTATACCAAGGCAGTATGTCAAGTTTTTTAGAGACAAAAGTTGTAGGTATTTTCAAGTATTATTTTATTTGTGATTTGTGTGTGTGCGCGTGTGCTTTAGAAAAATATTCTTACAGTACTGCACAATATTTCATGATTTAGTACTGGTGGATCTTGTGTTATTGCTACAAGAAAATGTTGCACAAGTCTGTTAAATTTATAAAAATAAAAGATCACCCTGCAGAAGCATAGGAAAAAGCACCACTTTCCAATTCTGTTTCTTTTTCTTTTAAAAAGTGTGAAAATACAAGTGCCTGTGTCTTGCTCAGTAAAATGATTCACTGTCAGTTATGAAACATTCATCAAACTCATTTTAAATCCAAATTTGTGTGTAAAACTCTGACCAATGAGTGTGTCCATGCATGCCTGACTTGTCATGTTTGAATAGAGGAAAAATGCTTATAAAATATATTGTAGCCACAACTTGGATTGGGTCGACATGCAGTGGAAACGACCTTTGAGCAGTTGCTAAAAATTGGGCCTTTCTAGTCGAAAGGAAAAGTAAGGAAGTTTCCATTGCCAGTAGGCCTATACATAAGTCTTTCTGATGGTGCTGATCAATACCTAATTGACAGCTAGAATGCTGAAAGAATTCATGGGAATGAGTGTATCACATTTGTGTCACAATGTGGGATTTTGTCTTTTCTGTGTTAGTCTATCGGGTGTACATTTAACACTTATGTGTTTGTGCAGTGATCAATTTCTGTTTATGTGAACTTTATGTTGTATCCATTTCAAAGTGAGCATTTATGAAATGCGAGAGTAATGTTATTTTCTCCAAGCCATTTTAGGTATGCCATATTCTTTTAAAGGATGCACCCTTTACAATCATATGCATGTACAAATTCTGGTTCTATCCTCTTTTGTAGCTTTATCTTTCTTCAAGAAAGTATTGAACCTGATGCTTTAGTGTAGATAAGAATTATAGTGACTAATAGAGCTTTATTCATATGTGCATGTGTAGATAATCTTACAGTTCAGTGAGTTTTGTGTCCATTTCAAGCATGACTCAAAAAATGGTGTGTGTTAGTAAGTCAGTTGACTGTGAATCAGGTGATCCTTGATTCAGTTTACAATTATTTCGTTTTGTAACCTGTAGCATTTCACTGACCATTGCCATAGGTGCCACTCTTCCGGAAATGAGGAAGCGTTCTCTGTCGTTGAAGACGATACAGGTCCAGCGATCTTTGTTAGCCTACTCGCACCATTGTGCTGGTAGAAAAAGTTTTCCCCCCCCGGGCCTGGGCGGCCCCTGGACCCCTGCCTCATTTTCTTTTTTTTCAGATTTTCAAAGTGTACCCTTGCATTGCATACAGAGCTGGCTTTCGTGTGTGAGCATTATTTACGCACAAATGAAGATCTTCCAGCAGTGGCCCGAAAGGTTGTTGTTATGCAGTTTAAATCCAAAGGATTTGTCAGAAATAGGTGCTGTATTTTATTACATGTAGTGGAAAAAAATTTACTGTTGAACATTCTGAAGGGAAATTACTGTAATGTGTATGTTGTGATAATGTGATTGGCGATTAGAATGCAGTGCATATGACTAATCTGCATTTTGATTAAGAGAAGATTGTCAGATTGTGATGGAACAGTACTTGCCAGTTTTTGAAGTGAAGGCAGTAAGGGTATGTGTATGTGTGTTTTCTTGATGTTGTGTGTGTATGTGTGTGTGTATTTTAGCATATATTATGTGTGTGTGTGGTGTGTGTGTGGAGAGAGAGAAAAGCTTTATGATAGCTGGTATATATAATGTGCAATATGCTATTCCTGGCACAAACTAACATTTCTGGCACAGCTAACAATATATGGTTCACAGTGATCATGACTCATTTCGTCGTGATGTTTACATGATTATTGGTGGATTTTTTTTTCAGGTAAAAAGAAAATTCATAATAAAAGAAATTTTCAGAATCATGTGATTATTTTGACTTCATCTTTGTGTAAATGGAGAGAATGAAGATAGACATTATTGCTTGGAAGGAAATATTATAGATCTAGAGGATAGATGTTACTACTTGAGGTAAAATAATGTAGAACTGGAAATCATTGATCAGTTCCAGGCGGTTTGCTAGAATTTTTTAAAACTTATATTTTGTTTCTTTATTTCTTTTCTTCCTTTCATTTATTTTCGCCCCTCCTTTCTTTCTGAAATGATTTGCGATATAGTACTAACCAAACATTTCAATGAGGCTTTTCTTTCTTTCTGAAATGATTTGCGATATAGTACTAACCAAACATTTCAATGAGCTTTCCTTTCTTTCTGAAATGATTTGCGATATAGTACTAACCAAACATTTCAATGAGGCTTTCCTTTCTTCTGAAATGATTTGCGATATAGTACTAACCAAACATTTCAATGAGGCTTTCCTTTCTTTCTGAAATGATTTGCGATATAGTACTAACCAAACATTTCAATGAGGCTTTCCTTTCTTTCTGAAATGATTTGCGATATAGTACTAACCAAACATTTCAATGAGGCTTTCCTTTCTTTCTGAAATGATTTGCGATATAGTACTAACCAAACATTTCAATGAGGCTTTTCTTTCTTTCTGAAATGATTTGCGATATAGTACTAACCAAACATTTCAATGAGGCTTTTCTTTCTTTACTTCTGTTCTTTTTTTCCCCTCTTTCTTTCATTCCTAGTTTTTTCTCAGCCTTTCTTTTTTTAATAAATAGGTCAATCCTCCAGCCTGGGGGAGGCATCACCACATCTCCTCACACCCCCACTCAGTCCCCCACATCCTCAATCCTCCAGCCTGGAGGAGGCATCACCACATCTCATCACACCCCCACTCAGTCTCCCACATCCTCAATCCTCCACCTGGGGGAGGCATCACCACATCTCCTCACACCCCCACTCAGTCCCCCACATCCTCAATCCTCCAGGCTGGAGGCAGTCATCACCACATCTCCTCACACCCCCACTCAGTCCCCACATCCTCAATCCTCCAGGCTGGAGGCAGGCATCACCACATCTCCTCACACCCCCACTCAGTCCCCCACATCCTCAATCCTCCAGCCTGGAGGAGGCATCACATCTCACACCCCCACTCAGTCCCCCACATCCTCAATCCTCCAGTCTGGAGGCAGTCATCACCACATCTCCTCACCCCCCACTCAGTCTCCCACATCCTCAATCCTCCAGGCTGGAGGCAGTCATCACCACATCTCCTCACAACCCCCACTCAGTCCCCCACATCCTCAATCCTCCAGTCTGGAGGAGGCATCACCACATCTCACACACCCACTCAGTCTCCCACATCCTCAATCCTCCAGTCTGGAGGCAGTCATCACCACATCTCCACCCACCCCCCCCCCCCCCACTCAGTCCCCCACATCCTCAATCCTCCAGGCTGGAGGCAGTCATCACCCCCTCTCCTCACACCCCCCACTCAGCCCCCCACATCCTCAATCCTTCAGTCTGGAGGCAGTCATCACCACATCTCACACCCCCACTCAGTCCCCCACATCCTCAATCCTTCAGTCTGGAGGCAGTCATCACCACATCTCACACCCCCACTCAGTCCCCCACATCCTCAATCCTCCAGGCTGGAGGCAGTCATCACCACATCTCACACCCCACTCAGTCTCCCACATCCTCAATCCTCCAGGCTGGAGGCAGTCATCACCACATCTCACACCCCCACTCGGTCCCCCACATCCTCAATCCTCCAGTCTGGAGGCAGTCATCACCACATCTCCTCACCACCACCACCCCCCCCACTCAGTCTCCCCCACATCCTCAATCCTCCAGGCTGGAGGCAGTCATCACCACATCTCCTCACCCCCCCCCCCCCCCCCCCCCCTCAGTCCCCCACATCCTCAATCCTCCAGGCTGGAGGCAGTCATCACCACATCTCCTCACCCACCCACCCACCCCTCTCAGTCCCCCCCCATCCCAATCCTCCAGGCTGGAGGCAGTCATCACCACATCTCCTCACACCCCCACTCAGTCCCCCACATCCTCAATCCTCCAGGCTGGAGGCAGTCATCACCACATCTCCTCACCCCCCCCCCCCCCCCCCCATTCAGTCCCCCCACATCCTCAATCCCCAGGCTGGAGGCAGTCATCACCACATCTCCTCACCCCACCCCCCCATTCAGTCCCCCACATCCTCAATCCTCCAGGCTGGAGGCAGTCATCACCACATCTCCTCCACCCCAGCCCCCCCATTCAGTCCCCCCACATCCTCAATCCTCCAGGCTGGAGGCAGTCATCACCACATCTCCTCACACACCCACTCATCCCCCACATCCTCAATCCTCCAGGCTGGAGGCAGTCCATCACCACATCATATATCACCCCCCCCCCCCCCCCCCACTCAGTCCCCACATCCTCAATCCTCCAGGCTGGAGGCAGTCATCACCACATCTCCTCACACACCCACACTCTTTTTTTTCTTTCTTTCTTTCAGCATACGCACGCTGATACTCCTGCGGACACTGCCTGTATAGACAAGCAGTGGAGTTTTGTATGTATGACCATTTTCTATCCCGCTATTAAGGCAGCCATACTCCATCTTCGCGGAAGGTGCATGCTATGTGTAACGTGTCATCCACACCAACGGCCAAACTGGTCTTCTCCTCCGAAAGTTGGTGATAGGATTTTACGTGTGTGCAAGATGATGTGGGTGCGTTCACACACGGAACCGCGGTTTATAGTCTTATTCGAAGGACTGTGTGGGGGAATGGAGTCAGAACCAATGTTAACTCCGAGGGAAAAAATCCCTGTTCCGAAATTAAGAACCTGCAACCCCAGGATCACGAGTCCAGCGCTCTACCAACTGAGCTATTCCGGCCCCCACAACCCCCACTCAGTCTCCTACATCCTCAATCCTCCAGCCTGCAGGCAGGCATCTCCACATCTCTATAAAGACGATCCAGGGTCTGCTGTCACCAAGGACTTTGACCAGAGATGTGGGTGTGCAGAGGAAATCGAAATGGTAGTCACCACAAGGTTGAAACATGAAGGGCCACAATATGTGTACACAAGTGTGCGAAAATTGAATGCATCTGGCCCAAGATTCAATAATCACGCGCGCGCGCGTGCGTGCGTGTGTGTGTGTGTGTGTGTGTGTGTGTGTGTGTGTGTGTGTGTGTGTGTGTGTAATGACTGAACTGGATGGAAGTACGTATGTTTTCAAGAGAGATCCGTAACAAATCGGTATACATGTCCCTAGGTGATTATGTTTCCCCATATTTCAGAACTGTAACCTGTCTCTTGATGGTATTGCCGAGGTTCCATGTTGTTCATACCCTTCGTGGTTGTCAGAGCAGGCTGAAATCATTACACTTACGGAGATCTGAATAAAAAAGATAATCCTCTGTTACTATCATCCTATGCCAAAGCTTGATAGATAGGAAATACGATTCCTTCTACACATTTTCACGGATGGTCTGTTTTAGATTCTTCCGATGTTGGGGCTTCCTTTGTAATACCACGCTCAGATTAGAAAGAAATACCATATTACGAAAGGATGTTCTATATTTACAGCAAGTTATTTGCCATTTTGAAGCACTAGATTTTATACTTTACATGCCTGTTATACATAAAACAAATACTTATACTATCGGACTCAAAATCAGCGCTTACGGTCCTACATTGTCAATCAAAATGTAGTCGTTCAGACTTGGGGTGTGAGATCTTATTCTCATTCATCAGCTAATAACCCGGGGGATCAATGTAACTTTGTTATGGGTCCCAGGACACTCCAGTTTACGTGGCAATGATTTAGCTGACTTTTATGCAAAGGAAACTGCAAGAAATAAAAACTGATGTTTTGAATTGTGAATCCCTCTTTCTTCATCTGAAGCTATCCACATTCTGACAATTTTAATCTGGAGCATAAGACAGAATCAGTACCTGAAGAATTCAGCTCGGAAGCACAGATGGGAGTGACTAAACCAACAAATGTTGTAATCCTCCGGGCCAATCCCAAATCGTAACCTTGTAACATAGCTGCGGGTTAATGGTTGGTTATGTAGGTATTTAAAACCGGCACCTGCTTGTGCATGTGGTCAGACTCTCGATATCCCTCATTTTTTATTTTACTGTACTAGACAAAAAATCACTTTCGGCCTCTTCATGATAAGAGGAAGTCCTTCAAGCTTCCGCGACTATGTCTAGTGTTTTCAATCCCAGTTATGAGAACGGTTGGGGTCTGGCGATGTTGGCTGTTTTTCTTATTAAATCTCATCCACTTGGAAGATATTTTTAACTCTTCCACCGCCCCCCCCCCCCTCGTCACTGCCCCCCCTTCCCCCCAACAGGTGTTGTTGTGTGTGTGTGGTGTGTGTGTGTTTTGTGTGTGTGTGTGTGTGTGTGTGTGTGTGTGTTTCTTCTCCAATTTGCAAATTTTTGAAATGTTAAAATCTTATTCTAGGCAAAAACCAATCAGTATGGTTCGCGCTAAAATTTTCACGTAGAGCAAGGCTTTTTCATTGCCCCCACCCACTCTCTTCCCCCCTCTTCTCCCCTTCCCCATACACACTCATAAGCTGTTCGACTCTTACGAGTAATATGGGCAGGCCCAGTTCCATACTTTAATGATCCTTGATTACCATGTATTGGATATCCATGTAATCACACAGAATTGGTTTCTGAATCCAGTATAGGCTATATTGGTTCTTAGTGTGTGCGCGCGCGCGCGCGCGCGTGTGTGTGGGTGTGTTTGTGTGTGCTTTTGTTTGGTATGTAGAAATGATCTCGTCTATAGCCATATTGCTTTTTATGTTTGGGACGAACGAACGAACGAACGAAGTTTAATGATGTTAGGCTGTAATACCCATTAAGCAAATCGACGCGATGGACAATAACAAAACGCGACCAATTTTGATTTCATTAACATGGAAACCACAGCAATTTTCCTTTTCTTCACTTTACATGATGAATTTGAGACGAGAACATGTCACTGGTATTCACGTCAGTTTGTAGACAAGGTCACCCAGGTAAAACTGGATCAGTCCGTGACAGCGTGCAGGCGCCATTGAGCACAGATTGGGTCTCTGCATGCTTCGTGTTGCCGCTGCGTCTTCTTGTCCCCAAGGCAGGCCAAAATTTAACACATTCCTCCGATGACATTGTCTTTTTTCCTGCTTGTCAAAACAGAATAAGCAGCATCTTCCGAACACGATCGCAGGAATATTCTAGAACGACTCGTCTGATTCACACAGCAGCACACCCACGTCATCCGTTTGATGGAGCACGACCTTCCGAAAAAACTTGATTTGTGCGGGCTCGGAATCGTCTCTGCCCTGTCGCTCTGTAAGAGTAACGCATAACCCCAACCAATTCCCGTGTCAAAAACCAGCGATAATTTTGTCTATAGCTTGCTCCAGACTTGTGTCGATGTCCACGGGGGGGATTTCTGGGCCCCTGCTGTTTCACTCTACATCGGGAAAGCAAACACCGAAGCGTATCCTGAATATGCGACGTGTCATCATCATCTCGAATCGGCTTGATGTGTTCCTCCCCGTGTTGTGTACTATTTCATCCAATTCGGGGTTTGTACGGCCAGTTCATTCGCGACACCCAAATGGTACCGAGACAGCTCCAACCAGTTCATGTCGTCCGTTCTGCTGCTCCGATCTCTCTTGATCCCCTCGCTCCTGGGTGGGGAGGGGGGGGGGGGGGGGGGCGGGAGGGGCAAAGGGGTACAGGATTGGGATATAATTGGCAGAAATTTTTTTTTTTTCTGTGTGTGCGTGCGTGCGTGCGTGCGTGTGTGTGTGTGTGTGTGTGTGTGTGTGTGTGTGTGTGTGTGTTGTGTGTGTGTGAGCGTGGGTGTGTAGTTGCGTGCGCGCGTGTATGTGTGCGTGAAAGATGTTGTTTGTGAGAGTGAATCATGTGTGTACGAGTGCTCGAGTATGAATGTGTGTGTGTGCGTGCGTGTGTGTGTGTGTGGTGTGTGTGGGGTGTGTGTGTGTGTGTGTGTGGCACGCGGGTGTGTGTGCGCGTGTGTGTGGGGCGTGTGTATGTCTGTGTGTGCGTGTTTTGTAAGTTTGAGTATATGTGAGGGGATGGGGGTGTTTGTATGAGATGTGTGTATTTGTGTATTTATGTAAGTGCGTGTGTTTGTGCGTGTGTGTGTGTGTATGTTGTACGTGTGTGTGTGTGTGTGTGTTGTGTGTGTGTTGTGGTGTGTGTGTGTGTGTGTGTGTGTGTACGTGTATGTGTGCGCACGTATTTTTGTTTTGTTAATTATGCTTCTTTGCTTTTAATGAAAAACGTTCATATTCTGTTCATAATGTTTTCTTAAATGTCAGTACAACCTTGAGTTAATCTGACAATAAATTGGTTTCGTCAGTCATGTGTGTGTGTGTGTGTGTTGTGTGGGTGTGTGTGTGTGTGTGTGTTTTGTGTGTGTGTGAAGTAGAGAAAACAAGCCCAGGCCAACGATTCATCTGTCATTATCGCAGTTAAAGAGATTGATAAAGGGTGGGATGAAGTGATAAGGGAAAAAGAAAATCGTATGAAAAAGAGAGGGTTTGAATGTGAAAATAAAATACATCACTAGTGGGATGTGGGGACCCTCAAAGTCCATCCTGAAAACAGAACCATTCATATCGTAGTCCAGGGTCAACTTTTCCCCTCTGAATCGGACTCATCATGACAAAAATCCCGAGTTGAAAACGATGGGCTCCGTCGTAATGTGTATTTGTGATAATGTGATTGGCGATTAGAATGCAGTTTCATATGACTAATCTGCATTCTGATTAAGAGAAGATTGTCAGATTGTGATGGAACAGTACTTGCCATTTTGAAGTGAAGGCAGTAAGGGGTATGTGTAAAAAGTGTTTTCTTGATGTTGTGTGTATGTGTGTGTATTTTGCAATATATTAGTGTGTGTGTGTGTGTGAGAGAGAGAAAAGCTTTTTGATACTGGGATATATAATGTGCAATATGCTATTCCTGGCACAAACTAACATTTCTGGCACAGCTAACAATATATGGTTCACAGTGATCATGACTCATTTCGTCGTGATGTTTACATGATTATTGGTGGGTTTTTTTCAGGTAAAAAAAAATTCATAATAAAAGAATTTTCCCGAATCTGTGATTATTTTGACTTCATCTTTGTGTAAATGGAGAGAATGAAGATAGACATTATTTCTTGGAAGGAATATTATAGATCTAGAGGATAGATGTTACTACTTGAGGGAAAATAATGTAGAACTGGAAACATTGATCGTTCCAGCGTTTGCTAGAATTTTTAAAACTTATATTTGTTTCTTTTTTTCTTTTTTTCCTTTCATTTATTTTCGCCCCTCCTTTCTTTCTGAAAAAGATTTGCGATATAGTACTAACCAAACATTTCAATGAGCTTTCCTTTCTTTCTGAAATGATTTGCGATATAGTACTAACCAAACATTCATGAGGCTTTCCTTCTTTCTGAAATGATTTGCGATATAGTACTAACCAAACATTTCAATGAGGCTTTCCTTTCTTTCTGAAATGATTGCGATATAGTACTAACCAAACATTTCAATGAGCTTTCCCTTTTTTTTCTGAAATGATTTGCGATATAGTACTAACCAAACATTTCAATGAGGCTTTCCTTTTTTTCTGAAAAGATTTGCGATATAGTACTAACCAAACATTTCAAATGAGGCTTTCCTTTCTTTCTGAAATGATTTGCGATATAGTTTCTAACCAAACATTTCAATGAGGGTTTTCTTTTTTTACTTCTGTTTTTTTTTTTCCCCTCTTTCTTTCTTCCTAGTTTTTTCTCAGCCTTTCTTTTTTTTAAAAAATAGGTCAATCCTCCAGCCTGGGAGGCATCACCACATCTCACAACCCCCACTCAGTCTCCCACATCCCAATCCTCCAGTCTGGAGGCAGTCATCACCACATCTCCACCACCCCCCACCCCCCACTCAGTCCCCCACATCCTCATCCTCCAGGCTGAGGCAGTCATCACCACAAACTCCTCACACCCCCACTCAGTCTCCCACATCCTCAATCCTCCAGGGTGGAGGCAGGCATCACCACATCTCCTCACACCCCCACCAGTCCCCCACATCCTCAATCTCCAGCCTGGAGGAGGCATCACATCTCACACCCCCACTCAGTCTCCCACATCTCAATCTCCATCTGGAGGAGCAATCACCACAATCTCACACCCCCACCTTTAGTCTCCACATCCTCAATCCTCCAGTCTGGAAGCAGTCATCACCACATCTCCACCACCCCCCCCCCCCCACTCGTCCCCCCATCCTCAATCCCCCCAGGCTGGAGGCAGTCATCAAACCACATCTCCTCACACCCCCACTCAGTCCCCCACATCCTCAATCCTCCAGTCTGGAGGCAGTCATCACCACATCTCCTCACACCCCCACTCAGTCCCCCACATCCTCAATCCTCCAGGCTGGAGGCAGTCCCTCACCACATCTCCTCACACCCCCATCCCGCCCCCCACATCCTCAATCCTCCGCCTGGGGAGGCATCACCACATCTCCTCTCAGCCCCCCACATCCTCAATCCTTCAGTCTGGAGGCAGTCAAACACCACATCTCACACCCCCACTCAGTCCCCCACATCCTCAATCCCCAGGCTGGAGGCCGTCATCACCACATCTCACACCCCCACTCATCTCCCACATCCTCAATCCTCCAGGCTGGGGGCAGTCATCACCACATCTCACACCCCCACTCATCTCCCACATCCTCCAATCCTCCAGGTGGGGGCGTCATCCACCACATCTCACACCCCATTCAGTCTCCCACATCCTCAATCCTCCAGGCTGGAGGCAGTCATCACCACATCTCACACCCCCACTCAGTTCCCACATCCTCAATCCTCCAGGCTCGAGGGAGTCATCACCAATCTCCTCAACCCCCACTCAGTCCCCCACATCCTCAATCCTCCAGCTGGAGGCAGTCATCACCACATCTCCTCACACCCCACTCAGTCCCCCCATCCTCAATCTCCAGTCTGGAGGGAGTCATCCCACATCTCTCACACCCCACTCATTCCCCCACATCCTCAACCTCCAGGCTGGAGGCAGTCCCCTCCCACAACTCCTCACCACCCACCACCCACTCTCCCCCACATCCTCATCCTCCAGGCTGGAGGCAGTCATCACCACATCCCCACCCACCCATCCCTCTCAGGGCCCCCACATCCTCAATCCTCCAGGCTGGAGGCAGTTATCACCACATCTCCTCACCCACCCACCCCTTCTCAGTCCCCACATCCTCAAACCTCCAGGCTGGAGGCAGTCATCACCACATCTCCCCACATCCCCACTCAGTCCCCCACATCTCAATCCTCCCGGCTGGAGGCAGTCATCACCACATCTCCTCCCCCCCCCCCTCCCCCCACTCAGTCCCCCACATCCTCAATCCTCCAGGCTGGGGGCAGTCATCACCACATTCTCCTCACCCCCCCCCCATTCAGTCCCCACATCCTCAATCCTCCAGGCTGGAGGCAGTCATCACCACATCTCCTCACCCACCCACCCTCTCAGTCCCCCCCATCCTCAATCCTCCAGGCTGGAGGCAGTCAACCCCCACATCTCCTCACCCCGCCCCCCCAATCAGTCCCCCACTCCCCAATCCTCCAGGCTGGAGGCAGTCATCACCACATCTCCTCACACCCCCACTCAGTCCCCCACACCTCAACCTCCAGGCTGGAGGGAGTCATCACCACATCTCCCCTCACCCCCCCCCCCCCCCCCACTCAGTCCCCCACATCCTCAATCCTCCAGGCTGGAGGCAGTTCAACCCCCAAAATCTCCTCACCAACCCCCCCCCCCCCACTCAGTCCCCCACATCCTCAATCCTCCAGCGGAGGCGTCATCACCACATCTCCTCACCCCCCCCCCCCCCCCCCACTCATCCCCCACATCCTCAATCCTCCAGGCTGGAGGCAGTCATCACCACATCTCCTCACACCCACACTCTTTTTTTCTTTTTTTTCTTTTAGCATACGCAGGCTGATACTCCTGCGGACACTGCCCGTATAGACAAGCAGTGGAGTTTTGTATGTATGACCATTTTTTCTATCCCGCCATTAAGGCAGCCTACTCCATCTTCGCGGAAGGTGCATGCTATGTGTAACGTGTCATCCACACCAACGGGCCCAAAATGGTTCTCCTTCCGAAAGTTGGTGATAGGATTTTACGTGTGTGCAAGATGATGTGGGTGCGTTCACACACGGAACCCCGGTTTATAGTCTTATTCGAAGGACTGTGTGGGGGAATGGAGTCAGAACCAATGTTAACCTTCCGAGGGAAAAATCCTGTTCCGAAATTAAGAACCTGAACCCAGGATCACGGTCCAGCGCTCTACAACGAGCTATTCCGGCCCCTACACCACCCACTCAGTCTCCTACATCCTCAATCCTCCAGCCTGCAGCAGGCACTCCACATCTCTAAAAGACGATCCAGGTCTTTCTGTCACCCAAAGGGCTTTGACCAGAGATGTGGGTGTGCAGAGGAAATCGAAATGGTAGTCACCACAAGGTTGAAACATGAAGGGCCACCAAAATGTGTACACAAGTGTGCGAAATTGAATGCATCTGGCCCAAGATTCATAATCCGCGCGCGCGCCGTGCGTGTGTGTGTGTGTGTGTGTGTGGTGTTGTGGTGTGTGTGTGTGTGTGTGTTGTGTGTGTGTGTTGTGTGTGTAATGACTGAACTGGATGGAAGACGTATGTTTCAAGAGAGACCGTAACAAATCGGAAACATGTCCCTAGGGATTATGTTCCCCATTATTCAAACTGTAAACCTGTCTCTTGATGGTAAATTTCCGAGGTTCCTGTTGTTCAATACCCTTCGTGGTTGTCAGAGCAGGCTGAAATCATTTACACTTACGGAGATCTGAATAAAAAAGATAAACCTTGTTACTATCATCCTATGCCAAAGACTTGATAATAGAAATACGATTTCCCATCTACACATTTTCCCCGGATGGTTCTGTTTTAGATTCTCCGATGTTGGGGCTTCCTTTGTAATAAACCCGCGCTCACAATAGAAAGAAATACCATATTACGAAAGGTGTTCTAATTTTTCAGCAAGTTATTTGCCATTTTGAACGCACTAGATTTTAAAACTTGACATGCCCGTTATACATAACAAATACTTATACTATCGGACTCAAAAACAGCGCTTACGGCTCTACATTGTCAATCAAATCTAGTCGTTCAGACTTGGTGTGTGAATCTTATTTCTCATTTATCAGCTAATAAACCCGGGGGATTCAATGTAACTTTGTTAAAGGGTCCCAGGACACTCCATTTCAATGAGGCTTTCCTTTTTTTCTGAAATGATTTGCGATATAGTACTAACCAAACATTTCAATGAGGCTTTCCTTTCTTCGAAATGATTTGCGATATAGTACTAACCAAAAATTTCAATGAGGCTTTCCTTTCTTTCTGAAATGATTTGGGGATATAGTACTAACCAAACAATTCAATAGGCTTTCCTTTCTTTCTGAAATGATTTGCGATATAGTAAATAACCAAACATTTAATGAGGCTTTCTTTCTTTCTGAAATGATTTTTCGATATAGTACTAAACCAAACATTTCAATGAGGCTTTTCTTTCTTTACTTCTGTTCTTTTTTTCCCCTCTTTCTTTCATTCCTAGTTTTTTCTCCAGCCTTTCTTTTTTTTAAAAAATAGGTCAATCCTCCAGCCTGGGGGAGGCATCACCACATCTCACACCCCCACTCAGTCTCCCACTCCTCAATCCTCCAGTCTGGAGGCAGTCATCACCACAACCCACCACCCCCCACCCCCCACTCAGTCCCCCACATCCTCCCAATCCTCCAGGCTGGAGGCAGTCATCACCACATCTCCTCACACCCCCACTCAGTCCCTCCACAATCCTCAATCCTCCAGGCTGGAGCAGGCACACCACATCTCCTCAAAACCCCCCACATGCCTTTCCCCCACACCTCAATCCTCCAGCCTGGAGGAGGCATCACACTCAACACCCCCACTCATGTCTCCCACATCCTCAAAACCCCAGTCTGGAGGAGGCATCACCACATTCCACACCCCACTCAGTCCCCACAAACCCAATCCTCCAGTCTGGAAGCAGTCATCACCACATCTCCCCCACCCCCCCCCCACTCAGTCCCCCACATCCTCAATCCCCCCAGGGTGGAGCATCATCACCACATCTCCTCACACCCCCACTCAGTCCCCCACATCCTCATCCCCCCAGTCCCCGGAGGCAGTCATCACCACATCTCCTCACACCCCCCAACTCAGTCCCCCACATCCTCAATCCTCCCAGGGTGGAGGCAGTCATCACCACATCTCCTCACAACCCCCACTCAGCCCCCCACATCCCAACCTCCAGCCGGGGAGCATCACCACATCTCCTCTCAGCCCCCCACATCCTCAATCTTTAGTCTGGAGGCAGTCATCACCACATCTCACACCCCCACTCAGTCCCCACATCCTCAATCCTCCGGCTGGAGGCAGTCATCACCACATCTCAACACCCCCACTCAGTCTCCCACAACCTCAATCCTCCAGGGTGGAGCGTCATCACCAATCTCACACCCCCACTCAGTCTCCCACATCCTCAACTCCTCCAGGCGGAGGGAGTCATCACCACATTTTCACACCCCCATTCAGTCTCCCACATCCTCAATCCCCCAGGCGGGGGCAGTCATCACCACATCTCACACCCCCACTCAGTTCCCCACATCCTCAATCCCCAGGCTCGAGGCAGTCATCACCACATCTCCCACCCCCCACCAGTCCCCCCCCACATCCTCAATCCTCCAGTCTGGAGGCAGTCATCACCACATCTCCTCACCCCCACTCAGTCCCCACATCCCCAATCCTCCAGTCTGGAGGCAGTCATCACCACATCTCCTACACCCCACCATTCCCCCACATCCTCAATCCCCCCGGCTGGAGGCAGTCATCACCCAATCTCCTCCCACCCACCCCCACTCAGTCCCCCCAAATCCTCAATCCTCCAGGCTGGAGGCAGTCATCACCCACATCTCCTCACCCACCCATCCCTCTCAGTCCCCCACAATCCTCAATCCTCCAGGCTGGAGGCAGTCATCACCACATCTCCTCACCCACCCACCCTCTCAGTCCCCCACATCCTCAATCCTCCAGGGTGGAGGCAGTCATCACCACATCTCCTCCCCCATCCCCACTCAGTTTCCCCACATCCTCAATCCTCCAGGCTGGGGCAGTCATCACCACACCCTCCCCCCCCCCCCCCCCACTCAGTCCCCCAATCCTCAATCCTCCAGGCTGGAGGCAGTCATCACCACATCTCACCCTCACCCCGCCCCCCCATTCATCCCCCACATCCCAATCCTCCAGGCTGGAGGCAGTCATCACCACATTCTCCTCACCCACCCACCCTCTTTAGTCCCCCCACATCCTCAATCCTCCAGGGGGAGGCGGGCATCCCCCACAATCTCCTCACCCCGCCCCCCCACTCATCCCCCACTTTCCCAATCCTCCAGGCTGGAAGCAGAAACACCACAATCCAACACCCCACTCCCGTCCCCCACATCTCAATCCTCCAGGCTGAGGCATCACACCACATCTCCTCACCCCCCCCCCCCCCCCCATCAGTCCCCACATCCTCAATCCTCCAGGCTGGAGGCAGTCATCACCACATCTCTCACCCCCCCCCCCCCCTCAGTCCCCCACATCCCTTTCAATCCTCCAGGCTGGGGGCAGTCACACCACATCTCCTCACCCCCCCACCCCCCTCAAGTCCCCCACATCCCATCCTCCAGGCTGGAGGCAGTCAGCACCAAAATCTCAATCCCACACTCTTTTTTTTTCTTTCTTTTCTTTCAGCATACGCAGGCTGTACTCCTGCGGAATGCCTGTAAGACAACATGGAAGTTTTTGAATGTAAGACCATTTTTCTATCCGCCATTAAGGCAGCCATACTCCATCTTCGCGGAAAGGTGCATGCTATGTGTAACGTGTCATCCACACCACGGCCAAACTGTCCTTCCTCTCCCAAAGGTTGGTGATAGGATTTTACGTGTGTGCAAGATGATGTGGGTGCGTTCACACACGGAACCGCGGTTTATAGTCTTATTCGAAGGACTGTGTGGGGAATGGAGTCAGAACCAATGTTAACTCCGAGGGAAAAATCCCTGTTCCGAAATTAAGAACCTGCAACCCCAGGATCACGAGTCCAGCGCTCTACCAACTGAGCTATTCCGGCCCCCTACACCCCCACTCAGTCTCCTACATCCTCAATCCTCCAGCCTGCAGGCAGGCATCTCCACATCTCTATAAAGACGATCCAGGGTCTGCTGTCACCAAGGACTTTGACCAGAGATGTGGGTGTGCAGAGGAAATCGAAATGGTAGTCACCACAAGGTTGAAACATGAAGGGCCACAATATGTGTACACAAGTGTGCGAAAATTGAATGCATCTGGCCCAAGATTCAATAATCACGCGCGCGCGCGTGCGTGTGTGTGTGTGTGTGTGTGTGTGTGTGTGTGTGTGTGTGTGTGTGTGTGTGTGTGTGTGTGTGTGTGTGTGTGTGTAATGACTGAACTGGATGGAAGTACGTATGTTTCAAGAGAGATCCGTAACAAATCGGTATACATGTCCCTAGGTGATTATGTTTCCCCATTATTTCAGAACTGTAACCTGTCTCTTGATGGTATTGCCGAGGTTCCATGTTGTTCATACCCTTCGTGGTTGTCAGAGCAGGCTGAAATCATTTACACTTACGGAGATCTGAATAAAAAAGATAATCCTCTGTTACTATCATCCTATGCCAAAGACTTGATAGATAGGAAATACGATTCCTATCTACACATTTTCACGGATGGTTCTGTTTTAGATTCTTCCGATGTTGGGCTTCCTTTGTAATACCAGCGCTCAGCATTAGAAAGAAATACCATATTACGAAAGGATGTTCTATATTTACAGCAGAGTTATTTGCCATTTTGAACGCACTAGATTTTATACTTGACATGCCTGTTATACATAGACAAATACTTATACTATCGGACTCAAAATCAGCGCTTACGGCTCTACATTGTCAATCAAAATCTAGTCGTTCAGACTTGGTGTGTGAGATCTTATTTCTCATTCATCAGCTAATAACCCGGGGTATCAATGTAACTTTGTTATGGGTCCCAGGACACTCCAGTTTACGTGGCAATGATTTAGCTGACTTTTATGCAAAGGAAGCTGCAAGAAATAAATCTGATGTTTTGAATTGTGATATCCCTCTTTCTTCATCTGAAGCTATTCACATTCTGACAAGTTCAATCTGGAGCATAAGACAGAATCAGTACCTTGAAGATTCAGCTCGGAAGCACAGATGGGATGTGACTAAACCAACAAGCAAATGTTGTAATCCTCCGGGGCCAATCCCAAATCGTAACCTTGTACATAGGCTGCGGGTTAATGGTTGGTTATGTAGGTATTTAAAACCGGCACCTGCTTGTGCATGTGGTCAGACTCTCGATATCCCTCATTTTTTATTTGACTGTACTAGTACAAAAAATCACTTTCGGCCTCTTCATGATAAGATGAAGTCCTTCAAGCTTCCGCTGACTATGTCTAGTGTTTTCAATCCCAGTTATGAGAACGGTTGGAGTCTGGCAATGTTGGCTGTTTATCTTATTAAATCTCATCCACTTGGAAGATATTTTTAACTCTTCCACCGCCCCACCCCCTCGTCACTGCCTCCCTTCCCCCTAACAGGTGTGTGTGTGTGTGTGTGTGTGTGTGTGTGTGTGTGTGTGTGTGTGTGTGTGTGTGTGTGTGTGTGTGTGTGTGTGTGTGTGTTTCTTCTCCAATTTGCAAATTTTTGAAATGTTAAAATCTTATTCTAGGCAAAAACCATATCAGTATGGTTCGGCGTCTAATTTGCACGTAGAGCAAGGCTTTTTCATTCCCCCCACCCACTCTCTTCCTCCCTCTTCTCCCCTTCCCCATACACACTCATAAGCTGTTCGACTCTTACGAGTAATATGTCAGCCAGTTCCATACTTTAATGATCCTTGATTACCATGTATTGGATATACATGTAATCACACAGAATTGGTGTTTCTGAATACCAGTATATAGGGTTCTTAGTGTGTGTGCGCGCGCGCGCGCGCGCGCGTGTGTGTGTGTGTGTGTGTGTGTGTGTGTGTGTGTGTGTGTGTGTGTGTGTGTGTGTGTGTGTGTGTGTGTGTTTGTGTGTGCTTATGTTTGTGTATGTAGAAATGATCTCGTCTATAGCCATATTGCTTTGATGTTTGTGGACGAACGAACGAACGAACGAAGTTTAATGATGTTAGGCTGTAATACCCATTAAGCAAATCGACGCGATGGACAATAACAAAACGCGACTCAATTTCGATTTCATTAACATGGAAACCACAGCAATGTCCTTTTCTTTCACTTTACATGATGAATTTGAGAACGAGAACATGTCACTGGTATTCACTGTCAGTTCTGTAGACGACGGTCACCCCAGGTAAAACTGGATCAGTCCGTGGACAGCGTGCAGGCGCCATTGAGCACATGCTTGGGTCTCTGCATGCTTCGTGTTGCCGCTGCGTCTTCTTTTCAGAAGACAGGCCAATTTAACACATTCCTCCGATGACATGTGTCTTTCTTCCTGCTTGTCAAAACAGAATAAGCAGTCATCTTCCGAACACGATCGCAGGAATATTCTAGAACGACGTCGTCTGATTCACACAGCAGCACACCCACGTCATCCGTTTGATGGAGCACGACCTTCCGAAAAGCTTGATTTCTGTGCGGATCTCGGAATCGTCTCTGCACCTGTCGCTCTGTAAGAGTAACGGCATAACCCTTAACCATTCCCGTGTCAAAAACCAGCGATAATTTTGTCTATAGCTTGCTCCAG
>CM031595.1:141754470-141764470 GCA_018398815.1 Conus ventricosus | reverse complement strand
CTATTTTGATCCTTGAACAGTAATAACATTTTTCAGTGTATGAGCTTAAGAGATCATTACTACGGAAATAGGCTCTATTCAGTCAGTTTCTTTCCCTGCTGGTTAAAGCCACGATCTTGGATTTAATCAATTCAGTTTGATTAAAATTCTATATACCTAGGTTCTTAAATCTGATCCTTTCTTTAAATATAAGACTTTTTTTTTCAACCTTAACAAACTCAGTAACATCGAGACGAAGTACGACCTTGTCTAAAACTAATCACCATTTCCTTGATCAAGCCCGCATACACGTAGGCTACACACACACACACACACACAAACACACACACACACACACACACACACACACACACACACACACACACACACACACACACACACACACACATATATATATATATATATATATATATATATATATATATATATATATATATATAATATATATATATATATACACACACACACACACACACACACACACACACACACACACACACACACACACACACACACCACGTTTCAAGTCTCATCCTTAATGATACCCGAGTCTAGCCAGGTGCAAAGAACCGGTGAATCACGTTCTATCGGCGGAAGTGGGCGGGATGCAGGTGTGCCATCGATTGTTCTTACTAAAACTATTGGCCCCTCTTTGTGGACTGAGCGTGACTTGCTTGGCAGCTGTGGACATGATGAGTGAGCGACCCCCCCCCCCCCACCCTAACCCTCCCCCTCCACACACACACATTCATCCACCCACACAATCACGCACAAAGGCACAACACGAACACCATGTTTCACACACATATACGCACGCAGGCATGTGCGCGCGCGCATACACACACACACACACACACACACACACACACACACACACACACACACACACACACACTACACTACACTACACTACATTAACTGCAATACAAAATTAATTTCCTTTCACCGTTTTTTTTTTAATATATGGGATAATAACTATAGGCAGACGATCATCACAATGAACATTGGAGAGCGAGAGAGAGAGAGAGAGAGAGATTCAGATTCAGATTCAGATTTTTTTCTTATAGGCCTTGGCGCCTCAGAGAGAGAGAGAGAGAGAGAGAGAGAGAGAGAGAGAGAGAGAAGATAACAGTCACGCAAACTTCATTGCGGAAAAGTCGAAGACAATGTTCATGTGAAACGATTGAAAAAGAATAAGCTTATGTCACCTGATTCTCTGTTTGTTGCTATCAGATAAGCAACAACAACAAAAAAGAAGAAAAAAAAAGTCGTTTGCGAATATATCACCATCGGTGACTCATCTCAGTCTGTTAGTCTGCCTGCTCGACTGTCTATACGTCTGAGTATTGTTATTTTATCTGCATGTTTATGAATGTTGTTTGTCCTGCCCAAAGAAGATCAAAGAGGTCAACATGTGTTGTGTTTTTTTGTAGCTTGTTTATTCTTTCGTTTCGCAGCACAAACGTCTCTCTCTCTCTCTCTCTCTCTCTCTCTCTCTCTCTCTCAGTTGTTGTTGGCCCCGTGCGACAAAAATGATAACGTCCTCTGACGGGTAGGTACTGCAGTGGTCACGCCCCAATCCCCCGTATCATCACATCTGTCTGTTTCGTAACTATCGTCGCGACAGATTCGGACACCTCCCCGAAAGGCCCAACTGCAGTCGCAACAGCACGTGCGGGCGCACCTGCACTCACATCTTCTTCGTTGATTGGTCAAATGTTAGCGTGTATTTCGGGCCGTAACTGCGTCCTCAATCGCACAGGCTCTGAAAAGGTTGGACAAGGTAATGATATTATCGGGAGAGAGAGAGAGAGAGAGAGAGAGAGATCTTTGTTTTGCAAATGTTTCAGTCCTTCGGACTCTTGAAGACAAAGTGCGAATGCCATTGCAGGTGCCGCAGTTGCGTGCGCAGTTGTGAATAGTATTCCGGCCAGAATCCACACATACATTTTGACCAATCAACGAAAAGATGCGCGTGCAGTTGCGGCCGCATTTTGATTTTTTTGGCGTTCCATACTCTTCCACCTCTCTCTCAATCTCTCTCTCTGGATGGGACAGAGGCAGGGAGAGGGGGGGGGGGGGGGCTGTCCTTCCTAATTTTTGTTTGGTGCTCTTTCCTGTGTTCAAGCGAATAGAGGCTAAAAACAAAAAAACAGAGGGAGGGGAGAGAGAAGGATTGAAGTGGGCCAAGGGGAGGGGGGGGGGGGGGTAGGCAGAATAGGTGAAGGGGTAGGGGAAAGGATGAGTGATTATGCTTGTTGGATTTTTTAAAAAGTGTTCGTAACTGCTACTGTTCTAAGAACAATCCCCTTTACATTTCTTACCAACAATTTGTAAATATGTAAGGCCTACACTAAAGCAAGAAGACGATGAGTGGTGATTATGGTATTGGAAATAGGAGGAGGAGACTAGGGGATGCCTACCTTTACTCTATACTTACCTTTTAACGACACAATGACTGCACCTGACACGTGTTCTTTGTCCTTGTAGACAAGGCAATTTTAGAGTATTATGCAGATTGAGAAACTGAAGACCTTACACCGCATTAAAAAAAAAAAGTGTCATTATTCTAGCCTCTAATGAATTGTTTACAGAACAAGTAGGCATACATATCTCTTGGAAGGTGGTTATCAGGTAACGGAAGGATTGCACTTCCATAATGACTGATACATGTATTTCAAGTAGGTCCTTCATCTCAGTGTGAGTTTTTGTTTGGTTTTGTTTGCTTGTTTTATGAGGGTTTTTTCATTTGTGCATTTGTATTGTTTTATTGTAATGTTTACATTGCATCATCCCTGTGTATTTGTTATCACTTACTTAGGCTTTTCGCCCAGCGTGGAGAGCAGCTGGAGCGGGCAGTCGAGAAAGTAGAATTCTGTCCGGCGTGCACGTGCAACTGTCTCATTTCCTCTGCAGTCTATGCATTACAAAAGCCTGAAAATCAATCAATTGTTTTTTGACGTGGACCTCTTACTATTCCAGCTGCTGCTGTTGTTGCTACTCTCTCTCTTCTCTCTCTCTCTCTCTCTCTCTGTGTTAGTGGTAATAGCTTTGATCACAACAGTGGTGTGTCATGTTGCGCTGAGAAAGCAAGTACGTCAGTTGCCACTGACAACAGACAGTAGATGTTGTTGTCGTACCCTGGCTAAAAGACTCCAGGGATCACCCGAACAGCCGATGCATTTGAACATTATGGTACAAATGCATCGGCTAGGGATGTGAACATTACGTGTGTGACCGTTTTTGATTAACCCGCCACATGGGCAGCCACACTCCGACTTCGTGGGATTTTGGAGACTGATAATGTTATGCTAGGTGCTTGACTATGCAGAGCATAACATTTTGATGTAGCCTTGGTGTTCTAGCCTATGTCAATTGACCTGACACAGCCTTAAGCCAAGGCGAAGACAGTAGATAAGATTGAAAAAACAAACAAACATACAAACAAACGAAAAAGAATTAAAATGTCGTTACGTTCAGTTAGCCTAAACTGTTAGTGCTAATATTTCGGTTTTGGAAGCATCATAAAACTGCGAAATGTCGATGTGCCAATTGGAATGCTCATTCTTTCAAACAAATCCTCTGAGAGGCACCAGAAAGACGCACGGTATATTGAAGATCGCCGGCACATCAAGCCAAAATGAAGCGCACCACCGTTTCGTTTCCTCTCTTTCAGTGCAATGCGACCATGGAGAATAATCCTAGTCTGGCACAGCGTAGGCCCGTGGATGTACACAGCATTCCAGCTGACTGCACCGTGTACAGAGGATTCTGCCGTGGCCAAAGCACGACACGTTTACCGCATTGTTTACTGCCGGCGTTGTGTTTGGCTGCCTGGCAAGCTGATCAAAGAATCAGAAATGAGCGCAGGATGTGTGGCCAAAGTAAAGTACTCAAGCCGTACTCAACCCCTTCCCCTTCCTCTCCTCATCTATCCTCCAGTAGTGCCCCTTCTTCTCCGAGACTGCCTTCTCTGTTACACAGTCCTCCTCCCCCCCCCCCCCCCCCCCCCATGCTTGTTGAGAGGTGGAGGAAAGATTCTGATTGTGCAAGTCGTGTCACGGTGTGCCAGTGTGTGGTGTGTGTGTGTGTGTGTGTGTGTGTGTGTGTGTGTGTGTGTGTGTGTGTGTGTGTGTGTGTGTGTGTGTGTGTGAGAGAGAGAGAGAGAGAGAGAGAGAGAGAGAGAGAGAGAGACAGACAGACAGACAGACAGACACAGAGAGAGAGAGAAAGAGAGAGAGAGAGAGAGAGAGAGAGAGAGAGAGAGAGAGAGGAGAGAGAGAGAGAGAGAGAGAGAGAGAGAGAGCAAGCATAGGTATACATTGGGGTCTTTTTGAGAACAGTGATTTTATTATTTCTTGTTGTTACCAGCTGCTCAGCTATGACCAATACTGCTTGAACCAGCTGATGAGTGGTTTTAGATGGGGGGAGTGATTGATTATTTGATTGATTGTCTTTATTCCCAAGGTAACACAGAGAGACACAGAGACAGAGAGACTGAGAGAGAAAGAGAACAGGGCAACAAAAGTATGTATGGTCTGACCAACTTGTAAATGGCCTGGAAGGAAAGCATCCATGCGCTTACCACAAGCAACCTCGTGCTGTTTGTCTGTTCAATTTCCGCAGACTGACGTGCGAACATTTCCATCCTCTTCGGTGTTAGCAGTAAAAGTTGGAAGGGAACCGTTCCATTCATTTTATCGTTTGGTGTGACCAAGAAACCTGCTGTAGAGCAGCATACTGGATAATATGCCACTTTAAAGGTATTTTCGCTAATTTTTCAACAAAAAGAGGGTTTTTATCCTTGTAGGAAAGTACAATAATACCTCTTTTCCCGGAAAAACCACTTTTTATGATTTTTTTTTTCTCTATAGGATCACAACTACTTTTCTCTGAAAAACAAACAAAAATAACGACAAAAAACCGATTTCCCTATCATGACTATTTCGTGGAAAGATTTAATTGGTTTGTTTGTTTGTTTGTTTTTGGGGGAGGGGGGTTATCAGGGTAAACAGTTACTATGGGCTCTGAAAACAAACTAGTTTTACATGCTCATAACAACTGTTTTCCTGGAAAAGAGTTATTTCCCTTTAAGAAAGCAGTGATAGAATGTGCTTTCCTCGGAAATCATCATTTATTACCATTTTTTTCTGGAAACTGATATTAGTTTTACTCTGGAAAACAGTCATAGTAACTGATTCGGCAATGATCACTGTTTTCTAGAAGGATAATTACTATTTTCCTGGGAAAACAGTTCTCATTGGGTTATGAAGCCAATGTGCTCATATGCTGCTCTGTCTTTCTGTTCTTTACTCCCGCTATACTCAGCTTCTTCCCCAGACGTGTTCACACCTATAGTTGTTTGGTTGAGTACTCTAGCAGATCGCCCCGGGGTGCCCCTTCTATAAACGAGCAACCTCACAAGCATATGGAAAGCGCTAATAGGACAATCAGCATACCCAGAAGCATGTAGTGGGAAGTTGGCCAATCGCGTAACGCAATTGCCTATGAAGCAGGAAATATCATATCCTTCAAGTTGAGACAGAAATGCCAGGTCTATGGTTCGAATCTTGTAAGTGGTGGGTCAAGATTTGTTTTGGTGGCTTTTTTGTTTTTGTTTTGTTTTGTTTTTGTTTGGTTGCTTTTTCTTTTAAAGCTCGCTGACTTGTCTGTTGACCGTGAGGTGGTGATCTGCTTGTTGTTGTTGTTGTTGTTAGTGCACGGGAAGAGCAATCCGCCAACACGGGAGTTGTCCCTGGCAAAAGTCTTTGATGTATGTAAGAAAAAGGACACATAGCACAGAGACTGACATTTTCATAATCGTACACATAGCATAAAAGTGTGATCAGTTAGTAATCCGTACACACATCACAAAAGTGTGACCAGTTAGTAATCCTGTACACACACCACAAAAGTTTGATCACTTAGTACAGATGTGTGACCGGTTAGTAATACTATACACATAACACAGAGGAAGAACCATGCAGGCGATACTCGTTTCCAGCCCTGTGCACACAACACAGACCACGTGTTGACCACATCTGTGATGTCCAGCAGTCTGTTGACTGATGCTGTGCAGGTACTGTTCACCCAGCTAGACGCTGACCACGACCAGAAGCTGACCCGTGAGGAGTTCTCTGCTGCCCTGGACCGACTGCCCAAGGTCACCATCAAGTGAGATCTTTCTCCGTTAGCAGCATGTTGTCGTCAAGCTGAACATCATCTTCATCCTTTTCACCATCACCTCTATCTGTTTCCCACACTGTTTTCGTCATCACCGTGTCCCCGTCATCAACAGGATCTTCTTGGTCTGTCGTCCTCTCATTTTTATGCTAACCATGGCCTTGACCAGAATGTTTGTCACCGATACAAGCTGATTCTAAATTGAGGTCTTTCTTGATGATCGCTGACGCCATATCTCGCACCGCATCACTTTCACCATTGTACATACCATAAAGAAAACCCTTCTGTCTTTGTCCTGGTGTTCTGAGAGGTCGTCATTTTCTCCACCACTGCCACACACACACATGCGCTCGCATACACACACAGAGGCCCGCACCCACACATCCATACACACACATGTGTGCACTCACTATACACACATATACAATGATAAAAATGACACAACCAATATTATGTAGGCACTCAAGGTCTGACCAGCGCGTTGAGCTAATGCATGGGTCAGACATCTGCTAAGTCACAGTCACGTTACCCGCTTTCTGAATTATCTCATTTTAGTTATTGATTCTTTTATTCATCAGCTTTAAATCATGCGCAGTGTGGTCTCAAAACTTGGCGGATGTGGTGTAGCGTGTATGGACTAGCCCGCAGGCAGTGACGCCTCCTTGATGAAGCTGAAGGTGAAACTGCCACAAACGTCAGTCCACAAAATCACCATCACTTCTATCAAATCAGTATTGACCAACGACACATCATCTTCCTCACCATCAATAATGCTGAAAGGATGTATTCGCTGGTATTGCATTGTCTTCTATAGTCACATTGTTTGTGTATTCATAAAGAACGAACATTAAGGACAGTTCCACAGAGTGGACACAAGCGGAAGAGAAAGAAAGGAATGGACAGAGAAATGACAGAGTTAATAAAATCACACCTAGGTTAGTGTTTTATGGTGACATCCCATTTGGTCTACTCCCATTTCGTCTACTCCCATTTCGTTCTACTACTCCCATTTCGTCTATTTCCATACTGACCATACTGCAAGGCTCCCCCTGGCGTAACCAGTGTCCCAGTCTACTCCAAAGCAGAATCGATGGTCTTTAGATTAGAGTAGGGCGAAGCCCGAGAGAGGATCGACGAAGGACGATATGAACGAAGGCCGTTAGGCCAAGTCGTGCTCACACATTTCTGAGTAGGCGAAATGGGAGTAGACCAAATGGGAAGTAACCGTGTTTTATGTCACAGACTTGTACCTCGGAAAACAAAGTCACGTGACATGTTCATCAAAGGGAATATTATTTGTACACGTGTTTAAAACAAACAACTGATGTTAAAAGAAATCTACTCGATGTTAACTATTAATTGATTAATTAATCAATTCGTTTATTTGTCTATTTATTTATTACCATCTTTAGGGAATTGGGGTACATGGTATATGAACAAGCTTGGAACATCCTCTTTTGAGGATGTCTCCTTGTTTGTTCTGTGTGCTCTGTGTTGACATTTCTGCTAGGCGATTTGGGGTTGTTAGCAGCGTTCGTTTGGCGTTATGGGCGCGTAATTTTCTCATAATGGGAGCAAGAGTTGCCCTTCTTCTTCATTATTTACTGTTTATTGTCTCTTGTTTAAGATTTCCTTTCATACTAACCAAACCGTGGTTTCCCGTATTGGTTTCTGTTCGTTTTTGTTTGTTTGTTGTTGTTTTGTTTTTTTGCATTGTTCGATTGTTCTCAAGATCGAAAAGGCGCTGCCAATCTTGAATAAATGTCAATTCGTGTTTCTTCATTTCTCCCGTTATTTTTGCTGTGTCAGATACTGGATACACGAGCAACCTTTGAACATGCGTTATCGGGGATGTCCCCATGTTTGTTCTGTGTGCTTTCTGTCATCATTTCTGCTAGGCGATAAGATGTCGTAAGCAGCATTCGCTTGTAGTTATGGGCGTGTAAGTACCCCCATCACGGGAGCAAGAAACACTCAATTCGATCGGCATTAACTTTTTTTTCTTCTTCTTTAGTCATAGAGATGTACCTCAAAAGCTGACGTCAAGTGATGTATACCTCAGGGAACAGTGTTAGTGTTACGTGTACAGTAGAGAACTGATATGTGATATGCTCACACCAGGGAGTTCGTGCTTCGGAAGACGTTCCAGCAGATGGACAAAGATGGCAGCGGGAAGCTGAGCAGGAAGGAGATTGAGGACACCACCAAGAATCAGGAGGCCTGGACATCCCCGCCGAGAAGATCGCTCAACTTCTCATCGTGCTCAGCAAGGAGACGAAGTGTGTTAGGGCGGTGTGTGTGTGTGTGTGTGTGTGTGTGTGTGTGCGCGCGCGTGCAAACGTGTGTGTGTGTGTGTGTGTGTGTGTGCGTGCAAACACGTGTGTGTGTGTGTGTGTGTGTGTGTGTGTGTGTTGTGTGTGTGTGTTTCATGCAAACCACCTAAACAACAGTAACTGTACAGAATATTGCTTAACTGTCAATGAATTGTTATGAAATTCTAATGCACTTGCATGGAAGTGATCGAGTGCCACCAACATCTGCTCAGCATTATCTAGTCTATCAGGGCTCCTGTGATATGAATACAAGAATTTGCCTCAAGCGTTTTGATTATGGATGAAGCTGGTATAGTTTCCTTTGGATCAATTAAGAGATATATGTTCAAACAATAAGGAATGCAGTTTTCAATTATATGAAATGTTAATGTAATCCCAAAAATGGCCGAGATTGATACTATTTTCAAACTAGTGTGCGGTGTGGTCATCAGTTTGTTTGTTTGTGTTTTCATTTCATATTTTAATTCATTTTTTACATACATTATTTGTGATTCCTCGGCAATGGGCCTTGAGTGTTCACTAAAGTTTCACAAACTTTGCACAACACAAGAACTGTCTCAACAAGTGAAATATATATTGTTTCTTTAAATATGAATCAAGTGCCATTAGTAAATCTATGACTGACACAGATCACACAATGGGATTGTCTACTCTTTTCTTAAAACCAAGAATGCTAAAGTAATTTTATCAACCGATTTGACGTGAATCCAGCTGTTATAATATGCATAAAGCTTTCCCAGGGTTATCTCTATGCAATACTCAAAACAATAAACTTATCCACTGTCCTGCACATGAAAAGCAAAGGGCAGTCCCATACATGAAAAGTTAAGGGCAGAGACCTGGCTTGCCAACACACCGATGAGGGAAAAGCTTTATGGATCACTGGAGGGCCTCTGCCGTACAGCAGCCTTCGTCAATGCCTCTGGGGTTCCTGTCTGAGTGAATGAAGAAGAAGAATAAACTTACCCCAGTTTTCTTTATGACTACGTTGTTCAGATCAGCCTCTGGCAATTTCAGAGTGATTCTGTGGAAATGGGCGACATACCTTAATGTTCATATTATGTACATGTGACTTGTACCTGGATAGATGTCAATGTTATGATCTGTTGCTGTGTAGATGTAAATGATCTTATGTATGTAGATGTAATTTATTTGGTCTGTTGCTGGTATATGCAAATGATATCATCTGTCGCTGTTAAGATGTGAAAATGTGTTAGTTGTGGCTGTGCAGATGTACAAGCTATAGCCTGTGACCGTGTAGATGTCAGCATGATCTGTAGATGTGCAGATGTAAGAGAAATGGACTGAGTGTTAATGTTGTGCCTGTGGCAGGGACCAGGTGGTGGACTACGAGGAGTTCCTGCAGGTGTTCGGCGTGCACAGCACAGGGACATCATGCAGGAGGTGTTCCACAAGCTGGACACGGACCGCAGCGGCTACCTCACCAAGCAGGAGATCATGGCCGCCATCAACACAGAACATGA
>CM031595.1:141716951-141753470 GCA_018398815.1 Conus ventricosus | reverse complement strand
CTATACTACCAAAGTAGTATCACCATATAACAGTTGTTGTTGTTTTTTTTTTTTGCGTACGCAGGCTGATACTCCTGCCAACACTCCCAGTAAAGACAGGCAAGGATTAATCCCACCTACCCAACAAAGGAGTGAGGTATTGTGTATGACCATTTTTTATCCCACCATTGAGGCAGCCATACCCCAACTTCGGGGAACTAGTTTTTTATAATTACAAACATTGTGTGAACGATTGATTTGTTCAGACTAACCATGAAGCAGTGCAATGAGTTGTTATTTTTTCTTCTCTCAAAGCAGGAGGGGTTTTTTCTGTTCTGGACAGTATTTTATGCCAGTGTTTTTTGTTGTTGTTGTTTTTTTTAAATAAAGCATTGTTAATCTATTCATAGATTCGCGAAGAAGACATTGACATGTTGTGTTATGAGTTGAGTTTTTAGTTTGTCAAGATGTTGTTTTGGAAAGAGAGATGATTGGCTGACGATCTGTTGATGTATTGTGGATAGAAACGTAATTTTCTGGCAAAACTCCAGATTGTGTAAAAAGGATGTAATTGTTGGACAAGACCCTGAAATGTCATATAAAGAGGTGCGATCAATAGAGACAAGACAGTGACACGTCTTGGAAAGTAATGTGATTCCTGGACAAGATAATGATGTTTTGTGTAAAGGCATGTTTTTTTGAAGGACAGTGAAATGTGTAAAGAAATGCAGTTGGTCAAACAGTCAGTGATCTGTTGTGTAAAGAGATGTGATTGACAGTTTATCCAGTCTGCACAAGGTAAAATGTGACTGGTTGAAAAGTCAGTAATGTGTGTTGTGTAAAAGATGTGATTGGTTGAAAAGTCAGTAATTTGTTGTGTAAAGAGATGTGATTGGCAGGTTGTCCAGTCTGCACAAGGTGCTGGAGGAGGTGAAGCACAAGGCCAGGGTGACGTACTGCTCCCAGGTCGTACCTCTCATGATCAGGTGGGTGAGAATTACTATTTTAAAAGAGTCCTGACATAATTGTGACTGTAGACAGATCAGGTGGTTTTGCATTCTACAAGTGACAGTACTGAGTGTGGATGATTTAACAGGCCAGGTTCTACAAATGCCATGATGACTCAGACATTGGAGCAGACTGTGCACATGTTTTTGATTGTGGCAACGATTAAGTGACAATGATTCTGGTGACCATGGTGTGTAGAATCAGCATCATTGTTTGAATTTGTGTTCAGGTCTTCTAAGTGCAGGTGAATAGCCATAAGTGTCAATCATGAACGTCAGCAACACACAAACACATATCAGACCTGTTAACCCTTATGTTTCCACTGTATTTTGTAGACATGCATGGAAAGAATACAATGAATGCAACAAACTGGGTGAGAAAAAAAAGGAAGTCAAAACAGAAATCAAGAAACAAATTTCTTGAGTGGCTATTTCTATTGTAACTACTGAAAGATCAGCTGGTATCCCTCCATTGTGAATGTGTGATGGTAGATGAAAATGGATGCTCACACTCTTTCCCCCACTTCTTTTACAAAAATTCAGAAGATGTATACACTCACATTGCAGAAAATCACTCATTTTTCGTTGAAAAAGGACACCAACAGCAAATCAAGGGTAAAACGAGTCTGACATACAGATCAAACTGCGTATGTAACTAGATTTTAATACAAAAAGTTTCATGCAATGTAGATTTACTTGTGAGTTTGTTGTTCTGTTCTGGTTTTGTTTTCAATAGTTCCCAAGTTTCAGTACTTTGATTAGCATGCTTAAAAAAAGATCAGGTTGGAAGTTTGTATCTTTAAAATTAAAAATGTAGGTAAAAGGTTAAAACCCCCACCTTGTCGGTGTTTGACCTTACTGAGTTTACAGGGCTTTGTTAAATATTCACCTCCCTCACTGTCTAATATCTGAGGAGGAGAAAGTCGGGAATAGAGCAGATGACATTAGTACTTGAAATGATTATTCGTTTTGTAGTCCTGAATGTCCCTTGAGGAAAAGCGTTTGGCCTCAGAAGTGAGATAATCCTAGTTATGCAGTTCATCTTATGGGGGGTTTCTCTCTCCCTTATCTTAGGGTATTCCCTTTTGCATTCTGTGTATGTTAAATTGTTACTTTGTTTTAGTTTTTTCTGTCATTTGTTGACCTTTTTATTTTTGTTAGCCTGTTTTGTGTATTGGTTTTACTAGAAACCTGTAGGCTGTTTGTATTCATTGGATGATGTCTGTGTATTGTGTACAGGGATGGTTCCAGGTGTTCGGGACATTGAGTGATGTCTTTGTAGTGGGCATGTGGTCTTTCCCCAGGTGTTCTATACAGTAGATGATGTCTGTGTGGTGCATGCGGGCATTGATTCAAGAAGGGTTTTTATACGGGAGATGATGTCTGTGTGTTGTGTGCAGGCGGGGTTTCAGGTGATCCGTGAAGAAGCAGAAGAGAGTTTCGGGGCACAGATAGTCCCAGCCATATTGGAAAGGTCGGGTCTGCTCTTGACCTGGCTGACTTTAAGGCTGATGTCATCATGTGATCCTTGGTTTTTGCGTGATTGTCGGTCATCTGTTGCAGGAAATGATTTTACCCCTGCATCTCTCTGACCACTGCTTCTCCTGCCACTATTCTCTCGGTGTTTTGTGTGTGTGTATGGTGTATGTTTTTAATCGGCTTTTTGTGGGTTTCTGCCTCTTAGGATAGCTAAACGAGATGTTGCAAACTTGACTGATGCACGTGATAGTGTACAAAAATGCAACTGTTAGTTTTGCAGAGCTGGATGTTTCTTTTCCTTTTCTGTACACTGTCTGGAGCTCACTGCCATATGTCTTGCGTTGCATAGAAAATATTGCTACCCTGCAAGAAATACCCGTAAATTCCTTCCTTTTTGTGACTTTCTTGACTTTTGTGCTCTTGTTTCAGATGGAGAATTTAATGCATAGTCGTCTAATGTTAATTGGAATTGTTTTAAGGGAATTTTTCTCGAACGCTTCTGTAACATTGTGACTCTTTTGCTACTTCTTTTTATGTGCCTTCATGTTTACATATATGCATACATGTTTGTATGGCGTAGAAATTTTTTGCATACTTACATGTCCAAACAGTACTTATTTGGGTGGAATATTACCCGAGACAATGAAAATGTCCCTGAAAAAAAAAAAAAATTTTTGAAAAAAAAAGGAGATGAAAATGGAAGAGAAGGAGCTAAATCCAACCTTTAACATTGCCTCAAAATTTTCAAGACAACACTTTTTTTTCCATGTTACTTTATGACTAACCATGCTTTAGATCATTGTTCAGGATGTGGCACTGCACAAAGGACCCTTCATTTTATGATGCTGCGCGGGATCCTTGGGAAGAACTATTGATGCTGATTGAGAAGTACCATCCATCATGGTGCAAGCATTGGTGACATCACAGAGTTCCTTAAACATCACTTCCAAAAATGCAGGGACAACCAACCTCTACGGAAATCTGGTCAGTGTTTGCATATGTATTTGGGTGAATGTGTATCGATATTTTGTTTGTGTGTGGGGTGTGGATTGAGTATATTTTGTGTGCAGTCTAAATCTGTATTTGTGTATATATTATACTGACTCTGTTTCTGTGTACATGTCTCTTGTTTATTTTGGGTGCATGTCTACAGGGTTACATGCATCGTTGATGTGCATGTTTCTGTGAAAACCCATACTTGAGCTAATGCTCTAAAATGAGGAATGAACAGCCATGCGGGAAGAAAGAGGATGACCGCTTCAAGGACTGTGAGATCAAAGAGGTGACATTGACAGGACAGTGGAACATCCTTGAACAACTTCTCAGTGCAACAGTACCCTCACAATGACCCCCCCCCCCCCCTCCCCCCCCCCAAAAAAAAAAAAAAATCTGTGATGGATCATTTCTCTCCACTGTGAAGAAGAGCAAGTTTGAACCTCTTCAGACTAATCGCTTCCTATTCCACCAGTAGCCTGTGTGTGTGTGTGTGTGTGGGGTGTGTGTGCGCGCGCAAGTTTTCAATTGGGTTTACCTGTATGTGTTACTGCCTGTTATTTTGCTTCCCTGAAAGACCACTATGTACAGAGACCTGTTTTCTGTGATGTTTTCAAGGTTGTTGCTGAGGGGTTTCCATTGAAAATCGGAGTGGTACATTTTCTGTGGACAGATCTATTGCATCGGGGAGTACGCCTCAATCGCAGCATACCCAGGGCTGTACGCCAGAGCTGATTGGTCAGTACTTTGACATGCTGGAGATCGTGACCTATGAGGTGTGTGGAAACATGCTGTGGGGGAGGAATATCGGCCAGCGCCAAAGATCCTTTGTCACCTCATGTCACCATGGCAAAGGTGTGTATGTGTAATATGGTCTGGACATGATGGCAAATGTGTGTGTAGTGTGGAAATGTCAGCCATGGCAAAGGTGTGTATGTGTAATATGGCTGGACATGATGGCAAATGTGTGTGTATGTGGCATGTCAGCCATGGCAAGGTGTGTATTTGTAATATGGTCTGGACATGATGGCAAATGTGTTGTAGTGTGGCATGTCAGCCAGGGCAAAGGGTGTATGTGTAAAATGGTCTGGACATGATGGCAAATGTGTGTGTAGTGTGGCATGTCACCCATGGCAAAGGGTGTATTGTAATGTGGTCTGTATGTCAGGCAGAGGTGTATGTAGTGTGATACGTGAGCCATGGCAAGGTGTTTTATGTGTAATGTGGTCTGGACATCATGGCAAATGTGTGTGTAGTGTGGTATGTCAACCAGGCAAAGGTGTGTGTAAAGTGGCCTGTATATCAGGGCCCAAAGGTGTGTATGTGTAAAGTGGCCTGTATACCCTGGCAAAGGTGTGTGGGTGTGGTATGTCGGCCATGGCAAAGTGTGTGTGTAAAGTGCCTGTATGTAAATGGCAAAGGTGTGTATGTGTAAAGGGCCTGTATACCCTGGCAAAGGTGTGTAGGGTGTGGTATGTCGGCCATGGCAAAGGTGTGATGTGTAAAGTGGCCTGTATATCTGGCAAAGGTGTGTAGGGTGGTATGTCAGCCATGGCAAAGCTGTGTATGTGTAATGTGGCCTGATGCATGGCAAAGCTGTGTATGTGTAATGTGGCCTGTATGTCATGGCAAAGCGGGTATGTGTAATGTGGCCTGTTGTCATGGCAAAGCTGTGTATGTGTAAAGTGGCCTGTATGTCATGGCAAAGCGGGTGTATGTGAAAAAGTGGCCTGTATTCATGGCAAAGGTATGTGCAGTGTACTATGTCAGCCATGGTAAAGCTGTGTATGTGTAAAGTGGCCTGTATGTCATGGCAAAGCTGTATGTGTAAGTGCCTGTATGTCTGGCAAAGGTGTGTATGTGAAAGGGCCTGTATGTCATGGCAAAGGTATTTTGCAGTGTACTATTCAGCCATGGTAAAGCTGTGTATGTGGTGTGTCCTGTACATCATTGCAAAGGTTTTTGTTGTGTGGCAAAGGTGTAATGTAAATTGGCCTGGATAGGCAAAGGGTGTGTAATGCGGTATGTCAGCCAGGGCAAAGGTGTGGGTGTAATGTGGTCTGGACATCAGGCAAAGGTGTGTGTGGTGTGGTACATCGCCATTGTGAAGGTATGTCTTGAAATGGTTTGTTTCAGTCATGTTAACATATATGTAATGGCAAAGGTATCTGTAAGGGTTTGTGTCTGCCATGGCACAGGTTGTGTAATGGTTTGGTTCTGTCAGTGTTAACAAAATGTGATTGGCAAAGGTCCTATAATGTTTGGCAATCATATACTGTACCATGGCAAAATTTATTGGCATGTTTGCCATGTAAAGATGTGTGTTATGGTTTGTGCCTGTAAATTGCAAAAATATTTGTAAAGGTTGTTTGTCTTGGGAGAGGCATTTACAGCAGTGGGGTGACTGCCTGACAAGGTGTAAAGTACTGGTTTGTGTCTGCGTGGAATATGTATGTTCATGGTTAGTTTCTGCCTTGGCGAAGGTACATTTAAAGGTTTAATGCCTGACACTGAAAGGTGTGTATAATGGTTTGTATCGCCATGGGAAAGCTGTACATGTGTATGTCTTGTTTTCCATGTTGGGCGAATGTGTGATGTTTTGTTTTCCATGGCAAAAGTCGAATGTTGATGTTTTGTTTTCCATGGCAAAAGTGTGTGCAGTGGTTTGTGTCCACCATGCAAACATATGTTAAATATGTATGTGTCTGTTATGGGAAAGGTTCTGTAGTGTTATTTGGTTTTGCAAGCAAAAGATATGTGTAATGGTTTGTGTCTGCCATGGTAAAGTTGTGTGAGACATGGCAAAGATAAGCAACAATTTAGTTTGCCATGCAGAAAATAAAGTTCGCATTGCCATGCCAAGGATATAGTTAACATATGAGTGCAATGACAAACATTTGTGTAAAGTCTTTGATGAGGTAGATTGTTGTTTTTAAAATAGAATGCTGTCATGGGTTTTTTTTTTTTAAAGGATTTTTATGGTTATTAACTAAACCCAAGTGTTATGGTTAAATGTCATGCTGACAGCTGTCAAGTCGTCGTCAGGGTCTGATTCCCCGTGCCATCCTGTGCCGACCAAAGTGGCCAAGCAACACTTCACGCTGACCCAGGACCCCCTGGCTCAGGAGGCGCTGGCCACCTCAGCACAGGAGCACATCAACCTGCTGCAGATGCCCAAGTGAGTGCCTGGATCGCTGCTTCTGCAGTCCCCATCTGTGCTGATGGGGCTCCATCTGACCAAATGAACATCTTTCCTGTGCCCCTAATGATTACCTTTCTACCTGAGCCAATACCTTGCTCTGTTCCAAGTGCGGAGATGAGTACTGAATGCCCTTTTATTGCTCATAAATGCCTGTGTTTGTTTTCCTTCCGCCCCCCCCCCCCCCCTCCATCTTTTCTGCATCCAACCCTCCTCTCCTCGCTTTCCCCCACTTTCCACTCCTCCCCAGTCCCTGTGTCCACAAGGATATCATTGGTTACTACAAATGTCAAAGGTGTCCCTTTAATTGCTTAAGTTTCCAGGTGAGTCGAAGTGTGCGTCTTGCTGCTTTCCATACTGCCTGAATACCCTGACCTTCTACACTCACAACTGAGATTTTTTGTGTGAACGAAAACATCCTGATTTAAAAGATACATATGGCAAGTGTTCCTGCCTGCAGATTTCTGTGCAAGTGTTACCAATGGCATGCTTGTTATCTCAGTTTTCTTTGTCTCTTATCTGTGTGTATGGCAATACATGCTGTATATCACGCCTGCATTAACCGGGTTTGCATGTGTGCAGTTTGCTGTGACTGTGCTCAATCCCCTGCGACATCACTCTGGAAGGTAAGCTGGTCTCAGTGAATGCTCTGTATGTGTGTGTGTGTGGTGTGTGTGTGTGGTGTGTGGGGTGTGTGTGTGTGTGTGTGCGTGCGTGTGTAAAGGTGTGCTTTTAGCAAGCATGTGTTTGTGTGTGTTTTAAAGTTTCTTATGTGATGGGTAAATGCATATAGTTTTTTTTGTATGTTGATGAAATCTATGTTGTGTTTAATGCACATAAGGTTGTGTCTGTCTGCGTTGTCTGTTAAAGTAAATCATGTATCATGGATTTATTTATAAAAGAACGTTTTTTTTTTATTTTGATGTTTTCGCAATGGGGTTTTTTGTCGTAAAGTTTCTTGTCTTATCACACACACACACCCACACAAAACTAAGTGACGGGACCACACTGAAAACATTTTTTTTTTGGTCAAACAGTTGGCACAGAGACAGTAACTCCCTTGCCACGATGGTCAGAGGGCTACAACCCATGCTGTCCTTCAACTCCTGAGTGTGCTGTGGAAGATGAAAATCTCCATCAAAGACGGACCTTTTAATGTCAAAGACTGAAAAAAGGACGTAGTCACTGCACAAGTCCAGCACTATTACCCACCACCTTGTGTCAAAGGATCCCCAAGTGTGTAAAACTGAGCCGCAGATAGTGCTTTCCCATAGACTTCGTTAAACGCTGATTGTGAACTTTGTCACGCGATGCTATACCCAGGATAATTTTTCTAGCGTCTGTCATTGTGATTTTTGTCTCCAAGGTCGCTGTCATCTCTTTGGATCAGTGTCATTTTGCCTTATTTTTGAGTTCACTGTAATTGTCTTTTTGACCAATGTCATTGTCATTTTGTTTTCAAAGTCGTGGTAGAATCATTAGTGTCAGTGTCTATGTCACTTTGTCTCCAGGATGACTAAAAGTCTTTAAAGGGTAGCTGTCATTGTCACTTTTCATATAAGGACATCGTAATGTCCTTAGAATTGCTGTCATTATCACTTTGTTTTTTAAGGGTCAGTTTTAAGTACATAAGATCTTTTATTTTCAGTTGGTTCAAGGGTCACTGTAAAAGTCTTTTTTGCATTGTGTTTTAGGGTCAGCATAATGCCTTTGGAATCAAAGTGGTTAGCGTGGGTAGTTTCTGTCCCGGGTAGTCTTATATTTCTGACCATTTTTGAGTCATGACACCAAATCATCCTTGCATTTTCAACCTCTTATTTGTTCACATGGACACAACTTGTGTGATCTCAGGGCCACCTCGTTATCATTTTTGCGATGCCAGCGAAACATCAAGTTTCATTTACCATTGGGTTTTGGGTTTTCTTCCACAACACCAGAATATCCATACCTTTAATTTCAATACTCTTTTTGTGTTCGTTTCATTTGAATTGTTGGAAGAATGGAATAGAAAGGGGCTTATGACCGACATTCCATTATTGCATCCTCAAATCCCCTTCTTCCACCTTTCATTTCTCTTCAGCTTTTGACTGCATGTCATGTTACTCTGAGGTGTGTGTATGTGTGTAAACTTTATCATCCTTAGTATCATCCAAGAGTGCTTGTTTCAAGCTTTGATGGCTGTGTTTTTTTGTTTAGCTTAATAGTGAAGCACAAGTACAGATGTATATATTGTTGTGTGACCTGCTTTTAATTTCATTGGCTAAATGTGCACATTGCCATTGTCTTTGATGGCTGTCTTCTTGTTGTTATTAGCTTTAATAATGAAGCACAAGTAGAGATGTATGTATTGGTTGTCTGACCGCTGTTCATTTCATTGTGTGAATTTACTTATTGACGTTGTCGTATATGCATACATGCCCCTAAATAACGGTTGACTTCTATGAATATGGCAATATAGTTTATGCAAATATCAAAATAAAGAGAATAAGTTATTGCAGACTGACTTGGATGTAAAACAGTAATGCTAGTTTGTTGATTTAGTAGCATTAAGGATGAATGAAGGCAACAGTGGGTGTGCAGGCTTGGAAAATGACATCTTTTTTTTCTCCTAAATATACTTCCATGCTCATATCATTTATTCCTGAGGGAGCTGAGTGTGAGTGGCAAAGGTATTGAGTGAGTTTAAAGAGCAAGGCTTTTAAAAGATGTCCCCACTTTCACAGGTTATTGTGTTAATTTTGGGGACAGCTTTAAGGGTATAACTAAGGTGTGAGAGCCAGTATTCTAATTGGTTTATGAATTTCGTCAGTCGTAGAAATTGCTGCCCTTCATTTTAGGGCATCTATGTAGGGGAACTCCTCCTTTAGGAAATGTACTGGACATTTTCCCTTGTCTGTGTCCCCTCTTAAAATTTTTTCACAATTTCTACTTTTTTTAACCGTTGCCCCAGGGTTTGTGTGTTTTATGTGTGGGTTTGTGGTCCATTCACCCATTTTACATTGTTATAGAGAGTTTTTGCTTCTTTTTTTTTGTCTCTTGTCACAATCAATCAACATGTCAAACGTGTTGCCGTTATTTGGCAATGAATCAAATTAGGTTTTAAAACACTGAATGGCCACTGCCTGCCTGTGGTGCGTTAGTCAGTAGTTTTTTTTTATAAAAATGTTCTATTCATCATAACTGACATGGGTTTTTTTTTGTTTTTTTTAAGTGAATGTGCTAAACCAATCGGAAAGACTGCAACAGTTGGCAAGGATTATAAGGTGTCTGTGTTGATGTGGTCAGTTCTGCAGGTTGTGTCCAGTTCCACTCACTTCCATATTCATTATATGCACCTGTAGATCAGATGTGTCCACTGCTTTAACTCTTTCAGCACTGTTTGTCCACACTGCACCAGTACAGCTGGTGTGCACTGCTGAGACTTTGTCAGGTACTAAATTTGGTATCTTTTGCTCAGAAACTACTCTTTTATACCAAGGCAGAAATGTCAAGTTTTTAGAGACAAAAGTTGTAGGTATTTTCAAGTATTAATTTTATTTGTGATTTGTGTGTGTGCGCGTGTGCTTTAGAAAAATATTCTTACAGTACTGCACAATATTTCATGATTTAGTACTGGTGGATCTTGTGTTATTGCTACAAAGAAAATGTTGCACAAGTCTGTTAAATTTATAAAAAATAAAAGATCACCCTGCAGAAGCATAGGAAAAAGCACCACTTTCCAATTCTGTTTCTTTTTCTTTTAAAAAGTGTGAAAATACAAGTGCCTGTGTCTTGCTCATTTAAAATGATTCACTGTCAGTTATGAAACATTCATCAAACTCATTTTAAATCCAAATTTGTGTGTAAAACTCTGACCAATGAGTGTGTCATGCATGCCTGACTTGTCATGTTTGAATAGAGGAAAAATGCTTATAAAATATATTGTAGCCACAACTTGGATTGGGTCGACATGCAGTGGAAACGACCTTTGAGCAGTTGCTAAAAATTGGCCTTTCTAGTCGAAAGGAAAAGTAAGGAAGTTTCCATTGCCAGTAGGCCTATACATAAGTCTTTCTGATGGTGCTGATCAATACCTAATTGACAGCTAGAATGCTGAAAGAAATTCATGGGAATGAGTGTATCACATTTGTGTCACAATGTGGGATTTTGTCTTTTCTGTGTTAGTCTATCGGGTGTACATTTAACACTTATGTGTTTGTGCAGTGATCAGATTTCTGTTTATGTGAACTTTATGTGTATCCATTCAAAGTGAGCATTATGAAATGCGAGAGTAATGTTATTTTCTCCAAGCCATTTTAGGTATGCCATATTCTTTTAAAGGATGCACCCTTTACAATCATATGCATGTACAAATTCTGGTTCTATCCTCTTTTGTAGCTTTATCTTCTTCAAGAAAGTATTGAACCTGATGCTTTAGTGTAGATAAGAATTATAGTGACTAATAAGCTTTATTCATATGTGCATGTGTAGATAATCTTACATTCAGTGAGTTTTGTGTCCATTTCAAGCATGACTCAAAAAATGGTGTGTGTTAGTAAGTCAGTTGACTGTGAATCAGGTGATCCTTGATTCAGTTTACAATTATTTCGTTTTGTAACCTGTAGCATTTCACTGACCATTGCCATAGGTGCCACTCTTTTCCGGAAATGAGGAAGCGTTCTCTGTCGTTGAAGACGATACAGGTCCAGCGATCTTTGTTAGCCTACGTCGCACCATTGTGCTGGTAGAAAAAGTTTTCCCCGCCCGGGCCTGGGCGGCCCCTGGACCCCTGCCTCATTTTCTTTTTTTCAGATTTTAAAAGTGTACCCTTGCATTGCATACAGAGCTGGCTTTCGTGTGTGAGCATTATTTACGCACAAATGAAGATCTTCCAGCAGTGGCCCCGAAAGGTTGTTGTTATGCAGTTTAAATCCAAAGGATTTGTCAGAAATAGGTGCTGTATTTTATTACATGTAGTGAAAAAAATTTACTGTTTGAACATTCTGAAGGGAAATTACTGTAATGTGTATGTTGTGATAATGTGATTGGCGATTAGAATGCAGTGCATATACTAATCTGCATTTTGATTAAGAGAAGATTGTCAGATTGTGATGGAACAGTACTTGCCAGTTTTGAAGTGAAGGCAGTAAGGGGTATGTGTATGTGTGTTTTCTTGATGTGTGTGTGTAGGGTTGTGTGTATTTTAGCATATATTATGTGTGGTGTGTGTGTGTGTGTGAGAGAGAAAAGCTTTAATGATAGCGGTATATATAATGTGCAAAAATGCTATTCCTGGCACAAACTAACATTTCTGGCACAGCTAACAATATATGGTTCACAGTGATCATGACTCATTTCGTCGTGATGTTTACATGATTATTGGTGGATTTTTTTTCCAGGTAAAAAGAAAATTCATAATAAAAGAATTTCAGAATCATGTGATTATTTTGACTTCATCTTTGTGTAAATGGAGAGAATGAAGATAGACATTATTGCTTGGAAGGAAATATTTATAGATCTAGAGGATAGATGTTACAACTTGAGGTAAAATAATGTAGAACTGGAAATCATTGATCAGTTCCAGGCGGTTTGCTAGAATTTTTTAAAAACTTATATTTTGTTTCTTTATTTCTTTTCTTCCTTTCATTTATTTCGCCCCTCCTTTCTTTCTGAAATGATTTGCGATATAGTACTAACCAAACATTTCAATGAGGCTTTCCTTTCTTTCTGAAATGATTTGCGATATAGTACTAACCAAACATTTCAATGAGGGTTTCCTTTCTTTCTGAAATGATTTGCGATATAGTACTAACCAAACATTTCAATGAGGCTTTCCTTTCTTTCTGAAATGATTTGCGATATAGTACTAACCAAACATTTCAATGAGGCTTTCCTTTCTTTCTGAAATGATTTGCGATATAGATACTAACCAAACATTTCAATGAGGCTTTCCTTTCTTTCTGAAATGATTTGCGATATAGTACTAACCAAACATTTCAATGAGGCTTTCCTTTCTTTCTGAAATGATTTGCGATATAGTACTAACCAAACATTTCAATGAGGCTTTTCTTTCTTTCTGAAATGATTTGCGATATAGTACTAACCAAACATTTCAATGAGGCTTTTCTTTCTTTACTTCTGTTCTTTTTTTCCCCTCTTTCTTTCATTCCTAGTTTTTCTCAGCCTTTCTTTTTTAATAAATAGGTCAATCCTCCAGCCTGGGGAGGCATCACCACATCTCCTCACACCCCCACTCAGTCCCCCACATCCTCAATCCTCCAGCCTGGAGAGGCATCACCACATCTCATCACACCCCCACTCAGTCTCCCACATCCTCAATCCTCCAGCCTGGGGAGGCATCACCACATCTCCTCACAACCCCCACTCAGTCCCCCACATCCTCAATCCTCCAGGCTGGAGGCAGTCATCACCACATCTCCTCACACCCCCACTCATCCCCCACATCCTCAATCCTCCAGGCTGGAGGCAGGCATCACCACATCTCCTCACACCCCCACTCAGTCCCCCACATCCTCAATCCCCAGCCTGGAGGAGGCACACATCTCACACCCCCACTCAGTCCCCCACATCCTCAATCCTCCAGTCTGGAGGCAGTCATCACCACATCTCCTCACCCCCCACTCAGTCTCCCACATCCTCAATCCTCCAGGCTGGAGGCAGTCATCACCACATCTCCTCACACCCCCACTCAGTCCCCCACATCCTCAATCCTCCAGTCTGGAGGAGGCATCACCACATCTCACACACCCACTCAGTCTCCCACATCCTCAATCCTCCAGTCTGGAGGCAGTCATCACCACATCTCCACCCCCCCCCCCCCCCCACTCATCCCCCACATCCTCAATCCTCCAGGCTGGAGGCAGTCATCACCCCCTCTCCTCACACCCCCACTCAGCCCCCCACATCCTCAATCCTTCAGTCTGGAGGCAGTCATCACCACATCTCACACCCCCACTCAGTCCCCCACATCCTCAATCCTTCAGTCTGGAGGCAGTCATCACCACATCTCACACCCCCACTCAGTCCCCCACATCCTCAATCCTCCAGGGTGGGGGCAGTCATCACCACATCTCACACCCCCACTCAGTCTCCCACATCCTCAATCCTCCAGGCTGGAGGCAGTCATCACCACATCTCACACCCCCACTCGTCCCCCACATCCTCAATCCTCCAGTCCCGGAGGCAGTCATCACCACATCTCCTCACCACCACCACCCCCCCCCACTCAGTCCCCCACATCCTCAATCCTCCAGGCTGGAGGCAGTCATCACCACATCTCCTCACCCCCCCCCCCCCCCCCCACTCAGTCCCCCACATCCTCAATCCTCCAGGCGGAGGCAGTCATCACCACATCTCCTCACCCACCCACCCACCCCTCTCAGTCCCCCCCCATCCTCAATCCTCCAGGCTGGAGCAGTCATCACCACATCTCCTCACACCCCCACTCAGTCCCCCCACATCCTCAATCCTCCAGGCTGGAGGCAGTCATCACCACATCTCCTCCCCCCCCCCCCCCCCCCCCATTCGTCCCCCCACATCCTCATCCTCCAGCTGAGGCAGTCATCACCACACTCCTCACCCCCCCCCCCATTCAGTCCCCCACATCCTCAATCCTCCAGGCTGGAGGCAGTCATCACCACATCTCCTCACCCCGCCCCCCCATTCAGCCCCCACATCCTCAATCCTCCAGCTGGAGGCAGTCATCAACCACATCTCCTCACACACCCACTCATCCCCCCAATCCCCCATCCTCCAGGCTGGAGCAGTCATCACCACACTTAAACACCCCCCCCCCCCCCCCCCCACTCAGTCCCCCACATCCTCAATCCTCCAGGCTGGAGGCAGTCATCACCACATCTCCTCACACCCACACTCTTTTTTTTTCTTTCTTTCTTTCAGCATACGCACGCTGATACTCCTGCGACACTGCCTGTAAGACAAGCAGTGGAGTTTGTATGTATGACCATTTCTATCCCGCTATTAAGGCAGCCATACTCCATCTTCGCGGAAGGTGCATGCTATGTGTAACGTGTCATCCACACCCAACGGCCAAACTGGTCTTCTCCTCCGAAAGTTGTGATAGGATTTTTACGTGTGTGCAAGATGATGTGGGTGCGTTCACACACGGAACCGCGGTTTATAGTCTTATTCGAAGGACTGTGTGGGGAATGGAGTCCCGAACCAATGTTAACTCCGAGGAAAAATCCCTGTTCCGAAATTAGAAACCCGCAACCCCAGGATCACGAGTCCAGCGCTCTAACAACTGAGCTATTCCGGCCCCCACACCCCCACTCAGTCTCCTACATCCTCAATCCTCCAGCCTGCAGGCAGGCATCTCCACATCTCTATAAAGACGATCCAGGTCTGCTGTCACCAAGGACTTTGACCAAGATGTGGGTGTGCAGAGGAAATCGAAATGGTAGTCACCACAAGGTTGAAACATGAAGGCCACAATATTGTACACAAGTGTGCGAAAATTGAATGCATCTGCCCAAGATTCAATAATCACGCGCGCGCGCGTGCGTGCGTGTGTGTGTGTGTGTGTGTGTGGTGTGTGTGTGTGTGTGTGTGTGTGTGTAATGACTGAACTGGATGGAAGTACGTATGTTTCAAGAGAGATCCGTAACAAATCGGTATACATGTCCTAGTGATTATGTTTCCCCCATTATTTCAGAACTGTAACCTGTCCTCTTGATGGTATTGCGAGGTTCCATGTTGTTCATACCCTTCGTGGTTGTCAGAGCAGGCTGAAATCATTTACACTTACGGAGATCTGAAAAAAAAAGATAATCCTCTGTTACTATCATCCTATGCCAAAGACTTGATAGATAGGAAATACGATTCCTATCTACACATTTCACGGATGGTTCTGTTTTAGATTCTTCCGATGTTGGGGCTCCTTTGTAATACCACGCTCAGCATTAGAAAGAAATACCATATTACGAAAGGATGTTCTATATTTACAGCAGAGTTATTTGCCATTTTGAAAGCACTAGATTTATACTTGACATGCCTGTTATACAAGACAAATACTTTATACTATCGGACTCAAAATCAGCGCTTACGGCTCTACATTGTCAATCAAAATGTAGTCGTTCAGACTTGGTGTGTGAGATCTTATTTCACATTCATCAGCTAATAACCCGGGTATCAATGTAACTTTGTTATGGGCCCAGGACACTCCAGTTTACGTGGCAATGATTTAGCTGACTTTTATGCAAAGGAAGCTGCAAGAAATAAATCTGATGTTTTGAATTGTGATATCCCTCTTTCTTCATCTGAAGCTATCCACATTCTGACAAGTTCAATCTGGAGCATAAGACAGAATCAGTACCTTGAAGATTCAGCTCGGAAGCACAGATGGGATGTGACTAAACCAACAAGCAAATGTTGTAATCCTCCGGGCCAATCCCAAATCGTAACCTTGTACATAGGCTGCGGGTTAATGGTTGGTTATGTAGGTATTTAAAACCGGCACCTGCTTGTGCATGTGGTTCAGACTCTCGATATCCCTCATTTTTTATTTGACTGTACAGTACAAAAAATCACTTTCGGCCTCTTCATGATAAGAGGAAGTCCTTCAAGCTTCCGCTGACTATGTCTAGTGTTTTCAATCCCAGTATGAGAACGGTTGGAGTCTGGCGATGTTGGCTGTTTATCTTATTAAATCTCATCCACTTGGAAGATATTTTTAACTCTTCCACCGCCCCACCCCCTCGTCACTGCCTCCCTTCCCCCTAACAGGTGTGTGTGTGTGTGTGTGTTGTGTGTGTGTGTGTGTGTGTGTGTGTGTGTGTGTGTGTGTTTCTTCTCCAATTTTGCAAATTTTTGAAATGTTAAAATCTTATTCTAGCAAAAACCATATCAGTATGGTTCGGCGTCTAATTTGCACGTAGAAGCAAGGCTTTTTCATTGCCCCCACCCACTCTCTTCCTCCTCTCTCTCCCCTTCCCCATACACACTCATAAGCTGTTCGACTCTTACGAGTAATATGTCAGCCAGTTCCATACTTTAATGATCCTTGATTACCATGTATTGATATACATGTAATCACACAGAATTGGTGTTTCTGAATACCAGTATAGGCTATATGGGTTCTTAGTGTGTGCGCGCGCGCGCGCCGCGCGTGTGTGTGTGTGTTTGTGTGTGCTTATGTTTGTGTATGTAGAATGATCTCGTCTATAGCCATATTGCTTTGATGTTTGTGGACGAACGAACGAACGAACGAAGTTTAATGATGTTAGGCTGTAATACCCATTAAGCAAATCGACGCGATGGACAATAACAAAACGCGACTCAATTTTGATTTCATTAACATGAAACCACAGCAATGTCCTTTTCTTTCACTTTACATGATGAATTTGAGAACGAGAACATGTCACTGGTATTCACTGTCAGTTCTGTAGACGAAGGTCACCCCAGTAAAACTGGATCAGTCCGTGGACAGCGTGCAGGCGCCATTGAGCACATGCTTGGGTCTCTGCATGCTTCGTGTTGCCGCTGCGTCTTCTTGTCCGAAGGCAGGCCAATTTAACACATTCCTCCGATGACATGTGTCTTTCTTCCTGCTTGTCAAAACAGAATAAGCAGTCATCTTCCGAACACGATCGCAGGAATATTCTAGAACGACGTCGTCTGATTCACACAGCAGCACACACCACGTCATCCGTTGATGGACACGACCTTCCGAAAAGCTTGATTTCTGTGCGGATCTCGGAATCGTCTCTGCACCTGTCGCTCTGTAAGAGTAACGGCAATAACCCTTAACCATTCCCGTGTCAAAAACCAGCGATAATTTTGTCTATAGCTGCTCCAGACTTGTGTCGATGTCCGACGGTGGATTTCTGGGCCCCTGCTGTTTCACTCCTACATCGGAACGCAAACACCGAAGCGTATCCTGAATATGCGACGTGTCATCATCATCTCGAATCGGCTTGATGTGTTCCTCCTGTGTTGTGTACTATGTTCATCCAATTCGTGTTAGGTACGGCCATTCATTCGCGACACAAGTGGTACCGAGACCAGCTCCAACCTGTTCATGTCGTCCGTTCTGCTGCTCCGATCTCTCTTGATCCCGTCGCTCCTGGCTGGGGAGGGGGGGGGGGGGGGGGGCGGGAGGTGCAAAGGGGTACAGGATTGTATATAATGGCAGAATTTTTTTTTCTCTGTGTGTGCGTGCGTGCGTGCGTGCGTGTGTGTGTGTGTGTGTGTGTGTGTGTGTGTGTGTGTGTGAGTGGTGTGTGTGTGAGCGTGGGTGTGTATGTGCGTGCGCGCGTGTATGTGTGCGTGAAAGAGTGTGTTTTGTGAGAGTGAATGCATGTGTGTACGAGTGCTCGAGTATGAATGTGTGTGTGTGCGTGCGTGTGTGTGTGTGTGTGTGTGTGTGTGTGTGTGTGTGTGGGTGTGGGCACGCGGGTGTGTGTGCGCGTGTGTGTGGGCGTGTGTATGTCTGTGTGTGCGTGGTGTAAGTTTGAGTATATGTGAGGGTATGGGTGTGTTTGTATTGAGATGTGTGTATTTGTGTATTTATGTAAGTGCGTGTGTTTGTGCGTGGTGTGTGTGTATGTGTGTACGTGTGTGTGTGTGTGTGTGTGTGTGTGGTGTGTGTGTGTGTGTGGTGTGTGTGTGTGTGTGTGTACGTGTATGTGTGCGCACGTATTTTTGTGTGTTAATTATGCTTCTTTGCTTTGAATGAAAAACGTTCATATTCTGTTCATAATGTTTTCTTAAATGTCAGTACAACCTTGAGTTAATCTGACAATAAATTGGTTTCAGTCAGTCAGTGTGTGTGTGTGTGTGTGTGTGTGTGTGTTGTGTGTGTGTGTGTGTGTGTGTGTGTGTGTGTAAGTAGAGAAAACAAGCCCAGGCCAACGATTCATCTGCATTATCGCAGTTAAAGAGATTGATAAAAGGGTGGATGAAGTGATAAGGGAAAAAGAAAATCGGTATGAAAAAGAGGATGTTAGAATGTGAATATAAAATACATCACTAGTGGCATGTGGGGACCATCAAAGTCCATCCTGAAAACAGAACCATTCATATCGTATGTCCAGGGTCAACTTTCCACCTCTGAATCGGACTCATCAGTGACAAAAAATCCCGAGTTTGAAACGATGGACTCCGTTCGTAATGTGTATGTGTGATAATGTGATGGCGATTAGAATGCAGTGCATATGACTAATCGCATTCTGATTAAGAGAAGATTGTCAGATTGTGATGGAACAGTACATGCCAGTTTTGAAGTGAAGGCAGTAAGGGGTATGTGTATGTGTGTTTTCTTGATGTTGTGTGTGTATGTGTGTGTGTATTTTAGCATATATTATGTGTGTGTGTGTGTGTGAGAGAGAGAAAAGCTTTATGATAGCTGGTATATATAATGTGCAATATGCTATTCCTGGCACAAACTAACATTTCTGGCACAGCTAACAATATATGGTTCACAGTGATCATGACTCATTTCGTCGTGATGTTTACATGATTATTGGTGGATTTTTTTTTCAGGTAAAAAGAAAATTCATAATAAAAGAATTTTCAGAATCATGTGATATTTTGACTTCATCTTTGTGTAAATGGAGAGAATGAAGATAGACATTATTGCTTGGAAGGAAATATTATAGATCTAGAGGATAGATGTTACTACTTGAGGTAAAATAATGTAGAACTGGAAATCATGATCAGTTCCAGGCGGTTTTGCTAGAATTTTTAAAACTATATTTTTGTTTCTTTATTTCTTTTCTTCCTTTCATTTATTTTCGCCCCTCCTTTCTTTCTGAAATGATTTGCGATATAGTACTAACCAAACATTTCAATGAGGCTTTCCTTTCTTTCTGAAATGATTGCGATATAGTACTAACCAAACATTTCAATGAGGCTTTCCTTTCTTTCTGAAATGATTTGCGATATAGTACTAACCAAACATTTCAATGAGGCTTCCTTTCTTTCTGAAATGATTTGCGATATAGTACTAACCAAACATTTCAATGAGGCTTTCCTTTCTTTCTGAAATGATTTGCGATATAGTACTAACCAAACATTTCAATGAGGCTTTCCTTCTTTCTGAAATGATTTGCGATATAGTACTAACCAAACATTCAATGAGGCTTTCCTTTCTTTCTGAAATGATTTGCGATATAGTACTAACCAAACATTTCAATGAGGCTTTTCTTTCTTTACTTCTGTTCTTTTTTCCCCTCTTTCTTTCATTCCTAGTTTTTCTCAGCCTTTCTTTTTTTAATAAATAGTGTCAATCCTCCAGCCTGGGGAGGCATCACCACATCTCACACCCCCACTCAGTCTCCCACATCCTCAATCCTCCATCTGGAGGCAGTCATCACCACATCTCCACCACCCCCCCCACCCCCCACTCAGTCCCCCACATCCTCAATCCTCCAGGCTGGAGGCAGTCATCACCACACTCTCCTCACACCCCCACTCAGTCTCCCACATCCTCAATCCTCCAGGCTGGAGGCAGGCACACCACATCTCCTCACACCCCACTCAGTCCCCCACATCCTCAATCCTCCAGCCTGGAGGAGGCATCACAATCTCACACCCCCACTCAGTCTCCCACATCCTCAATCCTCCAGTCTGGAGGAGGCATCACCACAATCTCACACCCCCACTCAGTCTCCCACATCCTCAATCCTCCAGTCTGGAAGCAGTCATCACCACATCTCCACCACCCCACCCCCCCACTCAGTCCCCCACATCCTCAATCCTCCAGGCTGGAGGCAGTCATCACCACATCTCCTCACACACCCCCACTCAGTCCCCCCACATCCTCAATCCTCCAGTCTGGAGGCAGTCATCACCACATCTCCTCACACACCCCCACTCAGTCCCCCACATCCTCAATCCTCCAGGCTGGAGGCAGTCATCACCACATCTCCTCACCACCCCCACTCAGCCCCCCACATCCTCAATCCTCCAGCCTGGGGAGGCATCACCACATCTCCTCTCAGCCCCCACACATCTCAATCCTTCAGTCTGGAGGCAGTCATCACCACATCTCACACCCCCACTCAGTCCCCCACATCCTCAATCCTCCAGGCTGGAGGCAGTCATCACCACATCTCACACCCCCCCCACTCAGTCTCCCACATCCTCAATCCTCCAGGCTGGAGGCAGTCATCACCACATCTCACACCCCCCCACTCAGTCTCCCACATCCTCAATCCTCCAGGCTGGAGGCAGTCATCACCACATCTCACACCCCCATTCAGTCCCCACATCCTCAATCCTCCAGGCTGAGGCAGTCATCACCACATCTCACACCCCCACTCAGTCTCCCACATCCTCAATCCTCCAGGCTCGAGGCAGTCATCACCACATCTCCTCACCCCCCACTCAGTCCCCCACATCCTCAATCCTCCAGTCTGGAGGCAGTCATCACCACATCTCCTCACACCCCACTCAGTCCCCCACATCCTCAATCCTCCAGTCTGGAGGCAGTCATCACCACATCTCCATCACACCCCACTCATTCCCCCACATCCTCAATCCTCCAGCGGAGGCAGTCATCACCACATCTCCTCACCACCCACCACCCACTCAGTCCCCCACATCCTCAATCCTCCAGGCTGGAGGCAGTCATCACCACATCTCCTCACCCACCCATCCCTCTCAGTCCCCCACATCCTCAATCCTCCAGGCTGGAGGCAGTCATCACCACATCTCCTCACCCACCCACCCCTCTCAGTCCCCCACATCCTCAATCCTCCAGGCTGGAGGCAGTCATCACCACATCTCCTCACATCCCCACTCAGTCCCCCACATCCTCAATCCTCCAGGCTGGAGGCAGTCATCACCACATCTCCTCCCCCCCCCCTCCCCCCACTCAGTCCCCCACATCCTCAATCCTCCAGGCTGGAGGCAGTCATCACCACATCTCCTCACCCCGCCCCCCATTCAGTCCCCCACATCCTCAATCCTCCAGGCTGAGGCAGTCATCACCACATCTCCTCACCCACCCACCCCTCTCAGTCCCCCACATCCTCAATCCTCCAGGCTGGAGGCAGTCATCACCACATCTCCTCACCCCGCCCCCCCACTCAGTCCCCCACATCCTCAATCCTCCAGGCTGAGGCAGTCATCACCACATCTCCTCACACCCCCACTCAGTCCCCCACATCCTCAATCCTCCAGGCTGGAGGCAGTCATCACCACATCTCCTCACCCCCCCCCCCCCCCCCAACTCAGTCCCCCACATCCTCAATCCTCCAGGCTGGAGGCAGTCATCACCACATCTCCTCACACACCCCCCCCCCCACTCAGTCCCCCACATCCTCAATCCTCCAGGCTGGAGGCAGTCATCACCACATCTCCTCACCCCCCCCCACCCCCCACTCAGTCCCCCACATCCTCAATCCTCCAGGCTGGAGGCAGTCATCACCACATCTCCTCACACCCACACTCTTTTTTTTCTTTCTTTCTTCAGCATACGCAGGCTGATACTCCTGCGGACACTGCCTGTATAGACAAGCAGTGGAGTTTTGTATGTATGACCATTTTCTATCCCGCCATTAAGGCAGCCATAACTCCATCTTCGCGGAAGGTGCATGCTAGTGTAACGTGTCATCCACACCAACGGCCAAACTGGTCTTCTCCTCCGAAAGTTGGTGATAGGATTTTACGTGTGTGCAAGATGATGTGGGTGCGTTCACACACGGAACCGCGGTTTATAGTCTTATTCGAAGGACTGTGTGGGGGAATGGAGTCGAAACCAATGTTAACTCCGAGGGAAAAATCCCTTTCCGAAATTAAGAACCTGCAACCCCAGATCACGAGTCCAGCGCTCTACCAACTGAGCTATTCCGCCCCCTACACCCCCACTCAGTCTCCTACATCCTCAATCCTCCAGCCTGCAGGCAGGCATCTCCACATCTCTATAAAGACGATCCAGGGTCTGCTGTCACCAAGGACTTTGACCAGAGATGTGGGTGTGCAGAGGAAATCGAAATGGTAGTCACCACAAGGTTGAAACATGAAGGGCCACAATATGTGTACACAAGTGTGCGAAAATTGAATGCATCTGGCCCAAGATTCAATAATCACGCGCGCGCGCGTGCGTGTGTGTGTGTGTGTGTGTGTGTGTGTGTGTGTGTGTGTGTGTGTGTGTGTGTGTGTGTGTGTGTGTGTGTGTAATGACTGAACTGGATGAAGTACGTATGTTTCAAGAGAGATCCGTAACAAATCGTATACATGTCCCTAGGTGATTATGTTTCCCCATTATTTCAGAACTGTAACCTGTCTCTGATGGTATTGCCGAGGTTCCATGTTGTTCATACCCTTCGTGGTTGTCAGAGCAGGCTGAAATCATTTACACTTACGGAGATCTGAATAAAAAGATAATCCCTCTGTTACTATCATCCTATGCCAAAGACTTGATAGATAGGAAATACGATTCCTATCTACACATTTTTCACGGATGGTTCTGTTTTAGATTCTTCCGATGTTGTGGGGCTTCCTTTGTAATACCAGCGCTCAGCATTAGAAAGAAATACCATATTACGAAAGGATGTTCTATATTTACAGCAGAGTTATTTGCCATTTTGAACGCACTAGATTTTATACTTGACATGCCTGTTATACATAGACAAATACTTATACTATCGGACTCAAAATCAGCGCTTACGGCTCTACATTGTCAATCAAAATCTAGTCGTTCAGACTTGGTGTGTGAGATCTTATTTCTCATTCATCAGCTAATAACCCGGGTATCAATGTAACTTGTTATGGGTCCCAGGACACTCCATTTCAATGAGGCTTTCCTTTCTTTTTGAAATGATTTGCGATATAGTACTAACCAAACATTTCAATGAGGCTTTCCTTTCTTTCTGAAATGATTTGCGATATAGTACTAACCAAACATTCAATGAGCTTTCCTTTCTTTCTGAAATGATTTGCGATATAGTACTAACCAAACATTTCAATGAGGCTTTCCTTTCTTTCTGAAATGATTTGCGATATAGTACTAACCAAACATTTCAATGAGGCTTTCCTTTCTTTCTGAAATGAATTGCGATATAGTACTAACCAAACATATCAATGAGGCTTTTCTTTCTTACTTCTGTTCTTTTTTTCCCCTCTTTCTTTCATTCCTAGTTTTTTTCTCAGCCTTTCTTTTTTTAATAAATAGGTCAATCCTCCAGCCTGGGGAGGCATCACCACATCTCACACCCCCACTCAGTCTCCCACATCCTCAATCCTCCAGTCTGGAGGCAGTCATCACCACATCTCCACCACCCCCCACCCCCCACTCAGTCCCCCACATCCTCAATCCTCCAGGCTGGAGGCAGTCATCACCACATCTCCTCACACCCCCACTCAGTCTCCCACATCCTCAATCCCCAGGCTGGAGGCAGGCATCACCACATCTCCTCACACCCCCACTCAGTCCCCCACATCCTCAATCCTCCAGCCTGGAGGAGGCATCACATCTCACACCCCCACTCAGTCTCCCACATCCTCAATCCTCCAGTCTGGAGGAGGCATCACCACATCTCACACCCCCACTCAGCTCCCACATCCTCAATCCTCCTCTGGAAGCAGTCACACCACATCTCCACCACCCCACCCCCCACTCAGTCCCCCACATCCTCAATCCTCCAGGCTGGAGGCAGTCATCACCACATCTCCTCACACCCCCCACTCAGTCCCCCCACATCCTCAATCCTCCAGTCTGGAGGCAGTCATCACCACATCTCCTCACACACCCCCACTCAGTCCCCCACATCCTCAATCCTCCAGGCTGGAGGCAGTCATCACCACATCTCCTCACACCCCCACTCAGCCCCCCACATCCTCAATCCTCCAGCCTGGGGAGGCATCACCACATCTCCTCTCAGCCCCCCACATCCTCAATCCTTCAGTCTGGAGGCAGTCATCACCACATCTCACACCCCCACTCAGTCCCCCACATCCTCATCCTCCAGGCTGGAGGCAGTCATCACCACATCTCACACCCCCACTCAGTCTCCCACATCCTCAATCCTCCAGGCTGGAGGCAGTCATCACCACACTCACACCCCCACTCAGTCTCCCACATCCTCAATCCTCCAGGCTGGAGGCAGTCATCCCACATCTCACACCCCCATTCAGTCTCCCACATCCTCAATCCTCCAGGCGTGGAGGCAGTCATCACCACATCTCACACCCCCACTCAGTCTCCCACATCCTCAATCCTCCAGGCTCGAGGCAGTCATCACCACATCTCCTCACCCCCCACTCAGTCCCCCACATCCTCAATCCTCCAGTCTGGAGGCAGTCATCACCACATCTCCTCCACCCCACTCAGTCCCCCACATCCTCAATCCTCCAGTCTGGAGGCAGTCATCACCACATCTCCTCACACCCCACTCATTCCCCCACATCCTCAATCCTCCAGGCTGGAGGCAGTCATCACCACATCTCCTCACCACCACCACCCACTCAGTCCCCCACATCCTCAATCCTCCAGGCTGGAGGCAGTCATCACCACATCTCCTCACCCACCCATCCCTCTCAGTCCCCCACATCCTCAATCCCTCCAGGCTGGAGGCAGTCATCACCACATCTCCTCACCCACCCACCCCTCTCAGTCCCCACATCCTCAATCCTCCAGGCTGAGGCAGTCATCACCACATCTCCTCACATCCCCACTCAGTCCCCCACATCCTCAATCCTCCAGGCTGGAGGCAGTCATCACCACATCCTCCCTCCCCCCCCCCTCCCCCCACTCAGTCCCCCACATCCTCAATCCTCCAGGCTGGAGGCAGTCATCACCACATCTCCTCACCCCGCCCCCCCATTCAGTCCCCCACATCCTCAATCCTCCAGGCTGGAGGCAGTCACACCACACATCTCCTCACCCACCCACCCCTCTCAGTCCCCCACATCCTCAATCCTCCAGGCTGGAGGCAGTCATCACCACATCTCCTCACCCCCGCCCCCCCACTCAGTCCCCCACATCCTCAATCCTCCAGGCTGGAGGCAGTCATCACCACATCTCCTCACACCCCCACTCAGTCCCCCACATCCTCAATCCTCCAGGCTGGAGGCAGTCATCACCACATCTCCTCACCCCCCCCCCACTCATCCCCCACATCCTCAATCCTCCAGGCTGGAGGCAGTCATCACCACATCTCCTCACCCCCCCCCCCCCCACTCAGTCCCCCACATCCTCAATCCTCCAGGCTGGAGGCAGTCATCACCACATCTCCTCACCCCCCCCCCCCCCCCACTCAGTCCCCCACATCCCTCAATCCTCCAGGCTGGAGGCAGTCATCACCACATCTCCTCACACCCACACTCTTTTTTTTCTTTCTTTCTTTCAGCATACGCAGCTGATACTCCTGCGGACACTGCCTGTATAGACAAGCAGTGGAGTTTTGTATGTATGACCATTTTCTATCCCGCCATTAAGGCAGCCATACTCCATCTTCGCGGAAGGTGCATGCTATGTGTAACGTGTCATCCACACCAACGGCCAAACTGGTCTTCTCCTCCGAAAGTTGGTGATAGGATTTTACGTGTGTGCAAGATGATGTGGGTGCGTTCACACACGGAACCGCGGTTTATAAGTCTTATTCGAAGGACTGTGTGGGGGAATGGAGTCAGAACCAATGTTAACTCCGAGGGAAAAATCCCTGTTCCGAAATTAAGAACCTGCAACCCCAGGATCACGAGTCCAGCGCTCTACCAACTGAGCTATTCCGGCCCCCTACACCCCCACTCAGTCTCCTACATCCTCAATCCTCCAGCCTGCAGGCAGGCATCTCCACATCTCTATAAAGACGATCCAGGTCTGCTGTCACCAAGGACTTTGACCAGAGATGTGGGTGTGCAGAGGAAATCGAAATGGTAGTCACCACAAGGTTGAAACATGAAGGCCACAATATGTGTACACAAGTGTGCGAAAATTGAATGCATCTGGCCCAAGATTCAATAATCACGCGCGCGCGCGTGCGTGTGTGTGTGTGTGGTGTGTGTGTGTGTGTGTGTGTGTGTGTGTGTGTGTGTGTGTGTGTGTGTGTGTGTGTGTGTGTGTAATGACTGAACTGGATGGAAGTACGTATTTTCAAGAGAGATCCGTAACAAATCGGTATACATGTCCCTAGGTGATTATGTTTCCCCATTATTCAGAACTGTAACCTGTCTCTTGATGGTATTGCCGAGGTTCCATGTTGTTCATACCCTTCGTGGTTGTCAGAGCAGGCTGAAATCATTTACACTTACGGAGAATCTGAATAAAAAAGATAATCCTCTGTTACTATCATCCATGCCAAAGACTTGATAGATAGGAAATACGATTCCTATCTACACTTTTCACGGATGGTTCTGTTTTAGATTCTCCGATGTTGGGGCTTCCTTTGTAATACCAGCGCTCAGCATTAGAAAGAAATACCATATTACGAAAGGAGTTCTATATTTACAGCAGAGTTATTTGCCATTTTGAACGCACTAGATTTTATACTTGACATGCCTGTTATACATAGACAAATACTATACTATCGGACTCAAAATCAGCGCTTACGCTCTACATTGTCAATCAAAATCTAGTCGTTCAGACTTGGTGTGTGAGATCTTATATCTCATTCATCAGCTAATAACCCGGGTATCAATGTAACTTTGTTATGGGTCCCAGGACACTCCAGTTTACGTGGCAATGATTTAGCTGACTTTTATGCAAAGGAAGCTGCAAGAAATAAATCTGATGTTTTGAATTGTGATATCCCTCTTTCTCATCTGAAGCTATTCACATTCTGACAAGTTCAATCTGGAGCATAAGACAGAATCAGTACCTTGAAGATTCAGCTCGGAAGCACAGATGGATGTGACTAAACCAACAAGCAAATGTTGTAATCCTCCGGGCCAATCCCAAATCGTAACCTTGTACATAGGCTGCGGTTAATGGTTGGTTATGTAGGGTATTTAAAACCGGCACCTGCTTGTGCATGTGGTCAGACTCCGATATCCCTCATTTTTTATTTGACTGTACTAGTACAAAAAATCACTTTCGGCCTCTTCATGATAAGATGAAGTCCTTCAAGCTTCCGCGACTATGTCTAGTGTTTTCAATCCCAGTTATGAGAACGGTTGGAGTCTGGCAATGTTGGCTGTTTATCTTATTAAATCTCATCCACTTGGAAGATATTTTTAACTCTTCCACCGCCCCACCCCCTCGTCACTGCTCCCTTCCCCCTAACAGGTGTGTGTGTGTGTGTGTGTGGTGTGTGTGTGTGTGTGTTGTGTGTGTGTGTGTGTGTGGTGTGTGTGTGTGTGTGTTTCTTCTCCAATTTGCAAATTTTTGAAATGTTAAAATCTTATTCTAGGCAAAAACCATATCAGTATGGTTCGGCGTCTAATTTGCACGTAGAGCAAGGCTTTTTCATTCCCCCCACCCACTCTCTTCCTCCCTCTTCTCCCCTTCCCCATACACACTCATAAGCTGTTCGACTCTTACGAGTAATATGTCAGCCAGTTCCATACTTTAATGATCCTTGATTACCATGTATTGGATATACATGTAATCACACAGAATTGGTGTTTCTGAATACCATATATATGGTTCTTAGTGTGTGTGCGCGCGCGCGCGCGCGCGCGTGTGTGTGTGTGTGTGTGTGTGTGTGGTGTGTGTGTGTGTGTGTGTGTGTGTGTGTGTGTGGGTGTGTGTTGTTGTGTTGCTTATGTTTGTGTATGTAAGAAATGATCTCGTCTATAGCCATATTGCTTTGATGTTTGTGGACGAACGAACGAACGAACGAAGTTTAATGATGTTAGGCTGTAATACCCATTAAGCAAATCGACGCGATGGACAATAACAAAACGCGACTCAATTTCGATTTCATTAACATGGAAACCACAGCAATGTCCTTTTCTTTCACTTTACATGAATGAATTTGAGAACGAGAACATGTCACTGGTATTCACTGTCAGTTCTGTAGACGACGGTCCACCCCAGGTAAAACTGGATCAGTCCGTGGACAGCGTGCAGGCGCCATTGAGCACATGCTTGGGTCTCTGCATGCTTCGTGTTGCCGCTGCGTCTTCTTTTCAGAAGACAGCCAATTTAACACATTCCTCCGATGACATGTGCTTTCTCCTGCTTGTCAAAACAGAATAAGCAGTCATCTTCCGAACACGATCGCAGGAATATTCTAGAACGACGTCGTCTGATTCACACAGCAGCACACCCACGTCATCCGTTGATGGAGCACGACCTCCGAAAAGCTTGATTTCTGTGCGGATCTCGGAATCGTCTCTGCACCTGTCGCTCTGTAAGAGTAACGGCATAACCCTTAACCATTCCCGTGTCAAAAACCAGCGATAATTTTGTCTATAGCTTGCTCCAACTTGTGTCGATGTCCGACGGGTGGATTTCTGGGCCCCTGCTGTTTCACTCCTACATCGGAACGCAAACACCGAAGCGTATCCTGAATATGCGACGTGTCATCATCATCTCGAATCGCTTGATGTGTTCCTCCTGTGTTGTGTACTATGTTCATCCAATTCGATGTTAGGTACGGCCAGTTTCATTCGCGACACAAGTGGTACCGAGACCAGCTCCAACCTGTTCATGTCGTCCGTTCTGCTGCTCCGATCTCTCTTGATCCTGTCGCTCCTGGCTGGGGAGGGGGGGTGGGGGGGGGGGGGGGGAGGTGCAAAGGGGTACAGATTGTATATAATTGGCAGAATTTTTTTTCTCTGTTGTGCGTGTGTGCGTGCGTGTGTGTGTGTGTGTGTGTGTGTGTGTGTGTGTGTGTGTGTGTGTGTGTGGTGTGTGTGAGCGTGGGTGTGTATGTGCGTGCGCGCGTGTATGTGTGCGTGAAAGAGTGTGTTTGTGAGAGTGAATGCATGTGTGTACGAGTGCTCGAGTATGAATGTGGTGTGTACGTGCGTGTGTGTTGTGTGTGTGTGTGTGTGTGTGTGTGTGTGTGTGTGTGTGTGTGTGTGTGTGTGTGTGTGTGTGTGGGCGCGCGGGTGTGTGTGCGCGTGTGTGTGTGGGCGTGTGTATGTCTGTGTGTGCGTGTGTGTAAGTTTGAGTATATGTGAGGGTATGGGTGTGTTTGTATTGAGATGTGTGTATTTGTGTATTTATGTAAGTGCGTGTGTGTGTGTGTATGTGTGTACGTGTGTGTGTGTGTGTGTGTGTGTGTGGTGTGTGTGTGTGTGTGTGGTGTGTGTGTGTGTGTGTTGTGTGTGTGTGTACGTGTATGTGTGCGCACGTATTTTTGTGTGTTAATTATGCTTATTTGCTTTGAATGAAAAACGTTCATATTCTGTTCATAATGTTTTCTTAAATGTCATACAACCTTGAGTTAATCTGACAATAAATTGGTTCAGTCAGTCAGTGTGTGTGTGTGTGTGTGTGTGTGTGTGTGTGTGTGTGGTGTGTGTGTGTGTGTGGTGTGTGTGTGTGTGTGTGTGTGTGTGTGTGGGTGTGTGTGTGTGTGTGTGGTGTGTGTGTGTGTGTGTGTAAGTAGAGAAAACAAGCCCAGGCCAACGATTCATCTGTCATTATCGCAGTTAAAGAGATTGATAAAGGGGGTGGATGAAGTGATAAGGGAAAAGAAAATCGGTATGAAAAAGAGGATGTTAGAATGTGAATATAAAAATACATCACTAGTGGCATGTGAGACCATCAAAGTCCATCCTGAAAACAGAACCATTCATATCGTATGTCCAGGGTCAACTTTCCACCTCTGAATCGGACTCATCAGTGACAAAAAATCCCGAGTTTGAAACGATGGACTCCGTTCCACAAGCCTGAAGGGCTCACATGTTATGAAGAACATGCAAAAATGAAAATGATAACACCTGGGCCCAAATGCTTTTGATTTCATGACAGGGAATGAACATCAAAACCCGCCCCTGATTAATTTAACGTATGTAACTTTAAAAGACAAACTTGTATTTACGGGAAAGGGGACATGAGAAGTAGGCCTAATAGTCCAGTGGGTACTCTGTAGGTTTGATTGTTCCCCTAAAGAAAAGCTGTTTTTCTGTCTGAGGAGCTCATCAGGCTGCCTATATGATCCTGGTCACCTGCTGCAGAGGAGCCCATGTAAGTGAAAAGGAAACTCTCCAAAAGCGAGTAGATCCTCATGCATATTAAAAAAAAAAAAAAAGTGTGCATGTGCGTGAGCATACGTGTGCGCGTGTATTGAATCTATGTTGAGTTGAATTTCGAGATGACAGCCCTTTGCGGTCGGCTGGACTCGTGATCAGCAACATGAACTGAATGAAACTGAAGTTTATCAGTGTTTCCGTTTTGCGGTCGAAATTGGTATTAATGTCGTTGCCGCGTAAACGGATCCTGGATCAGCCATATTTGATTCATATCCGCACCGCGGATCTACGCGTCGGTTCACATTTTAGTGGCTACGTTCCATTCCAGCTGAATCGGCCCCGTAGCTGGCGACAGGTAAGCCACAAACACAGACACTGGTAAAAAAAAAAAAGATCACTTTCTTGGCTCGGTATGGAGGGAAACAGTTTCAGTTTCAAGGTGCCATTGCGTGCGGACTAGTCCATACATCTCGTCTGCTAGGTTTCGAGACCACACTGCGCATGATTTACAGCTGAGATGGGAGGAGTAAAGACGAGGGTCTCATGAATACGACGCAGCAGACGTGTGACCTGTTTCTGAACACGATGCGCTGGTCAGACCTTGGCACCTTTCTAACAAACTAATCCAAGAAAACTAACCAACAGTGGATCCGAATGAAGACGACACTAGTTCATCATGGGGGTCATTAAAAACAAACTTTGGCCATAATTCCACTGGTGCATCTGAAATCTTTTCACATGCTCAGAATGCTTCAGAGGACACACCACAGCATCCAGTTCTCCCCTCCATCTCCCCCCATCCTGCCCCTTTTCACCTCGCCTCTTTTCTGCTCTTCCACCATCTCCCCCCCCCCCCTCCTACCCTGCTCGCTTATTTCAGTTTATCAACAAGTCAATGTAATTGTCGACATTGTCAGACAGCAGCTGAATTTATTATCAACATTCTCGAGCGATCACTACTACCTCACCACCCCCACCACCCCCAACCTTCTCTCTCTCTCTCTCTCTCTCTCTCTCTCTCTCTCTCTCTCTTTCTCTCCCCCCCCCCCCCCCCGTCTCCCCCCCTTTCCCCCACTTTCCCCCATTCCCCCTCCCCGCTAAGCTTCACTCTCCCCCTCGTCTCTTTCTGACTTCCTCCTTGTCTCTGTCTCTCTACACTTTAAATGCAGATGATAATATTATTGACGAACTGCCAAGTTTCAGGCGCACTGTATCAACTTCTCTCTCTTCTCTCTCTCTCTCTCTCTCTCCTCCCCTCTCTCTCTCTCTCATCTCTCTCTCTCTCTCTCTCCTCTCTCTCTCTCTCTCTCTCTGATGAAAAAAATATTGAAATGCTTATTCAGTTATCCTCATTAAAGATTTCAGATTCAGATTCAGATTCTCTCTCTCTCTCTGCGTGCGTGCGAGTGTGTGTGGTGTGTGTGTGTTGTGTGTGTGGGTGTGTGTGTGTGTGTGTGGTGTGTGTGTGTGTGTGTGTGTGTGCGTGCGTGCGTACGTGCGTGCGGGTGTGCATATGTATGTGTGTGTGTGTGTGTGTGTGTGTGTGCGTGTGTGTGGTGTGTGTGTGTTGTGTGTGGTGTGTGTGTGTGTGTGTGTGTGTGTGTGTGTGTGTGTGTGTGTGTGTGTGTGTGTGTGTACGCTCGTGTATTGTGTGTAAGTGGTTGTATGCCAGTGCTGTCGACAATCCAGCTTATTTGCTGCATCACACGTCATGTGCTACTATTTATCCAGTATAATTATCTCCCAGCCAACTCTCCCAGTCTGTCTGTCTCTGTTTTTTGTTGTTGTTTTGTTTGTTTTTGTGTGTGTTTTTTTTTGGTCTGTCAAGGGATTTAACTGTCATTACGATCCGTATCGTTATCAAAATTTTTCAGCTGCACAGTACATACGCTTCTGGTCATATGTTGTTTCTATGCCATCGCTGTTTCCCTCTCCTCCTCCTCGTCCCTCCTCCTCCTCTCTCTCTCTCTCTCTCTCGTCTCTCTCCTCTCTCTCTCTCTCTCATCTCTCTCCTCTCTCTCTCTCTCTGTCTCTATCTCTCTTCTCTGTGTGTGTGTCTCTCTCTCCCATGTCTGCAATAACTGACAACAACAACAACACATACACAGAGAACCGACGTTCAGGGACGTTTTATCTCCCTCTCTCATCCCCCGAAATTCTTTTGGCCCACTGTGGTGTAGAACCGGTGTTCATTGCTACTGCTGGCAGAGCAGAGCGGGGGAAGAAAAAAAAAGGGGGGGGGGAGGGGGGCTTTTGGGAGGGGGGGGGCGGAGGGGGAGGATCCGAACCTCGCGGGGAAGTTTGTGCCGGGATGCCTGTGTACAAGGTTGCGTGGAACTAAACAGAACACACATCGCCGACCCGGATAGGAGACGGAGAGGGGAGGAAAGAATCCGCAGCCAAAGATGTGGGGGAGGAGGAGACGGAGAGATGGAGAACGGGACTGCGAGTTTCAGGAGGGGGTAACAACGATGGAAAGGTGATTGTATGGGGAGGTGGTGGTGGAGGGAGGGTGGAGGAAGGGAGGGGGCGGGGGAGGTGAGAGTGGTAGGACCAGGACTGGCGGCATGCCCACTCAAAGGGCTGACTGACGTGAACGGCGCCGACAGAGCTAAAGGGAGAAAGGTGTCAATACTGGTGGCAGTGGTGCAAAGGACAGGAGTGCACGTCGTGAGTTCTTGAGGGGGAGAAGATAAACAGTATTACATATATAATCAACCATCTACCTACAGGCACACACCAACCTGTGACTGCAGCAGTCAGTCAGCGCCATGTTGTCGGTGCCCTGGTTCCTAGGCTGGGCTCTCAGACCCTACATCCAGATCAACTCTTGTGGCACTACCACCACCTCCACCACCCCCAGTAACAGTTCTCCAGCGGCTGACGACAACAGTGGCGGAAAACAGTCGCCTCAAGGCCAAGGCCCAGGTCGCCCAGCTGTCCCGCCGTCGCCGCCAGACACGTGACTTTTCCCAAGAACCCCCCCCTACCTCCCCCACCCAGATGACCGCCGTGTCAAAGGGGACCTTACCCGGTGAACACTCAGCCCATCACTGCCAAGGCCGGCAACCAGACCAGTTCAGCACCGCCTTCGACCTCGTCTGCCTCCTTCACCAAGACAACAGCCACCAGGACATCTGCCGCCCCACCTCCCACCACCGCCCCCAAAACCCCCCCGCCTCCCCCACCGGCCCCACTCCACCTGGTCAGTACCAAGAAATCACCCTCAAAATGAGTGCTGAGTGGGTTCAACGACAACTGGAAATTTCCCGGGTTTTTCATTTGATGAAGCTGACAGAGCAAAAACGGTTACCTGTCCTTTGATGAAGGGGCTTCAGGTCATCACCAAGCATGGGTTCAAGGGCAGCAAGGAGCAAGCCAAGGTCAGTGCATGTAACATCTTTTAGACTGTTTTTGGGTATGATCTAGAGCTACAACAGAAAGTTAATCTTCCCTCTTCTTTCTAAGCAAGTTATTTCAATGAAGTGAGATGCTGTCACCATCTCATACTTCCCGTTACCTCATCCACCATACCAGTTCATAGGACACACACACACACTCTCTCTCTTCTCTCTCTCTCTCTCTCCTCTCTCTCTCTCTCTCTCTCTCTCTGTCACACCCCACACACACACACACACACACACACACACACAAAACACACACCACACACACACACACCACACATACAACACACCACACACCACACATATACACGCATGTATGCACATAACACACGCATGTATGCACGCATGCACGCGGCCCCGCGCGCGCACACTCACACACACACACACCACCACACACACACACACCACACACACACACACACACCACCACGCACGCACGCACCGTGGCACACACAAAAAACACACACTCGGGGCCCCGCCGCCTAAACACACACATATGCCCGCACGTATTCATACGCGCGCCTAAACACACACATATGCCCGCACGTATTCATACGCGCGCGCACGCACACACACACACACACAAAACACACACACACACACACACACACACACACACACACACACACACACACACACACATGTGCACGCTTTCTTATGCATGCACACACACACACACACACACACACACACACACCACACCAACACGCGAACGCGCGCGCGTGCGCGCGCACAAACACGCACAAGCACACACACACCACTCAAACACACGCACCCGCGCTCGCGCACGCACGCACGCCACACACACACACACACACACACACACACACACACACACACACACACACACACACACACGCACGCAAAGCACGCACGCACGCACGCGCGCGCGCACACACACACACACACAACGCACACGCACACACACACACCACACACACACACACACACCACACACGTGGGGGGGGGATGGGGGGTGTGCGCGCGCGTGCGTGCGTAGTTTGTCTTTCTGGTGACGCTCTAGTCCGCCCCGATACAAAGAACTAGTAGGACAAGTCCTTTACAGGGAAAAAGCGGGCGGATGGACGTGTGGCATCGAATCAGTGCCCTAATGAAACTGAGGGTCAGAGCGGAAAAGTGTGTTTTTTCTTGGCAGCTGTAGACAAGTAAGTAAGTGCCACTAAGTGGAGTAGAGCCTGTTAAGTAGCAACATTACTTTGTTGTTTGCCAGTACGATGTTTCCGTCAACGAAAGACTTAGTCAAATAAGACCAAGTAATGTAGACAGGGCATAGCAACATGAACAGATTTCCCCACAAATTTCACTGAGGATAAAGCTGTGACTCACAAATGGACCCTTTTGGGGGGGGGGGTGGGGGGGGGGGGGGGCGGGCATGATAATGGGAAATGCTAGTAGGAAGTTAATTCGTTCAGTGATCTACATTTACATAGCTGTTGAACACAAAAAGTTTAGAGAGACAAACCGAATACTAATGGGGGAAAGACGTTCGCATTCAGTTCTTAAAATCACTTTAAGTTGTTGTTTTGTTGTTGTTGTCGTACCCTGGCTAAAAGACTCCAGGGATCATCCGAACACCCAAAACACTTTAACACTATGGTACAAAATGCATCAGCTAGGGATGAGGACATTACTGTGTGACCGTTTTTGATTACACCGCCATGTGGGCAGCCACCACTCCGACTTCGGGGATTTAGGAGACTGATAATGTTATTCTAGAGCTTGACACAACTAAAGAACAATCCCCGCATAACTATGCAAGCATAACAACATTTTGATGTAGCCTTGGTGTTCTAGCCTATGTCAATTGGCCCGACACAGCCAGCCAAGGTGGATCACTTTGAAGAAAGACCATTGCAGCTTTTGGGGAGGAAAAGGGGTAAAAGCATGATACAGGTGGACAAGAGAGTTACCTGAGGTATAGCTGATAAAAATCAGAACTGATTTTCCTGCTTTTAGTTCGGAATGTTTTCAACTTTTGAAAACTGGAATTGCTGCCAGAGGGTAAAAGTAAATAATCCTGCAAAAAATTAGACCGCTGTCCCTAAATTTATTAGCGTGGCTTTCTTTTACGTTCTTATTTGTTCAGAAAAAATTTATTAAGACGCTGCTTCGCACTCACACTCTTGGGTTTCACACATTCACCATATCTCGGTCACCGCAGACTTACGATTTACACTCAGACTGAAAAACCAACAAGTAAAAAGATTAAGCAGATTCGACAATACAGCGTAAAACCATGCAAAAAAAGCGGTGTGCACGCTTGCCCTTTTTTTCAAATCATTGTAGAGAAAAATATACGAAGCTGGCATTTTGGGGCAGAAAAAAAGATGTTTGAAAGTAAACTTTGGGGCTATTTGATCCTTGGAAAAATTCAGGGTTTAAAATTAAC
>CM031595.1:141680331-141716851 GCA_018398815.1 Conus ventricosus | reverse complement strand
CATACAAGAGGGTGTCTGTGTGTGGTCAGGTGGTGAAGTGTTAGCATTAACAGAGAGGGGTCGGGTGGTCGTGTGAAGATGTAAAAGGAGGGTGTCTTGTGGGGTCAGGTGGTGAAGATGTTAGCATTAACAGAGAGGAGGTGGTCTGTGTGTGGTCAGGGTGGTGAAGATGTTAGCATTAACAGAGAGGGGTGGTCGTGTGTGGTCAGGGTGGTGAAGATGTTAGCATTAACAGAGGGGGTGGTCTGTGTGTGGTCAGGTGGTGAAGATGTTAGCATTAACAGAGAGGGTGGTCTGTGTGTGGTCAGGGTGGTGAAGATGTTAGCATTAACAGAGACGGGTGGTTGTGTGTGGTCAGGGTGGTGAAGATGTTGCATTACAAAGGGTGTCTGTGTGTGGTCAGAGTGGTGAAGATGTTAGCATTAACAGAGAGGAGGTGGTCTGTGTGTGGTCAGGGTGGTGAAGATGTTAGCATTAACAGAGAGGAGGTGGTCTGTGTGTGGTCAGGGTGGTGAAGATGTTAGCATTAACAGAGAGGAGGTGGTCTGTGTGTGGTCAGGGTGGTGAAGATGTTAACATTAACAGAGATGGGGTGGTGAAGATGTTAGCATTAACAGAGACGGGGTGGTCTGTGTGTGGTCAGGGTGGTGAAATACCTGTCAGAGCCAGACGCTGACCGTGCAGTGAGCGAATCCAATGGAATCCTACTGGACGGCATGCCCATCCTTGTCCGCCGCATGGAGAGGAAGACCAAGTATGATTGTGCTGTTGGCTTTTAAGCCTGTTAAGTACTTAACACACACACACACACAACACACACACACACACACACACACACACACACACACACACACATACATGCTGATATGTATGTTTACATTTACACACATGCATACATGCAAGTATGCATGAACACACACACACACACATTCACGCATGCATGCACACATCCACTCATACACGCACATAACACACACACACACACACACACACACACACACACACACACACACACACACACACACACACACACACACATGCACAGACACTCACACACATGCACACACACACACACACACACACACACACACACACATACACACACAAGGAACATCTGTTGGCATGCACATGCTGATTTTTCTTTATTATGTCACTTTTTATAGATGTCATTTGCTCCTATCTGTGGCTTATTTTTATGACCCCCAGCACAGCTGTAGTGAGTCAGACTTGGTAATGACCAAGCCTAATATTTTGTTTTCTTTTTAAAAATTTTTTTTTCTGACGGTAGTTGCATAATGGAAAGAAAATGAAAAAAGAAAAAAAAGTGAGAAAGAGCATAGCTGGACATGTTGCATCTACTAAGATTGTGTACCCTCCATCCACTGATTGGTCATCCAAGACAAACATCCACTAGAAGGGCACTCAGGAGAAAGCAGATGCCCGCCAAGATTGAACAGTACCCTAGACTTTAATGAAACCAGTCTGGAATCCATTGTGTCTATCCAAACCTATTGTAAATACATTGAACATCAAAATGGTTGTACCTTCTTGGATCCTCACCATCTCGGCCATCCTTTGATGGAAGCGTAGATCCTAGCTTAGTTTGTTGGTAAACTCTGACAAAGTATGTATCCCTGTTCCAGTATGAATGTTAGTTTGCTCACAGGGTTCAGGCTGTCTTCTGTATCCACACAAGATCTTACAAAAAAAAAACCCACTTAGGTAACAGTACATGTAAATTGCTTGAATATATTTCATGCATTTTTTTTTTTGAGAAATTCACAGAAATGTCAAAAAATGCCTTGTCTTGCAATGTTGAAGAAAGTGAGCAAAATTCCTGAAGCTTTGCTTGATCTTGATCTGTACCAAATTTCATGGATTCATCCGAGATGACTCACCAGCAGGTTTCATTAAAATCAGTTCATTGTTTTTGCATAATCTTGCTGACAGACTCTGACAGACAATGAGACCAACAATGTGGATGAGAAAATAACCTTAAAGACAGAGGTTGTAATAATCAGTTTGTATGCCACTATGCTTATACATGCATAAAAAGTACATGCATAAAAGTGCTCTTGTTGATTGTTAAGTTCAGTCTATTAGTAAACGATTAAAATGATTGTACTGAAAGTCTGTTCAGGGGAGCAGTTTGTTCGTTCTGGCCAAAGCCCTTGTGGGTTTTTCTAGCAGTAGTCATAATTGAAGGCTGTTAAATTGATCTGATTTCTTTTTCTGTTGATTTCACATTTTCAGCTTAAACTGTGGTATGTGTGTGTGTATGTATGTCAGATCAGATAATGTTGCTTATAGCCCAGCCGACCGCAAAGGGCCACTCAGGGCTGATGTAGTATGTGTGTATATGTGTGTGTGTGTGTGGTGTGTGTGTGTGTGTGTGCACCTATACAACTGTGCATTTATACAAAATAGGTGTATTAGAAGGATGTGCCGCAGGGAGTACTCATCCAAATCAGATGATGCAGATACACAGGTATGCCTGTCAAACAGGGATTATCTAATCAAACTTTGTGTTTACAGCAAACCACCGGCTGGTGCAGGAGCAGGCGGAGGTGGTGTAAGTGGCAGTGGTGGTGGGTCCGGGGTGGTGGTAACAGGGGGCACCTGGGTGGCCACTAAGGATGGTACCGGCAAAACTCAATTGGGCAAAAATCCTGACATTGGTGAGTTCCTAATTGTTCTTTTTTTTTTAATGGGTTTCTTGCTTCTTACTATATGTGAACATGCACATTACATCAGAAACTTGCTGGTGCTCACATCACAGCTTTAATGAGATCGGTGAGTATTTATTTGTGGTCGCATCTCGTTTTTATGGTGCACACACCTGAGATCAGTAAGCTTTCTTTGTTGGCGGTCACATCTCACTTTACTGACGCAGACACCCAACATCAGTGAGTTTCTGATTGGGGTACACATCTCGCTCTGCCAGGGCACACACCTGACATAAGTGAATTTCTTATGAGTGGTCACAATGTACTTCACTGTGGCACACACCTGAGATCAGTGAGTTTCTTATGGGTGGTCATAATTCACTTCAGTGGGGCACACACCTGAGATCAGTGAGTTCTCATTGGTGATCACATCTTACTTTACTGGCACACACACCTGACCTCTGTGAATTTGTGTCTTTGGGATGCATCTCACTTTACCAGGGGATACATTTGAGATCAGTGAGTTTTTTTATCAGCAGTCACATTTCACTTACAGGGCACACACCTGAGATTGACAATATCCACAATTATCTCTGTGTACTCTTTTGTGTGAAGAATTGAAAAGCAAGTTTCTCAAAGTACCATGTGCATGAGTACATGCAAGTTAAAGTTTCTTTTACATATTCAAGTTGAAGAATGCATGGGAGGTAATGTGCATATAACCAGATTAGTGAGCTTCTATTCGTGTCATATCAGATTTATTTTTACTGGGGTACTTTATGGGCACTCATCTAGGATCGGTGAGCGTATTGCTGGCACACACACCTGACATCATCGAGTTTCTGTTTTGGCAGTCACATCACACTTTCTTTGTGCACACACCTGATGTGATCGAGTTTCTTATTGGTGGTCATATTTCGTTTTACTGGTACCCACACCTGAAATCAGAGTTTGCAATTGGTGATCTCATCTCACTTTTCTGGTGCACACACCTGACATCAGTGAGTTTCTTATTGGTGGTCATATTTCGTTTTACTGGTACCCACACCTGAAATCAGAGAGTTTGTTATTGGTGATCTCATCTCACTTTTCTGGAGCATACACCTGACAGTGAGTTTCTGATTAATGGTTACTTCTCACATTACTGGCGTGCACACCTGACATCCATGAGGTTTTGATTGGTGGTCACTGTATTGGTGCAACACCTGATGTTCCTTCTCACTTATTGGCACATGTCTGATGTCAGTGTGGTCATATCCTTTACTCTGCCATCACTGAGGGTGTGTGTGTGTGTGTGTGTGTGTGTGTGTGTGTGGTGTGTGTGTGTGTGTGTGTGTGTTTGCATGTGTGTTACCATTGCTAAATTCACATCAGCATCAGTGATTTTTAAGAAAATTGTTGCAGACTTCTCAGTTTACACACACACACACACACACACACACACACACACACACACACACACACACACACACACACACACACATACACACACCTGATATCAGAGGGGTGGGGTTTTATGTTTTTTTGTTTTTGATCTGTTTTTTGAGTCTCTCTGTGTGTGTTTAATGTTGCTCATTTCTGACACCACACTTTTCGGGGAGTTGGTTTTTGTTTTCTTGCTTTCTTCACTTTACATTATACTGACACAAACACATGATATCTGTCAGTTTTATCATGTTCATTTCAGTGTGTGTGTGTGTGTGTGTGTGTGTGGGGGTGTGACTGTTTTTTTCTTTTCCACTCGTTATTGGTAACACACTTGACATAGTGAGATTTTTCAATTTCTATGGTATTTGCGTTTTTATTTTAACTTTTTTTTTAACTTGCCACTTGCAGTTTTAGTGTAGCTCAGTTCAGCGCAGCACCCACATCTAAAACCAAGGAGAGTAGCTCATTTCACATTTTATCTGTATGTATTTAACTTTTCTTATTTAACCTTTCTTATCTATGGTGAGTTTTCACATATGAGCACATGCTTGTTATCAGTGAGTTTATTACAGTTACATAACTGTCAGCAGGGTTTCTTGTCACCTATGTCGAACTTTATGACTCACCTTTGTCAGGTGTTAATATTTCCTTGTCCCTAATCTCTTCATGTACTAGCATGCTGCACTAATCGTCTGTCAGAATAAAGTGTTGTTGATTGTATGCATGTTTTTGAATCGTGTGTGTCTGTGTGTGTGTGTGTGTGTGCGCGGGCGCGCGTGTGTGTGTATGTATTTGTGTGTGTGTGTGTGTGTGTGTGTGTGTGTGTGTGTGTGTGTGTGTGTGTGTTGTGGTGACAGTGCCTGCAGTGGAGCCCACAGGATCTCCGTCACCAGGCCCTGAAGGAGAGGTAAGAAACGTTACGTTACAGCCTTCATTCGGATTCTCCTGAGTACCTGCAGCTGCGTTACGAGAATGTTCCATTTTCCTTCCATTTGGGTGTTAGAACATTAAAGCTGTGAGTTTGCACCCATTGTGAGAAATGGCTTGTTGCTGACCTGGCTGTGTTGGAGTTTTTGGTGATAACACTTCCAAGTCCCAGCAGTTCTTGGGTCTGTGTGAGGGCTGAAAAAGCCAGCCAGTAGATGCCTCAGAGGTTCAACCTGGCCACCTCCCAGTGACCGCCATTTCACCATGGAGACTGTTTGCTCATGTTTGGCGCTGACCGTCCCCATGTTCTGCTTTCTCCTTTCTTTCGTCTGTCGTTTTAGTGCGTACATGATTTGTTGTTGGCTAATTGCATTTATGTTATCTGTCACTGCTGTACACCTGTTTACTTGTCACTACTGTAGTGACGGGTCCGGTGTGGTCATTACTAGGTTTTTCTTTTGTAAAACTGTGTCCATGCCCCTTGACGCTTCTTTTTTTCTTCTTCTTTTCAGAATGAGTTATGTCTCCACCTTCAGGAAAATGTGTTAGTATTTTCCTTTTTTCTCTGTCTCTGTGATTCTCTTTCGTTTTTTATGATTGTCTTTTTTTTTCATGATTCTTCTAATTTTCTGTTTTTCCTGCCGTATTTCTCTGTCTCTGTTCTAAGAAGTCTTTACACTTTCTTCCTCATCACAGTTTATGATATTTGACCTTTTTTCTTTTTCAGAAATCTAACTACAAGTGGTAGTATTGTTAAACACTATCCAAAGTCTCCAAAACTAGGTTTTATTGGTCAATAGTATAGCATCATATTGGGCAGTGTATAGGTTTTTTTTCTTTCACGACGGGATTTTTGTGTGTATGGTAACCAGCCCTGAAAGGGTCCTGTAGTTGTAATAGCCATGAAAAAATAACAGGCATGTTATTTGTCATCTTTTATCTGATTTCCACTTTTCTTTCAGTTGATTTCCTCGTCATTTTTGCTGCTGGAAATTTTTGGAATGCCACTTCTAATCCTTGATTTTTTTCCAATCGATGACATAAATCTAAATGAAAACTTGTTGTTAATATAGTTGAAACCAGCAATTATGTTACTTTGCGATATGAAACGGGTGCTCTAGTAGAGCACTGTCTACTTTTTTTTTTTCACCTTTCCCATTGCCCCTTCCACTCCTATCTACTGCATTTGTAGTATTTTCTTCCTTTTTGTCTGCAGGACGTTGGCATGACACTGAAAATTGCTTTGTGTTTACTTGAAGCTACAGCCAACATGTGTGTCCACAGTCTGTTCTTTCTGCATGGATATTTAATGGACCTATATCTGAAGTTATGTGGGAACTTCTAGCCTCTCAGACTCACATTACTTTGAAACCACATAGAGAATGTGGATGTTTGTTAAAAAAAAAAATTTGTTTAAAAGAAAAGTTATTTGTTTGTGATTTACTGGATCAGTACAGTTCTGTTCTTGTGATACAATTCACTAATAATGATCCAAATGTCAGAGTTAATGCATTGCTAATGGCAAATTTTACATTGATTTTGCTTTATTATGACTATTATCATCAGTAGCCAGTAGTTGTAAAAGTAGTATCATTATCATTATTGTATTCCTGTCATTGTAATTAATATTGTACCTTGCCTGATTGTTTTATTGTTATTGTTATTGTTATGGTGATATTATTGTTATGATTTTTCTTTTGTGTTTAATTTCTAGACCAATATACCTCTGCATTATGGGCCAACCGCCTTCCTGGGTCAGTGGTATGTAATTTTTTTTAAAATTGTTAAAAATGTTTAAATTACATATGTGTGTGCTTTTGTGTATGCGTTTCTGTGTGTGCATTCGTGTTGTCATGTCGGAAAGAGACGTAAGAGCAAGTGCAAAACAAAGCTAGTGAGCAAGAAAGAGAGAGAGAAATTTAAAGCAGATACATCAAAGAAAGGAGAGAAAGAGAGAGGGAAGGAGAGCACCATACCTGTGCTAGCAACAACAAAAAAAAAAAAAAAAAAAGAAAGACAATGAGGCATTCCAAAGGAAGGTAACAAGAGTATGTCAATACTATATGCAAGTTACCAGTTTCTGTATATAGAAATGATCAATTGAATCTCTCAAGTTTCCATTAACTAGACTTATGCATGAAACATGGTATTTAACAATAGAATTATAATGAAGTTGTGAAGACGCAGTGAGGAATCATGGGAGTATCAGGCACTGCATGGCCATCCATTTCAAGAACAGTGTGGCCACTGGACTTATGACCTATAGGGAGGATTAGTTTTATGGAATCATCGCAGAAGCCAGGCTCGATACATCCTGATAGACTTGTTTTAATTCCAATAAAATTACATCTTCCTTGCATACCTGTAATTGAATAATTATCAATTGCCTATTGATTCAGTACGAACCACTCAAGATTTAAGAGTGGAGTTAATCTGGTACTGCAGTCATTACAAATGATCAAACCGGCATATATTTATAGAAGATATAATACACACACACACAAAAAGAAATTTCCATAAGAAACAATGCTAAGCATACGAATAGAATAGTTTCATGCAGTTCTTTTTCACAGAAAATGATATTCATTTTGTTATAGATTATCCAAAATTATTAGAAATTTGGCTATGATCACAGCTTATAAAATTTTGCAGATTTGATGTAGATGAGCAGCCACAATCTTTTGCAATGCAAAGCAATGCTGCTGCTGCTGTACTGGCTGCACTGGCATTGTTGGCCTGAGTTGAATGGGTGGAGAATGTCTGAATGTCTATGCTTTGGTGGCTAAACTATTGTTCTCAAAGAAACTTTGGGAAAAAATCTGTCTGCTCACTGGCAAATACAATGTGAAAGAAACTGACAAGCGGTTGTGTCCGTTGTTGAGTATTCTTGGTTTTTTTTCTTCATGTTTTGTTTGTGTGAAGTCACTGAAATTAGTTCCTGTTATGATAAATTACTCTTAATTCAGCAGGTAGAATGTGAAAACCAGGGTAAGTTGATTTTAGGTTTTGTGAGGTTATATATTTTTGTTTATGCGTCATTACATCATTAATTTGTAAGGAATAAAGTGCATTTCATCTTCTAGTGGATGATAAGGGAACCAAGGCCACTCTGGGCAACAGCTAAGCTGTTTTCAAGTAATATATTTTAACTAATGGCAGAAGTCAAATATGAAAATGAAATGTTGAAAAAAGACTCAACTGACGAAGATTCAACTGACTTGAAGCTTGGACATGTAAAAGTTCATAGCAAACACAACTCTACATACACATTGATATTGATCATGACAAATTGTGCTGGAGCCACAAACCAGTTCTTGCAGAGCTGATGCTGCACATTCATCACAAGTTACAGCACGTGTATCATGCTCACTGTATGTCCATGTTTGACATTGTCAACATACCTGCTTGAAGTGGCATTATCGTTGGAAGGGGCCGATGTGACAGGTAGGCACATGGCAATACAACCTAATTTCTTTGTCATCAGCAATGCAGATGGATCTAGCAAGTGTTGCTGTAGGACGGCTCTTGAGGCTGTGGGGCAGTTGGGCAATGAGCAGCTGCCACTGTGCAACTTCACTGTGGCTGGCACGACCAGCAGGGCCCTCTCCATGGGGAAGGGAGTGGTGATAACGTTCTCCACAGGCACAAAATGGATGTGGACCTAGGTGATTGTTGTCCTACATGTTTCCTGAGTTGGCCTCAGACAGCACAGGACCGTCACCACTCAGCAAGAAGAAGGCCGCCTGATAGTCTTGAAAACGGCCATGGAGGGAAGGCAACAAGGGAAGGCACTATCATCACTCAGACTCATTCTAGGACGACTGACAATGGAAGAAGAGAACACCGACTACAAACAAACGAATAATTTGATCCAGGCTCCTGTGGGAGGGAAGGACTATGCAGGGTGCCTCCTTTTCAAAGCAGTACACAGTATGTCACTAAAAATAATAAAAGTCATGCTGAGTGGACATTAAACTAAACCATCTTCTTCCATGTCTGTTATCATGCATACTGAGTCACTAGGTGAATGGTAACTAAAGCAACATGTAAGATGTGTTGATAGACCAAAACTCTTTATCACTTCTCAAAATGATTCGTGTTGTCTAAAGTGAGACATTTCTGACTGGTTGTTGAACAGCTTATGTACGTGACACACGTTGAGACTCCCACGCTGTACTGGTGTCAAGATCTGAACGAGACTCTTCAGGTTGAAGTGGAAAATCTCAGGGCGAAATTGGCTGAAATCTGCGCAAATGCTCCCACATTGCAGAGTCGGCCTGAGCCTGGAAAGGTAAGTCGCCCTGTACTCATACTGTCCTTTGCATGATCACTCTGGTCCTACATTTTTTTTTTATCTATCTGTTTAAAAACACTGTAATGCTAAGCCCAGAATAGTCTGGGAAAGCCTTCCTCCTCCCCCTAAATGGCCAGTGGATGCTTGCCTTGCAAGCTCAGTGGATACATACTTTTATCAGCAATGAAGATTTTAAAAAATTTCTCATTGGTGTAAAATCGAAATTTAGCTTCTTTGTTCAGCTCAAAGACAACTGTTCTGCTCCTTGCTGGGCTTAAAAAAACTGATCAAATTACTGCTTGATTTGGGTGGTGAAGGGTAGGGAAAGGGTGAGGAAAAGAGTTGGGGAAATCAGCTGAATGCTTGTATTTGGTATGTCACCAGATGACTCTGACGTCTTCAGATTTCGTTTAAACTTCTTTGTGTGAGCAGAATGACATGCATCACATCAGCATGATATTCACAAGTGAAGGATATCAACAGCAATTGTACAAATTAGTGGTGGTGTCCATGATGGACAGAAAAATGGATAATGCACCTCTGGATGCTGAGATTAATGTCAGATTGCACCAGTTTGAATGCAAGTTTTGTTTGTTTTTTGAGAGGGGGAGAGGGTGGTGGAGAGGCATGCACAGAGAATTACCTCCTCCTTTTTTGACACTTGAAATTGGACAGGGAGCAATTCATTCTCTATAATACCATCAGATAGTGTGTGAATGTTTCTTTCTTTGTTTCTATCTATTGAAAACAATTTAGCACTGGCAAACAAAAAATATAGTGTCTCAAGGGTTACCATAACCACAACTGATTTGTTTTGGGGGGTGGAGGGGAGGGCTTGTCAAAGTGAGAGTAAAGACCTACCGCTATTAATATCAAACACTGTTGTAGTGGAGTCCTAGTTTACAAGCCTCCCTTTCTGTTGAGGGTATTGCTTGGCTCACACATGGGCAGAAGCTGGGGTCTCTAAACTGGGACATTCGTTTTTTCTACTCGGAACATTGTGATTTTAGAATTTCAGGTGTGTGGAGTAGGTAGATTGAAAAGCTTTACATGCTTTTGATAACAGAAGTCTTTCAGCAGGAAAAGATTTGTGTTATGTCTTTGAATTTGGTGTGGGTGTTCTCCACTGCAACAGATTAGTGCTCATGTTCGTTTTCTTGCTTATTTTTAGTTTCAAACATTTACTACTGTCCCTCATTAAGACCTAATTTGTGAAGAAGATTTTTAGAAATGTAACAAGTCCTGGCATCAGGTCCTCATACATATTTGCATTTTGATACTCATCAAAACTTTTTGAAATGCTTGCAACAATGTCATTTTCAGGAGGCCTCTTTAAAACTTGCATGTACATTTCATTGTCCATGGTTGGCTTCAGAAATGCTTAGCACCCCCCCCCCCCCCCCCCCCACCCACCCCCACCCCCTCCATGCTTCAGGGGGCAAAGTCCCTGAATCTCACCAGAGGCCCTACTTGGTGCAATCTGTGGTTCCGGGACCCCCACCTTTCTCCCCTCTCTCTTTTTGTCTTCTGCTGTTTTCATGCCTGAATTTTCGGATCAAAGCATGATTACATTTGAAACCTCTGTTAATCCGATTTTCAGAGGAGTGGTACATATGTGAGAAAAGTGTTGGTTTTTTATGAAGATGCAACTTGTTTTTCAGGAAAATGCCAAATGTTGAGTAAAATCTGTATGAATCCTATTTTCAAATGAATGATATTTATAATATGCAGGAGAGGCTGTGTTATGCAAAATCTGCTGAAGGTAGTTTTGAAGTGGATGGCTTATGTTTATGTGTCAGATTTACGGAGGCAAGTTTTCGGAGGATGGAGAGTGGTATAGGTGCCAGCTGAAGATAAACAGCTCTGGCGGTGGTGAAAAGGTTTGTGTGGTTTTTATGTTGCTGTCTTTCTTTCTGTATGTCATTTACACCTGGTACTTGAGATGAAGATTGACAATTTTGACTATGTGTACTTTATGATAGTGTTAAGGCAGATCTGCTAACTGAAAGCATATATTCAGTATATTCAGTGCACTGACACTATGAACTGTGTATTGTTTTGAAGTGAAGAATTTTCAGTGAAGACTGAATGTACTGCATTTGTGACTTGTGTCATAAGGCACAAATATGATACACTGACACTGTAACATGAAGTTATGTTTTTAAGTAAAGATTCAATGCAGTGACTTTGTTACTTGTGCTATATTTTAGATGAAGATGCAATACATTGACTGCACGACCTGAGTTATATTTTGTATGAAGATTCATTCAATACATTGTCTGTATGACTTAAGTTATAATTTTAGATGAAGATTTGATGAATTGATTTTGTGATCCAGAGTATATCTTCAGATAAGATTTAATACATTGACTTCGTCATCAGTTTTATATTTTCAGATTAAGATTCAATACATTGACTTTGTAACTCAAGTTGTATTTTTCAGGTGAAGATTCAATATTTACTTTGTTACCAGAGTTATATTTCATAGTAAAGATCCAGCGCATTGACTTTGCGACCTGTACTATATTTTCAAGTAAAGATTCGGAGCATTGACTTTGTGATCTGTGTTATACTTTTAGTAAAGATTAAGTGCATTTACTCAGTGATGTCAGTTATATTTTCAGATGAAATTCAGTACATTAACTTTGTGATTCAAGTTACACTTTTAGATGAAGGCTCAGTGTATTAACTTTGTGACCAGACTTATATTTTCAGATGAAGACTTGGTAAACTGATTTTGTTATGACTCGATATGAGTTATTTTAAGATGAAGGCTCAGTGTATTGACTTTTTGACTTGAGTTACATTTTCAGATGAAATCTGAGTATACTGTGGACTGAGTTATATTTTCATATGAAGATTCAGTACCTTGACTTTATGACCTGAGTTGTATATTCATATGAAGAGTCAACATTTTGTGACCTGAGCGATATTTTTGAATAAAGTTTGAATTCACAGATTATGACTTGAATCTTTTAGGAAAAGATTCAGTTCACTGACTTTTTGACCTGTACTATCTTCTCAAGTGAAGATTCAGATCCTGGACTATATTTTCATGCAAAGATATCGAACACACTGATTTTGATTCATATTGTTTGTCATGTGAAAATTCAGTTCACTAATGTTGCGACTTGTGTTATGTTTTCAAGTGAAGATTCACACTTCAGTTCATTGAGGTTGTGACCTGTGTTATATTATCAGTGAAGATTCAGTACATTGACTACGGAAACTGTGAGGATGTGAAGTTCAAGGACCTGGTGGAGCTGCCGGAGGAGATGGCGTCTGTCAAACCCTACGCTCAGAAAGTCATGCTGCACAACACACGCTATGTGGGACCTAAGGAGAGGGAGGTAATGCGCACAACCTCCACCCTAAACCAGAAACATCGTAGCATTACATGCAGTGCACTACTGTAGATGTGTGCATACCCACAGATGTCTGATTGACACGGCTTCGCCAAAACACAAGGCACACACATACACACTCGCATACACTTCAACACGTGTGTGTTTGTTTGACGGTGGGTTGGAGATGGAGGCATCCAAGAAACGAAAGTTCATGCTTGAAGTTTTTGGACCTGTCTCATGTATCTGCTTCATGCATTTTTTATGTGTATTATGTGTAATGACAAAGGGATGGTGGGGGAAGTGTTTGGGTAGGAAGTGGATGGGGAGTGAAGAGATGGTGGTAGTGTCAGTTGCATACAGTATTTGGAGCGTGTATGTCTGTGTTTTAGTGCTTTATTACTGCCTCTGGTGGTGACTACTTTATATCTTCGTTCACTTTCCCCTCATGAAAACAATGAAATATACATGTAAATAAGTGGAAAACATGAAAAAGAAAATTGTTCTTTTTCTTTTTTTTTTTTTTTAAACCTGTTGTTCTACTTTATGCTTCTCTCTCTATCTTGTTCTATTTCATGCTTTTCTCTCTCTCTCACTCCGTGTTGTCTTACGTGTGTTCAAATCCATGTCTGTTTATTGTCTTACTAATGGACAGTTCTTGGGTTCTTTGTAGGCACGCAAATTCCTGGAGACTGCAGTCCTTGGTCAGTCATGCATGGTCTGCCCCACATTTCGTTTACCTGACGGACGGGGCAGTTTGCTCAGTTGTTCACTGAGGCTACGGGCAATCTCAATCAGTACCTCATAGACAAGGATTTGCTGTCGTCAAGCCTGTAAGTAGGCACACACACATTGATGGATATCCTGAAGTGTTAAGCTAAAGGTTTGTTAGATAATTGGAGCAGATGTAACAGATGTCAGAAATGTATGCTGTCAATTTGTTGTAATATGAATGTTTGTGAAAAGAGTCAATCAATGATAACATGCACACTTCGTAGAAAAATGAAAAATGCGTTGTCAGTTAAACTTGAATAATTGTGACATAAGTCAAGTGTGTACATTGTCAATCGGTTAAAACATGATATCTTGTTTTTTAAAAAATCAGGAATTTAGTGTTAGTAATAACATGAATGCTTGAGACAAGAGTCAAAAATGTATATTGTAACCTGCAATAACATGAATGTATATAACAAAAAGTCAAGAATGTATGTTGTTAGTCTGTAAAAACATGAATGCTTGTGGGAAAAAAATGCTTCTGATTAGTCTGCAACAGTTCAAACACTTGTGATAAAAGTGAAAAGTGTATGGTGTCAGTGTGTAATAACATGATGGTTTTGTGAACAGGCAGGAAAGGATATTGTTGATCTGTAATAATTAAATACTTGCCTGAAAAGTCAAGAATGCTTGATGTCACTCTTGAGGACTTGAACCCTGTAGTAACTTGAACACTTTTCAAGAAAGCATATTGTCAGCCTTTGTTTTGATAACAAGAACACCTACCAAGAAAGTGAAAATAAGTTGTCAGTCTGAGTTGCAGGACAACTTTTCTGTAACGATCTGGAAAATATGAAAATATCATTGTGGACACATACTGAGACCTATGACACATGACATTTCCACCCAAAAGTTTCTATAGAAATGTGTATCTTACAATTGTTTTCTTGAAGGCTTTTCACAGGATAAAATGCACATGGGCAAGTGCCAGGTTGGAATAGTTACACTGCACCATTAGGTGTTAGACTGTTGCTCTTCATTATTTGTCCGTGAGACCCAGCACTCTGGTTTGGGCTGCTTTTTCCCATTCAACCGTATGTCCTGCGGAACAAGAGGCCTTGAAATAACTTGATCTGAAACAAAGATTTTACTGTCTGAAGGTTCGGAAATGGATCTGCTTGGTTCTTGTCAGCCAGCTGATTTTCAGAGGAAGCATTGTCAGATGTCATTCAACAGTGCACTTTTGTTGGCTCATGATGTCAATTTCACAAACACATTTTGTCAATGTAGAATGTAAAATGAGAAGTTTTTCCGTTAAATTTTTTGGAATGTATTTTGAGCAGAAGCATGTTACATGGGGAACACAGCAAACATTGTGCTGATTATTTATCTCCGCTTGAACTGCTGTTTTGTCAAATATGAAAGACTTTACTATTTTTAGAGGAAATCGGCTTGTACTAATTCTGCCATGGTGTGTGATAAATTTTGAATTTATTGATTCATTATTGTGCAACAAACTTTGTATGCATCCCTGAGTAACTGTACCGGAACATTTGTTGTACCATAAACTGTACATGTAGCCATGTGTGACTATACAAAAAATAAGCACAGATTGTAGTGTGATAAGGTTTCCTTATGATAAATTGGTAGACAGACTGTCTCTGAATGTGTGCTGTGACTACCTGTGTGTGCATGTGCAGCAAATGTATATCCTTGGCATTATCTTGTGTCCTTAAAAGTGTGTGTATTGTCTTGTGTAAACAACTTTTGGCGTCATATACTGTACCATGTCAGACAATAGCATTCACGGCAGTTAGTCAGCTCTGCCAGGCCGAAGTTTTTGTGTGGCTAATGCAGTAATATAAGACAGTCACGTGATGACCAACCCGCTTCCGCCGTAGGAAGAAGCCAGTGTCAACCTCCCGTACCTCATTCTCTCTCGGCCTGCCGTCCAAGCAAGATAAGTCTTGTGCTCTGTCTCGCCTTCTCTTTGCCGTTGTGTTAAGATAGCTTTGTGTTTGCTTATTTGTTGTGGCTTGCGCTTTTCGCCCTTTTACTGTAGCCGGTGGGCTTTGGTTTGGTGTGCTTTATTAATCTATTTAACCACGCCATCCTCGCCTTGTGCCTTTGTCTCGGCACTCGCGACTTCGCCTTCCGTTCTTTTCGATCTTCGAAAGTCGGAACTCCATCGCCGGTTTCACCTCTTCTCCCCCCCTTTTTGCCTTTACGGCCCCTTGTTCTCCGAGTCTCAGTCCCTTCTCCTTCCATTCGGACTCCGATTCGACTAACTTCCACGTCGTCCACTCGGTTTCCATTTCTCCACCGGTCGTTCCGCCATTTTGTTTTCGACCGGCCAAAACCGGCGTCACTTACGATCGACCTTCCTCGATCTAACACTGAGATCTCGTTACATTTAGTACACTTCCAGTGTCTCTCCCGAGGTTGGTCGAGCTCTTTCTATCCCTCGATCCACCTCTTTGTCTCCCCTTTGCGATCGTGCGTTCCGTGTTTGTCCCCCACCACCAGTGCCCAACATGGTGAAGGGCACTAACGGCTCGAGACGCTCCATTGTTCGGCAGTCGCTCTCTACCCCGGAGGGGCCGCGTGTCGATTCCACGGGACAAACCGCTCACGCACACGATGAGCGTACGATCGGTGTAGAGGAGGGTTCCGCGCAGGGGACGCGCGACCATCATTACGATTCCCCCTCTACCGGATGGCGGACACACGATCGTCGCGATCGAAGTCCAACAGGCAGTCTCAGTCGAACGGGCAATCGGCCATCATCGCCGACTGTTTTTCATTCTCATCCTCACTAAGCCGAAATCCAAGGGCAAGGCCCCCATGAAAGGACCTGCCCGTTCTAAATCTTCCCGTTCCCCGACTGGATCGCCTGTTCGCCTTCGATCGCGTAAGGAGACTCTCTCCTCTCATGCCGCGTCCGGCAATCATCGGCCCCTGGGGACCCTTGCCGAGACCCGGACCGGCACGGGTGACGACTCGCGGCAGGAATCACCGCACGTCACCCGATCTAATGAGACTCGTGACGCTAGCCCCCCCCCCCCCCCCCCCCCCCCCCCCCCCCCCCACCACTAACGTCACCCATCTCATCGCGCTCTCCCCAACCGTGTCCGGGTTCAGCCACAACTCGGACACGAGGAGCGTCGACTCTCCGGTGGAGGGGCTCTGGACAGTCTTTGGTGGTACCCCCCCACTGACCACAACCCCGGGTCAGGTACGCAGGCATCGACTAGCTCGGATCTGCGCCCTCACCCCCGACGGTCGAACCACCCCGATCGATCGTTTCAATCTCCCCTAGGGGTACAGGACGTTGGGGAGCGGACTTCTTCCGCTCCCCTATTGGGCAACGTCCGCGGTCCCGTTCCTCCGGGGGGATGATCGACCAGCGGGACCAGGGGTAACCTTTCGTCCCTTGAGGCTTACGCGTCGACTCAGCCATCCCCGTCCGCTACCACACGGCCAGGAGGCTCGGTGACCGTAACACCCACCGACCCCTCTGCCACGCAGGGGGCCGGCACGGACCCCACCCGGGAGATGCAGGAGGCAGTGGTCTCCCTTGGTGCTCAAGGTTACCCGGGTCCCCGAGGAGACTCTGCCTCTGGGCCGCCACAGCCCGTCTTTCTCCCCGGGGACCGGTGGTTCTATTCCCCCGAGAGGAATCAGTGGCTTAGCGCGGACTCTTCCCCTGACTCCATCTTTGGCCTCATGTGGCATCCGGCCTCCCAGAGCTGGATCGACCTGGGCCCCCCTTCCTCTCGGGCGCTGTCCGATCGGCGGTCCCCTAGTTTACACGTCGATTATGGAATCACCGGGGAGCCGTCCACGTTTTTCCCCTCTTCCCAATGAGGTCAGGACTCCCACGCACCCCTGACCTGGCCTTCCGAAGGTGGACCTGAACTTCCCCTTCACGACCCACAACTTGAGGAGGGGTTCGAGGATTCCCTCCCCCAGTCTGGGGACCTTTCCATTTTGGAGAGCTGGCGCCCTGATCTTGTTGTTAGGGAATCCCCTCCCTCTAACAACATCTTCTCCCTTTCCCGTTTCACTGGGTCCCCCCCTACCCAGCGATCACGGCCAAGGATAGCCGCCCCCCAGACCCTCACTCCTTTGTGGGACAGATCGGCCTCTCTTGCCAGGGGTGCACATGCCGTCCCTCCACCGGGGAATGACTTCTTGTCAGCCCCCAACGCGGCCCCAGTAGGAGTATTCCTCAAGGACTCGCGTCAGGTCCCCCATGTCTTTTCTCTTTTCTCTGCCAATCCGGCCACCAGGGAGATTGCCATTTCCCCGTCCGACCTCAGGCTCACTCCCAACCTCCCCCTCCACATCCACCTCTCTTTCTATCAAAACCCTGATAGAGTGGGACAGAATTGCCAGGGCTGGCATTCTACACACCACCGCGGGACATGTCCTCATTGACATGTCAGACCTGCCTACCGTCCCGGAGTATCCGTATTTGTCCCCCGAAATAATAAAATCATGCAGCCTGTCCCTGGAATCCACTTTTTTATTCGATGTCCCGCGAAAAAAAATATCCGGGAGAAAAACAAAACAAAAAAACCCCCGAAGTCGAGTTCGTTAGCCGATCACCGACTGACCGACTTTGGTCATGGCCATCCCGACCAAATCCGTCGAAAAGACCCGAACATTGCCGAACTGATCAGTGCGCATGCGCATACACCGTCTTCCCGAGTTTTGAAAGCGAGAAAAATGGACGCGAAACAGGGAAAACGAAAAAATGCCGATGGCGATCTCGACAATGGGGCTACTGTCAAGAAGAAGAAACGTCAGCAGACGTTCCTGTCGAAATATACGGAAACCTGGCCGTTCATCAAGCGTGGCAAGATCGAGACATACGCGTCGTGTGAAATTTGTGCGTGTGAGTTCTCCATCGGATCTGGAGGTAGGGACGAAATAACCCGTCACGTCGCTACTGAGAAGCACAAGAAGAACACAAAAATCCGTGAGAGCGAGAAATCTTGCAACATTAGGGGATTCTTTCAACGTGCTCAGACGTCAACCAGTCAGGAAACTTTTGACGTCATAAGAGCTGAAACGTTGATGGTTGACCTTGCAGCTGAACTGAATTTGCCGATGGCCGCGTTGGATTAAACAAAGGAGTTAAAATAAATTGATGTTTCCTGACTCGGACATCGCAAAGAAATTTCAGTGCGCTAGAAGCAAAGGCACGGCGATTTTGAAAGAAAATGCTGCCCAAGTTACCCTTACTCTCGGGGATAGAATGAAAAAACAGCCTTTCACAATTTCAACAGATGGAAGCAATGACAAAGGAGGACAGAAACTTTTTCCACTGATTGTGAGGACTGTTGATCCAGACACTATGGAGACACTATACAGCTGCAGGATTTGAAGAGTGCCTATTACCGTTCTCTTCAGCCTGCAGTGCAGGACCTGAATTAACCAAAAGCCATGGTAGAAGTTGTACATATTGTAAATAAAGGTAAGCTTTCACTTTAATGTTGATGTGGTTGTGATATGTGCTACCGCTGCATGTGTCCCTGGAAATCAGTCTGTGTCCCTGGTTTTGAAAATGTATGTCCCTGAAAGTGGCGGAAGGGGGTAGGCAGCCCTGACATGTTCCTACAGCGAGCTGAGGAACTCTGGCCAAAGGAGGCTGGCACTGTCTCAGCGTCTTCGGACCCTGACGACACTGAGGCTTACTCCAGCCTGTTTGATGACCCCCTGATGCGTTTTCTTGTCAACAAGATAGCGCACCACCTTGGGCTGCGGCGGACAGCGCAGCCAGGAGTCACTTTAACTGCCTTTTGGCAGTGAGAGATGCTATGCTATCACAGGCCCATCTCCCCCCAGCGCTCAAGGCGGCCTTACGCTGCATTCCGGGTCAGGAGCAGTCGCTTTTCGGCGACTACTCTGCTGCTGTCATTACCCATGCCGTCGAGGAGCGCAAACAGGCCGCTTCTTTTGCGACCAAGACCCCTCGTCAGCATCGCCCTTCTAGACCATTCCTTTGTCAGGCCCTACCCCCAGCCAGACCCCAGCCCTCCCCCAAGCAGCGTCCCTCAAGGCCCGCCAAACACCCTACTTCCACCCCGCCTAGGCCCAAACCGAAAAACCCCCCAACAGAATTTTCGGTTCGGCCAACAGGCCCGGCCCTGGAGGTGACTAGCAGACTCACCTTCCGAGAGGCGGGAAATGTCAGTCTTCTCTACCTCCCTCGGCCCCTCTGCCCCCTGGCAGGCAATCTGTTCCGGCATGCCCCCCAGTGGCGGCGCATGGGTCTCAACCCCTGGGTAGTATCTGTTCAAATGGGAGGGGTTCCGTCTACCCTGGGCACACGAACGCCCCCCTTTCTCGGGCCAACCAGATTCAAGATGGAGACCCCGGCCCAGATCAGGGACTCCATCCACCATCTGGACTGGGCCACTTCTATAGTTTCTGAAAGATTCCTACTTTCAGATCCTCATTCACCCGTCCCACAGACAATACCTTCGTTTTGTCTGGCGGGGCCGGGTGTTTCAATTCAGTGCTCTCCCCTTCGGACTCTCCCTGGCTCCCTTCCTCTTCACGAAGGTAGTCAAGGAGATGGCCGCCCTTGCCAGACAGGAGGACATTCGCCTCTTGGTTTACCTCGACGACTGGCTTGTCTTGGCTCCCACTCAGGCCTGGCCCAATCCCACCCCTCCAAACTACTACACCTTTGTTCCTCTCTGGGGTTCGTCACCAACCCCTCCAAATGCGAGCTCTCGCCCAGTCAGCGATTCACCTTTCTGGGCATGAGCTTCGACACCACCTCCATGATAGTCGCCCCTACCCCGGAGAGGTCTGCCCGCCTAGTGGACCTCATCTCCGTCGTTGGTCCCAGACCAACGACAGCTGGAACCAGACCATTCCCCTAGGGCCTTGGTTCGTTTGGGCCACGGAGGAGTGGCTCAGCCCCTCCACCCTGGCCCCCGGAGTTCCCATCCCCCTCCCATCCAGGCCCTGGAACTTTACACAGAACCTCCAACTCGGGCTGGGGGGCCCATTTGGAGAGCAGTCACGCCTCGGGGGTTTGGGATCCTCTGACTTCACTTCTCGTCTTCACATCAAACATCTTGGAACTGGAGGCGGTCAGGCTCGCCTCCTCCACTTCCAGTCCATGGTCTCCCACGATTCGTTCTCCTTTTCACGGACAACACTTCGGTAGCTTGTTACATCAACAAGGGGGTGGGGGGGGGGGCACACTCCATCGGCCTCTCCCTCCGTACAGGGGCCCTCCTCGCTGGTGTCACACGCAGGGGGTCACCCTTCGCGCGAGACACATAGCAGGGACACACAACATCCTGGCAGACTCTCTCAGCCGCTCCAAGTCTGTCCTCCACACGGAATTTGGGCCCTCAGCAGGCATACCCTAACAAAACCCTGTGGGAACATTGGTTCAGACCCATGGTCGACCTTTTTGCCACACGATTCAACCATCGTCTGCCAGTGTATGTGTCTCTGGTCCCGGACCCCCAGGCTTACGCCATCGACGCCCTATCCTTCCCTGGTCCGGCCTCATAGCTTACGCCTTCCCTCCCTTCCGATCCTCCACAAGGTGATCAGGAAGGCGAGACTCGAGAGACCCCGGCTCATTCTCATAGCCCCATGGTGGCCCACTCAGTCCTGGTTCCCGGACCTCAAGTCCCTCACTCACGCACCCCCTCTCCAGTTGAACACCAGGTGGGACATGCTCAGGCAACCCCGTTCGGGTCGCCTCACTCCAATCCCCAGATGCTTCGCCTCCACGCCTGGCTTCTGTGCCAGCCGGTTGTGAGCATCTAAATCCACCTTCTCGAACGACAGGTCCCAGTCCGTCCTCAGTATCCTCTCCATCGCCGGGGCCTCTCAGGAACTTCGAGACCTAGCCATGTCCTCTCCCCAGAGCTAGCACGGAGTCCCTTTACTATTACAGATGGAGAGAAATGGGTCTCATGGTGCAAAGACAATTCTGTCCCTCAAATCGCCCCTCCAATATCCAGATAGGAAATTTCCTGTCCCACCTTAACCTCTCTGCTAGCTCCATCCGGGGCTACAGGTCGGCCATCTGCACGACCATCCGCCAAATGGGCGGACCTTCCTTTGAGAATGACTTCCTTCTCAGAGAGATCTCCAGAGGGGCTGCTCTTCGTGAGGCCCGATCCCTAGACGTGTCCCCCTTTGGGACTCTTCACTGTACTTGACGTCCTCAATAAAACCCTTTGAGCCTGTGTCCTCCATTCCTTTCGACCTTCTGTCTATGAAGACTACCTTTCTCCTCGCCCTCGCTTCCGCCAGAAGGCGAGGCGAGATCCATGCCCCTAGCGGGGACCCTAGAGACATTGCCTTCCACAGAGACGGCTCCGTCTCTCTTAAATTCCTTCCCGAATTCTAGCGAAGAACCAGAACCCGGTTTGGCCTCTCCTTACCTCGTCATCCGCCGCTGGCAGATACACTAGGGGGAGACACCTCTTTGGACATAGCCCTTTGCCCCTCTCGATGTCTAAAACACTACTGGGAACGCTCGCGCCCCAGGCGCGTTTCATGAAGACGTCTTCTTATTTCCATCAACCCCAGTAACACGAAAGACATCTCAGTGGCACTGTCTCTAGGTGGCTCTCCAAGACGGTCAGAACGGCCTATTCCCAGGCCTCCAAGGACGCCCCGTCTTGTCCCCCCCGGGCTCATGAGGTCAGAGCGCTGGCCGCTTCGGCAGCCTTCCGGCACTCTGTTCCCATGCGCCACCTCCTGGAGGCAGCCTTCTGGCGTTCGGAAAATCCCTTCATAAAATTTATTTTAAGGGACATCCGCATGACCAGGGCTGATGGTTCTAATGGGATATCCTTTGTGGCGGCTAATGCATCCATATCGGGTAACCCAGGAACCACTAGGGCACTCGCCCTCCTCCTTTTCCTATGAATTCTGCTATTGTCTGACATGGTACAGTATATGACGCCCAAAATGGGGAGTTTGTATTATACTCCCTGTTTGGCTAGTATACTTACCATGTCAGACTCTAATGGCCCGCCCTGCCTTCCCCACTAGCGCCAAGGTTCTGGGGTTACCTTGCGCGCAGGCCTCGATGAATGAGGTACGGGAGGTTGACACTGGCTTCTTCCTACGGCGGAAGCGGGTTGGTCATCACGTGACTGTCTTATTACTGCATTAGCCACACAAAAACTTCGGCTGACAGAGCTGACTAACTGCCGTGAATGCTATTGTCTGACATGGTAAGTATACTAGCCAAACAGGGAGTATAATACAAATCCCCATGTTTGTCCTTGTGCAGTGAACTGTATGTTCTGGGTAGTAAAACTGTCTTCATGGTCTTGTGCAGCCAAAGCAACAGCAACAACATCCACAGCCATTGCAGTCCTTACAGCAGCCGGCCAATGAAGCCTCCCAGCACACATGAGTGATGGGGGGGGTACAACAGTGGGGGATCTTGGGGGCATGGGGGAGACGACAGTTTACCTGACAATGTATCAGGTTGAATCGTGGCCAAAGTCTTTTGGGATGATGCAAGGTCGTCAGGTCTTGGGGAACCAGAGCCATGAGAAACAGTTCTTCAAGGTGAGAATCTGATCATCAAGTCACTTCTTTTCTAGCAGCATGTTTTAAAACCTTTTGACTGTTATGGCTTTTTTTTTCTTTCTTTTCTCCTGTACACAGCAAAGACGAAACTCACAAATGAATTTTTAACAGCGCCAGATAAGCTCATGACACTAGGTATTGTAACCTCCCAAATCCTTCAAGCTCAAATTGCAGCAAAGTTTGTTTAAAAACCTTGTAGTAGATGTATTTTGATATGCAGTGGATGTATTTTGATATGCACATGTCCGTTTGTTTGGTGTTGATGTTTATGACTAACTGATGCAGTCACTAGCCTATATAAAGAAGATCCCAAAATACCACTTCTTGGTAGCTTACTTGTTTCCACTTGACACGCCTGTTCAATCCGTGTTGATGATTAGGACATTGTTGCCAGTTACGTGGCACCTGGACTGTTAAACTGTCCACAATCATGTTAAATGGATGGTCCTCTGTGACTGTCACACATTGTTTTTGTTGGTGACGCTTGCAACAAGGTGAGCTAAAGAAAAACGTAATGGGGTGCATATATTGAAGCACATTGCAAATGGTATAAATACAGGGGCTGGAGAAGACGGTTGAAAGCGCTGTTTTATGCTTACTCTTTTCCAAATAAGCTGTATGGACATGAGGCGTTGAGTAACCCTTAATGAGCAGATACAGGTGGGCTGGTAGTGAATGGAAAACAGCTCATATGCATGGATTGATAGGCAAAAGGTCAAAGTTTGATCTTAACTTTTGAAGTTTAATGCTGTGACTTCTATATGCTTTGACGAATTAACTCTTTGCATTGAATTTTTTTTACCTCAGATTTTGAAATGTTGCCCTTGTTTTAAAGTGCTTTCCATGTTTTTGATGGGCTGACCCAATGTTTTTAAATTTTAGCCCTACGAATTATAAGTAAAGAGGTGCTGACCTTTGAAGTACTGACCCAGGTTGATTGGATGCGGTATTGGCGGGATGTTTCAGTCAGTTGTCTGTGATCAGGTTGGGTGGTCCCAGTCCTGTCCTCGGTGTCGGAGGAAAGGGAGGGGAGAAGGGATCGGTGCTGGGGGACCCCCCAGCTCACCTGGGGACTGGGATGATGCAAGGACCTGGTCCTGCTTTCACTGACCTGAAGATTGACCTGCACAACAAACAGCGAGCTCTGGAGAAAGCCAGCGCCGAGCTCTCCGCGGAGCGTGTCAAGATCAAGGTGGGTGTCTGTCTGTTAGGATGTATTGAATGAAATGGGGCTGTCTTCAGGATGAAATGCAGACTGGAACTTGTACATAGTTTTGCTGTCTTTGATTGATGCTCAGTAGCTTTTGTTGGTGGAATGCTTTCTCTCTTTATACTCAATGAAGATAGAGAGAGAAAAAAAAATTCGTTAGAGTAACTAAAGGTGATCCAGCATGACTGTTTTTGCAGTGTTTGTCCAGTGTGCTACTTGAGACTGCTATTTGTGTGAACAGGAGAGGGATGTCTCTCTTCATATTGATTGAAGTGAATGTAATAGAGATTATCTCCTTGTTTACAACAATACATAAAGATTTTTTTTTCATGATTATATGAAGCATGTATTTCTGATTAGGAACTGCGCCCAGGAATGTAATTTTGACATTGTTACCACAGTAAGCAAACTTAAAGGAACATATATGTGAGAAGATGTGGGAGAAATGTTCTGACTGTGTTTTGACAGACCCTGCAGCAGGAGTTCCAGGGCCTGGTCACCAGAATGGAGGAGAACAACATCGTGAATCAGGTCAGTACTTCACCTGGAGCAACAAGTCAGGTCAGTACTTGACCTGGAACAACATCGTGAATCAGGTCAGTCCTTCACCTGGAACAACATTGTGAATCAGATCAGTACTTCACCTGGAACAACATGGAATCAGGTCAGTACTTCACCTGGAACAACATGGAATCAGGTCAGTACTTCACCTGGAACAACATTATGAATCAGGTGAGTACTTCACCTGGAACAACATCGTGAATCAGGTGAGTACTTCACCTGGAACAACATTGTAAATCAGATCAGTACTTCACCTGGAACAACATGGTGAATCAGGTGAGTACTTCACCTGGAACAACATTGTAAATCAGATCAGTACTTCACCTGGAACAACATGGTGAATCAGGTATGGCTTCTTGTCCTATCCAGATATGCTTTGGGGGTATCCACAGAATGAGTGTACCCTTGCTCTTTGTCCCATGGAAACTGTCTGGGTTGGTTCAACATCACAGTTGTTTGGGCAACCTCATTTTTTCACCTCTCTCTTCAGCGCCAAGACCAGCTGGCTGCTCAGCACATTGTTCCAAACTGGCCTCAGTCTCTCTTGAAGCTTAGGCAGGTGTAGTAACATGAAGCTCATGCAAAGGTTCGAGACAAAGTAAAAACTTCACAGGAATGTTTTCTTCAGCATTTGGCCATAGAAATGAAAGGAAATGCTAGTGGATGTGAGGTATAGATTAAAAAATGAAAGATGGTCTGCTGTGTATCTTAATACTGGCTTGGTTGGGGAAAACAGGCCGAACAGAGGTAGTTGCTTGCAACAAGTTTAACATAGCAAACTACACAGTAGTTACCTTTGATGATGTAGTGGTAGAGGGTCACAATGATAGTCATGCAGGCAGAATGTAACAGAGTGTAACAGACAGACAATGACCGACACTGAGAGAGCAGCCAAGTGCCACTAGGTGGACATCTTGACAGATGTGTAAGTGCTGTTGCACTGTGAAAAAAAGAAAGGCTTATGAAAGGACGATGATGACACTGGGTGTGCTGTGTGTTGCAGCTGAAAGTGGTGGTCAGCCTGGCAGGGAACGTGCGACAGCTCAGGTGAGTCATTGTTCTCACATGTTCACTGAACGTGCAAAGCTTTATGAAGGTCCCCATGCTGGCTTCCTCTCATGTATTATTGTTGATTTTTTTTTTTTTTTTTTCATTTTACAGAAGAATCAGATTGTCTATTCACACTATTAATTTCCTTCAGCAGTGTGAAGGGGATCCTGCCTTCATTTTTACTGTTATTATTATATACTGCCTCATGTCTTGAGGGCTTTTGCTTGAATTGTGTACTGATCCAGAGAAACATGGTTTATGTGCATTTGTTGGAGGTAGAATAATAGCGATGACCCTTAAAAGTTAAAACTATATATAGGCACACATACATGTTCATGTATGCCCATATCCACTCTGGTAGAAACTGGTGGACTTGCACATATGTAGTCCTTATCTTTACTGCCTAACTCCTCTTATATACCCCATTAAACTGGCACATTCACACAACGCAGATACATAGAAATGAAACACGCATGTTCCCACCCTATGCACATGTGCATGCACATCCATGCAAGCAAGAATGCATGCGTGTGGGCACATGCATAGAGTTCTGATAATCTAAAGGAATGAATGGTGACGTTCTCAGGGCCCAGTTTTCCTGGGAACAGCCGACGGCATTAGATGAAGCCCTAGAGTTGGCCTGCAGCGAGCACAAACTGATGGATGACTCTGTCACATCTCTACCCCCTCTCATGGCCACGCTCAACACCTACCGCAGCCTGCAACAAGAGATCTGTCAGCAAGACAGCACGCAGGTGAACTATCACTTACTGTCATTCCCTCTGCTGTCATGTGGCTACTCTGACGACATAGTATTCCTTAAAAGGAGCTGTGTAGCTAGAACAGCATGTGGGTAAACTTCCATCGACATTACTCCCTCCGCTGTCACTGTTTTCCTTATGAAACAAGATGTGTAGCTAGGACAGGTAAACTGCCACCTGCCTTGTTTTCATTGCCTGACCAATAGCTTCTCTTATCACTCACTGTTCCTTGGAACAACAGATGTGTTACCAGAACAGGACACAGTAAAATGCCTTTGACTTGCCTCTCATGGCAGTCACCACCTGCTGTTCCTTACCTGTGGGATAGACATATCTGGGACAGCACATAGGTAGACTACTACCAACCTTCCCTCCCCTATAGTCATGGTTACCCTTATCAATTACTGTTTTTTGCAACAGGAACTTTGTCACCAGAACATGGCACAGGTAAGTTATTGACTCGTCCTCTCCTTGCATGGTGCTCTCATAACTTACTGTTCTTTATCTGTATGAAAGATATATATGGGAAAACGCACAGGTAAACTACCACCAACCCTTACTCTCTTCTTTCATAGCAATCTTCACCACCTGCCATTGCTCACGATAAAAAGGTATGTCTCCAGAACATCGCACAGGTAAACTGAATTCAAGTTGTCCTTTCATGGCACTCTTATGATCTACTGTTGCCTAAAACAAGATGTATATCTAGGACAAGTTCACAGCGCAAGTAAAGTATCACTGACCATCCCTCTCCTCTCTGAATGGTTGCTCTCACCACCTACTGTTACCTTCAGTAAAACATTTTTAGCTGGGACAAGGTCTGTCCAGGATATCACTCAGGTAAACTGCCTGCTACTGTTTCTTTTTATCTCTCCTATTAGCATCAGCTGCACCTTGCATTACGACGGCTTTTACTGTGTGTCTAACTCACAGGTATACTTCTACCTGTTCCCTCTCCCTCCCCTCTCTCATACCTTTCTTTACCATCTGCTGCACCTGGCATGAAGATGCCATTTTGTTTTGTGTCTAACTCACAGGTACACTTGTACCTGAGGGAATCCTTTCTCATGCCCACCTTTACCATCTGTTGCCCCCGCATGAAGATGCCTTTTGTTTTATGTCTAACTCACAGGTACACTTGTACCTGTACCTTCTCCCCTCTCTCATGCCTACCTTTACCGTCTGCTGCACCCCGCATTAAGATGTCTTGTGCTTTGTGTCTAACATGCAGGCACACTCCTGTTTGTTCCATCTCCCTTCCTTCTCTCGTAGATACCTTTAGCATCTGCTGCACCCTACTGCTGTGTGTCTAAAACAGGTACACTTCTACCTGTTCCTTCTCTCTCTTCTCTCTCATGGCTACTTTTACCTCCTGCTACACTTGGCGTTAAGATGGTTGTGGATAAATGACACACAGGTACGCTTGGGTCTTCTCCCTCTCCCACCCCTCTCATTGCTACTTTTACTGTCTGCTGCACTTAGCATGAATATGTTTGTGGATAGATAGCACTCAGGTACACTTCAGTCTGCTCCTTGTCGCTCCCTTCTCTAGTGGTTACCTTTACCTCCTCAGTACTCGGCATGAAGATGTTTGTGGCTTGATAACTGACAGGTGTACTTCTACCTGTTTCCCCTCCTTCCTCTCTCTCATGGTTACCTCCTTCAGCACTCAGCGGGAAGATGTTTGTGGCTAGATGACACATCTGTACACTTCTGTCTGTTCCCCACTTCCTCTCCTTATGGCTGTCAGTCTCTGGACATTTGCTGCTAGGACAACGCACAGGTAAACTACTGCTTAATCTCTCTACCTTTCTCCTTATTCTGCAAATGGCATAGGTGTTTGGTTTTTGGTGACTGAGCAAACTGCGTAATCATGTTAAGTTTAAAACTGATGTCCTTATGACATTTTTCTCATGAATGTTACTTTGTGACTTTTCTTCTCAATCTGTCACTGTGTTTATTGCCTGTATGCCTCTGTCTGCCTGTGTGTGTGTGTGTGTTTCCTTTGCCTTGATCTGAAAATCTGTTCCTTTGCCTTGATCTGAAAATCAGTCACATGTAAGTGAAAACAAATAGCACATCTCTGCCAGTCTTCCTTTTGTCTATCTCTGGTTGGTATTTGTACTTTTTGTCTCTCTCTGATAGTATTTGTAATGTGTATGGAGGTAGTAACATACACTTTAAAAAAAAAGTTTGCTGAAGGGATGTGATGTAAATATTAGTGCATAGTATGTGAAACCACATTATGTGTATTGGAATATGTGGTGCGTTTATACATAGTGCATTCAACTGTTTTGTGTGTGATCACTGTGTAGTGTATGAAATATTGTGTAGTGTGTACTGAGTGAAGTGCTGTTTGTCAGGTGTGTGAGGAGACGGTGAAGGAGAGGGACACACTACGTAAAACGCTGTACGAGCAGCTTTGTGAATGCATTACAGAGATGGAGGGCATACCTTTCACTGAACGTGCCCAAAGCATAACCGTAAGTTTCTCTGACTTGTGATCTCTGGAGTGGCATTGATTAACCACACCCATATTTTTGCATGAGGTTCTGTTTCTGTCTAGTTTGTGTTTTGAAATAAGGTAACTAAATGTACCCCAAATATGATACAACTGTTTTGGTTTTGACTTTGAGCACTTTTAGTGCATGACACAAGCTAGCCTCAATGCATGACACAAGCTAGCCCTTGAGGCCTAAATCAAAGGGTTGTAAGATGCCAAGATGCAACAGTCTTCTTTGCTCTAAAATGGGTAAACTCTTCCCATACAGTATTCCAGAGTTGGGATGTTCAGTTTATGTTATTTCATTCAAGCGTTTCAGATCCAGAATTTGGGAAAGCAAAGCATGAATGTGATTTAAACGTTTTTGACTGGACTGGTTGTGGGTTCTTCAGGTTGGAACTGAGGTAAACCACATCGTGTCACCAGAGGACTGAGCTGAACAAGAAACTGTATTCTTCTTCAGCAAGTAATTGAACGTGTTACTGATTTAATGAATATTTTATTACCTGACTGAGAGTAATTTACTTACTGTGATTTTTTTTTTCCTTGGGAAATGTGGAGGGATGGGGATGGGGATTGAATGGCGCTGACTCTTCTGGGGTGAAAATTAGGGGAAATAACTGTCATGACCGAAGTAGATTTAATTCTCAATAGTTGGAGGTAACTTGGGCAATCAAGACAACTTCATGTTACTTTTCATTTTTGTGAATGCATTTTCTGGGTAAACTAAATATTCATCTGAGAATCGTGTCACTGTGCTGTTTTTGTACTGAACAGCAGATCAGCAAATGAACCAGTGAAAGATTGCAGACAGGTATAATGGCACTTTATTTCCAGGACTTAAGGCTGTTAAGTTCACTAGGCAATGCTAGACTGTCTTTGCTCACAAAGATTGATTGGTTTCATTTACAGATTGGAGAAAAGTGTTTGCAATTTTTTACATACTGTTATTACTTGTCTTTTTGGGTTTTTTGCATACTGTTATGGCTGTAGAAGGTTTGATCTTAAAAGAGCCTAATTTACATGTATTTCTGTTTGTAAGATGTGGCCTCCATGATTGGCTGGACTAAAAACATGATTTGAATAGAGAGCCTGGAGACAGCCTTTGTGGTTGACATGGCAGTAAATAAAGTGTATGAGAGCCTTTTTTGTCAGATGGTGTCTATTAGTAGTCCTTGCCATTTTAGCATGACATGAAATGTATTTAAGATTGAATTGTAATGTTAAACTGCCAAATTTTTGCCATGTATTTCTGCAGCTACCAAGTGTATTTTTACAGCATCAAATTAACCCAAACAAAAGTTTTAAAACGGTTACTCAAAAAAAAGAAAAATCACCAGGCAAAATTTAGATCTAAATGACACCAAATTTTGCATAAAAAATCTAGTGGTAGATGAGTTTGCTCTGCATGTGTCTGTATTTGTGTTGATCATGTTCATAACCAGCTATTGTAGATTTTTAATTTATTGTAGTCTCTTACCTTATTCCAGAAAATCCAGAATCCACATACAATTGCAAAAGTGACTTCCCAATTCTTAGTCACTCTGGACACCACCATTGAGGTTTGAAGTTCACGTGTACGGTCTGCACAGTTTTGTGAGCTGTTATCAACGATTCAGCGGTAGTAGAGCCATATGGTAGTCCTCAGTTGTATTGAGTCACCTATCAGTGTCACGAATAGTCTCATTCAACACTAGTTGAAAAATGTTCTAACTTTTTAAGGGGCAAATTGAAGCTGTTTGCAGTCTCAGCTTCCCTCCAGTGGCACATTTTAACATTCAAAGCTTTCCATATACTCACAAAGGAACGAACTGTGGGGTTGCCTTCAACAGGTGGAATAGAGTGGACTGACAGGTTAGTGGATGGGCGAAATACGGTGGAACTGTAGCAACATTAGCAGGAGACGTAGCAGAACTGTTGAGTGGTTGTGTGACCATTGGTACAGCAAAGTATGGGATTTTCTACAGAAATGGTAAAGAGGGGTGTCATTGGTATGATTACAGCAATGCACAGGAATGCTGATGAAGAACTATGACAATTACTTCAACAAGCCTGTGGAACCCTACCCAGACCTCAGTACTGCTGTCACCCAGTACCAGGAGCTGAAGGTCAGTCACAGAGAGAGCGAGGGAGAGAGAAAGCGAGACACCTTAAGAAACAGAGAGAATGTGACTTTGAGAGGCATAGGGAGAAAGAAGCAGAGAAGAAGAAACAGAAGAGTGAGAGAGAGAGAGAAGAGAGGTGTTACATACTACTCGGCTTCATTACTTAACCCTTTCACTGCCAGACATTCTATTTTGCATAAATCCCCATCGCCAGCCATTTTTCCAAAAAAGCTTTTATTTTATACCAGCATATGTGAAACGCGGATATCTCTGGAACTAAACAACCAATTCTCATGCTATTTTTTGTAAAATGGAGGAGATACACTGTACTTTTATTATGTCATAACATGTTAATAATGGTAAGTCAACAACAATTTCAAATTTTTAGTAATTTCAAGTGCAAAAAAAAAGCAAAATAAAAAAAAAGAATATGTTTCTTCTAAACGTAAAAAATGAAGAAAGAATGCCAACAAACTAACAAGGGAGGCAAAATAGTCCACTCACAATTGAAGACAAGAAAGTATGGTATTTCCAACAGAAAAGTGGAAGAAACAGCCACAAATACAACCACTCCAATAGCAGGGAACACACACACACACACACACACACACACACACACAACACACACACAACACACACACACACACACACATTCTTATGCCTAACTGGTACACATGTAAGAAAGAAAAAGGGAACACACACATACACACACACGCACACACACACACGCACACACACAAAACCACACACACACACACACACACACACACACACACACACACACACACACACACACAACACATGTCCCTTTCACTCTCAGCAGTAATGTTTTTTTATGAACACAAAGTCATTCATGTGCCTGTTGGTCTCTGAACCCTTGCCATTCAGCTGATCTATATGATCAGCTGTACACCCACTCAAACACGTCTCTGCTGCTCGCCTCTCACGTGTCAGTCGGCCACGCCCCCTTCAACCTCGACCAGCAAGAGTCCGCCCACAGCGTGTGTGTGAAGTTCATTGCCTAAAGTCTTAGTTCGCTCCCTCACATAGAGTCAGTGAACAGTCAGTCAGTGCTGGCTGGCTCAATGCAGAAACACTGGGGCACATGCGGTAGGGTAGTAAGTGGGCGTCTCTTTTTTTTTTTAAATAAATAGCTTTTATTCCGAACTCAGAAAATATAAATCAGATAATGAATACAAATACAAATGCATATTTGAATCAATACAACAAAACGCTTAGACTTAATGCATTAACAATTAACTACAGTTGATTTACATCAAATCACATTTATGAACAAGAAAGTAGCTAAGAAAAAAAAGGTATCAATTTACATCAAATCACATTTATGAACAAGAAAGTAGCTAAGAAAAAAAAGGTATCTTCGATTCAGTACCACAAAATGATTGGAGTAATTCCTTAACAAGTTATAGCAGTTTGTTTGTGCATCAAATTACATACATGTATGAACATCTGTGAAGATATTAACTAGCGAAGAAAATAAGACATATAAGATTTCTTTTCTAACCGAAAAAGCGAAAAACAAAACAAAACAAAAAAAAACAAACCCTAACACACACGCACACACACACATACACACACACACACACACACACACACACACACACACACACACACACACAGAGTTGGGCATTGCCATAGCCTTTGTTTACATTGCACAACTTGCATTTCACTGCAATAATGACAAATATGGACGCCATGTGTTACAAAGTTTCCATGGGACATGTTAAGATGAGCAGCATACTTTTCTATTTCATATCTGGCTTTCAACAACACAATAAATATTTGAACTGAAGGTAGACTCTTTTCATACTTACACTTATAAATATAAAATTTGGCGAGTAGCAGGATTAAGTCAAACGTTCTATCAGATTAAAATTACAATCACAACCAAACAGGATTATGTTTTCATCAAGCAACAGTTTCATGAATTCACATTTTCTGTTAACCACATTTTGAAACTCTTGCCAACCAAAAGTTTCGTACATGCTGGCAGTGCCAAAATATATGCTGAATGTTTTCTTTTTCTCTCTCACAAAAAGAGCATTTTTCTGACTCTTCAATTCCCATGTTTTGCAAAATAACATTGGTTGCCAATATTCTGTTAATAATTCTCATTTGAAACCATTTTAGCTTTATGTCTTTTATCTGTCGAATTTTGTGAAAAGTTTTAACCCATATAACTTCCTTCTGTAATCTTACATTCCATTTATTGCAAAAACCTGGTTCTGTTGTGTCCTGATTTAATAAACCGTAGTAATGTGAGGCTCCTCTTGAAACTGAACAGATTTCAGTTAATAATTTACTTGTCCTACTTTCCTCACAGTATTTCGTTTCTAGTCCAGTTTCTCTCGAATACTTTTTCACCGCACTAACGTAACCATTGTATGTTACAAAATCCGTATTGACACTATATTTATCAACAAAGGATTGAAAACTCAAAAATTCACTGTTCTCATCCAGAAGATTCTGTATGCAGAATACATCATTTTCAACCCAGTTTTTATAAAAGGTTGCAGGGATGAAAACTCCTCCGCCGTTTCCGCCGTCTCCGCCGTTATTTTTTCGCATCTCCGCCGAAAGAAAAAGTCTCCGCCGAAAATTATTCGAAGAATGATGCTCAGAAACGATCTCAACTTGTCTGCACAGCGAATTTCTTCTCTGTCGGTAATGTTCTCAAACGGCGTAGTTCTCATTCTGTTTCCTTCCAGTATCATTTCTCATCATGGTGTCGATTCACAGTGAGAGTTTGCCGCCAGTGAGTGCAAACAAAACGAAAAAAAAAAGAAAGAAGTATGTGAACCACTAGAAGACCGAGTGGCAGCAGAAGGACGTGTGTGACCGCAGAGTCGTGGATGTAATCAGAAAACATGACAAAGACGGCGAATTTGAAGTGTTTTGCGAGCCTTGCCAAAAACGTGTCTACTTTGGTAGTCGTGGCTTTGTGGCAATCAGAGATCACATCGAGCGTCCCAGTCACCAACAGAAAATGTGTGTGTTTCCCACACCATTACAGCATGTTTTCAGATCATTGGGTATGCAACAATCTACGTTTAATTTCCAAAGATAGTTTGACTCCTACTCTAAGTACTTCCACTCGTAGAGTCTTCAAAGCAAGGGAAAAACGTCAAAGTGACGAAAAGAATATAAAAGAACAAATGACATCAAAATAAACTGATGTCACAACAGTATTGTGTAACACTTTTCCCCTGGTATAATGCAAACGTTTGCTACATTTGTTAGGTGTCTGCTAACAGCCCCCCTATGAAATCCTTTTCCACCAGCCCACTCCCCCCACTACCTATATACTTCCTCTACTCCTCCTCCTTCTCCCCCAACCCTCACCCCACAACACACATACCCCACACACTTCGCCCCCTCTCCCCCCACCCCCGTCCCCACCTCACACACACGCAACCCCCCCCCCCCCCCCCCCCACACACACACACACCACACAAACCCCCCCCCACACACACACACACACACACACACTTGTCAAGACGGGGGGGGGGGGGGGGGGGGGGGGGGGGATATGATTAGTTGTAAGAGGGGGGGGGGGGTGTACTGTTGTGACATCAGTTTGTTTTTATGTCATTTGTTCTTTTATGTTCTTTTTTGTGTTTAGTGTTTCCTGACGAAGGGTCTAAGGCCCAAAAGCTTCAGTTTTTTTTTTAAAGGACTTCAAAGTAATCATTTTTCATATTGTGTTTATTGAAGTCCAGCAGTCGTTTTCATACATCTGATTTACTTTGTTTGATTTCCCACTCTGATTTACTTATCTACAGGCCTTATTCTTTATGTCCTGAAAGCACTGTTTGTCAAATTTTCTTTAGCTAGAGTTCTGAGGATTCATCATACTAAATGTTTGTCTCAATTGACATAGTTTCTTTCCACATCAGTCTCAGTCTTCATGGTGTTGAAAGCTGTTCTATAGAATGAGTTGTTTAGAAGCAAGAAAGTGATTTCTAAAGATTTTTATGCCATATTTAATACAAAATATGCTTCAGCTTCAGGGGGCGCCGCCCCCTGACCCCCGCCAGGCTGTTGCCCATGTACCCCACTGGGGGCCCATGGTGAACCCCGAGATCCCCGCCAATCTCCTCTTTTTTTTAAAAAACTGTTTTCATCCCTGAGGTTGATCTGCCCCCAATTTTTAAGTTGTGATTGCAGAACAAAGGTTCTGAACAGAATTCTTCCGCAGTTTTAACATAAACAATCTTGCCTGTCTCTCTATAAGCGTCGAATACATCTCTCCAGAACTTATTTAGTTTATCACTCCGTGGCAGATCGGATCCTAGTTTGTTGATAATTTCTGTTTTTTCATACACCGAAACAAGCACTTTCTTCCATCTATGTTTACTGGATAAGAGCTTACGAATCCAAGTTACTTTTAAAGCATTTATATGCTTCTTTATGTTTGGTATTCCGATTCCTCCCTGTTCTATACTTTTCACAGATGTTTTCCTGTTAATTCTGTCTCTTTTTTGCCCCAAACGAACTTAAATATAAATTTCTGGATTTCATCAATTATATAATCCGGTGGGTTTGGTAATAACATCCATAGATGGGTTAGTTTAGAAAGCATCATAGATTTAAGCACGGCTACTCTGCCAAGAGGCGTTATCTGTCTTTTGAGCCAAGTTTTATACAGTGCTCTAATTTCTGCAAACTTTTCTTCAAGATTCATAATTTCGCATTGTTTTAAGTCACATGTAAACCAGATACCCAAGATCTTAAATTTTGGAGGGTTCCACTTTATGTTCAAATGTGGCATATACTTAACAGGGGAATTTCGTTTACTACCTAGCCAAACTGCGTTTGTTTTTTCTGCGTTTAGTATGAGTCCAGACACTCTTCCAAAATATTCAATAATGCAAATTGATTCCTCAAATAATATTCGATCTCCCTCTAGCAATAGTTCAGTATCATCTGCGTACTGTGATATCTTGTTTTCATTATCGGCTACTTGAATTCCTTTTATATTTTCATTTTGTCTTATCATATTTGCCAAAATCTCAACACACATAACAAATAAATATGGAGAGATTGGGTCACCTTGACGGCATCACCTCTCAATATGGAACCACCCAGCCAATTTCCCATTCACAGACACAGTTGACTTAATATTTGTATAAAATGTTTGTATCCATTGACAGAAGCTTGGACCAAAGCCAAAGGCATGTAATACCTTGAACATAAAATCATAACTTACACTGTCAAATGCTTTTTCAAAATCCAGGCAAAGAAGTAAGCCTGATTTTTTTGATACAATCATTAAATTAAGTATGTCATAGATAAGACGAATATTATCTCCCAAATACCTGTTAGGAATAAACCCAGTCTGA
>CM031595.1:141595331-141675331 GCA_018398815.1 Conus ventricosus | reverse complement strand
ATTTAATTGAATTAAGAACCTCTATTTTTTCATTCCCAAAGAAAAAAATTTCACGCATACTATTTGCCATGAAAGACAACTATTTTTGTTTTCTTTGGATTTACTTCTAATTGCCATTGCATGCAATATATATTAAGCATTAAGTTCTTTTTGCAAAGCTGATTTAGAATTTGCCAGTAAAATTGTATCATCAGCATATAATAATACAAGCAATTTAATAAACTGTTTCAAGTTTTAACTCTTGCGTTAAATCATATTCTAGAGTAGAACAGTTATTGTCAATAAGGAACTGTTGTAGATCATTTAAAAATAATGAAAACAATAAGGGTGAAAGGTTTTCTCCTTGACGAACTCCCTAAACTGCCAAAGAACTCTGATTTTGACCATTTAGAAAAATGCACGATTTTATTTGATCATACATATTGATTACAACGTGCAGAATTTTCCCAGATATGCCTTGACTCAACAGTTTGTGCCATAAAGCATGTCTCCAAATAGAATCAAATGCCTTTCTGTAATCAATAAAAGCACAGTATAATTTTCCATTGTTGATTGCAAACATGTCAATCAATGATTTAAGAACAAAAGCATGGTCAAGCGTTGAATGCATGCGTCTAAAACCTGCTTGGTTTTCTGAAATAAGTCCATTCATTTCAACAAAATAAGTAAGTCTGCTATTTAGAATTGACGTGAATAATTTGCCTACACAACTAACAGTGTTATCCCTGTAGTTATTGCAGTCTTGTTGATCTCCTTTGCCTTTATAGAGTGGTACAATTAACCCTGTCACCCAATCTTCTGGTATAATACCAGAATCCAAAACACGATTAAACAATAAACAATAAACTTTGTCATATAAGGAACACTATTCTTTATATATTCATTCCTTACTAAATCAACTCCTGCTGCTTTATTATTCTTTAAACATTTAATGACTCTTTCAATTTCATCCTCAGTAATTGAGTCATTTAAAATGTCTAGATTGATATTTCCTTCAGATACTTCATTACTAAAAATTATTATCATTACATCCAGTATTTTGATTAAGGGACTGGAAATGATTTTTAAGCTCTTCAAGAGGTATAGGACATGATGAAGCTTTTTTACCTTTAATTTTCCTCCAATAATCCCTTGGATTTCTAGTTTTTAAAGCTCGCAATTCTCTATGCCATTTTCTCGTTGCTCTTCTTTCAGATCGTCTCAAAACATTTTTATATTCTTTGCTTTTAGCAGCAAGATTATTTAGATTAGGCACAGTATTTGAACATTTAACTTTATGCTTTGCTTTAAAGTACTGGCTTCGAGAAACCTTACACTCCTTATCAAACCAGCTTTGATTCTGCCTCGTTGAATATTATTATTGTAAGTATTAGAGTAAGTACCAAATGTATCCTTCGCTGAATCAACAAGAATTGACGAAAACCGCTTATTCATTTCACTGATTGATATTGTGCCTTGCTCAAATAAAGTTACAATTTCATCAACATTGTAATTTGCTAAATGTTCTTTATATTCATTACATCTGTTGTTATCCCATCTTCTAATCTCTGCACCATCATACCTTTGATGCAGAGAGTGTTTAGTACCATTAGGTTCATTGGAAACAAAACAGGTTTTAACTGGAAGAGACAGGCATAATGGGCAATGCACATCAGAGAACAACGCATCAAAAACATCAACTTTAAACTTACTTGCATTTTCCATCAAATATCTAGAACCAATGATATAATCAACAACTGTGCTTCCTTTACATGTGCATGTTCCAATACCAGCATCTGAACCAATTCTTCCGTTTAAAAATGTATATTGACAGTGATTTACATAAATCTAAGAGACGATAACCATAGTTATTAGGCCTCTGCTTATCTTGAGATGATCTTTGACAAGGTTGGAAATATCTTCGCTCATATCATAGAGAACATCGGAGAACACAGACTGAGTGAACTGATTCATATCAATAAAATCATTCATACTTTTGGTATAAGCATTAAAATCGCCCAACAACAAAACATAAACAATCCTTATATTTATCTTGTAATGATAGCAATTCCGTTTCAATCACATCAAACAGTTCAACATTGCTATAAACTGAACTTTCGGGAGGGATGTATACGCCACCAATCAGACAGTCTTTATCATAACCTGACAATGATCTTTTTAATAGACACCAAGCCACACATCCACCAGAATAAGGTAAAATCTCCACACACGTAGATAGCTTGCTTTTGATGGCTATTCCAATACCACCAGAACGTCGATTAGACAGGCATTTTCTGTTAAACAGTTTAATGTCATATCCCCAGTCACTGAAGCAAACACACACATACACACACATACACACACACACACACACACACACACACACACACACACACACACACACACACACACACACACTCACACACAGAGAAAGAGAGAGAGAGAGAGATTGAGAGAGATTGAGAGAGAGAGAGAGAGAGAGAGAGAGAGAGAGAGAGAAATCAGAGAAATGGAAAAATCCCTCCAGAGAATTGATCATAAAAAGAAATTGAAGCAAAAGACAACATAGATATTTTGTTTCAACAGCATACTATTTTCCATTGAAGCAGCACCCTGCAACCTCCATTCACACACAACACACACACACACACACACACACACACACACACACACACACACACACACACACACACACACACACAGAGAGAGAGAGAGAGAGCGAAGAGAGAGAGAGAGAGAGAGAGATCAGAGAAATGGAAAAATCCTCCAGAGAATTGATCATAAAAAGAAATTGAAGCAAAAGACAACATAGATATTCTGTTTCAACAGCATACTATTTTCCATTGAAGTAGCACCCTGCAACCTCCATTCACACACACACACACACACACACACACACACACACACACACACACACACAGAGAGGAGAGAGAGAGAGAGAGAGAGAGAGAGAGCACACACACACACACACACACACACACACACACACCACACGCACACACAGACACGCACACACCATCTACCATTTCAAAGCATCAAAAACCAACAATACCAGGCTCATACAGAACAGAACCTGGCGACAACTGTAGGGAAAAGGCGTGACAGTAAGGAACGGACACAGTTGTTATATAAATGAAATGTTCATTCGTTCATTCCTCCCCCAACCGCGTTACCACAGTCATCATTGCCTTCCCCTCCTCAGGAACCCCTTCTTTCCTACCACAACATCAGTTTGTATAGTCACATGAATAGAGGGGGGAAAAGCTCTACGCACTTCTTACACAAAAATACACAGATTCCCAGCTTCATAACGATAATACATACACAAATGATCACAGTAATGACACCAATTACAACAGCAGCAATAATTATAATTATCATCGCCGCCATCATTACAATCATTATCATCATCTCCAATGTCAACACAAACATAGTAACCATCATGATAGATTTTCACTCCTGCCATTTCTCATGCATCCCCGATTATGATCTATGAACAATGACAATTACAGATTTGGACCTTCACTGACATAATCATTTCAAGATATGACTCACTTGTTGAAAGTATCCTAATGATCAATGTACACAACGAGGAAACTTTCATAGACCCGCAATACGAGGTGTGTGCTTTTGTGTGTGCGCGCGCGCACGTTTTTTTTTTTTTTTTTTTTTTAAATCAGAAAAAGAGAGAAAAGTAAAAAAGAGACAGAGAGAGATGGGGGAGGGGGGGGGGGGGGGCGTGTCCTGTAAGGAAACAGGCCCCAACGCGCAGATCTCTCTGCCGCCTGCCCTTTAGTAATCACATACCGTAACCCCTTGTAGTGACCTTACGCTATATAAAAAAAAAAGACCAAATTTCTTTCGTAAGCTCACGGTTCTCTTAAAAAGAGGGAAGCGGGGAACAATGCAGGAAGGCACAAATAATGAAAAAGAGGGTGTGTGACCAGGGAGGGCGGAAGGGGCATGAACTTATCACATACTAAGAATGCACACCAGAGAATTCATGCCGTACTCCAAACATCTCGATGTGGCTGTGCATATACACTGCCAGCATCTAAGCAGAATGAAATCATATTATCATGTGATGAGAAAAAGCGTACAATCCTCCGATTTCCAGGGGGCAAAATTGGGGAGGGGGTGGGAAGGGAGGGGCAGTGAGGCGGAAGGGTGAGGGCAAATCCCGTTTTCAAAATATATGCACCTTCAGGATATTTACAAATAGCAACATATCACACGTACACACGGACACATCCTAGCTTTATGAACACACATACACACACGAAGAGAGAGATGAGAGAGGAGAGAGAGAGAGAGAGAGAGAGAGAGAGAGAGAGAGAAGGGGAGAGAGAGAGAGAGATGAGAGAGAGAGAGAGAGAGAGAGAGAGAGATATATATATATATATATATATATATATATATATATATATATATATATATATATATATACACAAATCATACACAGAAGCATGAAGACACAACCACACAAACATACACTACAAATGTAACACGCGCGAGCTGGCGCTCCAATAGATCCCCTCCCTTCTCCCCTCACGCGCCCGCGCGCTCATACGCATGCACGGAAGCACATACATCGCACACATACACACCTACACATACAAGTACATATACTAACATGCATCCTATTATTGCCGGCACATCTCTTCAACTTTAAGCTCACAAAGAACAGCATTGTCTCTTGGATTTCGCGAAATCAGCATGCAAACAATATGATCAAAGTAAAAGTAGCAAAAATGTGAACATTTTCGGCAGAATGAAAACACAAAACTTAACTTTAGCGCTGCATTCTATTAGAATTACATTTATTTTACATGATCTCTCCCATGTAATGATGAAAAAGAATAATATAAACAAACAAAAAATACTTATCTCAAACACTGCATCCACATATCAAAATCCAACAGGCATTTCCTTGCGGAAAATCTCGTCAATGTTGTCCCCATATTTCAGCCTCACAGTTTTATTGTTTTTAAGCTTAGCAAACACTTTTCCTTGCGAGGACCAGGTGGCAAGGGTGTATGAGTGTCTGTAGGCCTCCCTTGACATCTTGTAGTTGGCAGGTGTGAGATCTTCATCTACAGAAACACCCTTATTCTTTAGTTTTTTCCTGTTTGCAAGGACACTGTCTTTTAATTTTCTTGACATAAAGCGCACAATGATGGGTCTTTTTCTCCCGACACGACTGGACCAGTCCGGTGCGCCACCTCAAGGTCCCCTCCGTCGTTGTGACGCCGATCAGGTCGGAGAATATTCGGCAGCATGTCCTGGCACAGTCCTCAGTCGTCTCGCCTTCCTTATCTGCCACGTTGTACACCCGCAGGTTCCATCGCCGGTCATACTGCTGCTGGTCGTTCAGGTCACTGAGTACTTGCACGGTGCGCTGTTCTTGCTTCCGTAGTCTGTCTTTGAGCTCGAATTTTCTGCTTTCACAGAAGCTATCTCGTTCTACAGATCATCCGTCTCCCTCTGTACTTCGTAAACCTTCCCTTCCAGTACCTCCACTTTGGTCGTAAGACTGGCTACTAGTTTCTCCATCTTCTTGTATTCTTTAATGTCTCCTTTGTTGCTAGAGTTCGATACTGTTCTTTCAACTCTTCGATTGCCGCCTGCATCGCCATGATGTTCTCGTCCTCCTCTTCAAAAGACTCTGATACTACACCAGTAACTGTCTTTTTGTCCTGTTTAATTTTTTCAAACGATGGACTACACTCTTTGCTAGACAACACAGAGGTTCGCCTTGTTGTTTTTGCCGGAGGAAGGATTACTCTTTCGCATAGTCCACTTTCTGCAGGTCGCAACAAGAAGAAGATAACCGTTAGGCTAACACAGGGCGCGCACACCTGTTGACATTCTCGTGCCTGGTTCAACTGCCTACTCGCACGTGAACTTCATTTCACCGTCCGTTCTTTTCACTGCCCTTGACACCGGCTCGCTACATTGCGTTGATCAACATGACGAAATAAACGTATCAATGTTTTACACACCACTACATCACAAATCTGCACAAAAATTATATCGTCAGTGTAGGCACATGATTGGGAGTCACGTCCAAGGGAAATGGAATTAATTAACACGGCGTAAGTAACATAATAAACCTTTTTTTGCAGAGCACAGTATCGTGTCAATTATCATGACGGTGAACAGATCTCAGTAAGTGGGCGTCTCGTTAGTCTCCCAACCATTTGGCCATGGTCCAACGCCTCGCGTTGCAATAATTCGGTCAAGCCCTCACTATCGTTGTTTACTCGTGATTGTCTGGGTCTTCTTCATCTGTATTAGGAACAACTGACTGTCTATTCAATATTCCAGCACTTGATCTGTGGTAAATGTACGGCAAGGTCGAGTACATAAAGTGCTTGGTGGTGACGTCATAGTGAATGGAAAAACAATCGAATAAAGTCGATAAAACGCTGAACTGAATAGTGTTCTGACAAAGCAAATGGCTGTGAGCACCGGCCAGACCATCCCCCACAGAGATGGGATTTTTCCGCCGATTGGCGGATTTCCGTCTTTTTGATGGCCCCAGGGGTCGTTTTTGAGATCAGTGTAAATCCATTGAGAAAATTGGGGGGGGGGGGGGGGGGGGGGGGGTAGAGGTAGGTTTGTGATGAAGTTAAATGTACGGCGAGAGGTCGATCGATATTGTGTTCTCAATTGATCCGTTCGCAAATGGATGTTTCCGGTTTCTGCTTGGGCCGGTCGAGACTGCTGTCTTTGTTTTCATTCTGCGGTTAACCGAAACCATCAAAGCGGAAGTTGATGTTTGAGAACGCGGCAAACTGTTTGCGAATATTTTTCCTGACGCCCTTTTCTTTCGGTTTGACGAGAGTGGCGAAAACCAGAATGTTTCGTCAGATAGCAGAAAGCGAGAAAGTTCTTGCGAAGCAAGTCGATGCTTCAGTTAAAAACAAATGGACTTGGAAGTGGTTGGAGGAGGAAGTGAGCGCAAAAGTGATGCTGACCAGTTCCAAAGGCGCCGTCAGCCACAGTGTGATTCTCAGACTGAAAGACTTTATGAGGAAAATTACCTATCCAGGACAAGCAGTCTGCACATGGTGTAATGACGCGATCAAGTATGGCTCACGGGGCAAGTCAGCATTGATCAACCACGTTCTTGCTGAAAAGCACCTAGCAAGAGTGAAAGATCGTCTTACAAACGAGACTCTTGGATCGTTTGGAGCATCGGCGAGTCTACCCACCACCCCACTCCCACCCCGTCTCTCTCTCTCTCTCTCTCTCTCTCTCTCTCTCTCTCTCTCTCTCTCTCTCTCTCTGTGTGTGAAGAGTAATGCTATTGTTTTGTTGAAGTAATGATATTAATAATATTGCAGGTTTTCTCCAGATAGATATGATGAATCTGTAGAAACCCCCCCCCCCCCTTTTTTTTTTTTTTCTTCTTCTTCTTGATGTAATGCCCACAGTCATCAAGCTGATTATTTTGCAATGAAGGTTCTCTTTGAAAAAACAGGTTACATCAATGTCACAGTATACACAATTGTGTTGTCAATATTTTACGTAGGCCTAATAATAGCATACAACAAACTATTTTTAGTGAGAGAGAGATCAAAACAAAAAAATTGCAAGGGTGTTATTGACATTCTACAGACAAGCAAACAAAACATAAGTAAACAAACAGACGATAGTACGGAAAAAGTAATAGTAGTAGTAGTAGTAATAATAATAAGAATAATGTTTTTTACCTATACCAACGCGTCACAAAAATCTTTTCTTTTCTGGTATAGATATCATGGGGGGAAAAATCAGTTACACACATTCATACAAACGAGCAGACCGCAGATATGCATGCATACTTATACTCTGGTGACTAGATTTAGCAAGTGACATCATTAATGTTGAGGAGTATCAGAAGTGTGAAAGTGTTTTTTTTCTTATTGTAATAGAGATGGATCAAGTTGAAAAAGAAAAAAAAACTGCTTGTGGGCACACAATGAGTTAAACCTTCACAATTTGCACACTTTGAATATGATCCTTAGTCAACTCTCACTTATATTATTCTATAAAGGAATCAGAATCCTCCGTGGTATTTTGAAGGACAACTATAAGAAATTATTTGATTGGTGTTCAGGTAAACTTTTTTAATAAGTATTTTGAAGGATGGCTATTACTATTAGAAACTAAACTGCTCGCTGAAATGTGGTGATGTGAAGGACAGTAATGAGAAACTGACTTGCGACTGCTGGAAAATTGTGTGACTATTAGCAACTGGAAAATCACCAATCCTGTGTCAATGGTCTTCATGATTTCCTGACAGACATCAATGGCGAAGGTGAGAAAGTCTTTTTTTTTGTAGGATCAAGGTTATTAATACTTTTGAATATTTGGTGTCTCAGATGCTGATTTTTGCAGGTTAAATTCTAAAAAATCTTCAGCTTCAGGGGGCTTCGCCCCTGACCCCACCAGGGGCCTTGCCCCTGGACCCCACCGGGGGCCTTCAGCGGCCCCGGACCCCCGCCACTTTTTTTCCTCCTTTTTCACATTATGAGAATCCCATCTCTGAGATGCATGGGTGAAACCACACGTCCGGAAAATCCGGAATCCGGATTTCGTATTGGTCGTTTGTCCGGAAATCCGGACATCGGCGTTCGTTGTGGTCGATTTTCCTTTTTTGGGTAGTTTTCGGTGAAGCTGCGTTCTTGAACAACTCGCGCATGCGCCGTCCAAGTTGTTGCAAAACTTGTCTTCCGATTTGCGCCATTTTCACGATAGCCTACAGCGTGTTCACGTCGCAACGATCTTCTTCACGTCGGAACGATCCCGTCGACCTAGATCTAGTCTGAATCTGCGGCACTTCATTCTCTTCTTTGAGCACGATGCCGTTTGTGGCTGTGAATGAAGACATGTCGCTGATCGATGCTTCTGTCCCAACAAATGGTCTTGGCGATGGCTGGACGAAAGAGGTCCGGACAATGATGGCGAAATGGGAAAGGGCGACACATTTCTGACTTGGTGCCGCAAAACCACAGCTGCTGGCGTTGCCCGGTGCATCGTCTGCTTGCAGGACATCAAGTATGGAAGCTCTGGCATAACGGCACTCAAAAAGCATGTCAAATACAAAAAAGCAGCAGCAGGCAAAATGACTGGTCAGGCAATCCAAAGGCATCACAGTCAGGTGCAGAGGTCAGGTGAGACGAAAGGCCAATGTGCGGCCAAGAGTCAAGCCACAAGTGCACAATGCAGACTCTGTTCCACTTCCAGCCTCTGATAACCAGCCAGATGTCATTGCCAGCCATCCAGAACAGGCCAGTCCAACATCCACAGTTGAGCCACCAGCCCAGAGACGTGACATCGCTCTACCTACTAACCACCAGCCAGTGGTTAGTACCTCTTGTCCAATACCAGCTGCAGATCCAGATCCCACTGCAGATGAACATAGACGGATGCTCCTGAAAAGGAAGGCTTGTGTTCAGAGCACCATTAGAAAGTTTTTTAAGTAGGTATAAGAGGACACGTGCTTCAAAGACTTAAATGAGCTGTGTATACTACATTGGACATATGAATGTATAGACTTCCAGGATACCTTGCTTGAGCATCTGGGCTTGGACACTTTCTGCAAGGTTTTGTGTTAATATGTGCTGTATGGACTCCTTCATGAATGTGATCATGTGGGCTATAAGAATACTGTTCTTGGACATCTGCGTTGTAAAGATTATTTGAACACCTGTGGGTTTGTTTGTTTTTTGGATAGTGGGCTTTTTCAATTTTGTAGGCCTAACTGCTCAGTGATGAACATCTGGACACCTGCTGCTGCTGGATAATGCTGAATACATTCCTTGGACAAGTAATGCACCAGTCTGTAAGTAAATTCTGCATAACATACAAAATTATGCTGGTTTAGTGATTTTTATTATTCTTTATGATTCACAAGTTTTCTTTTCATTTTTTTTTTTTTTTTTTTTTTTTTTGGGGGGGGGGGGGGGCAGCATAAATTACTCTGGGACACATTAGTCTTATTTCACTTATAAAAACATGCTGAAAGTACCTCAAAATGGTCTGATTTTAATAACGAAAATGTAAAAATGCTTCAGCTTCAGGGGGCTTCGCCCTCTGACCCCAACAAGGGGCTCTGCCCTTGACCCCGCCAGGGGGCCTCCCGGCCCCCTGGACCCCCACCTTTCAGAATTTTCAATTTTCCCAGGTTTCACCCATGATGATGTTTATTGCAGGCTTTTTATCTCATGAACTAGGATCGTGAGAGTATCGGGAGTTAGGTCACCCTACTTAGTCGCCAAATGGCGCCTTCAGCGCTCAGCCCTGTCATCGCCAAAGGGCGTCTATGGTGGTGAAAGGGTTAATATACTGATCAGCTACATTATACACTGCTCAGCCACATTGATTTGTACACTGCTCAGCCATGTTACTTTATATACTGCTCAGCCATATCATTTTATACACTGATTATCCACTCATTGTAGGTTGCTGTTGCTGATTGGAAGTGTGTAGTTCTCTTTCGTGTGTTGTCATTAGTGTATGCACATAGATGTTCACTTTGTGAGTAAAAGTGGAGTGGTTCACATGAATGTGTTGATTTTCTGTATGTTCATGTTGAAAAGGATGTACTGTGTATCTGATGAGTGATGTGGTTTTGTGTATGCATGTTTTACAAGCAGAGATAGCAGTGATTGAAATGAGAGAAAATTCCTTTCACTGGTCGATAGTCGTATTGGTTTTGTTCTGTGATCTCAATGAAAGCTAAACATCAGTTTCATCAAGAGGTCACCTGACTTGTGTGATTGCAGGCAAAGAAACAGCAGGATTTTGAGCAGGCTCAGAAGTGCTCTGATCAGCACCAGGAAAATATTCAGGCTCAGTTGTCTGCCATTGGAAAGGTCAGTGCTTGATGTCTGTGAGTGACACTTACGATGAAGTGTCTTCAGAAGTTTGGTGCTTGGTTTTGGTATGTTTGACACTTCGCATATGACACTTGTGATATCACTGCCTGCAGAAAGGTGTTGTGTGTGTGTGTGTGTGTTTAGTATGACTCTTCTGGGAAAGTGCCGACAAGAAAGGTCTGTGCTTGTTTCTTGTGTGTGGTAATTCTGTTAAAGCGCCACTATGCTTGTGACATTCTGTTAAAGCGGTTTCTCAAAGGCCATTGTTTTGTATATTTTGTTAGAAAAGTCAGTGTTTTTTCTGATGTGTTTCACTTCTGTTGAAGTGTGGTGACAGCCCTGATGTGGCCTTTGCGGTCGGCTGGGCTATAAGCAACATTATCTTATCTTATCTTACTGTCACTGGAAAGGTCAGTTTTCAGACATGAAGTTACACTTTGGACAGAAATACCACAGACTGACCTGCCGCTGTGGTGAAGTGGTTAGCATTGCAGACTCTTGGCTGGGAGGTTGTGGCTTTGATTCTCATCAGAGCCATTTCTCAGCGGGATTTTTCTGCCCCGACCGGCTCTCCTACCCAGAGTTGAGTTTGCTACAGGGTCATTTGGGAAGACTGGGATCGCACAGTCGAGTTTCATCCACTTAATGGATGCATCTGTGAGATTGTCGCTCAGATTTCTTGACCATCACTGCAGGTGTCTGTATCTTTAGGGCCTGGTTGACGCTGAGATACATTATGAAAATAAGCGTAGAGTATAACCCTGTCATGCAGTCTCAGACCAGAAGGGAAATCCATAGCATGATTTTCATCATCCTCATCCTCATCGATCAGCATAAATTAAAAAAAGTCTCAAAATTGTGTGGCCCTTCATGCCCTGCTCTCATGTTGACTTCAATTTCTGTTGCCTCCATGTCTATTGGTTTGACTCCGCCAGGGGAGAGGATGTCAGCAAGTTCATGGGGACTGTCTTAGGATGGACATGGTGATGCTGTCCGGAGGGAGCTCACTCATGCTGGCTCTGTGACTAAGCAGATATTGTTGTCAGTAGGGAGCTTAGTAGGGGGTGTGCTGTGTATGTTGGATCAGAACAGGCACCACTGAACACCACCGAAGTGACTCGGCAGCAGTGCAGTGTCTCCTGTGGTGGGTTGCCTCTTGACGACTTGACATTGACTGCTCCCTGTGGACTGACGGTGCTGGGGCTATGGCGAGCCGGCTGGGCTGTAGCTGTGAACTGGGGTTTGGAATGAGCGGCATAGGTACAATACCACTGAGGTGGCACACAAGATGAGACAGCAGAAGAAAAAAAACCCAACCCAGCCGTTTTAGATTTTGTATATGGAGAAGTTGATAGTTTTGAGCAGCTTGGGAGTAACCACTTATAGGGCTCTGACTTGAGGAAAACGAAATGGTGATCTGTGCATTGTGTGTATATGTGTTTGTCACAGAGCCTGTCCCTTACACCAGAGGAAGAAAGAGGCGATTGTGACCTTGACCTGATCAGACAGATGAAGATGTACCGCGCCTCTCTACAGCAGGAGATAGCAGTCAGGAATGTGGTATGTGCCTGCAAATGTGTGTGCCTGTGTGTTTGTTAGAATTATGTACAGGGCATGTAATAAGATTGAGTGCCAGTATATCAAGAATTTAATTTAGACTGAATAAATAGGAATTGAGTGTCATTATCCAACAGTGTGTACATTTATAAGGAGCTGAAAAGATGGTATGCATGTCAAAATTGGGATAGAACATATATATGATAAATGAATGTATACATAGGCTCAAGTTTTCCCAAATAACCTGTATGGAAATGACATTTAGTGTTATCCTCCACAGGCAGATCAGTGCTTTATTGATAGTGGTGGATGCACAGATTGGTAGTTGAAAAGTCAAATGAAATTGTTTCAATGAGTATTTTAAAGTTACAAAATCGATATACGGTGCAGTGATTGAACTGTGGTTTGAAGCTTGAAGTTGGTGTTAGTTGGGAGTATGTCAACAAGTTTACCAATAAAAACGTAGTTTGGTAATATGTTTTGATACAAGGTTCAAAGATTAACCAGTGAGAATTCAGTTTGGTGACACTTGTCAGGAGGACTCTCAGGAGGGCAGTTTCCTAGCCTCTCTGGTCAAAGCCGTCCACCAGGACCTCAAAGCGGAGATCCTGTGCCTGAACAAGCTGATGCACCTGCAGACGGAGTTCACTACGATGCGGGACAGCATCAGGCCCTGGCTGGACAACGCACCCTCCCTTGATGTACTGCTGGAGAACCGACAGACACTGCGCTCCCTCAAGTCTAAACTGAGGCACAAACTGGCTGATAAACATGATGCTGAGGAGGTGAGGGAGGGTGTGGATGTGTGTGTGTGTGTACATATATATGTGTGTGTGTGTGTGTGTGTGTGTGTGTGTGTGTGTGTGTGTGTGTGTGTGTGTGTGTGTGTACATATGTGTGTGTGTGTGTGTGTATGTGTGTGTGTGTGTGTGTGTGTGTGTGTGTGTACATATGTGTGTGTGTGTGTGTGTGTGTGTGTAGGTGTGTGTGTGTGTGTGTAGGTAGAAGTGTGTGTGTGTGTGTAGGTAGGAGTGTGTGTGTGTGTGTGTGCGCGCGCGCGTGTGTGCATGTAGGTGTGTGTGTGTGTGTGAAGATATGTGCATAGTCTGCGATACATGTTTGATAGTATTGCAGCAGATTTTTGGTTTAGATATTTAGATACATTTACCAGATGTCACAAGTTTGTATCCAGTTTAGTTAGTTACGACCATCAAATGTTACAAGCTTACATCCAGCCTAGTTTCAGCACTGGTTGTGGACTGACCCATACTACACCATATTTGCTATTTTTTAGGGGAAAAAAAGGGGGATGGAAGGGATTGAAATGGGAGGGTCAGGATGAGAAAGAAGGGGAGTTTGGATGTGGTATTTTCTGCCTGTTCAGTACATGTGTCTCTTTGTCACGTGTGACTGCTTGTGGATTTCCAGACTCCCTCATTCAGTGGGTTTCGCTGATTTTCTTATGATCCGATGTTTGTAGTGACTTGTTCCATCTTGCATCTAGGTGGTGTTAAATGAAGGTCAAGATCCGTCTCTCTCTTTCAGGGGGGATGTTTCTTTGATTCCTTTGTTCCACATTGTTTGTTTTGAAACTAATAGGAGACTCTTGTCAGACAGCTGTAGCACATAATCAGTGATAGTGAGGACAAATGACCTTATACAGTTGAAACAACTGTACAGTTCAGACGTTTATTTCACTAACAAGGTGTTTTGAGTAAGACATACTAAATTGAGTGATAAATTTTCTAGAATGCTGGACAATCTATTACAAAAAAAACGCTGGCTAGTCCAGATTGCACCGCATTCTGTATAGAAATCTAGTAGTGGATGTAGTTTTTAATGTTCATGTGTCTGTGAATTGCTGATCGTTGCGACTGAGTGTTATGGCCACCACCTACACCATCCATGACAACTCACCTCATCTGGGTCATCCAAGTCATTGTCATCGTATGTTTGAATTGACTTAAGTCATATCAGTGTATTCTTCATAAATGTCTGTGTCATCCTTATCAATTTTATGCCATAGGGGCCACTAAATCGTTAACGGACATGTTAAATTTACCCTTTCTATCACTATCACTTAGTACTGCAGGTAGTCACACTCAACATAACAACAACAACAAAAATCTTATAAACCTTTATTAGCGTGGTGTAGAGGCACTGCAGGTGGCATTGAATTGAAGTAGCTTGGTTGAAACCTTGCATCTTAATGCTTCAGTTTGCCTAAAAAAAAATAGTATGGCTACAGAAAGTAGACTTACAAGTAATGTGTGATGTGTGTATGTGTTCAGAATGAGAGAGAGAAGAAGTGGAGGAAATCCAAAAGGAGGTGGAAGACATTCAGACAGAAATCCACAATACGCTGATGGTGGAGGAGAAGCAACTGGTGAGTAACGGCCAGATTTGACAACTGCTGAATTTTCATCTTGGCATTTTACATTGGGCATCAGAACACTTCATTGCTATGTTCACAGTGAAAACGCTAAGCTGAAGAAGCAAAAATTGCAGGATTTTTTTTCTTCTTCCGAACCTTCCTGCATTCGCACGCCCTCTCCAGCCCCTTGTTCAACTCCCGCACTGCTCCTGTGGTGTCTGTTTCTCTCTCTCTCTCTTTCTCTCTCTCTCTCCCTCTTCACTCTCTTTCTCTCTCTCTCTCTCTCTCCCTCTCTCTCTTTCTCTCTCTCACTCGGTACTTTTCTGTTTCTCTCCACCCTCTTCCCTCAGCTGGTGCTACAGCTCATGAAAACAAAGGTAGGAATGAATTTGAAAGAAAGCTGGGGATGGTTTACTCTTAAGTAGAGGATTGTTGGCAGACTGCATGGATAGATAAAGCAAGAGATGTGATGTGCTGGTGGTAGACCAGGGCAGGGGGAGTAGGGGGCTGTCTTGAATAGTGGAGAGAATCGTTTTGCCAGGGAAGTAAGTTTGGAATAAATTGGAACTTTGTGGCAGTGAAATTGTTTTGATCATGTACAGTTCACTGAAATTATGTTTGGTTATCTTGTGAATCACGCATAGATATACATTTTTTTTTGGGGGGGGGGGGGGGGGGGGTAATTTGCAGGTGCAAGACATTTGGCCAAAAACAGTATTTTCTTTTCATCTACCTTTATAGTTTGTTTTTTGACGTGGTTCACACACCACAACACAAGCACACACAGCATGGTTGTGAAAGAGACTTCCTGGAGAATGCCACGGTGACCTTTGATATAGCTTCTGAAACCACAGACGGTTATTCTTGACCAGTGCAGCTCTGTGACTCTTATGTAACAGATAGCTGTGAGAGGTAGATGGTTCCACATCTTATTACCGTGACACTTATGTAACACATAGCTGTGAGAGGTAGATGGTTCCACATCTTATTACTGTGACACTTATGTAACAGATAGCTGTGAGAGGTAGACTGGTTCCACATCATATTACTGTGACTTATGTAACAGATAGCTGTGAGGTAGACTGGTTCCACATCATATTACTGTGACTCTTATGTAACAGATAGCTGTGAGAGGTAGACTGGTTCCACATCATGTTACTGTGACTTATGTACATCATATTACTGTGACTTATGTAACAGATAGCTGTGAGAGGTAGACTGGTTCCACATCATGTTACTGTGACTTATGTACATCATATTACTGTGACTTATGTAACAGATAGCTGTGAGAGGTAGACTGGTTCCACATTATATTATTCTTGTCCAGGCTTTCTTTCCGCCTTCTGTTACCCACCTTCCCCTTCCCTCTTTCCCTCCTTCCACCCTGTGCCCCCTTTTACTCTTCATTTGACTGTCCTGTTGACCCGCTTGGACATGCATCATCGCCCCTTCATTTTTTTCAGGAAGGCACAGTGGCGGCAGTGTAGCTTTGGTTGGACTGCTTTCTCTTCCTCCTCTCCATTCTGCTGGATGTCTGTCTCTTGTCAGTTACTATGTTCCCTCTCTGTCCCCTCTCTGTGAGTGTGTTTACATCTCGCTCTCAGCACTCTTGTGTGCACATGCGTCAGCCATATGTTAAGTCATATGTTCCTGGGCTGTTGCTCTCGGAAACAGTTTCGTTACTGGCAGTGTGTGTGTGTGTGTGTGATTCTCTCAACTGTAACAGTGCCATTGAAAACCACTTTGTTACATTTTATTCAAAATTATGATGTTATTTTCTGTCAGTATGTGTGTGTATTTTCCATTCATGAACGCATTTAAGGAGTTATTTATATGTGTTGGTGAATAACGTCTCTTCATATTTGTAACGATGCATAATGTCCTGTTCTGCATTATGTTGATGAATAATGTCATTAATGTGTTGATGAATAATATTCCTTCCATTTAGGTTTCTAGTACATAAGACATACAAATGTAAACTGAGGTGATAGTTCTGCCTAAAATTCCAGTGCGTCTGATGTTTTGGCTAAGTTGATTTTTTGTTAATAATCAGAGTGTGTGTCCTGTGTTCTAAGATATTTTGTTGTCCAAGTATTAAAGTAAATTTTTTTCTTATCAAGGGACATTTGGGAAAACAATACATGCAATGGACAGTGGTCATCTTAAAAGTAACAAATACAGGGTTTGTACGCACCTTGAACCTTCATGAATTCTGAGAGCGAATTTCAAGGCCTTGAAAACCCTTGAAAATCAATAAAATGGGGTTCTGTTGACCAAACCTCCTTGAAAACCTTTGAAAATCAAGCCATCAGCTCCAGAAATGTTTAATGTGGCGAAAAGAAACGGCAGTTCGATTTTTCTGCATTCAGGTTGATGAAAAATTATATAAAAACAAATTTTTACAACATTGTCAAGATCCCGGTTTGTAGTCTGCTATTTAACCAAGGGAGATCGTTTGTAACTTCATCAATTTTTGTGCATGTGTTGTAGTCATGAATGAAAATACAACAACCTTGAAAACTCCTTGAATTTTGTTCTTGGGAGTCTTTAGAAACCCTGCAAGTATCCATCCATCAGCTCTCTTGAACAGTAACTAAACTAATCGTAGTGTCATAGAAAAAAAGAAGAAGAAAACATGTAAACTGCATTGATGTAAAGGAAATATTTTCATCTGTGACTGATTACAGTCTACAGAGCAAAACATTGATTTAAAGGAAAGATCTTTATCTGTGACTCATTACAGTCTATAGATGAATGTTATGGATAAAACTTTCTTTTGAATTAGAAAGATTTGATTTCTGCTCAGTGTATACATTTCTGAAGTTTATTTATGTTTTTTTAAAAAAAGTTTTAGGGGGTTTGTTAATATCTTCTTGAGTCTATCTGAAAATTTTGTTACTTAGATTTATGTTTTATTTATATTCATAAAAGACCTTATTGTTGGTACAAAGTTTGGTCGAGTGTTTCAGCTGTTTCTGTGTTCTTCTTCTTATTTCTTCTGGAATTCATTAACTTACTGACGTGGATTGGAAGCAAGAATAGGGGGATGATATGTAGTGTAACAACAGAAAATAAACTGAACGAAAGCACAGAAAACTAGAGCAAGAGACCAGACATGGAGAATTATGACTGCTGCTTTGGGTTTTCAGGAGGAGCTGGCTACATTGGTGGACCAGCATTTCCCAGAATTCCTGAAACTTCATCCTGACAGTGGCTTGGATCTACAGCTGGTCAGTGTGAATATCCTTCTAACTTTCCCTGTTTCTATGCTTTGCCGTTAGGGTGATCTGTCTCTGTCTTTCTTGGTCTTTTCTTTGCATCTGTTCATGTTTTTCCAGTTCTGTACCTTTGTTTCCTTCTGTCTTGCTGTCCATCTGGTTGCCCCTTCTCTGTCTGCTTCAACTAGTTTCTGAATTTCGTAAGTACAAGATATTGCGCATTTGTTGTCATTGCGTATCTGAAAGTATATCGTAATTGCAGCATATCACATGCAATACTATCATTTCAGAAACACACAACAATATTGCTCTTATCACATGAAATACTAATTTCAGAAACAAATACTTTACTAAACTGACCTGTGGAATGTTGTGATTTCAGTGTTGTTCTTGTCCTCTCTAACTAATAACATGTCACCACTGAATACTATGCTGCAGAAGTACAGAGGTTTCGTGAAGAGTCAACATGAAATCAGCCACTACAACCTCACACCAATCCCAGGAGCCAATGGGAGACTGTTCTTCTCCAAATTTGCTTCAAAAGACATCATAGTCAGGGTAAGTTTGCATGCAAAGATTTTGTGAGGGTACATTTGTTTCAAAAAGGCGTCATTGGTAATAAATTTGCCTCTAAGCACATTGTAAGGGTATGTTCGACATGGTTTTGAGTGGAAGTTTTTCAGTGTGACTGTTTCATCACTAAAGATACCATTCTTAAGATAAAGGCTTGAAGATGTTTTTGAGGTAAGTTTGCTTCAGAAGACATAATCATTGTTAGGAAAATGTTGCCCCAAAATATTGTTAGGATACCACTAATAACATCATTTACAAATAAAGGTTACCTTTGTTAACATCCGTGTGATGATAGGTGTGTTTCTAAAGACATAATTGTAAAGGTAATGAAGAGTTTGAATCAGAAGATGTTATTGTAAATGTAAGTGGGCATCTAAAGACAAACAGAATTGCACCTTTTGGCTTTCTTTATTTTCTTTCTGCTCTGTAGCTTTTGTGACTTCGTCTGAGATACAAGAGAATGATATGGACAGAATGTGAGTCAGTGTATACAGACATGGTATGCATGGTGTGAGGATAATGTGTTTGTATGCATGTATGTACGTGCAGGGTGAGAAAACTGTGTGTATCGGTGTGCATGGATAATGTGGAGATAATGTGTGTCATTGTGTAATGCAATGATGTGTCGGTACATGATATGAAATGTTTGTCACTGTGTGAGGTAAAGAAGATGTGAGTTGATACAGACAGACAGTATCCTGAGGTGATATATGAGAACATGTGGTGTTCACAGGAATGTCTACTGTCAGATGGCCACCATTTAGGTCAGGAGGAATTCCTGACTCAGCTAATGACGTACACTGACATTTCCCATCCTGCACTGCTGGCGCCCACCTCAGTCTTTTTCGATAAGGTATCCTTGGTCTATATCAGACCTTTGATTGGGTTTATTGTTTGTGTGTGCACAGCGTCTTTGACAGAGCAAGAGATCAAGTTGTGTTGCTCACCTGTTCATACTGATATCAGTTCAGATGTTCTTGTGTGTTGCTCACCTGTTCATACTGATATCAGTTCAGATGTTCTTGTGTGTTGCTCACCTGTTCATACTGATATCAGTTCAGATGTTCTTGTGTGTTGCTCACTGTTCATACTGATATCAGTTCAGATGTTCTTGTGTGTTGCTCACCTGTTCATACTGATATCAGTTCAGATGTTCTTGTGTGTTGCTCACTGTTCATATGATATCAATTTAGATGTTCATATCAAGGCAAGCTGCAGACTGTCCTGCTTTTATATAGCGACATTAGATACCCAAATTCTCCAGCTCATGCCTCTGTGCTATAGTGAAGTCGGTTTATTTGTCATTTTAGAATATGTTGTAGGTCCATGTTTTAAAATTATGCTTGCACACAAGTTCTCATAGATATATATGCAGGCACAAACACAAACAATTTGGAAGCTAGATTCTGATTGCAATGGATACGTTTTCAGATCTTCTTTGAACATGTATAATAAAATCATTTTGTTCATAGGAAATTTATTGACAGAAATCTGTGTTTCTCTTGATGGAATCTACCATAGGTATGGGATATCTGATGTTGGTTTCACCAATCTTTTCTGTCCCAAGTTCCCTTCCCTCTCGTTCGTCCTCCTCCCCCGTCCTCCTCCCCCTTCCCCACAGTTTTTCCTTGCTTCCTTCTGTGCGCCGCCCCACACTTCTCTCCTTTCTCTTTTCTCTCCTAACAGTCTTCTGTGCGCCGCCCCACACTTCTCTCCTTTCTCTTTTCTCTCCTAACAGTCTTCTGAGCCATTGGACTGCCAAAGAGCTTGCCATTTGATGTGTGAAGTCTTTTTTTTTTCAGAAAAACCGACATGCATATGTATGTGTGGAGAAAGGGGAGGGAGACATCCTGGCCAGCTGTGTTCAGTATAACTCCATCAGTCTGGGGGTGAGTTAGTGCAAAACATTTGCTATCCTTAGATGGCTGCATCGGTACTGCGACGGCCTTGGGCCCAATTTTTAATCATCAGCGCTCTCCCACTCTCTTTGACAAGCAGAAATTATTGGACAGAACTTAGAATTTGTTATGATGCACACGCTATCTTAGGTTTTAAGAACTACACCTGGCGCTAGCTTGACCATTCAGTTAGATCATTCATGTCGACTGAAGAAAATGTACTTTTCCCTCCGAGAGATTTTTGTTTTGAGGCTGGTCAGGGGTCACTCTTTTCCCAAACAAAATGATGGGTACCGAGGCAGTACTCACTTTTAAAGGTTTGATCAAGAAATGAATGAAGGATCCAACCTTGTTTGATTTATTTGTTTGTATGTTAATGCGCATAGTTGTAGCCAGTTTCTTCTCATGGGCAAGGATGAACAAAAGCCCAGCAGTGATTGATATCAGAGTCAATTAGTAGTGTGCTTTGCACTGTCTTCTTTATCTGGCCTCTGCCACATTGGCTTGAAAGTGGAGCTCAAGGAGTGTGCATTCTATGTACATACTTTTCTTGCATTTATATTGCCGATGTTGCTGTTTGTGCATTACATACCTCACATGCACATCCAGCACACATTGTAAGTGAATTACATGTAGGCAAACACTGAAATTGACATACATTTAAAGACCTAAGTTCACCATATTGAGAGGGCTGACCTTGACTGTTCTAATGATTCAGCTTTCACAATATGCCATCAGTACTTCTGACATGGCTATCATTGGTAACCTGAAAAATGGAAAATACAATTAGGTAATCATTTCTGTCATTTTTCAGTTTGTTGTACTCAGCTGTCCTGGCACATAGTTGTGATTTAAGCAGGCGCAGACAAATACACACACTCAGACAAACACACAAGTTACTCAACATCAGACATGCAATGCTACCGACGTCTTGATGGAAACAAGAGGATATGGTGATGACTACTGACCAGACCAGGTGCACAAGTGATAGGAATTATTTTGCTGTGAAGTCAGGATATGGCGACTGTTAACTTAACCAGGTGCGCAAGTGATAGAAATGACTTTGCTGTGAAGTCAGGATATGGCGATAGTTAACTTAACCAGGTGCGAAAGTGATAGGAATTATTTTGCTGTGAAGTCAGGATATGGTGATAGTTAACTTAACCAGGTGCGAAAGTGATAGGAATTATTTTGCTGTGAAGTCAGGATATGGTGATAGTTAACTTAACCAGGTGCGAAAGTGATAGGAATTATTTTGCTGTGAAGTCAGGATATGGTGATGGTCAATAGGACCAGGCGCACAAGTGAGAGAACTGACTTTGCTCCAATGTCAGGGTGAACAGAGCATGGTGAGGTCAGTGGTGGGGTGTCTGTCGGCGCTACACGCCAGGAAAATTCTGCATGGGGAGGTCAACCCCTTCAACATTCTGCGGTATCCTGATGGCACTGCTGCCCTTCTGCCCCCAGATTTCTCCTGCTGTCCTGTGAGTACACTCTCTGCTTGTGTGTAAATGTGTGTTTGGTTCATGTGCGTGTGTGCGTTTATGCTCTGTATGTACATGAAAAGGAGGTGTTGGGAGAGAGTGATTGAGTGTGAGCAGTATCTTTGCTGGCAGATTCAACAGCTTTTTCCAGGATGTTTGGTGGATATCCTCTGTGTGGAAGAAAGAAAGACATTTTCTCAGTCTGACATTGGAAATAATTGTTATTACTGCTGTTGACACAGACATAGCGGTTGGGAAAATATAATGCTGTCTTTTGAGAGGTTTGGTTGAGCATGGGTAGTATAGGCAAGGGTAAGGTAATGTTGCTTATAGCCCAGCCGACCGCAAAGGGCCACATCAGGGCTGAGGTAGTATAGGCAAAAGACAGGTTTTTAGAACTTGGTGTGGTGAGGTGGTTAAAGTTGGGAGAAACAGAAGACTGAATGCTATAGAAACAAAGAGAAAGTTAAGAGACTTCAATTGTGAAGTGGAGAGAGAGTGGAAATTACAGACAAAGGATGTGAAATCCAAGACCAGCCAGTCATGAAGAGGAGCTCCATACTGTGAAGTCTGTCCCTAAGGAAGCACCTTCAGGCTGAGGGTTTACAACATTCAGAGTCTACAGTCACCATACTTATTCTTTGTTGGTTGGGTGCAGTGGCTATATCCACATTGACCCTGTAAGAGAAGATGATCTGCTGTCAGAAAATTGCTTCCTAAATTATTATTTGAGTTTTTTTTCCATCAGTAGATTATCCTGTCTTGTGAGAGTAAATGTGACTAAAGCTTGTATAGACTTTGAGTATTCAATCTGTATATGTTAAAAGAGGACAAAGGAAGGGAAAGTTGCCAGGTGTGCAGGTGTTTATGAACTTCACTCGGTTACACTTTTTTCCCTTATTTGCTTTTTAATGTTTTAAAACAAGCTATATAACAGCCCAAAACATCTTGTGTGTGTGTGTTTGTATGTTTTTAATGCTGTCATAGATTCAGGCTCAAGAAACATTAACAGTGATGGTGATGACTATGATAATGATGTCAGACTGATCGGGCCAAGAACAAGTTCACCACAGCCAGTGGGTTGAGCTTTACGGCACCGGAGTTGAGCAACATGCTGTCTGGGTGTGAGGCCACCGGAGTGGTGGACATGTACAGTGTCGGCGTCCTTATTTTATACGTAAGTGCCCAACAACAACAACAGAGAAAAAAGAAAGAAGACTGCCGTCAAATCCTGCACACAAACATTGCTGTTAAAAGGAAGATTCTTTTAGTGTGAATTATCTGTCCATAAGCTGTTTCGACCTCATTCTGGGTTGGAATAAGTTGTATTGTGAACTTAAGCACCTGTCTGTGCACGAAACTGAACTGGGTCATGATAATTATGATCTGATTGGATAACAAAATTGTGTCATGTTGTGACCTGATTCCATACATGACAAAATTCTGTCAACAATGACTTCATTCTGTATTTAACTTAAAAAATTTTTTTTTTAAAAGAAAGGGTATTGGTTCCGCCAGACAATAGAGCCAAACAGATTACAGGACAAAACACAATGCATTTCAACTTGTTGGGTCTTCTTCAGGCAAAAACAAACAACATTTAGGACAATGAAAACAAAGTGCACACAACCACTTATCTTCTCATATTCGGCACAAAAATATACTTCACAACCACTTATCTTCTCATATTCGGCACAAAAATATACTTAGCATATTCCTTTATATTTTAGTTTGGAAAATGATCCCCAAATCCATTGACATTGTATTTTGCATGAACTGGGATATGCTTGTCAGATGAAATGTTCATGTTTTGTGTGACTGGGTATATTTTGACCTTTTGTTTTCTGTCTGAAGTCCAAGGGAAATAACCTGTGCGCGTAAAGTTGATTGTGAAGTTGTGTTGCAGTTGTCTTGTAGAGAAGAGGGTGTGACCCTGACTTCTGCTGATGGCTCTCTGGACCTCTCCAAACTGCCACTGGTAATGTGACAGTGCGCACTTATTCTTCTGTGGGGTGTGGGGGGTGTAATAGCAATGTATGGCATGAGGACAGCAATGATAGCAGTCGACAGTGTCAAGATAAACGGATCACTGTGTAAAAGATGGCCGCCTCTGTTTTTTGTTTTTTTTAATACTTTTTTTTAGAATAGTATTCAGCGCTAGTAGCAGTGTTGAAAGAGAATGTGATATTGATAGTGAAGATGTTGACGTGAATGATAAAGAAGAAAGTGATGGTGGCAGTGGTATGGATGGTGATGGAAGAGACGTATAAAGAATGATGAATGCGTAACAGTTGTCTAAAATTCTGACAAAGATATTAATTTCTAAAGACTGAGAAAAGACCTGATTGAGGCAAATAAAATGACGATCTTCACAGTGTGATATAGGTGATATTGTGTAAAGTTTGATAGGTATATTGAAGAAGAGGATGCACAAAATGTGATAAAGATGATGATGTGTACACTTTGATGAATTAGTAAAATGAAGTATAAGTCTGATAAAACTGTCAATGTAGATGATAATGATATGATGGGTTCACCATGTCCTATATCCAGTGACTGTTCCTGTGGTTATGGTGACACAGAAGACCGACATGAACTTGCAATGGACATGATTTTACAGGGGATATCAGGATATACAGGGGATAGCGCTGAAAACAGCACATGAAGGGCCACAGATGATTTGTTTTTTTATTGTATTATTTCATCTTTCATGTCTGCTCCCATCCCACTCATTCATTGATCTTTGGTGACCAGTAATGAAATGATGTCAGGAAGTTTTTAAACTCTGATGATGGCGCTGATGTTATATAAAGTGTTAAAACTCTGATGATGGCGCTGATGACATATAAAGTGTTAAAACTCTGATGATGGCGCTGATGACATATAAAGTGTTAAAACTCTGATGATGGCCCTGATAACATATAAAGTGTTAAAACTGATGATGGCGCTGATGACATATAAAGTGTTAAAACTCTGATGATGGCGCTGATGATATACAACAGAAATGGTGAGTGTATTGATGGTAACAGTCATGGAATAACACCGACAGGACTCCTCAGCCTTCGGCGTGGTGAATAATCTGCTGTCCCAGCAACCTGCTCTACGCCCCACAGCTGATATGGTGCTAGGCAGCAACTATTTGCGACAGCACCAGTCATGTGACACATCAGCTGACCGAGCCACGCCACCATCTGCTGCTTCTGTGTAGGTTTCCTTTTTTTTTTTTTTTTTCATTTTGCTTTGTATATCGGATGATATTGTTTTTTCCTTCTGTATGTTGGGGAGCTTTTCTGTCCTCTGCTTGTAGTTCGTTTGTTCTTTTGTGGTTTTTGTTGTTGTTCATTTGTATTGTTTTCAGGTGCTTTTGTTTCTCCTTTGAGTATGTCTAGTACTTTTGTTTCTTCTGTCTGTATGTCTGGTGCTTTTGTTTCTTCTGTTTGTATGTCTGATGCTTTTGTTTCTTCTGTTTTTATGTCTGATGGTTTTGTTTCTTCTGTCTGTATGTCTGGTGCTTTTGTGTGTTTCATCTTTAACACACACACACATATGCACACCCACTTCTGCACACACACACACACACACACACACACACACACACACGTGCACACACACACACAAACAAACGCGCACACATGCCTGCGTGCACACACACATGTACGCACACACACACACACACACGCCCATGCACACACATGGGCCCATGCCCACATATCATACACACATGTGTACATCCACTACACACACACACAAAAAATTGTAGGTGGGCACTCAAGGTCTGACCAGCACGTTGGCCTAATGCGTAGGTCAGACATCCGCTGAGTCGTAGCCACGAGACCCTCTTCTTGAATTGTCTCATCTTTGTTGTTAATTCATTTATCCATCAGCTTCAAATCATGTGTAGTGTGGTCTCAAAACTTAGCGGATGTGGTGTAGTGTATATGGACTAGTCTGCACGCAATGATGCCTTCTTGATTAAACTGAAACTCATCTTTAAGTCTGACGATTTTGTTTCTTCTGTCTGTATGTCTGGTGCATTTTATTCTTCTGTCTGTGTGTCTGGTGTTTTTGTTACTTCTGACTGTACGTGTGATGGTTTGTTTCATCAGTCTGTATGTCTGGTGCTTTTGGATTTTTTTCTGTCTGTATGTATCGTGTGTGTGTGTGTGTGTGTGTGTGTGTGTGTGTGTTTCTCTTCTGTCTGTATGCCTGGTGCTTTCGTTTCTTCTGTCTGTATGCCTGGTGCTTCTGTTCCTTTTCTTGCTATGTCTTCTTTTCTTTCTTCTGTTTGTACATCCGGTGCATTTGTTCTTCTGTGCATTTCTGTTTTTACGTCTAGTGCTTTTTGTCTGTCTCTGTGCCTGATGCTTTTTTTCTATCCAGTCGCCTGGTGCATTTCTTTTGTCTGTTGACAATACTGTTCCCTGCCTCATTTCATTTCCAATTTTGTCTGTTGGTTGAATGGATTTCTTTTGTATGTCTGATGCGCTTCATGTTTCTGCACATTTTTCTTGTTTGAATTCTTTGATGCTTTTGTTTTCCATTCTTCTGTCTGTATATCTGGAGCTTTTTCTTCTCTTCTGTGTACAATTGGTACATTTCTTTCTTCTGTGTGTATATCTGGTGTGGTTTTAAATTTATATTCTATTCATACGTCTGGGACATTTTTTTTCTTCTGTCTGTATGTCTTCTGCTTTTTATTTGTTGATATGTCTAGTGACTTTGTCTGTGTGGCTGTTGCTTTGTGTTTGGTGTTTTTTTGTGTGTGTGTCAAATGCGTTTTTCTTTGTGTCTGGTGCTTTTCTTTGTCCATGTATTTTTCTGCCAGAATGTGCTTGTCTTTCATTCTTCTGTATGCCTCGTGCTTTTTTATGCTTTCCTTTCTTCTGTCTGTTTGCAGAATGCTTTTCTATCTTTGTTATGAATTATGCCTTTTATTTCTTTTGCCTGGCATTCATCTATATATATATATATCTCTGAGATTTCACTTTCGTCTGTCTGTATGTCTTATGCTTTTCATTTTTCTGTCTGTTCTAATGTGATTTAACATACTACAATTTCTCAATTGTTGATATAGACCACTCCTCCCAAGCTCATTTTATTTGTTCTAAAACCATTTTATCCAATTATAGAAAAAAAATCAATAACTTGGTTTAATTCTTCTGACTGACCAGTCTCAGAAACCAGTCACATGTTCAACTGCGTCTTTTGCCATCATGTTTAAGACCACTAAAGAAAAAAAAAAAAGAGTTAATCTCTTCACCCATAAAATGGATTCATGTAAAATTCCATCTGAGATCATCTCTTCAGTCCTAGTCACCAAGCAAGATTTATTTTGTTTGAAATGAAAGAAACCAGACATCATTCAACCTTTTTTCATGGATGTCATTTTCTGTCGGCCAGTCAGTGATGGGTTGTGTGCCATGTTTCAGATCACCCGCCATATGCACTGCCATCCCACCATTCTCCATGCCCCCATGCAGCGTGCGATTGTCAGTTCCTCCCTTCCCATCATGCCTCCAGTCAACCTCCAGCAGCCACCTCCCCCTCTTCCCCCCACCTACCCAAGTATGCAGCAAGACCTGTCTTACTCCACTCCCACTGTGGACTCGACAGCAGCTGAGAGTTTGGCTCGTTTCTCCACCCCACCGCCCGTGGACAGTTTCAATTCGATGAGCATTGCTGACTCAGCACCTTTTATCGACCCCAATGGCTCGTCAACTATAGGTCGAAACACGTCCCCATTCTCGGGGTCAGCTAGGGGAGATCAGGCCTATGAAACATCCAGGGAGGGCTTTGACTCTGGGGCCAGTGCTTACCTTCCGTCCATTCCAGGAGGGTTTGAGGAGGCGGCGCTGCAGCAGGAGCACCAAGAGAACGACAGTCGTGGCCCTTTGCCAACCTTCAGGGCCAACCCAGAGGCAGGGTTCGGCATGTCGGGAGATCATTTTGAGATTGGCACCTTCTCCATCCAGGATGTGAATGGGGCAGGGGATAATGCCAAGGGAAGGAAGATCACCCGCCAACCATCGGCAGAGGAGAGAGACAAGAAAGAGAAGGAGGACTGGCCAGTGGAGGAGGATGCTGGTGGTAAGGAATGATTCGGTAGCACTTTTTGATTCTCGTGACACATGACAGCAGTGATGTTTGCAAGTCATTGCAAGAAAGATTGTTTATGATTACTCTTCACTTGAGAGTGAAAGCTTCAGTTTCAGCACATTCTGATGTATGTATAAATGTGTATAAACTAATCCATAATAACATATGCCACACCATGTCAGGAAAGAGTATGGCCACAGTGTGCAAGGGTATAATGAACAAGGAAGGGCTCAGTGGGATGGGATTGAGCGGTGAGGGTGGGTAGGTGGGGAAGCTGTTCATGGAAGAGACTTAGCAGAAGCCTTACCTCTACAGTAACTCGATTCTGGATGTGTCAGAACACCGACAGTGTTGTGTTATAAGGATTGTGTTTGTATAATTTGTGTGACAGTACTAACAGCATCAGAACTGCCGAGTGCCAGAATCTTTGTCATGTTGTATGAAATGACTCAAAGTCAGACGGGCAAACTGACAGTTGCATCAGTCGCAGACTCTAAGACTGTCTGTTTCCACATCACGTTAGACAAAGTGACGTACAATGACAGTTATGCAAAGGACAAGAATGTGATCTTGTGTAAGAACTCCAAACACGAACATTGCAGACTTGTGTAGCGAGTGAAACTCGGACACCATTGTTGATGTCCATAGAGAGAGGTACCAGCAAAGTATTCTATACAAGTGTGTGTGTCTGAGAGTGGCGAGGTCGTATGATGCGATGTAAAGCTCATGGATGTTTGTGATTGCAGAGGATTAACATGGTCCCGCTGAACAGACCAGACTTGGAGAGAGCCACCCAAGCAAAGGACAAAGAATGTGGCGACATTCTGATGGTGCTGAGGATGGTGTACACTGTTGATGGTAGAGTTGTAGTGCTGTCCATGGGACACAGTGGTGGGGATGGCCTGGGCTTGAAAGGGGGATGTGGGGATTCTGGAAGATGGAACAGGAGAATATTTCCTGACACTTGCTGCTATTGTAGAGGAAATTGTAATGTGTGAAAGGCAAGGCATCATACTACGTGGCAAAATATTTACATGTTAAGTGAAGGGCAGATGAGCTATCCAGCATATTATTGATAGTTTTAAGTGAATGCGACAACAGCTACATTGGATATATGCTGACTTGCGTTAACTCTTGGAAACCACAGAGGTTTCATGAGGCTAAATAAGTATGGAGAACAGGGATATAAATGGTCAGAACATACATGTCTGTTCAGTTGTACAAAATTTCAGGACTGTTGTACTGCTGAATGATCATAAGCAAAAACTATGCAGGTTGGCCATTGATGAAAATTTACTCAGAGATTCTCGAAATCCGCATTAAGGAATCTTCTCATTCTCCATACCTCATCCCAAAGGAAACTGCAAGCACAACTCCAGGATCCCAACCAGTTCTACAGCTTCTCAGGTCTGCAGATGGGCAGTGCATGGGAAATAAGTGGGTGGCACATGTTGAATGTGGATATCTTGAAGTTGAAGAGCGAGGAAGATGTCGACTGTAGTTCACAAAGCTAGGAAGTTTGCCTGGTAGCTGAAGATGATTTAATGAGGGAGTGGTGAGCATCGATCCAGAGAAGCTACCACAAGAAATGTGCAAGGCATGTCTGTTCGTAAACCATACCTCCTGCTACTGATTTTAAAAGTACTAGCTGCAAGAGAGTCATGTAGTGGTTTGTATGCAGGTGTGTGTGCCAGTGTTTTAGCAGTGAGGAAATGAAAACCAGGTCATGAAAAAATATGGCGTTCCTGCTGGACTTACTATGATGGGCATCAGACTTGGTATCAGTTTTTGGATTGTAACGGAATAACAGTGTAAGAAGTCGTGACAGAAACATTGATGTTTGACAGTAATGTATGTAATGTTTGGATAATTGTAGTAATGAGAGATGTGTTAGTGCTGGGGATGCTGACATTAGTATTGAATGAAAACTGATCTTCACAGTGATATTGATAGTTTCAGAGTCAGGGATAGTGGGTTTAATCTACATCTGATACAAAAGGCTGTTCCTAATTGGTGGAATTGATCATTAGATACAGTTGTTTCTGGCCATATGAAATTGTTTCTAAATTGAGCAAAGTAGCTGTTTTCCTTTTGTAAACATTTTGTTCGATTTGAACAATTTCAGTCGAGGGAATAATGTTTTTCAAGAAAGTCGGGGTAGGGAGAGAACATGTCTTTAAATTCTGCAGAAAACTGCTCACTTACACTTAGAATGCAGATTTTGTTTGTAAACCAAAACAACACTTGCACTAACCTGAATAAATCTCAGACCATGTTGATAATCTGTCTTCTCAGCGAACCTAGTCATAATTAATTTTAGTTACAAAAAGGTTTCACAGTTAAGAACAAACTGTTTACAATATTATGTTAACCTCTGCATATGCAGGCAGACTAGATATGTCAAAAAATGAGACTACAGGAGTGACAGTGTTTTACATTTAGAAGCAGTTTCAGTACTGTCAGTAGTGACATACTAATTTGTGTTGAATACCAACAAACAGACCAGTGTTTGGAATATCTTGGTGTAAAGATATTGAGAGACTGTATTGGTGTTAGGGATGGTGACAATAGTCTTGGACAGGAACAGAATAACAGTGCTTGTGGTACTTTCAGTGAGGGGGATAATGGGAGACCATGTCAGTATTTAGGATAATGACAGATGTTTTGGTGTTGGAATACACTTGGGCATATCTGCATATGCGATAGTGACCTCTGGTTGGGGTCAGCGACAGTTCTCAGTGACCAAAAAAAAAGGTAACAGGACACGTGGCAGACAGGAAACCGAGAGAGGACCAGACAAGTTGGGGACCATTTTAATTTCTTTGCTGGATATTTCAGCTTTTGATGGTCAGATTTATTGCTGCAATCAACAAAATGTGTTGTGGAAGTGGCTAATAGATATTTGGATGTGATAATTGTCAGTCGTATCATGGAGATTTCAAGCTGTGATTGGGGAAGTGTGTTTTAACCAACAGGTTGTGGTATCTTTGTAGGCAGTTGCTGAAAAGTTGGAAGCCATTCAAGATAATGAACTTGAACAATTGTCCAAGACAAAAAACTGAAGTGGTCTAGTTCGTTACTACTTCTTTTGATTACTTGAAAACTTTGTGGTAAATCCTGTATTTCATTTTATTTCTTTTTCATTAATCATTCAGGATAGTTTGTGCACCTACTTATTAATAGCTTGATTTTGCTTGGATACAAACATATAAACCTTCAGTTGCTCGTTTTAGTTGAACAAGTTGTTCTCATGATTTCATTAAATTTTTTTTATCAGGAATCTTTGCTGTCTTTGTGTGTGTGTGCGCGCGCATGCACGTGCATGTGTCCAGTAGGAAAACAGGATGGAATTTGATTTAGTGTGACTTCATTGAATCAGAAAGTGACAAGTACTCCCTTTCCGCTGAGTCCTTTTTATATCTGATTGAAACGGATCAGTGAAACAACATGCCAGCAAATCTTTATATGTGTTGTGTCTGTACCTGTCTGTTTTCATCATGCATTTGTAGAGACCTTGTTGGCCAAGTGGATAGGGTGTCTAAATCCTTTTCAAGGTCTGGGGTTCAACTGCCACTTGAGATAACTTCTGGATGAGTCTTAAACAGAGGTCTTGTGTGTGAGTGCATTTAATAAAAAAAACAACAACAACAAAAACTTGTATGCATGTTAGATGATGATCACCTTTTGAAGAATACGACATGGTGTGCTGGTGGCATGGACGAGAAGAAAATAAAACATGTCAGGGGTTCCATTTATTGCAAAATTTTACGTAATTATTGCGTTTTTCTGCCTTCCTACGCATTTTTTTCGCGGCCGTGCGTTTAGCGACGCAATTTTCCCAGGACCTGTTCTCAACCGCAAGCCTATGTCAGAGGGGCAAAACACGGCACAGACCTACAGCAGACTGCTTGACACCGCCAATTAGTGATAGTGCGTGCACATTTTACTCTGTGGCACTCGCTGACTTTTTGCTAGATCAAGAATGTTCCAAAACGCCTTATCCTTTCTCCCCTCGAAATAAAATGGAATCTTTCCCGCGTCTGCGATGGTGCCATCTTCCAATCGGAATACGTTATGACTTCCCACGCACACACGATCATCCCACGTGATTCTGGATGCCAGAGTGCGCCATTGATGGGAACTTTACCGTGGTCACAGCGTGTAGGAATAATATTAAGGTTGACTGACCCGGCTTGTTTTCGCGGGCTTACTTAGCAAAAATGGCAAAGAGACAATCAAACATGTTTGCATTTTTCGGTGGGGGAGAAAAGCGCCGATGTGAAGATGTTGAATCTGGAAGAAATCTCGAGGAGATCGTTGATGTGGAAAAGAACAAAGGCTGACTCGGAGAGATCTTCGGAACAAGGCCAGTCGACATCAATCGCGTCAGACATGCCAGCAAAGGGTGCAGAGTCACGGCAGTTCAACCCTGAGTGGCGGCAAAGATATAAATGGCTAGTCACCGAGTTTAGATCTGGGGAAATAAAAATGTTTTGTGAGGTGTGCAGGCGGGCTGGGGCAAAGAATGCTTTCATACGAAGGGCTCAACTGATTTCCAGGCATCAGCTCTCATACGTCATAGGGATTCGCAGAAACATCAGATTGCATTGAGTTTGAAGGGTAGACAAAAACTGATGCAAAAACAGAATGAACAGGCGAAGGGGGAACGGGCTGAAAAACAGATTGGCCTGATGAGGACAGCTCTCTACATGGCTCAAAAACAGCATCCTAACAGTGAATTTCAGTCTCTTTGCTCCTTGCAGATTGCGAACGGGTGTTCAACACTTGCTTCAGGTAAAATCTACCAGAATAACTCAGCAGCAGCAGAACTGCAGGACAGCCTGGCTTCAGTGCTGCGAACAGATCAGGATGCCGACATAGCCGCTAGTCCGTTCGTTGGGATTATGATCGATGAAACGGTGAACATTTCAGTGTACAAAAAACTCAGTGTTCATGAAAATAGTCAAGAATGGATCCCTTTGACTTTATTTATCGGAAACTACACTGTTCAGGCCGGAACAGCAGAGTGTGTTTTTAACAAAGTGCGGGAAGTGTTGGGGACAAGAGGGGTGGACGTGCGTAGAGTTGTGGGGTTGGGTTCCGATGGAGCGCCGGTCATGCTGGGTCGCGAAAACGGGGCAGGGGCTAGACTGACTCGTGACTCTCCGTTTCTGACACATGTGCACTGTGTTGCACATAGGTGTGCCCTTGTTGCTTCAAAAGCAGCCAGCAAGACAAAGCAAGCGAGCGACTTCAGAACAACGGTGAATGCTGTGTTCAAGCTCTTCAAGTACTCTGCTGCAAAGTACGAGAGACTCCGTGAGCTACACGCAGCTCTTGATCCATCTGACTTTGTGAGCCTGAAGGAACCCTGTTCAGTGCGCTGGCTGAGTCTCACTTCTGCAACTGAGAGCATCTTTAAAAACTGGCCAAGTTTAGTGATAGAACTGGACGAGGAGGCCGCACGTGGAAACGCGACTGCAAGGGGACTGCTTGCTCAGATCAAGCGGTTCAGCTTTGTCGCCATGGCTGCAGCGCTTCTAGATCTACTGCCAATCATGGACACACTGAACCGTTTTTTCCAGCGCGACCACATCAGTCTGTCGGCAATCCGCCCCAGGGTTCTCGGGACCAAACAGCAGTTGGAGGCACTTCGTGACAACAGCGGAGAGACTGAGACGAAGTTTAACAATGAAGTGCAGAACAACACATACAAGCACAGATGGGATTTTTCCGCCGATTGGCGGATTTCCGTCTTTTGATGGCCCCAGGGGTCGTTTTTGAGATCAGTGTAAATCCGCTGAGAAAATTGGGGGGGGGGGGGGGGGGGGGGGGGGGGTAGAGGTAGGTTTGTGATGAAGCTAATGTACGGCGAGAGGTCGATCGATATTGTGTTCTCAATTGATCCGTTCGCAAATGGATGTTTTCCAGTTTCTGCTTGGGCCGGTCGAGACTGCTGTCTTTGTTTTCATTCTGCGGTTGACCGAAACCATCAAAGCGGAAGTTGATGTTTGAGAACGCGGCAAACTGTTTGCGAATTTTTTTCCTGACGCCATTTTCTTTCGGTGTGACAAGAGTAGCCTAGCGAAAACTAGAATGTTTCGTCAGATAGCAGAAAGCGAGAAAGTTCTTGCGAAGCAAGTCGATGCTTCAGTTAAAAACAAATGGACTTGGAAGTGGTTGGAGGAGGAAGTGAGCGCAAAAGTGATGCTGACCAGTTCCAAAGGCGCCGTCAGCCACAGTGTGATTCTCAGACTGAAAGACTGCATGAGGAAAATCACCTATCCAGGACAAGCAGTCTGCACATGGTGTAATGACGCGATCAAGTATGGCTCACGGGGCAAGTCAGCATTGATCAACCACGTTTTTGCAAGACTGACTGAATTATCCACAAAAAGAAAGGCTGCTTCTGACAGTTGCACAAGACCAGCGAAGAAGTCAAGAGTGTAAATAGTTTAGTTTACGGTCGGTGACTTTCACCTTACTTTTTTTCTTTTTTTTTTTTTTTTTTTGCTTTAGGCTGCAGTACAGATTTGCTCATCAGCTCTTTTGACATTCTTCAACTCGATCCAAACTGTTCTTTGAAAGGTTAAAATTCATGTTCATCATTCATCTGAATTATGGTTTCCCATTCTGTTCATTGACTGTTGGTGATAGTACACGTGTTTCAGACTTATGGTATTTTGAAGGACAACTATAAGAAATTATTTGATTGGTGTTGAGGTAAACTTTTTTAATAAGTATTTTGAAGGATGGCTATTACTATTAGAAACTAACTGCTCGCTGAAATGTGGTGATGTGAAGGACAGCAATGAGAAACTGACTTGCAACTGCTGGAAAATTGTGTGACTATTAGCAACTGGAAAATCACCAATCCTGTGTCAATGGTCTTTCCTGACAGACATCAATGGCGAAGGTGAGAAAGTCTTTTTTTTTTTTTAGGATCAAGGTTATTAATACTTTTGAATACTTTGGTGTCTCAGATGCTGATTTTTGCAGGTTAAATTCTAAAAAATCTTCAGCTTCAGGGGGCTTTGCCCCTGACCCCGCCACTTTTTTTCCCCTCCTTTTTCACATTATGAGAATCCCATCTCTGACAAGGGACAAAGAATGAATGATGTGAATGCTGCTGCACACAACAATGCGCGGGCAGAGTTCATTGAACATTTGATAGAAAACCTAGACGAGCGCTTCCCTGCTGAACAACTCGACATTGTGTCTGCCCTGGGGAAAGTGTTCGATGTGCAGCGGTACCCAGCCACAGCAGCGAAGTCGGCAGACGATTACGGCGATGACGCAATCACCTTGCTGGCAAACAAATTCGGCCAGTAGGTCGGAGAGCAGCCAGCGCTGTTGTCGGGCGAGCAACTACGCACTGGTTTTCGGCAGTTCAAACGGACAATGAAGACTCTAGGCAACATCACATTTGATCAGGCCTGCCAACATGTCATCCTCGACTACAGTGACGACATGCCCGCATTTGCCACACTCGCAAACATTGCCCTTGTTATTCCCGTGAGCAGTGTGCCATGCGAACGTGGCTTCAGCCTCCAAAACCGGGTCAAGACATGTCAGCGGTCGCGGCTGAGTGACAGTAACGTGGACAATACCATGCTGCTTGCCATGGAAGGCCCGGACTCGTGTGGCACAGAAAACGCTTTCCTGCAGCGAGCTGCTCTGCACTTCAGCGGTGTTAAGGCGCGTGATTCAGAGCTGTTTTGACGGGAGCGAGTACAGTTTACTTTGTTAAGCATTTTTTTCAGCGCTGACGCAATTTTTGCGGAGGCGTGCGTTTCTTGACGCAAAAACTAAAAAGGCAGTGGAACCCCTGCATGTGCATGCTGGTATTGCATTTAAATACCATCCTCGAAGACAAAATGTGGACATTTTGATGGTGGGGTCGCATGCACAATGAACAACAGAGTTCTAGTCAAGGAACATACATGTTCAGTGTAAATATTCTGTATTGCCTTCAGAAATCACGAGGTAGTTATTCATCTTCCGCCTCGGAATGTGTGCTTGATGTGAAATCTCTTCCATTCAGTTTGTCAGTCCAAGATGGAACAAAAAGGAAAAAAAGAGACTTTTCTCACTGTCTTTCTTAAAGAAAAGTTGCCCCCCTGATCCTCCAACAGGGGCGCTGTCCCTGTACTCTGCAGGGGCCTCGGCGGCCCCCGGACCCCTACCTTTCAGAATTTTACAAATCTACTGGTAGCACCCATGCACCATCCCAGACGAGCACTATTGTATTGACTATAAAGTGAAGCATTATCAGCCATCGTAATGGATTATTGCATTGGCCACCCCACTGGAGCATCATCTGCTACCCCTGAGAAGCACTATTGTCTTGGCCACCCCACTGGACCATTACCTGCTATCCCAGTGAAGGATCATTTCATAGACCATCCAAATGAAGCATTATCTGCCACCCTACCAAAGCATTATTTCATCTGCCATTCCAACGAAGTATCTCCCATGCTTCATTCATTATTGTATTGGCCATCCTGATGGATAATGTTTCACTGAGAAGGCCAATACCATAAGGTTTCACTGGATCGCAGATGGAATGGCCAGTAAAATTCTTCACCGGGGTGGCAGACAATGCTTCATAGTGGAGGCCACTATTCATACTGCTTCTCACAGAGGGCAGATGGTACAGACCCTGCATTTATGGACAAACAGGACTGAAGGCAGAACAGGAGCTGTTGCATTACTATTTGATTTACAACAGCTGACCCCACTGTCATGGACACTGCAGAACACAGTGATTGTTCTTCAGTATGATAATTCGCACAGTGAACCAACAAACCATCCGCAAATACTGTTTACATGATAAGAAGAGGTCAATTTAATACATAATAAGCATGTAGACGATATAAATCTAGATCAGTTTTAAGAGGTATGTGTAAACCAAAAGTCAGTCTCAAATATTCTCAGAAAAAAAAATCAACCTCAAATGTACTCATTAAAGCAATGAAATCATGCATGCTAACAGCCTAATTAAACATCAATAATATAGGGGAAAAATCCATGAAAAAACAACCATGACTATAGTGCTGTAGTTGCAGTGTGGACAGCATGTGCCACTTCTGGTCCACCAGCAACTAGCTGTCATCAGCTAACCAGATGTGAGTGGTGTCACAATTGAACATCAACACAGTCATCAAAACAAGGCAGATAGAGGGGAGGGGTGGGGGGTGTTTGCCTGAGTAACATTTTCTGCTTCTATGCGTGTGCATGGACCACACAGGCAGAACCAGCTAGCAGAAAATACTGGTAATAAAATGGGAAATAAATTAACGTAAGTGGATGTGTACAACTGAAGTGTGGCAGTTTACAATAAAAAAAACAAAACATCGAAACATAAAGCAGCTGCTTCACAAAAAGAGAAAGACATGTTCAGGGGGACAAACTTTGCAGTCAACTTTTCAGGCTTGACCCACAGAATTTAACAAACTGGGAGCTGAATTCTGTTGAAGTGGTATGTTTGTCAAAGGCAGAGAAAAATATCCTTTACTATATATCCAGCCTTAACAGAAAAAAGGGGTGGGGGTGGGAGGGGGAATGAGCCTTACCTTCCTTGGGCCTGGAAAATTCAAATTCAGGATATTTATTTAATTTCAACGAGATCAATCCACTACAGTGACAAGTGCTGTGAATGAAGCTGATGATAAACGATGAAATTCTGTCACTCTGGAAGCAGAGGAAGTTGTACATTCCATTCGGAGCAGGTTTCTCCCAAAGCTGTTGACCTCAACTCTTGACATGTTCTGCTCGACGTCAAAGCTTCCACATACTGCACTCCACTTCTGTCCCACTAGCTGAATACTGAAAAGTACTGATTCATGATGCTTATGTTGCCCTACTTTAGTAGAAAAGCCAAAATACCAACTCTGCACAATTAATATCACATTATCTCCACCTTAAAAAGCTGGAACATGTTAACCAACACATTCAATACAAAAGGTCTCTCATTTGTTCCCTGCTGTTTATAACCCTGCCACATCAAGGCCGGACAGACATTCTCAGCAATACTGCTGTGTCATCTGAATTTCAACCTTTCTTATTCTGCGGGTCCATAACATGCATTTAAAGTAAATCAAGTTCTTCATTGAAATATAATTATGGAATTCCAAACATGGCCGTATTTTCCCATCACAATAAATGTAATATTCAAAAGCAACAGTAAATAATACACTTTACAAATCCCCCACAAACACTGTACTTCCCAAATCCCACAAACCATGCTAGTACATTATTTCTCAACGTCATTCCAACACACAAAATAATTGTGTTGGTCTTGCACCAAATCAACAGATAGTTATGTGCTGCTCTTGCACCTGCTTGTCAGGATGAAATGCAGTAGGTACTGTCTCAATACTTGAGAGAGACAACTGGTTCTTCATCTGAACGAAACCCGTCGCCTACCATTACCCTGCTGGTCCATCGCAGCAAAGCCAGCTTGAAAAGCAACTGCGTGATCCATGAAGATCTGTCTTGTTTAAGCTCCGCATTACACTGGTGTTGATACAACAGTGCATTAACCTGCCATCTTTGAGGCTGACAGCAAGCTTTAAGTGAAATATTTTGAACTGAGAGCAACAAGTCTGCAACAGCAATACTGTGACATATTACTGAGAACGAGCATTGTAACCAGTGCATTCCATTCATACTGTATTGTGTTGGTCTAATATTCAAAGCATTGGCTGATATACCTAAACTGAATTTAAACACAATGCTGATGTCACGTGAATTCCATACATAATAGTTGTCATGCTGATTCTGTTTTCACTGGCTATGCTGATGTCATCACTATGATTTTGCCAATGATGCTGATGTCATGATACCGATTTCACCAGCGATGTTATCATCATGATTTAAAATTGGCCTACAATGATGCCATCATTATGACTTCACCAGCAATTATGTCATCAACCTCACCAGCGATGTTATCATCGTTATGACATCATCTGTAATAATGATATGAATTTACCGGCAAAGATGTCATCATGATATAACTTCACCAACGATGCTGACATCATTATGACGTCACAAGCAATGCTGACATCATTACAGCACCACTGGCAATACAAATATCATTATGACTTCACCAGCAATGCTGACATCATTATAGCGTCACTGGCAACATTATGACTTCACCAGCAATGCTAATATCATTATGACTTCACCAGCAATGCTAATATCATTATGACTTCATCAGCAATGCTGACATCATTATAGCGTAGCGTCGCTGGCACTGCAAAAGATCACCGTGACGTCACAAGAAATGGCTGACATGCTGATTTCACTGACCAAGGCTTGGTGACTCCACAAGCAGTGCTTAGGGAACACAGGGGAATGACTGACAAAGCAATGCCTGAAGCATGTTGGGGGAAGGATGCAGGCATGACGGAGCATGGCAGACTAGATGGTGAGGATGGAGCGACCTTCCAGGTGCTGACTGTAGGCCTGCAGAGCCGGCTGCACTTCCCTCTGAAGGAATGTGTCCACCTGCAACAACGCATCGCACCATCTGTGACTGTCCCTCTGACTGTCCGCTTGATATATCTCGCCTGTGATATTACATCACAGGGTCTGTAACGGACGGTCTGTCTGTTGGCTTGAATATCTCGCCTGTGACGTTACATCACATGGTCTGTAACGGTCTCTCTGTCTAGTCGGCTTGAATATCTCGCCTGTGACATTACACTTCTACATCTCACCACCTGTGCCTCTCTCTTATCCTGTAGTATAGTCTATAACTGTCTAAACGTTTCAGTTATATCAAGGAGTCATTGAATGCGGTCTTGACCAAATATACTACGCTACGATGGACAAGCCACCAGTCCAAAGCATATTCATTTAAAACAATAGATACCCAAACTAAACTGGCAAGCATAGAACAGAAGTAAATGGGACAAGCAGTGCTCCATATCATTCATAAGCCAGAAAACTTTCTGTCTTGATTTGTTACTAATGATGATGTGAATGCAGTGCTCATGATTATAATTAAATAATTACTTGCAAAAATGTCAATGTATTTATTACCTTTATCTTTTTTCCTTTTTCTTTCAAACTTGCACTGTTGGATGTTTGAGTGAGTGGTGGCAAATTTCCATTATCACTTATTTCCTCCTTTGGCTTTCAATTCTTCTTCAGCAGGACAAATCACATGCAAAACAATGAAAACAAAGGACGAACAGTCACTTATCCCTTCCATCTCAGCGTGAAATGTGGTCTTGGCTGAAAATCTAAAATCTTTGGAAATGACTTTTCAGCAGGAAAATATGTTTTGTGCGCATGTTGTATGGAAGTTGGTGTTGCGTCCCCTATCCTTAGAGGCTGAGGTACATAAAAGTACATGTCACTAAATCACATATACCTTCAAGCTGCTGAATATGTTGTGCATGCCTGTTGAACTCTCAATTCCATGATAACCTGGCACTGACAGATCATCATGCACCTGTCTGAACCTAGGACTAACAGTCATTGTTACATGTCACATCACTGACTCCTCTCATCTGAACAGCACAGCAGACAAAACCTAAAATAAGCTTTTGATGTAAAAGGCCAACTGATTAAGAAATTGTCCTATGCAACGAAGGAGATGTTAATAGAAAGGGAAATCAAACAAAAATGAGTGAAATAATACAGCTGAATTCCTTGTTCTACATGTTTCCTGTCAAAAGCTTACTGGTGACAGTCAACAAACAAAAACAAAAAAACCTATGTCCAGATTATATCTATCTATGTGCTCATAACCTGCAACCCTGACTTGATACATAGCATAGTAGATCACACAGATGTTTAGGATCAACTGATTCAGGTGGGCCATAAAAATCTTTGGAAATACACTGGTGCTCTTTTGGCCCTGAACAAATGTAAGTGTGTACACCATCGGTGTCTTGTTTTGGCACGGCATTGTTATCCTGCCTGAATCACCATGGAATGTCCTGATTCTAGTCTTCAGGCATATTTGTTTGCAGTTCGGTACATCTTGCTTTTGGTGATAGATTACAGGTGCCCTCTGCACTGCACTATCATCAGTCCTGCACGTTAACTACTGGCATCTTCCTCAGCATGGATAAAGAACATCAATTTGTTATCCATTGCCCTTTTTAAAAGTTTGGCAGATAAATGACATTGTTTAGCTCCAAGGTTGCCTCTGCTCACCTGTGCAGGTGCCCTGCCCACGAAAGTGGCAGGATCCAGCAAGGCGTCGAGCTGACTGTGCACAGGGGCAAAGTACCCACACTGCCGGATACGCTCCACCAGTCGTTGTCTCCTCCCTCCTGCTTCACACGCTTGCCTGCCTGGTGCGACAGCACTCGGATCTGTTCATGGCACTCCTGAACACACAGACATACTGATGATGTAAACCTTGTGTAGACAGGCAGGCACACTGAACACAGCAACCCTTGTATACATACACACACACATAGATGCACTGACTAAAGCACTTCAGTTCACACCTGTATATTCATGATGACGATACTCAATAGGGCACTCTGTAATAAATATGCAGACCACAGCACTACTGACTATACATACAGATACTGACTACACCCCTCCTGTATATACATGAGAGGGCTAAGGGGCCCATAAAGGGTTCCAGCGTTCAGCTGTGGGGCTGACAGTCATGAGTTTGAACCACTCGGCTTTTTACGGCTGGAAAACTCTCTGTTCACTTATCAGAGAGTGGGTGCATGATTCAGTCAAGGGAAGTTTAAGGCAATGGAAGGAAAGGGATGGCTTCCTTCTGCCATAAGGCTGTGCCCTAGACACGATGAACATCCAACAGTTCAACGCCACTGCAGCCATTAGGCTACAGGACTCGAACCTTTTCTTTTCAATAAACAGCTTTTCTGTTTATGCACAACAACGATGCAGCAGCAGCACTGCATACACTGTACGGTGTCAACAGGTGTGCAAACAGTTATTTGGTGGTATCACCAAATGCGCTATCCATTGTGTGAAGTCTGTCACTCATTGTGCTGCGCTGCCTGTTGTGAAATGTTACCTGTCGTTTTGTGCCTCTCTCGTGTAATATCATTTGTTGTAGAGTCTCACTTGTGCAAAACTGCCTTTTGGGAAGTGTCACCTGTCATGTCATCTGTTGTGTACTGTTGCTTCTTGTGCATCGTCTGTCCTGTGGTGTTACCTGTTGTGCAGTGTAACCTGTTGCACAGGCCTTTTGTACAATGTGACCTGTTATGTGCTGTCACCTGTCTGTCTCCTCCAGACTTGACCCTGGCCATGATGATGTTCTCTGTGGCCATGAAGGGCAGCTCCTGTTGGATCCGCCGCTCTATCACCTGTAAAAAAAGAACACATAAAAAAAACACATAATTTTGCACACACATTTAATATGCTCATGCATGTGTACTCTCATACAACTTAAAATGCGTGGTCTGCTAAATACATTCTTTTCAGAACACTGAACACTAAAAAAATCAACAGCAGTTTCCACACCTCTCAAGACTACCAAGACTGAGAACAAAAAAGTCTCTCAGCACTCTGCTGCAGTATTTTTTGTCCACTATCATGTAGACTCGTCTAAACAGCTGTTGATTACCATTTTAATTAAGAGCTGCAGTAAATGTCAATAACAACAGGGCAAAAAACTGACTGTTATGAATAAACAGCCACTTGGTCATTTTGAAATTACTTTTAAAAAAAATCACAATAATTAATAATAAGTTTTAAAGACTTGCTATTGCCACTATGGGAGGTGAGCAGCAGTCTCCTGCATACACTGTATTATTACAGGCACCACTGACAGGCGTGAAGTGACAGGGCAGCAGTGCAGTGTCTCCTTTGGTCAGTTGCCTTGACTTAATATTGATTGCTTTTAATGTACTGCCAGTCCTTCACACTGAGGTAAACCATTAGTGCCTTATCTATTTCAGGTTATCCACCAGTCCCTCACTGACTTTGGGGCAAATCACAAGTCCCTTATCTACTTTAGGTTTATCTGCAAGTCCCTCAATTACATTAAAGTAAATCATTTTTCATTTCAAGTTCCTTTTTTATTTCAAGGCCATCCACAAGTCCTCACTCAAATTCAGATAAACCACTAGTCACTTGTTGATTTCAGGGTTATCAACCAGTATCTACTTTACACTGGAGAAGCTGCCAGTCCATTATTAAACTGCAACTCTTGGGGTAAACTGTCATTCACTTGCCTTACATTAAGTGCCCCCCCCCCCCCCCCCCCCCCCCCCACACACACACACACACAACAGATAGTAAAGTAACACTTATATGATACAAAACAGACAAATGAATTTTCAACAAATATATCACCTTCAGATGTCACAACTAACACATGTAAAAATGCACAAAACAATTCTCCCTAGATGGCTGTCGGAAACAGAATACTGTATTCTTCCTACCATAGGGAAGCTGTTCTTTAGGATAAACTACCTACCAGAGCTTTATTTAACTCTCTTCAGTTCTTTCCCCTGAATTTCCATCACCAGTGATCAACGGTTTTTCTTCCTGGAATTATGGTACTGAAAACAACATTTTTGTTGTCTGAAGCAATATATCGCCTAAACAAACCCGAAATAGACACATTCACCACAAAAATATGATTATTTTAGAAATAATAAGCAGAAGGTTACGAAAAAAGAACATGTCATGCAAAATGCAAAAATCTCAAAAACTGTTGAGAATTAATCCCCTTCCAAGAATATATATTCGAACTTACCTAAGGGTGAGATGATCAGTCCTTACCTTAGGGTAAACCACCAGTCCCTCAAACACATTTTGCATAGTGCCCAGCAGTGCATCTGCAGTCAGGAAGGCTTCTGCAATGGCAATACGTCTGAAATCATATCAACACTCATTCTCTCAGGAAGGCTTCTGCAATGGCAATACGTCTGAAATCATATCGACACTCATTCTCTCAGGAAGGCTTCTGCAATGGCAATACGTCTGAAATAATAAACACTCATTCTCTCAGGAATGATTCTGCAATGCAATACGTCTGAAATCATATCAACACTCATTCTCTCAGGAATGATTCTGCAATGGCAGTATGTCTGAAATCATATCAACACTCATTCTCTCAGGAATGATTCTGCAATGGCAGTACGTCTGAAATCATATCAACACTCATTCTCTCAGGAAGGCTTCTGCAATGGCAATACATCTGAAATCATATCAACACTCATTCTCTCAGGAAGGCTTCTGCAATGGCAGTACGTCTGAAATCATATCAACACTCATTCTCTCAGGAAGGCTTCTGCAATGGCAATACGTCTGAAATCATATCAACACTCTTCTCAGGAATCACTCTGTAATGGCAAGAATATGAAATCATATCAACACTCATATTTTTAGAACTGATTTGTGATGGCAGTTATTCTGAAATCAAAACTCAAATTCTCACTGATGATTCTACAAAGACGATACTGTTTGAAATCTTCTGACACCGATACCTCTGCAGAGACAATCATGGACTAAATACTAGAGACTACTATGGATTAAATACTGAGGACAATTATGGACTAAATACTATTGGAATACCTCTGCAGAGACAATCATGTCTAAAAGACTACAATCTTCATCCACTGCTTGTAAGCGTGAGACACCTCATTCTCAGCCAGTGGAGAAAATGGACACTTGGTTGCACCAAAGATAAGTGATGGCTCCAACCTGCATGACCTATGATCACCACTGCTGGCAATCGGTTCAATCAGTTGGAATTTGCAATGGCTGTGATTACCTCTCTAATCTTGAAGAACTGATCACACTGATGTTGCGTGAGTGTGTGTGTGTGTGTGTGTGTGTGTGTGTGAGTGAGTGCGTGCGTGCATGCGTGCGTGTGTGTGTGTGTACGTGCGTGCGTGTGTGTGCTCATGCATGCATGCAAACGTGAATACCCACACATGCTTGCATGCCTGCATGCTTACATGAGTGCATGCAAGAGTGTGTTTGTGTGTGTGTTTGCATGCAATACCATATTTTCTATATGTTTGTCTGTCCTTCCCTTTTTCTTCTTTCTTTCTTTGTTGTTGTTGTTCTTGTTCTTCCTTCTGTTCTTTTGTCTTCCAGTTTGCATGAATGTGTCTTCTCCTCCCTTCATCATTCTCCCTCTCCCCTCGCTCCTTGCTCCCCCTCCCCTCCCCCCATTATATTCAGAGCCCTTTCTAAACAATGACACAAACTGTTGTGGAAAGAGCATGCAAAATCGAGAAGGAAAAGGAGAGAGAAAAGAGGGGGAGCAGCACTGTGGCAGTCTGATCCTTCCACAATGGTGACTAGCTAGCCAGCCACAAAGGGACAAACCAGTTCTCTTGCTCTTCAGTTAAGGCAGTGGCGCTTTTCACATACTTCACAACTACCACATGTTTCCATGGGTTTTAATCCCAACCCCGTTTTTCTTTTCTTCTTCTTTTTTTTTAAAGACATGTTTCAGTCAGAAGAAAAATTCACAGTAAGATGATATTCACATCTTGTTGGGTGAAGGCTGTACACGATACAGAGTTTCAGGTCGGTGTCATCAGTATTTGTTTTGTTTCGTTTTGTTTAGTGTGCATGATATATGAACGTATATGCATGTGCACGCACACACACACATACATGTGTGTGTGTGTGTGTTGTGTTTATATTTAATTTATGTGTGTGTATGCTGTGTGAAAGAGAGAGAGAGAGAAAGAGAGAGAGAGTGTGTGTGTGTGTGTGTGTGTGTGTGTGTTTATGCGTGCGTGTGTGTGTGTATGTGTGTGTGTGTGCGCGCGTGTGTGATTTATGTGCATGCCTAAGCTCTTGTACATATGTATGTGTGTGTGTGTGTGTGTGTGTGTGTGTGTGTGTGTGTGTGTGTGTGTGTGTGTGTGTGTGTGAGTTTAGAATAACACAGCTTTTACTGTTTTAGTCTTTCAAATTATTCTACTGACAGCTAATCCATCACTTTGCCGTGAATACAAGCATCACGACATGTTGTGACTCAGCAACTGAGGACGTTGTTTATATCCTGAAGTGTGGTGCATGCTATTCATCATGCTGCTAGTCTATGTTTAGACTGCAGCTGACAACAAAGAAAGACAGATGAACATGGACGTCAACAGGCCAAGACTTAACTGTGTCAACTTCAAAACAGGTGGAGATCACATCAAAAAGTTTGATCTTTCTTGTTAAATAGAACTTTCAACTGCAAATCAGATTTACACACTTGCCACAAAATCTACATGCTTTCATTATCAATCTACTTTGGTGCAGCAGATTTATATACATGTGTTTTAATAAAAATTAGCATGGCTGTTTACATCATCTACTACTCTGTCACTGTCCTCACCCACCTGTTGGCACTGTCGTCCAGCGTTCTCTCCATCCACTGATTGGCGGCGGTGGCCAGGGGGTTCTGAACCAGCGCCATCAGGTGGCGAGCCAAGGAGCAGCAGCGCTCCGACCTCATCGGGTTTCTCTTGTACGGCATGGCACTGGACCCTGAAACATACACCACAAATCTCACAATTAATTACTTCCACTTCTGCCTCCCAAAATTTTTGCCACTATCAGAGTTTTATATTCTTGCTATACAGGGCTATACATTGTAGATTTTATGTTTGCTCCCCTATCCTGTTCCGCCTCCCACTTTTCCTTTCTGCTCCTGCATGAGTCAATGTTCAGAAAGCTGCATGGGAGGTAATCTGTGTTAGAGCTCAAGTTCAGCATGAGTGACCCCCCATTTTCATGGGAACGATGGCGTTGGTGGACACGGTGAAAGCAATCTTGCTCTATCAGACAGCAACAATTCAACCAGAGAGAGAAAATTCCAAAACATGGGTGTGAAAGGGTGCACCTGTAATGCAGACCGTCGCTAGCCTCATCTTTATCCTGATGTGTACTTCCACTAAAATTTTATTTGACTCTCTAGATCTGTTTGCTTGACCCATAAATTGAGAAAAGTTAACTCTCTTTGCAGTGGAAAGACTGGTATTATTCACTCCCTTGATTTTTTCCCCCTCCAGAACAAATGCATCTTCAATCCATTTTGCAGATTCTCACATATGTCCATACATTGTAAAATTACTAACTGAAAACATTTGAACTGCACTGCACGTAATGCACTACAGATGCTGAGTGACCAACCTATCTGATCTTTCTCAAAGGGTTCCTCCAGTTCCTTAAAGTTGGCCAACAGTCTGATGTCGGTGCAGATCTGTAACACACACCAAAATCACATCTTCCATGCTATCATGTGACACAGAATACGTACAAACACACATATCTGTGGTATGTACAATGAGATTACAGTCATCACATGGACTGTATCTGAATCAGCTACACATTCATGTTACCCCGTTCACTGTCAACTGGCCCCAAGCCCGCCGTGTCCACAGGGGTAATTGTATGAGTAAACGCTGTTCCGCCTGTTTCCTTTCTGACCGTTATGGGCAAAGGCTTGAACTGTGGCAAACTCTTACTGGTCCATCTTGCAATGTTTTTATTTCCTGTCTGTCTGCTCTGTCCCTGAGCAGTTCCCTGGAGGACTGCACTGGAAAGTCCACTCGATTTGATCACAAGTCTGCACCACTAAGCTTTCTCTGACCCACTGCTGTCAACGTATCTTCACGAAGATTCACACGCTGCTGGACTGTCCTGCAGGTCACAGACTTTGTTCAGACACACTCGGCACACGATATCACCAGCACTTTTTTTTCTGAACCATCTCTATTCCACTGCTTGGATTGTCCTTTGCAGTTTTGCTGTCAGACACAAAGAATAAAGAACCCAGCTGCCAACCATCAGGAGTCGCAATTCAGGAACCAGGGGATGAAGTGCCGGCTGAAGACAAGAGAGCTCTGCTTCTTATCCTCCTATGTTTCAGTTGAAAAATGATCAGTTTAACAACAACAAAATGCATTTCCATACATAAAATTGCCAACACTCACATAACATTATTTGGGCTTTATCCTGCAATACTTCATCATCCTTTCACAACAACAAAAACAAAACAAAAAAATTTAACCCCTAAACCCAACATTTTAAAAACTTTTCTCATTAAATTCAGGACTTTGGGAATAATTTTTAAATTACGTCCATTCCAGATTCAGAAGTGTTGGTAGCTATGAAGGTAGCATACTATTTGGGTCGTCATGTAACACTTGTCAGAAATCTTCTCTCTCCCCTATATGACAGAGCTCCAAATCTCAAAGCCCATCTTGCGCCAAACTGGATGAAGAAAAGTGATTGCTCGTTCATTCTCGTTGTCCTGAGTGTTGTGCGTCTCGCCTGAAGAAGACCTAAGAGGTCGAAACATGTCATGTTTTATCTTGTGATTCAGTTGTCTAGGTTTTTCAGATGAGCCTTATAAATACTTTTAAAAATTTGTCCAAATAAGCAGTTTGCCACACTTTGGCATTCTCATGTTTCCTGTTTGAGTATAAAATCAATATCTCCCACAGAATCAACAAATGGAAAGGTGGCTTAGCCAAGCACAAGGGAAGCTTGAAGACAGGTGTTTCTGTTTGGGTCCATTTTCACAATGGGTACTGCCTCAGTTTTATTCTTATGTAATTGAGGTTTGTTTTGGATATCTAATTCTTACCATCAGAAACAAAGGGTTGCAGTTTATTTGCAATTTCATCAAGTTTTTGTTTTTTCTGGAAAGTGTGCTATCAGCAGAACATTCATGTTGTAGTGGGTGACTTGTTGAAGGTGTTGTATATATGAAAAGATGAAATGGCCTAGCAAACAGAGATTAAGAAAGCCAGGGCCAGAGACACAGAAAGAGAGAGAGACAGACAGACACAGTTAGAAACAGAACAGAAAGAGAGAGAGAGAAAAATGAGAGAGAAGAGACACAGAAAGACTGGGAGGGAGGGAGGGATGGAGGGAGGGAGGGAGGGAGGGAGGGAGAGAGAGAGAGAGAGAGAGAGAGAGAGAGAGAGAGAGAAAGAGAGAGAGAGACAGACAGACAGACAGACAGACAGACAGATACATTGAGAAACAGACACACAGAAACAATGATAGAGACGGCCAGACTGACAAGAGATAGGCAGAGAAAGAGAAAGGCTGAAAGAGAGAGAGAGAGAGAGAGAGAGAGAGAGAGAGAGAGAGAGAGAGAGAGAGAGAGAGAGAGATACAGAGATAAACAGACACACAGAAACAATGATAGAGATGAACAGACTGACAAGAGACAGGCAGAGAAAGAGAAAGGCTGAGAGAGAGAGAGAGAGAGAGAGAGAGAGAGAGAGAGAGAGAGAGAGAGAGAGAGAGAGAGAGAGAGAGGCTGAGAGAGAGAGAGAGAGAGAGAGAGAGAGAGAGAGAGAGAGAGAGAGAGAGAGAGAGAGAGAGAGAGAGACAGACAGACACAGAAACAGTGATAGAGACGAACAGACTGACAAGAGATAAGCAGAGAAAGAGAGAGGCTGACAGAGAGAGAGAGAGAGAGAGAGAGAGGAGAGAGAGAGAGAGAGAGAGAGAGAGAGAGAGAGAGAGAGAGAGAGAGAGAGAAGAGAGGAAGAGAGAGAAGAGAGAGAGAGAGAGGGAGAGAGAGAACCTGTTTAACAGCGGCCCTGTGTTGACAAGCAGGCAGGGAGGGACTTCACATGTCCCAGTCTCCAAGGAGAAAAGGATGAGAAGGGGAAGGGAAGGCAGTTATGAGGACAGGTGTGGGAAAGACAGAAACCTTCACTCTCCCTGCACCGCCATTAACAACCACACCACAGCACTGCCACCCCACACGATCTGCCAACATGGCCTTGGGGGGGGGGGGGGGGGGGGGGGGGTGTCTGTTTGTCAACTCACACATGCACATACAAACATAGTTTACACCTGCTCCCTCCCTCCCTCCTCTCCCCCTCCATGCACCCACCATGCACACACACATACAAACACAAACACACACTTACACACACACACACTTACACACACGACCTTCTGATCTTTTAGGACACATTTTGGCAGGTTTGGGGAACTCTATACAGTTTGCGGTAAGGTAATGGTATCAACAGGTTAAAAGTAATACATAAAAAATGCATAATTTTGTGTTTTTTTGTTTTGTTTTGCTGTCCCATCTTCTGTGCCACCTCAGTGGCAGTGCACCCATGCTGCTCATTCCGACACCCCGTCCACAGCCACAGCCACAGCCCGGTCAGTCCCGCGCAGCCCCGGCACCGGCAATCCAAAGGAAGCAGTCAATGTCAAGTCATCAAGAGGCAACCCAACGGAGGAGACACTGCAGTCCCGCTGAGTCACTTCAGTGGTGCAGTGGCGCCTGTTTTGATCTGAAACCGTTTATTTTTCATCCAAATTCTGACACTTCCCCTCCTTAACCTCTCTTCTCCTATATGAACATTTCTCTTTGTAATTATTTCTGATAATCTGCATTCAGTCGTTATACTTTGCAGAGTAATAATTTCATTGGACAAATGGTTGGGCTGACATGTATGCAAATGGCTGTAGCATGTAGTGTTTCATGGTTGTGCAACTCATCTCTTCATTTCAAACACTAGGTCTCTCTCGTCTCTCTCTGCCCCCTTCCTTCCTCCAGCCCCACCATCCTTCCCCCATCTCTCCCTCCATCCCAATCCTCCCCACCAGCACACTCCCTTTTCCCTGTCCTTTTCGCTTTAAAATTTATCTCCATGAAGCAGTTTTGGGGATTGGTTTTTCTACCACCACATTTATAAGGCAGCATAGTGGATTTACTGGAAACTGTTCTAATTAGCAGGCAGCCTCTCCTTGTTGTTCACCTTGTTTGAACCTTCATATTGGCATGTGCATCACATGTGAACGCGTGAGCTCTTTTATGATAAACACAGAACACACCGCTGGCTTCACCCTCAAACAGATGTGCCGTGGTGCTGTTTGCCGTGGTGCCGTTTGCCGTGGTGCTGTTTGCCGTGGTGCTGTTTGCTGTGGTGCTGTTTGCTGTGGTGCTGTTTGCCGTGGTGCTGTTTGCCGTGGTGCTGTTTGCTGTGGTGCTGTTTGCCGTGGTGCTGTTTGCCGTGGTGCTGTTTGCCGTGGTGCTGTTTGCCGTGGTGCTGTTTGCCGTGGTGCTGTTTGCCGTGGTGCTGTTTGCTGTGGTGCTGTTTGCTGTGGTGCTGTTTGCCGTGGTGCTGTTTGCCGTGGTGCTGTTTGCTGTGGTGCTGTTTGCCGTGGTGCTGTTTGCCGTGGTGCTGTTTGCTGTGGTGCTGTTTGCTGTGGTGCTGTTTGCCGTGGTGCTGTTTGCTGTGGTGCCGTTTGCTGTGCATGTGGTGCTGCTTGCTGTCTGCAAGAGCTTGTTCTGAACTGCTTTTGTTTTTGAACCTCAGAGCAAGAAACCCAAATAAGATGTGATGCATCACAACCTTGAAGCCAAGAATGGTACAAATAATAACAACTGTCAATCGACTCAGTGAGTGGGTCTGTTTGTCCACAGAAGTTTACCTTGTTACACTCACTTACTTACTGTCACTGTTTGTCCACAGAAGTTTACCTTGTTACACTCACTTACTTACTGTCACTGTTTGTCCACAGAAGTGTACCTTCTTACACTCACTCACTTACTGTCATCTCTGTAACATTCTATATACACCCATAACTCATGGTCATGCATATCTGTAAATCCACCATCGACTTACACACTTCTCTCTCAGGGTCAAGTGCACACATTCACCATGATCTATGCATACTCAACTCATTTCACGCTGTTTGTACCTCAGCTGTCCATAAGAGGCCACATCAGGGCTGTCTGTGTATACTCATTTCTCTTATACACTGATTTACATTCATCCACAGTATATGTATACTCCTCTCTCCCGGTCATCCACTTACAGTCCTCCCTGACTGATCCTTTACATGTACATACATTCACGATGGTATAACGATATGCACACTTCTCTCCACCAGTCATTAACATGCATTCATCTCATAATCTATGTACATCTCTTGCTCACTCTTTTTCACGCTCTTAAAATGAATCAACAGTATACACTTTTCATTCAAAGTCATTCAACTGTCTGTATATACTCATCTCTCTCACATATGTTCATCCACTGTCTATGTATAATCATTCCTTTCATACAGTCAAGCAAGCTATGCGGTTTGCAGATCAGTTGCACACACATAAAGCTACAGTCTGTGCATACTCAGCTCCAGTTTCTTTGACTATGTAATTATCTACTTACATTACTCTGGGTACATTCTGAAACCCCATCTCCTGTTTCAAATAGAAACTGTTCTCTTACACCAGGATGTGCAATCTCTTCACCCCATCTTCTCTTCTTGTTCTTGTTGATGATGAATGTAGAGAGTAAGACACAAAAGCACACTACCTGTGGCACTAAATCACAACAAACTGGTTTTCAGAAAAAAGAAAATGGTTGAACTGAATAAAAATTATAAAATCATAAAAAGTCATTCTAATGTAAGCCCATTGAATTTAAAAGACTTCTGAAAATATGGGAATTAATATAAACTCTTGCATTTGAAATTAAGTTTGTTTTCCAATTTCTGTGTTATTTGATTTTCATGTGTGTGTGTGTGTGTGTGTGTGTGTGTGTGTGTGTGTGTGGTGTGCGCGGGTATTATTTCTTTTTCATCATTGTTCAGCAACTCGGTTACAGCAATACTAGCAATAGTAAAACCTTTGTTCTTTTGCTCAAGCTCTTTGATCCTAATGTTGGCTGATCCACACTGAAATGTGTGTGTGTGTGTGTGTGTGTGTGAGAGAGAGAGAGAGAGAGAGGAGAGAGGAGAGAGAGGAGAGAGAGAGAGAGGAGAGAGAGAGAGACAGACAGACAGACAGACAGACAGAGGCAGAGACTGACAGACAGGTGTGTGTGTGTGTGTGTGTGTGTGGTGAGATTATTAAGTCAGGTAGGGTGGACATTTGAGACAGCAGTCACGTCATAACCACCACCACCAAACTTCAACCCTCTCCCCCACCCCCACACCACCTTCGTCCACACTCCAGTCACTTCTCGATTCCTATGCTGTGGGTGTTAGGGACGCAGCAATGTAGGTCAGAGGGAGGGAAGGGGACAGGCATGAAAAGGGAAAGGCCCTTGAGAGGTCGGGGGCGGGTTAGTCATGCTTTGTGCTTCCAAATGACCTGACATCCCCCCCCCCCTCCCCCCACCGCCACTTCCTGTGCGTGTGTGCCTGTGCCGTGTGTATGTATGCCTCCATACCAGGTAAACAGTTTCTATCACCTTTCCCAGTCAGGTTCGGCGTGTCAACCCAGTCTCCGTTGTGTAATTAGCAGAAAGTGATCCAGCTCTGTAGGTCTCAAACTGAGACAGGGGGAGAGACCTCAGCTGGGTTTAATTACCGTGTCCGCGGGACGGCAAAAAAAACAGTCGGAGCGTGTCGCCGACTTGGTCGTGATAATAACGATCAGCTGTGTTCAACGCAGCACACATCACACAGCACTACACTGCAAAGGAGCACACTCCTAAGGCTGACAGAGAACACCTACGGTGACTGCTGAGCGGTTCTTCAGATCGTGAAACGAGTCCCCCGCTCTGGTGTGTTGTAAAATAACCCAAAGTTTTGACTGCTTTTTGTGTCGAAAATGACCGTCATTTTCCGATCTGCAGTGCGGAAGACTGGTATTTACTGATCAACCGTGCGTGTGATTAAACAAAGAACTGTTCACGCGGGGGCTAACTGGTCTATTTTGGGAACTGAACGCAGAAACTTTGGGATAACCGCGTGGGCCACACACACACACACACCAGAGCGGGTCCGGTTCTATGTGTCACAGGGCCGTTGTGTCATAGGGCCGTTGTGTCACCGGCACACTGTATGGTCGCTGTGTCACAGGGCCGTTGTGTCATAGGGCCGTTGTGTCACAGGGCCTTTGTGTCATAGGGCCGTTGTGTCACAGGGCCGTTGTGCCATAGGGTCGTTGTGTCACAGGGCCGTTCTGTCACAGCGCTCAAAGGGGTACGGCTCCCTAACCCTATCCCTAACCCTATCCCTAACCCTAACCCTAACCCTAACCACTTTAGTTACAAAACTGGTTAATACTTAAAACCCGGCCCTGTGACACAACGGCCCTATGACACAACGGCCCTGTGACACAACGGCCCTATGACACAACGGCCCTGTGACACAACGGCCCTATGACACAAAGGCCCTGTGACACATAGAGCGGACCTGAAGGTATTGACCTCGGAAAGAACTATTAAGCCCAGCACCTGAGAACGTGGCAGACTGTGTATATGTATGTGTTTGTACACTGCAGGGAAGAGCTGTTCATGTCTTTTGGTGTTTGAACACTGCAGGAAAATACTGTTTAACGGTAGGCCCCAGGTACCGTCACAGTGGGACTCTGACGCACAACGAAAGAAACCAAATGCTTTGCTGTTGTTTTACTATTGTTTGAAAACTATCATTTCGGGTGAGGTAGCTGGACAGGTGAAAAAGCCAGGTGAACCCACCACTGTTGACATCACAAACAGGACCAGGCAGAGCCTTGAAGTGAATCTTGTCATTGTAGGAAAGAAAAGACTGGAAAGATGAGCCTGAAGAAACTGTTCAGCCGTTCTGGGTCCAAGAAAGGGGCGGTGGAGTTTTCCTACTGGAGGTCTATGGCAGAGGCACCGCCACCCGGCCAGGTGACTGACACTCAAGGTATGGTTCATCCATCATTCACCCCTCATTAACCCATGACCCTCAAACCCATAATGAGCAACCCATAATTCTCAACTCACATAATCGACACACAATCATCAAGTCTTAATCAACAACCCACAATCATCAATCCACATGTTAACTCTCACTCACACACACACACACACACACACACACACAACGCACACTGTGAGTTTGCTTGGTAGTTTTCGTCATTTCATGATGTTTCAGGGTGCAAACTTGTTTGCTCATTTACATCATGTCTCCAAATCTGACCTAGACTATGTGCAATTCAAAGAAGTTCATGTCGTGGCAGCACTGAAATAATGCTTCACTTGTGATCTGCTGCTCACACACACACACAGACACACACTCACACACACTGGCAAAGCTATCCAGTATCTTTTTACAATTTTCCCTTGCCACTGGTGATAAAAACAATTTAGTTCTTTGCTAGGTAAAATCTTAGTGAATGTGAGTGATTAAATTGCAGATGGATGACTTTCAGCCCACAATTTTTCAACCTGTTGTCTTGTGCCAGTAAAGTTACTCTGCAGTTGCCCCGGCACATCATGAATTACTGAACCCAGTGTGAGGACTGATGAGGCATTGAGTGGCAGACAAGTGCTCTCACACAGTCTCAGACTAAATGTTCACACACACAGACACACACAATGAGATCCAAATGTTCAAAAGACTCTCTCTTTCACACACATGCGCGACAACACATAGGCAGGCAAGCACACCTGCACATACGCACACACTACACAGGCCAAACAGGCAATGGCTAAAACGCATTATCCGCACTTCAAGAAAAGTACTTGTGAAAAATGGCACAACACCATGATACTGTGGTTAACCACATACAACCAACAGCACAGCTCTTGCTCTGTACTCTGACTGGCAACCTTGCTATTCCACATGATCAATGTTGACAAAATTCTCTGGCTGCACCAGTTCTGTAGTCTGCTGTCTGACTGCCATGCCCCATGAGGGCAACGCTTGTGTCTGACCAACTTGCACAGACTGTTCTCCACTGATCCTACCCTTGGACCAGCAGCATTCACAGCCTTGGTCAGTTGGTGGTCACTGCCCGAACACATCTGCCCAACTTCTTTGTCTGTTCTAATATTCTGCACTGTTCATTAAATTATGGTAAAACACAAACACCAAGAATGAAACAGCAATTGTTTTGAAGTGTTGTACAGAGATAAGATAATGTTGCTTATAGCCCAGCCGACCGCAAAGGGCCACATCAGGGCTACAGATACACACAAAAAAGATTTTTTTTAAAAACAGATAGTAGACAGAGCAAACAAACAGAAACAGAAAGATACAGAACAAAAAGTTACAAAACAGAAAGGAAAGATTATACACAAAAAGGATTAAAACAGATACCAATTAAAGGCAGATACAAAACAGCTACAAAACATATCTAAAAAAGAAAACAAGGAAAAATTTAACAAATAGGGAGGAAAGAAACGCAAATAAAACATAGACTAGATAGAAAATGCATATAAAACAGTAGAAAAAAAAATTAAGGCGAAAAGAAACAAAACCATAGATACAATACAAAACAGATATAAAAAATATAAACAATTTACAAAAGAAAAAAACAACAACTGATCTTTATTTAACTGATACGAAAGAAAACAATATCTGATATAGGGATGCAGACATTAAGCACATAAACAGAAGCTCCACATGATTGTGGAGAAAATTCCACTGCACAATTTTTAATGAACGATGAGGATTTTTCGTGCACTTTTACTAGTTTTAGTTTTTCTTTCTTTTTTTTTCCCCCTTTTTTTTCTCTCCAAATTGTCGGAAGTTAACATTTCTACAAGCAATCCAGCAAAATTTGATCAGTATCTGGATACACAACTATTTAAGGGTGATCTTATTGGTGGACAGAAACACTCAGACAGACAAGACAGTAAGCAATACTTTGATCTCCAGCATACACACAGGAGCAGATAAAAATATGTAATATAATAATAAGATGTATGTACATACTATGTAATGAGACTGAATCTAGAATTACACTTGTATTATATGTAAGGATGTGAAATAACACCAGGATATGAAGTGAGTGTGCATCTATAGACAATGAATTCACAGATCTTTGTACAGGGATCTGAAGTAAAACAATAAAACCCAGATATTTTTATATGTCAGAATTTGAAAGAACACACAAAAGAAAAAAGATAGTGTGCACAGAGACACTGAATCCAGAAACATGTAAAGATGTGAAACAACACAAGGTGTATGTAGTCAGCACATAGACACTGAATAAAGAGTCCTTTAACTATAGGGATTTGAAAAGACGCAAGATGTAGGTAGTCGGTAACGAATCCAGAAATGCAAAGAGGCTCTTAAACACAATGTGTATAATTAGTCAGTGCAATCTGTATGAATTTGAAATTACACACAAAAAAAGAGGTATAAAGGTCTCTTTTTGTGTGTCATTTCTATAACGCACACAAAAAAGAGATCTCTATACCTCGAGATCTAAACTTATTAAATATTAACCTCACATTTTTGTAGTGATAAAACCACACACACACACAATGTGCTAGGCTTTGAAACTACACAAGGTGATGTATGCAGGAAGACAATGTATCCAAAGATTAGATTCAGGTACAGTGGTTTTATTTTACCTCTTTTCGTTCTAGATAATAAAGATCAAAAGATCTTTATATCTTAAGAATTTACATTAACACAAGATGTATTTAGTCAGTGCATACAAACTAATAATCCAGATATTAAATAACCATATGAAGCAATACAAGATGCACACAGGCAGTGCATTATAATCAAGAGATCTTTATGCACAATGAACTGATCTAACACAAGATGTATTAGATTGTACAAAAAAATGATCCAGAGATCTATAGCATAGGGATTTTTGAACCACAGTAAACATTTTGTGTAGTCAATACAGAGACTGAGAGAATCAATGAGTCCAGAGATCTTTTATCAAATGCAGGATCTGCATGTTGTCTGTGGGCAGAGACAATAGATCAAAAGATGTGAGGTAACATTGAAATATACTTTCAAAATAAAACTTTAAAAAAAGAAAGAAAAAAGCAAGTCATCTAAGCAGGATCTTGGAGTGAGCTGGATGTCATGACGTCACTGTCAGGGTGACAGGAGGAAGTCACAGGAAGCTGACAGGGGTGACTGATGGGTCAGGACCAAACAGCTGAAGCAGGAAATGCCAGGTCACGCCTGTCTCCCTGGATGTGTTCGCATAGGACCAGGAGTCACCCGGTGATTTACATTACAAACCACTTCCCACACTTTACTAACTCAGCCAGGGACACTCAAGACAGCAGAGATATATAGCACAATGAATTACAGCACCTTAAGTATCAAAACATATTCCCAGGTTATCAAGTGTGGGTGGAAAAGTCTCAGCAACATCTCTCATTCTGTCAAGTTTGGTTCCGCCTGCACTTTCACACACATGCACATATTCAGGTACACATGCTGATAATAAAAACACACAAACACACACATTTAGGTTCATATGTCTGCCTGGGACATGTAAGTGCAGGTAATTTCTTGCAAAAAATTTAGAGAGAAAAAAAAAACTTTAATCAAACCTTTTTTTTTCTCTTGCACTCCTTCATTTAAATTAAAACTAGCTTAAAAGTCTCTGCAATGAAGCTGGCAAGAACTATCAAAGACTCAACAATGGAATGTGTTAATAATTACAGAAAATCCTCATTGAACATTTTCATCTTCCACACTTACATGATTTCTACTTGCAAGGAAAGAGAGGACAGTCTTTTCAACATCTATTTTCCTGCCAGTTCAGTTATATCCTGCACTTTCACACAGACACCTAGGAAGTAGGTATGCACACTCAAATATCCACACAAAAAGAACTAAACTGAAGCAATTACATATGAACTTTGTTTTCTCACAAGTTGCTCCATGAACATGGAGCATGCTCTGGTCAATACAACACCCAGCGATGCAGTGTTGCGCAGAATCAGGAATACCTTACCTTGTCCCTCATCAATGCCTGTTTCACTGAAAGTATGTTGTAAGCACCGACTTGTTACAGACATGCCGCCTGTCACTGTACACTCCATGGTTTCTTTTGGAATGGGACTGTTAAAAAGTATATTTTGTTCTCAGTCAGCCTGTCACTGTACACTCCATTGTTTCTTTTGGAATGGGACTGTTAAAAAGTATGGTTTGTTCTCAGTCAGCCTGTCACTGTACACTCCATGGTTTCTTTTGGAATGGGACTGTTAAAAAGTATGGTTTGTTCTCAGTCTGGGCGAGCCCACCCAGTACTGAAAGAGCCATACATGGCTTTGACAGAAAAGTATTTTCCTAGCAGGCAATCCACAAAGATTTTAACTGTGTTTCGTCCTTTATTACTTTCTCTCTTTTTTTTTCTTTGTACCTTTGGGCAAGTATTCTTACACTAATGGACTGAAAAGTTACATTTGTTTTCCTCTACTTTTCATTTGTTCATGTTATGAATGATGTCAGATATTACACACCAGTGAACAACATACCACCCACTGTGTCACAAGTGACTTCTCACTGTTTCAGACCCTCACAAGCACATCTGGAAGCCCCAGTTTTCCTGTGGAGACCAGTCAGAGGAGAATCGAATGGCCTTCTACAACAGTGGATTTGCTGCCTGCATCCGATGTGGGAACCGCAACGTGTGGCGCTACGAAGAGAAAGCTGGCATCCGACCCAATGGAGAGATCTACGGCACTGAAATCTTCCGCTGCCAGACCAGAGGTTGCAAGTGGAAAACCTCTTTCAAATATGACGATGGAGGTAACATATAAACATCTTTTCTTTCCTTTACTGAAGTAATCATGGTGAGAAACTTTCACATACAATGGTGAAGGTTGCTTTCATTTTGGGCTTGCTTAAAACTTGGGAATCCTGACAGGTTTATACCAGTATTTCAAGAAGAATTTCAGGGAAAGTTTGCTTCAAAAGATACTGATAACACACTATGAAAGATTTCACGCTATGAAATGGTAAGAGAAAAAGAGCTGAGAGAACTACCTGAAGATAAGCAAAGAAGACTTCAGTCAAGAATTTCTGTTAAAACACTTGAGGATTCCATCATGTCTATCCACCACTGCATCAAATCAATATGCACGTTTTCATATTTGAAAATAACAGGGAAAAACCTCCACAGTTTTCCTGCTGGGACCAATCAGAGGAGAGTCATGTGGCTTTCCACACAAGGCCATTAACTGCTTCTACCCACTATGGGAACCAAGAACACAATACATCCAATAAAATTTGGGGTAGAAAATGCTCCCAATAGCATTTTGAGTTTTCATACTCAGTCAAATCCCATGTCAACAAAACAGTGGCATTTTGTCATAATGCACATCTGTACCAAGCAACACTATGCCTTCAAAAAGCCAGATGTCTGGCCACTCTTTAGTAGCTGGCTGGGGACTGAAGCTTCCCTGTATGGACTTGGAAATTATGGAAGTGAAATGGAAGCATTCTTGGCTGGTGTCATCTGAGCTACAGCAGTGCCAAAGTACAGGCTAGTTCATCTCTGTAACGTCAGTTTGTCTGCCTCCCACAGAAACCGATCTGTACAGCCAGACTGTTTGCTGTAAACTCAGTACATTATCATTTGTTTAGTTATTCTGGATACTTTCACACCCTTTTCTGGTTGTTGACTTCCAGTTCCAGTGCATATTTTTTTCCAATTGTCTGTGATCTAAACACTGACCACAGCTGTCACTGTACACACTGGAACCATCTTTTGAAATGCATGAACGCGTGTCTGGTATCATCAGGTAAAGGCTTTTGAAGGAAGTCAGGGACAAACAAGTAGTTTAATCATTTATGTCGTTCATTACATGTTTTAACAGGTATGCAATGAAATGAATGATGCATGTTTCAGTGTATGCTTGTATTTAGAATACTGACATGTTGCATATCATGCTGACATGTCACACGTTATGTAACTTACACTGTGCTAGATAATAACAAAAACATCATTACACTGTGCTCGATAATAACAAAAACATCATATGATATGTAACTTAGATATTGCAGTAATCATATGGTATGTAACTTATATTGCAGCAGATAACAACAAAATCACACTTCTTGAGTGTATATTTTCATACACCGTTCATATTTTGCCAGGACTGTTCAGGACTGATTTCAGTTCCTTATATGTATGCAATACACTGAGAAGTCCTATCCGCCACATCATTTCCGATCTCCATTTGGCAGACAAATGAAAATCATTTCATAACTCCAGCAAAAACTGGGTGACTGTGAAATGAAAAAGACGTGATTAACTCTTTTGTGCCTCACGTGTGAAGAAACTTTGGTTATACTATCATGCTTTAAAAACTGTTTCAGTGCCAAACTGTGTTCACTTTGAGGCGAGGGGCTGGCCTAGAGGCATCCAGCACTTCCCCATGCGCTTCATGACCAAGTGGTGCGTGCGGCACGACCTCAAGCCTCTCAAACACCAAATCGTTTATCGCAAGATTGACGGGAACACCTTCCTGGCCATGTACGAGTCTGGTACCATGCAGCAAGAGCTGGGCCTGGACTCCAAGACCTTCAAGAAGATCAAGAAGGCTCTGGAGAAACCCGACACTGCTCTCGTCACCAAGAACTTGAGTGGCAAGTAGACCCTCCCAGCCAACAGGAATGTGGACATTCTTCAAAAACTCATTGGTGCTCTGATCACTAAAAAAACCTGTGTGGTGAGGTCAACAAGCAGATCAAGAAGACTGAGGGTTAAAAAAAAAACAAAAAACCCCAAAACTTGAGGCGCTCTCATAACCAAGAAACTGTGTGGTTAGTACAAAGTAGACTTTTACCATAAATGAGGCAGAGGAGCTCCTCTGCAGAAATGTATTTCACACCCTGAAAACCTGCTGTAGATTGACTGTGCAGTTAAATGTGTGGGAAACAGATCACTTTAACAAAATCAAACAAACAAAACACACACACCCACCCACCATGTATTAAACGGACTTATCTGCAATAGCTTGCCTGTAAAGTTAATTATATCCTGAAAACTCGAAATGTGTGTAAGATGTTAATGCATTAAATTAAACTTTTTTTTTTAAACATAACTATGTGTGTGTTCGGCATTCAATTTAAACGTGTCTGTTGACTAAAAGGATATTACTTTGATGAGAGGACTGAGATGTGAAGTGTGTATGTGAGGAGAAGAGGGGATGAACACACAAAAGCCCATGTCTGTGTACATGTGTCTATGGCCATGAACACACATATTTCTTCATGGGCATGAACACACATGCTCCTGTGTGTATGTGTGTGTGTGTTTGTGAGCACGAGTGTGTGTGTGTGTGTGTGTGTGTGTGTGTGTGTGTGTGTTTACAGAAAAATAAGAGTAAAAAATATGGACTGCAAAGCACCATTCAAATCCTCCATCAAAAGGTCTTTGAAACTATTTGAAATATGTGAAACAATTTGAAGATCTCGATCTACTCAACGAACTATGAAGCACATATGAGACAGACTATATCAGTTTGTACGATACACATGCAGCATTAGTCAATCAATAATAAATCGCAAGCTTCTAATATGTTAGCCTCCACTGTAGTACATATCTATGTTCAACCATTGACGAAAGGCCTGCATGTGGTTTAATTACTCACAATAGTATGAATTACTTGCCCTTGCCAGCTAAAGGTCAAACCATGATGCTGATAGTGCCGTCAGTCCAAGCTTGCTTCAGCCCTTCCTTTTGCAACTGTGCTCACACAGGACTGTCTGCTAAGACGACGGGTCTGTGTGTGTGTGCGTGCGTGTGTGTGTGTGTGTGTGTGTGTGCGTGCGTGTGCGCGCGCGCACGCACACATGCAGGGGGTTGTGTGCGAGTATGAGTATGTAAACTGTTAGAGTCTAGTCAATATTACTACTTCCATGTTGAAATTTTATCTAAACAGGAAGGTGGTGGTGGTGTGGTGTGTGTGTGTGTGTGTGTGTGTGTGTGTGTGTGTGTGTGTGTGTGTGTGTGTGTGTGTTTGCATGCACAAGTGTGTGTGTGTGTGTGTGTGGAGTGAAGGACAGAGAGGGGGGGGGGGTGCATGGAGCAGGGATGGAGGGAGGGGAAAGGAACAGACGGAGAGAAAGAGAGAGACAGGTTGATTACACTATGAATAAGATCACTTTGTAACATGCTTCTCACAAAGTTCAAATTGCTATACTTAAAGTTAACATTACAGATAAGGAATACTATTCGATAAAGCGTGCTGTAGCAAATCTCACCACTTAATGATCTATTGTCTCCAACTTCAGATCTGTCATTTATTTTACCTGGTAATGACCTATTGAGTATTTCTGAGGTCTACTGTAATAAATCTCACCAGCTAATGACCTAACAACTGTACCTCAGACTCTATTGTCATAAATGTCACCAGAAAATCATTTCCAGCTCTATCTCAAGGTCACAAATATCATCAGCTGATGATCTATCGTACTTAAGACTGCTGTAATAAATATCACAGTGAAAGGACTGATCAGCGTTACTTCAGGACCTATCAAATTCATCTCACAGTCTATTGTCATGAACACTGCAGACTGGTGGTTTTTCAACTCTGTATTATTTATAAATATCGAAATGATCAATAAATAGAAACATTTAACTCTATTTACCAATCTGCTTATGATCTATTAAACCTGTCTCAGAGTAAGTTACATAAATATCACCATCTAATGACCTTTTGACTCTATCTCTGTGTTCAATGTAATAGCTCCCACAAGCTAATAATCTATCAACTCTCCATTCTAGTTTGTTCTAATAAATCTGATCAGCTAGTGACCTATCAATTCTATCCCTCTTCCTCAGATTCTGTTCTGGTGACTATAATCCAATGTTCTGTCAGCTCTCACAATATCATGCAATTAATTCCATCATCTCATGATCTATCAATTCTTAGAATCTTGCGGTAAACTTCCCAAGCTAATGAACTATCAACTCCAATAAATCTCATCAGATAATGAGCTCTTAACTTTTATCTCACATTGTTGCAATAAATCTAATTATCGACCATTAATTATCTATCAACTTCATTGGAAAGTTTGTTGCAATAACTATAACCAGCTAATGATCTACAAACTCTCGAGTTTGTTGCAAAAATCCTTAACACTTGATGATCAATCAGCATTATCCCAGAGTCTGTTGCAATAATTATTACCAACTAATGAATGATCTGTCAACTCTACCCCAGAGTCTACTGCAATAAACTTTTACCAGCTACTGTCTGCCACTTTAACTGAATGATCCATCTGATCTACTCCAAAGTCTGTTGTAATTACTATTACCAACTTATGAATGATCAGTCTACTCTATTCCAGACTCTGTTACAATTACCATCACCAGCTAAAGATCTAACAACTCTATCTCAGAATCTGTTTCAACAGATATCGCAAACTGCTGATCAATCTTGTCTGTCCTAGAATGTTTTGCAGTAACGATCACCAGCTAATGATACGTGAATTCTGTTCCATAGTCTGTTGGAAGAACTATCACCAGCTAATGAATGTTCTATCAACTCTATTTCAGAATTTATTGTAATAATTATCACCAGCTAATGAATGATCTATTAACTCTATCACAGAGTTCATTGCAATAACCATCACCCGCTTATAATCTGCGCACTCTAAACTGCACCAGCTAATAATCTTTCAACTGTAACCCAGTGTCTGTTGCAATGCATAAAAGCAGTTAACTGTTTGAAAAACTGTCGCTGAATAATGATCCAGAGTCTGTAGCAAATATCTATCATCAACTCATGAATGATCTTCAGAGTCTTCACAGCGAGCTCAAATCAAAGGCAAAACTCTACTTGATGTGGAACTTCAAATTCTAAAAAATCATGACAGTAAAATAACCCACAGAGCCCTAGACAGCACTCTCCTTTCTTTCAGGTCCACCACAAGGGAGGCACAGTATGTCAAGTGCACCACGGCCAGTGACGGCCATGCCATTCTCCAAGGCCTTCCAACTTTTCTTGCAACTGCAGTGAGAAACGTCAAAACACATGCAAGACGCAGCCCTCTAAAACTGGGGAACTACCTCTCATGAATTTGAAAAATACCACCCATAAAATCAGTATGAGCTCAGACGAAGAAGCCGATAGCATACAGACCAACGGCAAGGAAAGCAGTGACAGCACACAGACCAACAGCAAGGAAAACAGAGAGCACACAGACCAACAGCAAGATACACAGACTGAGAGCACACAGACCAACAGCAAGATACACAGACTGAGAGCACACAGACCAACAGCAAAGAAAACAGACTGAGAGCAGACAGACCAACAGCAAAGAAAACAGAGAGAGACCATACAGACCAACAGCAAGGAAAACAGACAGACAGCACACAGACCAACAGCAAGGAAAACAGACAGACAGCACACAGACCAACAGCAAGGAAAACAGACTGACAGCACACAGACCAACAGCAAGGAAAACAGACTGAGAGCACACGGACCAACAGCAAGGAAAACAGACAGACAGCACACAGACCAACAGCAAGGAAAACAGACAGCACACAGACCAACAGCAAGGAAAACAGACTGACAGCACACAGACCAACAGCAAGGAAAACACAGACAGCACACAGACCAACAGCAAGGAAAACAGACAGACAGCACACAGACCAACAACAAGGAAAGCAGACGGACAGCACACAGACCAACAGCAAGGAAAACAGACAGACAGCACACAGACCAACAGCAAGGAAAACACAGACAGCACACAGACCAACAGCAAGGAAAACAGACAGACAGCACCCAGACCAATAGCAAGGAAAGCAGACGGACAGCACACAGACCAACAGCAAGGAAAACACAGACAGCACACAGACCAACAGCAAGGAAAACAGACTGAGAGCACACAGACCAACAGCAAAGAAAGCAGACTGACAGCACACAGACCAACAGCAAGGAAAACAGACTGACAGCACACAGACCAACAGCAAAGAAAGCAGACTGACAGCACACAGGCCAACAGCAAAGAAAGCAGACTGACAGCACACAGACCAACAGCAAGGAAAACAGACTGACAGCACACAGACCAACAGCAAGGAAAACATACTGACAGCACACAGACCAACAGCATGGAGGAAAAACAGACTGAGGGCACAAAGACCAACAGTATGGGAAACAGACTGAGTGAGAGTATACAGACCAAAAGCAAGGAAAACAGACTGAGGGCACACAGACCAACAGCAAAGAAAACAGACTGAGGGCATACAGACCAACAGCAAGGAAAACAGACTGAGAGCATACAGACCAACAGCAAGGAAAACAGACTGAGAGCATACAGACCAACAGCAAGGAAAACAGACTGAGAGCATACAGACCAACAGCAAGGAAAACAGACTGAGTGAGAGCACACAGACCAACAGCAAGATAAACAGACTGAGAGGACACAGACCAACAGCAAGGAAAACAGACTGAGAGAGCATACAGACCAACAGCAAAGAAAACGGACAGACAGCACACAGACCAACAGCAAGGAAAACAGCCTGAGAGCACACAAAAAGCGAGGAAAAACAGCCTGACAGCGCACAAACAGCAAGACAAGTAGCCTGACAGCAAACAAACGCATAGTAAACAGTCTGACAGCACACCACCAACGGGGAAAACAGATCAGCACTGACAGCACACAACACAAACAGCAAGGGAAAAAGGCTTGAGAAAACCCAGACAAACTTGAGAAAACAGATTTCCAGCACACAAACACATGGAAAACAACTGAAGTGGCACACGCATGGAAAACGGATTGACACCATGCAAACAGACACACACAAACAAGAAGGGGAAACAGACAGACAGTACACAAACGGCAAGGAAAACACTGAGAGCACACAGACAGACCGCCAGGCAAACAGATCAACTGTGCATTAATAACAAGAAAAAGTAGCCTGCCAGCACAAATACTAACAGCATGGAAAACAGACAAGACAGAACACAGACAAACAGTAAGAGAAACAGTCTGAGAGAACACAGTCAGCAAGGGAAAGCAGACTGAAAAATTTCTCACAAAAAGCAATGAGAACAGACTGTGAGAACACAGACAAACAGCTAGGAAAACAGACTTAAATAACTGACAGCAGGGAAAACGGACTGACAGAACACAAACAGCAAGGGAAAGCGAGTGAGAGGACACAGACTTACAGCAAGGCAACAGACTGACGGTATGTACGCACACACACACAAACCAGTCGAACAGCAAATCAAAGGAGTGTAAATGTTAGGTGGTGCAAATTCCAACGATGTTGTCTAATAGATTCATCACATGAGGACACCATTCTTAAAGTTTTCAACAACCAGGGAAGAATGAGGGCGAAGGAGTATTTTTGTTAATATAAACCTGATGAGAGACACTATCACAGAACTTCCAAGTTTCTTTTCTCTAACTGATTAGAACTACATGAATGTGATGTGACTGATTCTATGACAACTATTTCAACTTAATTACAGTCGTTTAATAACTGAAATCCGATTTGACACATCTGTACTGACTGAGGAGTGAAGGAAGCTGGTTGCGATGTCTTGTACAGCACCCCAACGGTCTTCAAGACTCTGGGAGAGGTGATAGGTGATAGGTACTGACTGAAACCTACTCATATGCAACATCATCCATCTTGGTAAATATTTCACAAAGAATCATTCCGATGATGTACACTCTTACACTCTGATCTCATTTTCATTGCTAAAATTCTTTCCTGTGATGTCCACCATCATCATGCTAATAGTTCTGACACTGTATAAACAGTGAGGGTAAAAGAAAAAAGGCAGGGGTTCCTATGATGAGCTGGGTGATCAACAGGGATAGGTGTGGAGAAGAGAGTAAAATGGAAAGGGGACAGGGGGAGGAAGGGGGGGGGGGGCAGGGGCACTGGGTGGAGTGGGCACTGGTGACAATACAGGTCACAATTTCATGATGAAATGGATCTTGCGTTTGTTTGTGTAGTCACTGATTTCATGTTAACAGTCTCAAAAACCACGTGAAAACAGGATTACGTTTACGTTACTCCATGTGCACCATCAATATACAATTTGCAAATATTGCTAATCTTTGAGCAACCTATCGACTTGCACAAGGAAGGCACGATGCAGAAATAATTTAATCTATAGACCAGAATATGTTGAAGATGAAAACCGTTACCCGAACAGAATCTGAATATCCCAAACCAACGGTGATCAGAGATGTTGCACCTTTACAAACAGCAAATACACATACACTGGCAAGCGAACTACCTGCCCCCCAGCCAGATCAACACACACACAAACACACTGACCTTATGCACAGAGGCAGCCAAACTGGCCAAGGTGTTGACACACTCCACATCCACCTTACGACTATACGTCTGACCGCAGATTATGAAATGACTGAAACACGTACAAGAAATGGCTGTACTTAGATTATGAAATGACTTAAAACACGCACAAGAAATGGCTGTATCTAGATTATTAGAAGACTGGAATAACGCGCAAGAAATGGCTGTACTTAAGAATATGAAATGACTTAAACACATACAAGAAATGGCTGTATTTACAGTGTTACCATTTCTGACAACACTGGCTTAAATCTCTGTTGTAACACACACAATCTGATGATTGTCCAGTGTGATGCGGAGATTAAGCTATATTGTCGACAATGGAACAGGATAATTCACAGTAGTTTTCTTCTTTCTTCTGAAAAAATGCTGAGGGCATATGTGCAGTCATTTCAGCACTAACGAAAAGTCGCTGAGTAGTGTATAATCAGAACATACTGACAATCAGTAGTATGGTTTCACTGTGTGAACAAATAATCTTAAAATGTGCTGTTCATTTAGCTGTGTAAACACCAAGTCCGTAAGCAGCAGATGTGCCGTTTGTTTTGCTGACTAAAGAAATGTGCAAACAGTAAATGTGCTGCTGGCAAGGCTGAAGCAACAATGGGACACGAGTGAAAGGGACATCACTCTTTCATTTGTTCTAAACAATGTCCTTGGCTTTGGTTCAACACAGTCCTTTTTATCTGCTGAACAGTTACAGTTTTCATCTCAGGCAAGACAGTGTGCCTTAATGTTGGTTGAAAATCTGTACTATGAGGTAATTTTCTGGTTATGAAAAGAAATTTCCAGGGCTGGAGTTGTAAAGAAAAAAAAAGAAGAAAAAATTACAACAAACCTGTAACAACAGTACCATCCTAAACAGTAACATTATTCACATCCTTGTCTGTTAGAAAAATTGCAAGGGACTGCCACATACCTTTGAAACCCAGCCATCTCTGTCACCAGTTGGTCTAGCTCCTCCACCTGCACACGGAACCAGGTTCACTGACACCATTTCATACACACCTCTGGTGTGTTCCGCCAGTAATTAGGTTTTCCTGCCTGTTTCCACCTACCTGAGATGCTTCTACAGCAACTGGCTGCTGACCACGAAGCGATGTTATGCTGGTGATACATGTACAGAATACATATTGTTTGACTGCAACCTTAACAGACAGGTGTTACCTTCAATTCCCTGTTGAAATAATCACATCACATGATGCTATGACCCAAATTAAAAGCACTAATCACATTTACAAGCACTAATCACATTTACAGACACTGCAACTCAAAAGCACCAATCACATTTAAATACGCCTTATATCTTACACTCAAAAGCATTTTGCTGAAGTTTAAAATCAGCGTGCTGTCAACAAGGTGAGATATGCCAAAGTTACAAGTTTTTGTTTGTTTTTTCAAAAATTGATTTACATCATGTTTTAATGTGCTGGTAAGCTTTGATCCAAGGGAAACTACACAGGCCCATAACTTGACAGTGTGAATATGTACAAAGGGTGCAGAGAACTGACAGTGATGCTCTGAGACAGATCACAGGTTACTCTTTCCCCAAACAAGACTGTTGAATAAAGGAAATTCTGATTTCTCATGGTGATCAATCGTGTGATGTAAGGATCTGAAAATGAGCGTGTTCATTTAATGAAGGGAATATTACTTTGATGGGAAAATTGTCAAATTCTTTCTGGTGCTTTTGCCAGTAGACAATAGAAACATTCTAAGATATGCACACACACCTTTCACATTTTTCTTTTTTCTGAATATGGTGATGAAATATATAAAACTGAGAAGTTTACAAGCAGAATTCATTAGCAATCTGGATGTTTCAAAAACAAACTTTTGGACCCTGTACAGCTAGTATGTTTTGGCCATTTTGTGTAAGTCTGTCAAGTTTTAAATATGTCCAGAATGGAATGTCATGAGGTAACAAATTGATCTTTAGTGTATTACCACCGAGTTAATGTTCCTATATAGTTCAACTTCTACACATCATAGAACACTGAAAAAAATCAAACCAACATCACAAACCAAAGTAAGCCATCTTTTGAATTGCACTGTCCACTTCTTCCTCTTACCTTTTCTTTTTTTTTTCTCTGTTTTTTTTTCATTTTCTCTGCCTCAAAATGGCATTACTCCTAGGCTGTTCATTCCAAACCCTCACAGACAACCACACAGAGGTCGTTCTCTTGCAGCCCCAGAACATGAAGTTCACAGGGAGCAATCAATATCTAGTGATCATGAAGCAGTCAACTGGAGCAGACACTGTCCACGTTTGTTAATGGCCCTATCCTGCATTCCATGTATTATCAGGTGAAGTAGAAAGCATCAAGATTTTCATCCCCAGGCATTGAATAAGGGTGGCTGAATGACACAGTATGACATAATTTTCTGAATGGTCTGTGGACACACAACTAGGTGCACATGTATTATGTGTGTATGCTCATACACATGACCACCTCTTCTACGCAAATTTTGTTCCCTACTTTTTTCCCAACTGATATACGTTGCACTTTCCATATATTAGATTCACCTTAAACTACTATTCTTCTGTAGTTTCTACTATTCTAACCCCAACAATATGGTATATGGTCAAGTTACAAAAAACTATGATCTTGCTGACCATGAAATCTATGATTTCATTTCACACTCTGTGCAGTTTGTCCGAGGTGTTCTTGCTCACTTATGGACTCAAAGTAATGAGGAGTTCATCTTTGGAAATGCTGCCATGTTCACACCACTAAAAATATTCATTTTACTACTGAAAACAGGACTGACAACAGGGATTCTAGACTGACGAATATATTGGGGCCTAGGCAAATCTGATGAATACTTTTGGTTCTTTTAATCAAGTTGAGAATATTACCCAGTATTCAGTTAGTTCATTTGTGATTACACTGAAAATTTCTAGCATGTTAAAAATGGTGCTTTTTTCTCCCTCTAAGGAAATCGAAGGAAAAGCAAAAAGTTGGGATCCCTGATTCTTACATCCATGTAATACAACCAGTCAAAAAGCCAAAGTTGTCTGTGACATTTCTACATCAAAGTTCTTATATATTAGCGGAACTGACCAGGAGTATGTTTTGGATTCTTACCCGGTCTGGAACTTCAACTACTTCTTAAATTCACTGATTAACAAACACTCCCATCACAGCTACCCCAAAGCTGCAAGCAGCAGACAACCAGATGTGAAGCAGAGCTACCGCAGGTTACAAGATTTACGAGGCTATGGCTTTGAAACGACTGGTACCAGTTGCTAGCACTTATACATCATGTTAAAGATGACTCAAGAAAAATTCATTCCATTTACTTTTTAAATGACAGGATACCTAAACAATTGCATATCCACAAACAAAACTGAATCACAGCGTGCACATGGTGGCAAGCAGCGTCTGTTGTATTCTGACTGTGAGTATACATGCAACTGCTGCAGTGATGAAATGGTTTAGAGCCTTTCTTTCTGACTGTGAACAATAAACACAATGTACCACAGTGTCTTCAAATTAAACTGCAGAAGCAAAACTAAATCTGTAAACCCGAAAGCACTCAAATAACTCTCCAGTTTGTTAAATACAGACCATTTGAAACAGACTTTGAAACTGGATTTACAGATTATCTGGATAAGCCTGCACCTCTACACACATTCATTTTACCCTAGTTCTGTACGGCTGTGGAACTCACTGCCAGGTGCCATTAAGATTGCCACAAATGCAGTCTCATTTAAAAAACAAATTGATACGACAGTTTTGAGATCTGCATATTGACGATTTTCTATTTTAACTTCCCCAGATATTTTACTGTTACCTGGGCCTGAATTTGGCCATTGCTTTTAACTTCTTGAATATCGAGTGCGACCCCTTGTTGCTAAATTTGCTCCAGGGGCCAACAGTCTGAGTCGCACTATTTTATGTTATTTTATTTTACTTTTTAACATGCGCGCTGGTGATCAACTCGTTTTTGAGTGAACCAGTATTTTAGGAAGAAGGACACTCATTCACTCCTTCACCCCCTCCTCCATCCCATACACACACCTTGGTATCATCTCCATCAAAGAGAGCGAGGAAGGAGGCCTGTGTGCCTGTGGTGCCCTTGACCCCACGGAAGCGAAGGTCACTCTTTGCCCTCTCCAGCTGCGTAAATCCATCAGCAGATCCTGAGTCCAGATGCAGGCACGTTTCCCCACTGTCGTCAGCTGAGCCGGTCTGAAACAGTCAATGACAGTGTCAAAGATTTCAACTGCCTCAGAGCAATATCAGAATTAAAAACCAAACAAAAAGTACAGAAAACAAATAAAACAGGCCTGTAAATGTCTGGGTCTTCAGTTTTCAGTATCATCTAGGAGGCATCACTGTATACAGATTTATCCTTTAAGACTACTGCACATCTGCTAAACCATCAAATTACAGCGCACAATTACAACCAGATGAATAAATAAGTAAAGAAATGAACTGAAAAAAAAAAAAAAATTGGGGGAGATAGTCCTAAACATATCGTTTACCTACATATTAACCTCACTCCCATGACCCTCAAGACTCACCAGTTTGGCTTGTTGAATGAATCTGGCTTGTAATTATACAAGTGGTTAAAATCATCAACAAAACAGACTAACCAATACAGCTTGCTGCATGCCTTTGTCTTATACCTGGTTAAAACTACTTTACCAAACAGACCGGAAGTCGCATGCCATTTTAATAAACAACTGCATGTGGATCAAGTCCAGAGAATGATCAAGCAAGTGTCCAATGATGCTGCATCTTGAACTAACCTAAAAGTGCCATTAGACAAAACAAAACAAAATCCTCCAGCTGTTTGTCTTGTAGTGAAAATGAAGGATTTCTCAGGATTCAGGGGAATCTAAACAACTAACACTGTAAAGGCTATTCAGGGGAATCTAAACAACTAACACTGTAAAGGCTATTTTAATTTCTTTTCTATTATATATATAGAAACAGTGTGCGTGTGTGCGTGTGTGTGTGTGTGTGTGTGCACGGGCACATGCACACATGTGCATGCAAGTGAACAACTAACACTGTAAAGGCTATTCAGGGGAATCTAAACAACTAACACTGTAAAGGCTATTTTAATTTCTTTTCTATTATATATATAGAAACAGTGTGCGTGTGTGCGTGTGTGTGTGTGTGTGTGTGTGCACGGGCACATGCACACATGTGCATGCAAGTGAGTGTGCGCATGCACGTACATGTGTGTGTGTTTGCATGCATCAAAAAGATTTTAAACTGTACAAAATCCCCATGGTTGATGTACATAAAGGCAGTGAACCTGTTTGAGATTAACCATATCTAGAGCATGGATTGACGATTTAACTTTCCCTGACCTGAAACAAGTACAGGTACTTCTGAGCAGACAGACAGGATTTTTAAGTCCTAGAAGTCAATTCCACCACAAAATCCCCAAACCATTTGATCTGACTCACTTCCCTTTACATAGTGTATGACAGACTGTGCACTCACTGCAGATGGTGTAGGACAGGCGGGGCAGAGACTTGTTTTGCTGGGCAAAGTTGGACAGCCTGTGAATACACCTGGCCAGCTGTAAATACACCATTGCATTACTGTTATTGTCTTGTCAGCTTGTAGACGCACTAAACGCACAACACCATCTCTGTCAATATTTGGTCAGCTGTAAACACATATCTCATCACTGTCAATGTTTGGCCAGCTTTAAGTTAATAACACCATCATCATTAACATTTGAGAAATAAACACAAAAATGGGATTCAGTGAACATTTACCTTCGGCATCAGAATATCCAGACCATCTCTCATAATGATCAAATCCTGTAACAGAAAGAATATACACGGTCAGAATCTATACGTCTTTCCCTTAACTATGATAATGCCAAAATCATACAAAACTGCTATAGTATATAATGAAAATTACAGCCCCCCCCCCCCCCCCCCCCCCCCACCCACCCCCACTATTTCAAGTCTTGGTCAGTCATTTATACCTTAACCTTGTGTGTGTGCCTTAGCACAACCCAGTTCAGTTCAAAGAACATCAACAGGCAATGTTGATCAAATAAATCAATGCTTGGAGACATATGTTGTCCTCTACTCACACAGATTAACTGAAGTTTGTCTTCTTTTTTTTCCCCTTTTTTTGGGACTGTGCTCACAATCATTATGTTTATCAAGTCTGACACGCTTCAGTTCCTGTCTTGGGAATTTTCATGTGTGTGGTGTGTGTGTGTGTGTGTGTGTGTGTGTGTGTGTGTGTGTGTGTGTGTGTGTGTGTAGAGTGAGTGTATGTGTGTGTGTGTGTGTGTAGAGTGAGTGAGTGTGTGTGTGTGTGTGTGTGTGTGTGTGTGTGGTGTGTGTGTGTGTGTGTGTGTGTGAAGAGTGAGTGTGTATGTGCGTGTGTGTGATACTAGTGTGTGATAGCGTGTTTTGTGTGCATGTGTGTGTGTGTGTGTCAGAGAGAGAAAGTGTGTGTGTGTGTGTGTGTGTGTGTGTGTGTGTGTGTGTGTGTGTGTGTGTGTGTGTGTGTGTGCGCGCATGCGTACGTGCCTGGGTGCATGCTCGCACGTGTGTGTGCATGCATGCAATGTATATAAGACTTATTATCAATATGTTTAAGTTTTGCGGTTCATTTCCTAAAACAAAAGATGCAAAATGTGCTGAAGAACTATACATTTTCACCATTAATCTTCACCAGCCATTGCTTTAGACTATACGATCTGACAATGTGCTTCCCCCAGAACCCATACATTTTACATAAGCTTTACTGTTTTTTTCTTCTTTTTTTCTTAACCGTTTATCCGCAGTCAGATGCTGCAAGTCCTGATGAACCCATACTTTTTAAAAAGCCCTCAAGAGTTCCTTTAACGAACAATGCAGATCCACCTGGACCCATATTCAATGTGTTATGGTATCTGATTACTGCTGTTTAAAATTATGTGTCCACCAGAACCGACGTTTTATCGCAAGTGCACAGTTTAATTGATGCAGCTGATCATCTTTTTCTCCCTTTTGATGCAAAGACACAAAAAAAATCCTGACAATCTTTTTCCCCTTTGACGCAAAGACACAAAAAATTCCTGACACAGAATACATTTTTGTGTGTGAAAGATACATGAAATTTCACTGACAAAAAGATGTAAAATGTGTGAAAGAACAATAAATTTTCATCTGTAAATCTTCACCAGATATCGCTTTAGACTATACAGTCCTGATGTTGAGGATCCCCCAGTACCCATACATTTTACTGTATATTTTTTCTGTTAATCTCCCATTAAGATGTTCAGGTCCTGATGGATCTATTCCCATCAAAAAATCCTCAACAATTTCTATAACAGACAATGTCCAACTGCGTGGCGCCACACTCAATGCATTGTGGTATCCAATTACTGCTCTTTAATATATGGGTCCACCAGAACACTCATCGAAAGTGTTTAATTCAAATGATGCAACCAATTATTTTTGTCCCTTTTAATTCAAGACACAAAATTTTGCTGACGCAGAGTAAATTATTTTTATCAAAGATACTGAACATGTCACTAAAATAGTTACAATAGTTCCAGCGGTATTAAAACTTTTCTGTGTCTGGGAACAGGGGCACCTAGGAAACATGGTGAAGGTAAACTGACAGTTCTGCCCTCCAACCCGTCACCTTTTCAATAATTACCAAGGTGCCAGCACATGGAGATGCAGACTTCCTCTGTCACTTACAGTGTTATCGCCCACATAACAGGAAGTGGCTCCCAGATGGATGATGGGAGCAGCGAGGGGGCAGGCCCGAGCGAAGGTGTGGACGTGAGCCATGACGTCGTGGCGCACACGCTTCTCTTCCAGGTCGGCGTGAGCAAAGTCAATGTTGGCCAGGTTGTCCTGCATCTCCTTTATCTGGGCATCCGTGATGAGCAATCCCAGCTTCTATAGACACAAACACGCACATTTATGTCTTTACAAGCCCAACCTCGGAGAGGAAGGCAGGTGAGGAGAGAATGAAGTGTGGTGGTAGGGGGGGGGGGGGGGGGGGGGGACTTGAACATGAGTGATTAAGTCAACCACCTTTCACTCACTCATCAGTTACCTACCTCATGCACACACAAACAAGTCTCTGCACACCGAATCTGCTCTGGGTTGTGAAAACTGAATGCGCAGAACTTACTAGAGTACATGCACTCTCTCCATATCTCCAAACTTATACATTTGTATGTTCTGTCAATCAGTAGTTTCGAGTCATTCTACAATCCTATCACCCACCTGCAATAACTGCAACAAAAAAAAGCTCTGTATTTCCTCGACTGTAACAGTTACACAGGTATCATCCAAACTCCTTTGTGCCATTTCTTTTGTTAACAAAGTTATCCATTGTGGCACAGTGGTTAGTGTCAAGGTTCCCATCTAGGAGGTTATGTATTTGATTCCCATTACAACCATTTATTTGTTGGACTTTTCTGTTACCAAGAGTTGAGTTTATTAGAAGCTCAGTTGAATAAATTGGCACCATACAGTTGATTTTTATCAACTTAAGTCTCTGAAAGTTTTGCTCAAATTAATCAATCAGTACCACAAGTATCTGTATCTCTTGGGCCTGGTTGATGCCAGGATACATCATGAAAGTCTGACTGATACTACAGGTGTTCATAGCTCCTGGGACTGGTAGATGTTGGCATACTTTATGACAGTAAGAATAGATTACAGCCCAATCATGCAGTCCAGTCTGGAATGGAACTCCATAGCATCATCTTCATTATCCTCATGAATCAGCATTGGAAAAAAAAGTCTAAAATTCTGTTGCCCTTCATGCCCTGCTCTTATGGTAACTTCCGTTTTGATTTTCTTTCAAAGTCAACACCCTAGGTTAGTTCATGTTGAGGTTACTAATATTGGCAAGTTCATGGGGACTGCCGATGGGCAGATATGGTGGTAATCTCCAGACGGGGACACTTACATGTGCTGGCTCTGCAACTACAAAATCATTTTGTCGGTAGGCATCTTAGTATGTGGTGTCCTGCACATTTTGGATCAGAACAAGCATCACTAAAGAGCCCAAAGTGACTTGGCAGCAGTGCATTATCTCCTCTGAAGGGCTGTCTCATGATGCAACTTTGGCTGCTTACTGTTGAGCATCAATGCCAGGTCTGCAGTGTGACAAGCCAGGGTGTGGCCATGGACAAGGAGCTGGAATTGATGGCATGGGTGGAGTAACACCGACGTGGCACAGAATATGCAAGTGACTGAGACAGGCAATGCAACAAGAAACTAATTTTGGGCAGAGCTCTTACCAAGTAACAAGAAAAAAAAAGAACATTAAAAAAAATTACATGTTCTTTCTGTCTTTCATTAGATTATCTATTTTAACAGATTTTTTTCTTTAAAAATATAAGTCAACTGATGTTTTTAACAAGTCAACTGATACTTTCAAAAGGAACAGCACATGAGGGATGGAATGAAAGTTATCTGTCCCCTCTTCTTTCTCTCTCTTTCTTGGCAGCATGTATAGATCTGTGTATCTACTGCATGTGTGTGCCAGTGAGCAAGGGTGAGGAAACAGACCATTATGTTTCAGTGGCCGACAAGTAGACAACATAAAGACAATTATGATACATCTACATACTGGATTGATCCCTAAAATTACAGTATTCATACTTTGTTGTTACAAGAATAAAATTCTGTTCATAAAGCAAATCATATAATTTTTATCGTATTTTCTTTCCTTTTTTTTTTAATGGTAAAGTGAAGTGAGTTACTAGCATGTTTGGCAAGTTAACTGTTGTACTCCATTAGTTTCTGAGCAGGAGACTCATCTACCTTTACAAATGTCAATGTTGTTGCTTGTACTTGTAGTTCAGCCTCCTTGTTCTGTACAGTTTACGACCAGGGAGGGAGGTGATGGAAGGCCAGGAGGGATGGCGGGGAGGATACTTTGGGTGGCAAGGAGAAAGATAAAGGTCAAAGGACACTTTGTGCTACTGGCAGCCAAGACTGTCCAATGGTGATGCCTGGACTAGGGAGACAACATGTGCGGGCACAAACTTTCCAACCTGTGATTGTATGGTTGGCTATCCGGTACTGTGCCCCCTCCCCTCTCCGGAGTATGGAGTGGTCTAGGCAGTCCGGAGGGGATGGGGAGAGTGGGAGGCAGCGAGGCAGTTAAGGCTCGGATGATACAGGTCGGAGCCTCATCTAGTTCATCAGGCTTCGTCCTTGACTCCGACCCATATTGGGCCACTGGTACTTCTTCATTTAGCTCCTTGCAAACAGATATTTAAACCAATCAATAGGCGTGGGTGATAAACATTACCTCCTTAGCGGAGGTCGCTTGTGGCTCCATCCATGAGCCTCCTTATTACGACCCCGATCTTTGCTATGCATAGTAATTATATTACTAGCAGTATTAGACACAGTTGTGCCTCACCTTCTGTGCCATTGCCAGCCAAATCCACAACTTTCTCCAAGTTGTAAATTTTTTCACGTCACCAAAATTATGTGTCATTGCTGGGCTGGCATAGCGTGCTACTAGAGGGGTGCGGTAGTTAATATGCTCCGAATACTCTTCGCTGGCCTCCATCATGCTTTCCACAGTGCCGCCATTTTTGACTTTCGACTTCCAGAACAATAGCCTACAAGAGTTATCCCGCCTGCAAATATCCAATCCAGAGATACAAATTCCACCTAAAACATTTATATTTTCTGCTCTCAAAGCTGCATGTTGCATCTGTCGGATCAGCCCTCATTAAAACACATTCATCGTGCAGTTCAGCTATTGATGCATACTGCTGTGAAACCATATCTTTGTTCCCCCGACTCTATGTTCCCCTGTGTCTGCGGCAGTTCCCCCAGCTCTATGTTCCTCCAGCTCAATCGAGCCTGCTCTACTTTGCCCCAGCATTATATTCCAGCTCTGGCTCTGTGTTCCGCCCATTCTATAATCCCAAGGTCTTTGCTCTCAAAGCCGCATATTCCACTGGCTATATGTTCCCCCTGGTCTATGTTTCCCAGTCTATCTCTGTTGCTGTTGATTGCCGGACATAATCACACATCATGAAAGAAACAAACCCATTGACCCATCGTCCCACTCCCCCCCCCCCCCCCCCCCCCCTCGCACACACGCACACACATTCATCACAACCAACCAAGAACAAACTCACTCTCGGTGTCTTTGTTGTTTTATTACAAGAAAGTGAAAAAGAAAATGGAAAAAAGGCAAAAAAAAGTGCCAGACACACCGATTCAATGATCAACCAACGGCAGGCAGTTACAACAGCATCATTAAAAAAGTATAGAACAAAAAGAAAAAAAGGATTGGTCTCTATTACATCAACAGATAGAAATAAATTCACTCAATATATGTCTTTTGCCAGCGAGGGGAGCGGGGCGTGGTGAGGGAGGAGATGTCTGTGACGTGTAGCGGAGGAATGTGTGGTCCTCTAGTGGATGGACTCAGAGTGTGTTCTCTATAAAAATAAAAAAAAATTAAAAAAATCATAAAGCAGGTGTTACATTTGATATTCATCTCCACCATCTCAATCACGTGTGGCTGAAGGAGAGAAAAAAAGTTCCAGTATTAGTCATGGAAAAATATCTTGTTCTTTGGGACCGTTAAAAATGCTCAAGTTTAACTTAGGCTTATGCACTTACAAGTACTTGTGCCCCGAGTGGCAGACAGGATTAGAAGACGGGATCAAACACGAAATGATGTATGAACAACAAATAGACTGACGCAAGTTAAGCACAATTTAACACCAAATACTTTTTGGATACAAGATTAAAACATACAACAACAACAAAAAACTTGGCAATTTCTCAAAGATTCAGTCTCATCTCACGTAGCTGGCCAGTCCTCATTGTATCTCATCATAAAGTATGGGTTGGTCTTGCTTTTGCCATTAGGTTTCTAAATGTTTCAGTCCAGTAGGAATCCCAAGACTTAGCTAGGTGAGCGTAGGCAACAGGAGAGATCCCCAGATCTTTCTCCTGTTTGTTGACATCACCACTTTGATGTAGGCCTGCAGGTCAATTGGCTGCTCACTTAGCCCACCGTAGCATGGATTCTTTTAT
>CM031595.1:141580331-141590331 GCA_018398815.1 Conus ventricosus | reverse complement strand
TCCAAGGAAAAATCCCCCTGTACCGAAATTCGAACCCGCAACCCCAGGATCACGAGTCCGGCGCTCTACCAACTGAGCTATTACGGCCCCCGAATATGTTCTAAGGCAGGGACAATAGACAGCGGTCTGAATAATAATATGGAAAGTGCTTAACAGTGAGAATGTCGTTTACCTTTGTTGAAAAAAGACGATATTGAGTGATGGAAAAACGTACAGCCGTCCCAGTGCAGGTGTTCTCATGACAACAATACAACTCTCTGTAAATGAGATGACTGGCGTAAATGATACCATTGAAGGAACACTTTCCAGTGACTAACTCATGCGACCTTTCCATTGACCAACTTTTAGAACCTTAGTTAAGGGCAGGCGAACTGAGACAACCCCCCCCCCCCCCACTCCCTGTCCTCCTTTCCCTTTTACATAACCACTTTCCCAAGTAATAGATAGGCCTAAACACATCCCAATTCAACGACTCGGTGGTAGTCACGTAAGTCACGAGAACAACATATCAGTTAAGCCAGCATACGAAGGCCTTAAAAAAAAGCCAAGAAGCAGAAAGAAAGCTAAAGAGTCATGTAGTCATGTAGACTGTGGGTTAAAAAGCCTTTTCACTATTACATCGAAACTGGATTAACTCTGAGGCCTGCATGAAGTTGTTGTTTATGCAATGTTTTGCGGTGGGGATTTTGTTAACTTATTGGAAGCTCTTAGGATAACAATTTTTTCCCCCGCAAAGGAGTTGAGTGTGTTGAAAACAGAGTATGATTACCTAAACACCGAGATGATGATGATGATCATCGTCATCATCGTCATCATCAAATAATGGTGTTAAAAACGGTCACACACACGTAATCCTCTAGTACTATGAAAATTTTATGTACTTCATGACTTGGTGTTCGTTGGCAGACATTCTTTTCTTTATCGATGGAGAACAAGAGAAGACAACTCACAACCCCATACTGAGGTACAGTTTATTAATAAAGCCTTTTTATGGAGTGTTAAAAGTAAGAGTGATACGAAAAGCAGAATTACTAGACCGTGAAACGAAGGAAGAAACAAATAACCTGGGTTTTTTAAAGTTTTTTTTTTATTATTTTTATTTTATTTGTTCCTTTGTTTCGCATCCAAGTAAATCTGTTTTTTGCCCCTGTTTTAATTTCCGCTTGCAGTCACCCACTTTAAAGCGACGTTCCGGTGAGTTTATAGTCGGTATTAGAGTTTGGTTTGGTTAAAATTAGGTTTCGGGTAAAAATTAGGGTCAGGTTAGGGTGGTAAGGGTCATGATGCTCTCCGAAAGTGGAGAGTGTTCCGTTTTCACGTTTTCATCTCTAAAGGATGCAAAACACTGCCCCTCTTGTGAGGATAATAAACTGTGTGACTCCCAGAGTATTTAGCTGGCATAGGTAACCTGAACAAACAACCAACCAGTGCAGTGTTTTGAAGGAACACACAGTATTTCTGGCCCATCAGAATCATCAGAGCCTGTGTAATGCGATTTTCAAACACATGTCCGCTCTCTGTATGCTGACAGCGTTTCGAAGAAAAACGCCTCACCGATGTTGGGTATTGATCATTTTCTGAAGAGATAAGATGATTTCCACCGAACAGATCTCGGTCATCTGGCTAAACCACAAGCGAAGCGCAGCTGATCATATTTCTTCTGAACTTACTCTCACTGTGAATGGGTAAAGATTTACAAAACGAATTTTAGTGTGAACGATTTCCAGTCACTCATTTTGTGCATTTGTTGTGCTGAACTGGTACCTGGTACCAGAAGACTAGTATCAGCTTTGTTCACCATTAGGAAAACAACGAATCAAAACAAAACAAAACAGGCCATCTTCCAGTGCAGTGATGTATAAACGACCAGAGACAGTATTATTGTGATGCAATGCTGGATCAATACAGTTGGATCGACACAAATCAATGTGCCACGACAGTCAGAATTATGTTTCATTAGAAAGATGCTAAATACATTCTGGTAAAGATTCAAGTATCATGCTTTTTTTCTGTTTTCTATCTTTCTTTCTCAGATAGGAAGGACACTGTTCGCAGGTAGCAGACGTCGACATCCTTGGTTAGGTTATTTTTTTCATTTAGTCATTGTGTCTGAACAGCATCTATCTTGCGTAAGATTTCTGAAGTCAAGGCTCCTCCCCCCCCCCCCCAGTTTATATATATATATATATATACGCATCACTCTTATGTTTCCCTGCAGGTCACAAAGGCATTGGATGATTGGAACATTTTGTTGCGTGTATGTATGACTGGCTCTTATTTTAAATTAAATTTCCATTACAGCTGAGAGGCCGGTTAAACACCGATTTTCAAGAAAGGAGAGCATTACGACCCAGCCAACTATAGACCAGTGTCGTTAACAAGTGTGCCCTGTAAGATCTTGGAGCACATTGTTGTCAGCACTCTCATGGACCACCTCGAGCAGAATAGCATATTGTGTCCACAACAGCACGGCTTTCGTAAGAAAAGATCCTGCGAGACACAATTGCTGGAGCTGACCGAGGAACTGTCCGACAACATCGAGAGAGGGAAGCAGACAGACATTATAGTGCTGGACTTCACGAAGGCTTTTGACAAGGTGAACCACAGCCTTCTGATCCATAAACTTCATTATTATGGAGTGCCGCAAACAGGCAACATCAATAGATGGGTAAAAAACTTCCTCTCCGGCCGACGTCAAGCAGTGGTAGTCGAGGGCAGCACATCAGAGTTCTGCAGCGTATGTTCAGGAGTTCCACAGGGCTCGGTCCTCGGACCGTCGTTGTTTTTAGTTTACATCAACGACCTCCCAGAGCAACTCACTGCGCGGACCAGACTCTTTGCCGATGACACCACTGTGTACAGGGTCAGGACATCAGACCACGACACCAACCGACTGCAAGAAGATCTGCATCGGCTAGAGCTTTGGGAGAGAAGCTGGGAGATGTCATTCCATCCAGACAAGTGTACCACCCTCCCAGTGACCCATAAGAGACAGCCCTTCACCAGCAAGTACCAACTGCATGGACAGACACTCCAGACAGTGACGTCGGCCAAATACCTTGGGGTGACCATTCAGAACAATCTGTCATGGGACAAGCACATTGACATCATCTGTGCCAAAGCCAATAAGACCTTAGGCTTCTTGCGGCGCAACTTGAAGATCAGTGCCATCCACCTGAAAGAGACAGCATACAAAAGCTACGTCCGCCCCATTTTAGAGTACGCCTGCACAGTTTGGGACCCCTCCTCTGACACTCATGTAAAACAGCTGGAAGCGGTTCAGCGACGAGCAGCCCGCTTTGTGGTCAATAGATACCACAACAGATCAAGTGTCACCGCCATGCTTGACCGACTCCAGTGGCCTTCACTCCAGCAGCGTCGAAGATCCAGCAGACTGGCCATGCTGTATAAAATACTTAAATGACCAAGTCGACTTCGACAAAGCCAAGATCCAACCTGCCCCTGTCAGACAGCGTAGGGGAAATCAACACAAGCTCCGCCAGCTGCAGTGCCGCACCAACTATCGTCAGGCCGCCTTCCTCCCCAACACCATCAGGGACTGGAACAATCTGCCGGACGAGGTGGCTGGAGCCACCACTCTTGACACTTTCATGTCAAGAGTTTACTGATCCCCTCTTCACCCTTCCCTCTCCCCTCCCCCATTAGACCCCCCTCTCCCTACCCCCCCCCCCCCCCCCCCCCCCCCCCGATTCTCCCTCCCGCTGCGCAGACCCAGTTGTTGTTAATATGCCAAAATAATCAACTTGATGATTGTGGGCATTATATCAAGAAGAAGAAGAAGAACAATGAACAGGCTTAGTAGTTCTTCAAAGATGCGCCCTACCCCGACAGTCAATTTTGACTGTGAACTGATTAGATTAATAAGTTAAAGCGCTCATCCTTTACTTCACAGTTTGGGCCATACTTTATCATAAAAATGTTATGATAAAGTGCTTTGTTTGTCGGGGATGCAATCTGTGTCTGACCTTTGTGCATGGAGTATTGTGTATCTCTCTGCAGCATTTTACAACCTTCGGATAGGCCTAGATCTGTTCCAGGAGGAAAAAAAGAAAATCAAGGGAAGATAACGCTTATTTTTCCTCTGGGTTATCTTTTCTCAGTTTACGCAAATAGATCCAGAAAGTTAAATATTTGATTCGAGGCGCACGTCAGAATGTCAATTGTCTGCATTTATACCAATGTGTTTGGCGTGTTCTCTCACTGTTTGAACTATTAAGCTAACTGATTGGGCACAATTGCTTTGACCCTGCCCACCAGCAGCGTCGGTCCGGTCAAAACGGCGAGGTCAACGCGAACTCTGACACAGATTACCTCCCTTGCAGATTTCCGAGCATCCGTGCTTGGTCACCACGGTGTTCCAGCATTAGTTTCGAGGAGGCGTCATGGCACGCAGGCCACTTCTATAAACCCATGCGGCATCATATCTATCAAGCAGCGACTGCAAGTGTAAACTAAAGGGGTAAAAATGTGCGAATAAACAAGTTTCTGAAAGTACATACATGATTGCACACTTATCGAACAGAAACGGTTGGTATATGCATTAACACGAGGCATTAAGTTTCAAGTCTACCTAATATGCATTGGGATGTTGGCATCAAACTTTGTCTTGTTTGTATAAGTTCAGACACGGATGCTGATATTTTTTTTGCCCATTTATATTACCTATAGCGCAGCCGACCACTGGTGCAGAGAATGTAAATATCTTCGTTCATGACCACCCATCTTATTTTGCACGAAAACCCCCTTTTCACATCCAAATCACGTCCTTCTCATGTCAGTTTTGGCCAAAATCAACACCTGTTTTACAAACAAAATTAACACACAAAAACCTCTAAAAATTGACGTAATCAGCACATTAAAATGGGGGCTTACGTGCTAGATAAGATTTGGTGATTGTGAACAAAGATATTTACATTCTCTCCAGGGACATAAAATCAACTAAAAATGTATATGGCTTGGCAGGCCTGCCACCAGACTGGTTCCCCAAATCAATATTGGTTGCTGAGGTTGTTTGCACGCGCCACTACACATAACCTGCATTATTAATCATCGCGTGATGAGCGAGCTGTCACGCGTGCACGTTCAACTAATCGACAGGGAGTATGACATCATTTTTTGGCTGGGGAAGGTCAGATCTCATTATGCCAAAACAGTTCTAGACATGTTTCCCGCGTGTAAGCTTCTCATCAAATCAAGTGCTGAGCTTAAATCACGCGACATTTTGTTGTTAGCAACCGGGCAGCCCTGTCCTGTCATTTCTCTTGGGGGTGTTGAGCAGTGAAGACGTGTGATAAAAGTGATTGACTTTAAAACTTTGTTTCTGCTGATTGATATGTCTTGAGATAGTATTTCTCCAGATTTATTTCCTTCTTCTTCAGAGTGGAACTGATCAAGCATGCCAGTCAGTTCACTCACCGCCACACGCAGTGGCTGCCGCGGCCTGAGGAGATGCTGGCTACGGTTGAGGGAAGAGGTTGAGCACTGAAATAGGTCGCGCTACAGGCTGTAGCGCCGAAATAGGTCAACTAGTATTGACATTTTTGTTCTACTCTGTTAAACGTCCTGCCTTTTCAGACGGCCTGCCCCATTATAATGAAAATGGCTTTTGTATATAATGAAAATGACTTTTGTATATAATGAAAATGGCCTTTTTGTTGTTGTGGCTTCAACGTATTGCTCCTGCTTTGCCGTTTTGCTTCGTCGTTTTGCTTCACCTGCTTTAAGGCTGTCTCAGGCGATATAACTTTGAAGAGATCCTGTGATCATATTCAGGACTCTAATAAGTGCTTTTGGTGGCTGTCTCGAATTTATGTCGTTCAAGTGTGAACAACAAAAAGCCCCTTTCAATTCCCCTGCAAGCACCTCCCTATCTATTGTGTGTGTTTGTTTGTTTGTTGTTTGTTTGTGTGTGTGTGTGTCTGTCTGTGTGTGAGCGCGCGCGCATTCATGTGTTTTGTTTGCACCTATGCATCTGTGTGTGTGTGTGTGCGCTTGCGTTTATGCATTAAAGCGGGTGTGTGGTGCATACTTGTGTGTGTGTGAGAGAGAGAGACGCACAGAGAGATGAGGGAGAGAGGAGAAACTGATTAATTAATTTTTTTAATATATAATTTTATTTTGGTTTAAAAATGAAGCCCGAAGAAGTTATAAAGCTTACTAATATACTTCACACGTTGAATTGGAAGGCTAATAGAGAAAGGTTAAGGTGCAGGTTTGAACAATCAATTACTGATCTTTTTATTCACATAAATATACAAACAAGCGTGAAGAAGGTCATCAGTGAAAACCAGATTCTTGGCCACAACCGGCAAAAAAATTGTTTGCCATATTAGTTGATTATATAACTTCTCAAGAATGTTAATCTGACTTTTTCTACCAGCCCTGAAGGAGTAACTATTCACTTTAATGAAGATTAGGTTTTACGATTAGAAAAAGACTACAAATAACAGTTGAATTACAATTTTTTTTTAAATTTATTTTAGATTAAAAATGGCTGCCGAACTTAGTGTATCTGATTTAAAGAAGTGTAATGAACTATTTTAACGAGACAATGAAAGCGTTAAACATTGATTTTAGGTGAATCTGGTTTTGAGAATGATGTAAACAATATAATAAAAGATCAAGTGAACTATTTAAAGAAGCAACCAAAGTGATGAACATTGACTGTAGTGATTCAGAAAAAGCTAAAATGCTGGCGGGTGTTATTGTAAGGTTAACGTGCTTGAAGTGTTGCAACGCTTGGGTGAAGAATAAAAAGCGGGTTTTACTTACTTTTATATACATTTATTTTTTTGATTTACGTAAATATTGTGGTTTAAAATGACGACCACAAGTAAATTCGAGGATAAAAAAACTATATACGATGGAAGAAATATTTGATATTGAAAAAAAAACAACAATTAAGCAATATGTTTAGTGAAGTAGAGATGGAATCATTAACCCCATAAACGTTCATGAAAGCATGGCACATGCTATCTCTAAAATCCCAGAGTCTCTTCAGATAGGAGCCGCCAGTAAAAGTGCTGTTGACCGTTCTGATTGAATATATAACGCCTGATGATAGTAACATGGAAGTCTGGGTTTCAACTAAACAGAAGAAGTAATCAGCTATCACGACTTTAACTCTACTGGGCTGACTACATGTTTACACAGTTTAACCATGCAAGTGAGGAAGCAAAGTTAAGGGGTTCTGGGATGGTCTGAAGGGACAGTCCTTGAAATCGATTAAGACAAGAAAGTTTTATCCTATATTTGGGCAATTCTCACCTTCCTCTCCCAAAAGAGTTAGAGTTAAAACGGGCAGTTTTAAACATACAAATCGTGACAACATGTGTTTTATGTGGTGTGTTTTAGCGCATTACATCCTGTCAAAAATCATGCAAACAGGGTTTCCAATTATGAAAATATAAGCAAGAGCGAACTTTGATAACATAAACCTTTCATAAGTATAGAAAGTAATATCTCAGTTTGAAAAGCAAAACAAACCAATCACTGTAAACGTATACACACGGTCTGTAGAACCCGATTTTGTGCCTCTAAGGGTTTCTCCCAACGTCCCATTTTTAGGCGAACCACTTAACAAAACATGTAGCCCTTGAAAACTGTTTGCAGATAGTACAAAGAGTCATTATGTATTAATCAGAACAATAAGCAGATTATGCTTTTACATCAAAGGATCATGCTAAACAAGGGCTTTGTAAAAGGTGTTTGGCCCAGAATCCCACTATAGAAGCAGCTCCCAGTCATAGAACTCATTGTAAAGTTTTGTAGACGTGAAACCAAACTCCTCACGCCTACCCCCAAGGCTCTAAAGTTAGTTTTAAGAATGTACACAAAATGCAAATGAGTCCATAGTGGTTTATGCTGATTTTGAATCAATCTTGCCGCGTACTAGGTCCGCAAAGCAAGAACAAAAAACACCTTATTAACCACCATCAGATCTGTTCTTATGCGTTTATTGTTGTTAGGTCAGACGGTCAACACAAACACCAGAGATTTACAGAGGCCCTAACACTGCTAGTAGATTTTTAGGCAGATGAAACAACTTCGAAATTTCAGTTATCCAACCAACTAAATCTTTCAGACATTGTTATGACTCCTGAAGACCAAGAACGTTATGACTCATTACACACTGTTGGATATGTAACAGAGAATTATTAGGAAATACAGTGAGAGACCACGATAAAATTACGGGAAAGTTTAGAGGGGCAGCACACAACAATTGTAATCTTCAACTTAAGGTTGACCCTAAGAATGGAAACTATCTATCTTCTTTCTAACTTACGAGGCTACGATTCTCATTTTATCATGCAAGCGTGACTTCTGAAATATACGAGGGTTATTGCATTGCACAGTCTTCAGAAAAGTAATGACCTTTACTCTGGCTTTTATCCTTTTATGACTCTGCCCAACATTTGATGGGGAGTTTAGATAAGTTAGCAGGATCTCTTTCAAGCCTTCCAATAACTAAACAATACTTTGACCCATCTTTAGTGCGCAAAAGGGGTCTATCCTTATGAATACTGAACTCGTGGGATAGGTTTGACGAAGACTCGCTTCCTCCTAAAAGGGGCTTTCTTTTCTAGTCTTAGAGGCAAAGACATAACCCATGCTGAATATGAATACGCTCAGAAGCCTGGACAGAAATTACACTGTCAACGATGGGCGACTAATCACGATCAATATTTATTGGCTGACGTGTGTTTATTGGCAGACGTCTTTCAGAATTACAGAACTACATGCATGAAACATTACAGCTTAGACTCATTCACGTTACATCTTGCCCTGGCTTTCTTGGGCGCCTTCTTAAAGTCTACAAACATAATTGTTGTTTTTGTTGTTGTCGTACCCTGGCTAAAAGACTCCAGGGATCATCCGAACGCCGAAGTATTTGAACATATGGCACAAATGCATCAGCTGGGGATGAGAACATTACGTGTGTGACCGTTTTTGATTACCCCCCCCACATGGCAGCCCACACTCCGATTTCGGGGGATTTGGGAGACTGTAATGTTATGGGTAGGAGCTTGTCACGGACTGAAGACAATCCCCACATAATATGCAGAGCATAAAAACATTTTGATGTAAACCTTGGGTGTTCTGGCCTATGTCAATTGGTCTGACACAGCCTTAAGCCAAGGCGTTACAAACATCAAGATTGACTTAATTTCTGATCTACCCACACTTTTAGATGATTGAAGATGGGCTGAGGGGAGGTATTAGCTGGCCTCACATCCTTACTGCAAAACCAACAACAAGTATTTAGACGATTATGATCCCACCAAACCGTCTAACATCTAATGTACTTAGACGCCAACAAATCTGTATGGGGTTTGGGGCCCTGAGTCAAACCGCTTCCCCAAAAAACTTTACAATGATAAAAGGAAACCCCATGATGTTAATATTGTGTTAGAAATGCTGTCACGGCTTTGCCTGACAATCCAATAGGACTAATCTTAGAAGTAGACTTAGAATATCCTTATGAACTGCATGACCTCCACAACGATTATCCTCTGGCCGCAGAAAGCTTAAGATGGCCCCACAGAACCGCCTAAACTTGTGCCTAATCTTCGCCACAAAAACTAAGTATTTTTTGTCATTACAGACTGTTACAGTTTTACCTAAGACACGGGCTAAAGCTGACGTGTTCAAGAATAAATTGCTTTTGACCAAGAGCCCCTTTTGAGGCCAACATTAAGAAAAATACTGATCTTAGAAAACCCCAAACCACTGACGCCTCAGAAAAAGACTTCTTTAAACTGATGAACAACAGCTGTTTTGGCAAAACTATGGAAAAACCACACAAACGTAAAGATGTGAAATTAGTTACAAAAGAAAACCAAGCAATTAAGTTTGCCTCTAAACCCAACTATCAAGACATTAGAAGATTTTAACGACAGCCCGGTTGGCATTTGATGAAGGGAAAAAGGATGTTTAAAAACTAGACAAGCCGGTGTTTATGGCTTACTGTATTAAAGGA
>CM031595.1:141554093-141561593 GCA_018398815.1 Conus ventricosus | reverse complement strand
ATATCATCCTTTCATTGTGTGTTTTCATTACGTCTTGTTACTTTGTATTACCGTGCTGTCTGATATTGCATGTCACTATTCAATCTTTTAAAATATCATATTGTTTCATCTTGCCACTTCGTGTTGCTGTCCTTTCTTGTTCTTTCATGTGACTGTCCCATTGAATCATTTTATGTTATTTGTCAGCTAACCTGTTCCTAATTGTCATTTTATGCTACTTTCTCAGCTGTCACTTCACGTTACTGTGCCCTCTCGTCGTTTCATATTACTATTCCATTTTGTCGTTTCATATTTCTATTCCATCTCGTCGTTTCATATTACTATTCCATTTTGTCGTTTCATGTTACTGCGCCATCTCGTCGTTTCATATTACTATTCCATTTTGTCGTTTCATGTTACTATTCCATTTGTCATTTAATTACGCTATCCCATTTTGTCTGCCCATGGCACTGTCGTAATTTCCAGTTCCTTTCATTTCAGCTTCTCGTATCATTATGTAATTTGTTGACCTGTAGTGCTATCTCCTCCCCACCCCCTTTTGTGACATTATCTCACGGCCGTGTATCATCCTGTTACCACATGGCACTATCTTATGTGTGACTTATGTCAGAATATTGTCTTGTCAGTCATGGATTTATCTCGAGCCATCGTCCACCTCATGGCACTATTCATTTTGCATCAAATGGAAATGTCCCATCTTCTTGCTTTCTGGCCCGTATCTGTCAGCTGCTTCATGGAATTCTGCCTCTCAACTTGTTGCCTCAACGCTCTGCCTCTTCTTTTCGCTTTAAGACACTTTTATATATCCTCTTGCCCCGTTGTCTTCGCTGACGTGATAATTCCCTTTTATAATTGTGAGCCGTATTACGTATAAAGTTTACGGGCCATTAAGGACATCACGGTAACCTTCTGATAACAGGTCGTCACGAGGTTCAGAGGTCAGCACAAAGGTCATAGACCACATCCCCGTGTGTAAGTCATATCAATGTCAAAGATCACGTCTGGGTTCAGCTCATGGAAAGGGTTACAGGTTATCCTATCTGCAGTTCACTGCTAGGGTCGTAGGTCATCCTTCAACGAGTATCACTACAGCCATAAATACATACAACTCCGTAGCGTACGCGTGTAATGAATAGCCAAACATCATTCCATGTACACAAGCCATCTTAGATATAAAATAGTGTCCTTTAAGTATAGATAACAAGTGAAATGCCATTAACTGTGCACAGAGGTCACTGATTACCATGTGTATCCTGTTTACAAACGTTGAGAAACCACCAGCTGGCTTGAATGTGAACGTGATAAAGTCTTTGTGTTATTTTTAAACTTGACAAAGATCGGTGGTTGTACTGGATGTTATGTGTACAGAAGTCAAAGGCTTTCTTGCACATATCACGTTAGAGACGACAATGGTTAGTCTGGTGTTGTCACAGAGGGTTCCGCGTTGTTAAAGCAGTGTCACTGTATGACAAATGGGACCTGTCATCACCACAACTTTATTCTCTCCAAGTTACTTCTTTTGAACTATAATCTTGTTGACAGTTTGGAGACCTGGAAGCTTCATATCAACTGTGACTTTTCCAGCTCTTTTCTCATTAATCTTGGTCTGTGGCTTTCCCAACTCCACTCTCAATTATCCTGTTCCGGTCGCTGGTTTTCTAAGCTCCTTTCTCATTCTTCTTGTTCAGCCTCTCCTGACTCTGTTTGTTCTTATTTGCGACATTTACCGACTCTCTTCTCAGTCATTTTGTCCCGGTCTGCATCCTTCTTTTCAGCTTCCTTCTCACCCATTTTGTTCTGGTCTGTGACTTTGGCAACTCCCATCTCACTCATCGTTTCTGATTTGTGACTGTCTTATCTCCTTCCTCATTTATCTTGTTCTGGTCTGTGGCTTTCTCACCTATTTTCTCACTCATTTTGTCCTGGTCTGTGACTGTTACAACTTAACTCCTTCCTCACACATCATGTCCTAATCTGTGATTTCCCTGCTCCTTTCTCACATATCTTGTCTTTATCTGTAACTTTCCCTGCCCCTTTCTCACCCATCGTGTCTTTATCTGTAACTTTCCCTGCCCCTTTCTCACTTATCTTGTGTTTATCTGTAACTTTCCCTGCTCCTTTCTCACTTATCTTGTTATGGTCTATGACTGTTACAACTCCTTTCTCACACATCATGTCCTAATCTGTGATTTTCCCTGCTCCTTTCTCACTTATCTTATTCTGGTCTGTGACTGTTACAACTCCTTTCTCACCCATCGTGTCTTTATCTGTAACTTTCCCTGTCCTTTCTCACCCATCGTGTCTTTATCTGTAACTTTCCCTGTCCTTTCTCACCCATCGTGTCTTTATCTGTAACTTTCCCTGCTCCTTTCTCACTAATCATGTCCTGGTCTGTGACTGTCCAACTCATTCTTCATTCACATTGTCCAGGTCTGTACTGGTTCCTTGAGGGTCGGTCGTCGTCAACATCCACTTGCGGCTGAGAAGGTGCGAGCTCTCCAGTGGCAGAGGCCAGTAAACTGTCGATGCTGAAGGTACACTTGCGAGGCGGAGCCTTCTCTTTGGGACTGTCCCTTCTGGCTTTCCCCCATGTCTGGTCGGCACACTGGCACAAAGCCTCTTTATAATCCAGGTAGGGAAGATTTGTGAAAGGGGATCCCCTGCGCTGCTCATTAGTTTGAAACCGGAATAATTGTGGCAGTGTGCGGTGTTGGCCAGCCACCTGCTCCGCAAACAACGCCGGCAAACCTGACACCCAGGGGGTGGGGAACGCTGGGGGTAAGAGGAGGGGGTCTGTCCTCAGCTTCGTGCTGAGGCGGGAATGGGTACCGGGGGAGGAGTTGAGTTCATCGGGAAAGCAGGGTTCTGACATCATCTTGCGTGAGTTGAGACTGGCTTTGGCTTCGTCCTGAAAACGACGGTCTGACCTGAACTTGGGAATGTAGAGATTATATCTGGCGAAGTCTTCACCAGGGTGGTGACCGTTAGGTTCAGTGGATGAGGGGGTGGAGTGATGGAGGACGTACCTGTGTCCACTGACACTGCTTCCAAAGTTTCCCGATGGCTTGCTGGCAGTTATCTGTCTTCTGTCCATGGTATCACGACATCCGCCCTCATTCCTGTCATCGCCACCATCTGCATGATGACATCTGCCGTCAATGTCCTCATCCTTGTCATTCACACTTTGATCCCCATCGTCCACTGCCTGACTTCCATTATTCACAGGGTGATCATTATCGTCTACGACGTCATCACTACCACGAGCATTGCGACCCCTGTCACCTTCCTCTAGACTCTGACTCCGGTCCTCTACATTCAGGACACTTTCATCTACGTAGTGTCTTCCGTGTCCCTTCCTGTGACTTTCGTCCTTTACCTGGTGACTCTCTCCATCTCTGTGACTCCCATCATCTGTGTGGCCACTTCCGCGTCCCTCACTGCGATTTCCATCACCTATGTAGTGAACCCCGTCATCTTTGTAGCGAACCCCTAGTTGATGACCTTCATGTTTCTTCCTGTGACTTCCATCGTCTATGTGGTGGTTCTCATGTTCTTTCCTATGATTTCCGTTGTCTATGTGGTGGTTTTCATGTTCTTTCCTGTGATTTCCGTTGTCTATGTGGTGATTCCCATGTTCCTCCCTGTGACTTCCATCGTCTATTTGGTGATTCTCGTGTTCCTTCTTATGACATCCTTCATGTGTGTGATGATTCCCGTGTCCCTCCCTGTGACTTCCATCACCCGTGTGATGGATCCCATGTTTCTCCATGTAACTTCCATTGTCTGTGTGATGATTCCCGTGTCCTTCCCTGTGACTTGCATCGTGTATCCGATGATTGCCGTGTCCCTCCCTGTGACATGCATCGTCTGTGTTGTGATTCCCGCGTCCCTCCCTGTGACATGCATCGTGTATCCGATGATTGCCGTGTCCCTCCCTGTGACATGCATCGTCTATGTTGTGATTCCCGCGTCCCTCCCTGTGACTTCCATCGTCTATGTGGCGCTTCCCGTGACCCTCCCTGTAATTTCTACCATCTCTATGGTGAACCCTGTCATTCCAGGTATTACTTTCATCATCTATGTTGTGATCCCAGTGCTCACTGTCCTGCAGTTCGTCTTTCTGTCCGCCCGTCTTCTGCCCGCTTTGTTTCCCACTTACTGTCTCTTTCTTCACCTTCTCTCCTATGCCTCCCTCTTCCCAACAACGTCCTTGGCATGTCTGCCTCAGGACAGGCGCCTGAATGCTGAGCCTATCTTCCAATGGAGTACTGTTATTAGCGTTGGGTTCAGTAGGTGTTGGCACCTGCGTGTCACAGTTTTCCTCGAGAACTGTTTGCATATCAACACTTTTTCTGTCAGGTGTCTGCCTGTTTGAGTTCCCCATTATCAACATGTCAACCTTGTCTTCAGTGTTGGCAGTGGCGCAAAGTCTGCCCTGACTACGGTTTCTTTCGCCATCTGTCTTCTCAGCAAGTTTCGCTGTAAGACTATTTTCGAGTACTGTGGATGTATCCACTCTCTCCAGCTGATAATCCAGCTGCTTTATGGAATCTCCTTTCAGGTAAACTCCGCCCACATAGGTGTTATCACTGGTTAACCGTTGATTGCCAGACCTGTGCGTCACGTGACTCCCTCCTCCCGCCATCTTCTTCTTTTTTCTTCCAGTTTCCGGTTCCTGTCCTCCTGCCTCTTCCGCTTCCTTTCCTGCTGCTCCTGCATTCTGCGTGCGATCTCTGCCGGGTGAATGGGTTCCCCGCTGCACGTCTTGGGATGGGCGTTGTGGGCTGGGCGTCCTGGTCCTTTGCGGGTGTTCTCCCGTTTCCGCCACTTGGCTCTTCGGTTCTGGAACCATACCTGCACACATATTGTTCTTCACGGTCAAGGCATGTTGTGTATAGCCAAGCCGAGCATACAGGCCACAACAGAACTGCAACTGAACAAGTTGACCTTAGTAGACAAGCTGAAATAAATGTATCTTTATTTGGGAGTTACACCTGCACACGCATTTTTGCACACACATTTTTTAATGTGGTCATAACGTAAATAAACTTTTCGACGAGAATCACAACTGCTCATACATAATTGATGTCATTTTCACAAAAATATATATTTATCCTGGAATTAAATCTGATACATTCTCTTTGATGATCATTATAACAACCGACTTATGTTTTTGAACTACATATGCACACATATAATTTTAAATAGCCTTTAGGCAAAGCAAGTTAACTGTAGTTAAGGTAACCCGACCTGCCCTATTTTTTCTTTTGACTCTAAGCTTTTTTCTCGACCGTTGGGGGAAAGGGAAGGGAAAAACCGGAAGGAATTAACAGAAAACGAATTGCTACCATCCGATTTCAGTGAATTATCGAAATAGGAAATAGGAGGTAGTTATCGTTGCAGTCTCAAGTTGCTTCATTTGAAGGCTGAACCTGCAAAAAAAAAAAAAAAAGGCGTCTTCTGCCATAAAACAAGACTGCTGCACGAGCAATATATGAACAATCTGTGTGTGCTTGCAAGGCTACCGCTTTTCCATTTACTTGCCGAAATGTAAAACAAACACACGGGGAAAAATCAGCGAACAAAACATCAGTACACAAATAAATACATATAAAAGATAATAATAATAATTATATCAATGATAACAATAATAATAATAATGATATAAAATGATAATGAAGATGATGTGATGATGATGATAATGGTACTGATAATAATAATCGTAATAATTTTTTTTTTAATTGATAGAAAAACAACTGAATTTGCGAAGCAGCGGTCGTGTTTCCAATATCCTGGCAGACGATACTTACATCACGTGAGCACCTAAAAACTTCTTCGCAAGAGAGGCCAGTCGCAGATTTGTCTGCCCGCGTCGGCAAGCCAACGCTACGAAAGTAAAAGAGATCGACAGAAGCCGAACGAGCAAATGGACCTGGTCATGGCTGGAGCAAAAACTGGAAGATGCACCACTTGAAGCTCACATTTTCGTTTTATCATTTGTAGTAACTGGAATGCAAGTTTCAAAATTTTCCAAGGGCAGAGAAGAGAAAATATTTGTTTATCAGCTTCCTGTATGTATGTATGCATGCATGCATGCATGTATGTATGTATGCATGTATGTATGTATGTATGTATGTATGTATGTATGTATGTATGTATGTATGTATGTATGTATGTATGTATGTATGTATGTCATACGATGTGCTCAGACTTAATTGACTTAAGTGCATGTAATTGTGATTTTTCTTAACGTAGCATCTCTAAACTGAAAGTACGCCGCAGGTAACTTTTTGCACGGAATTGTATGTTTTGGGGATATAGAGTATAGCCTGTTAAAAACTGATTGTTAAGTGTTTTCTTTCGTAATTCACTGTGTTCCGACAGCTTTATAGCCTCGGGGTGGATTCTGAACTGATTAATTGGTAGAGTTTGGAGTTCTCTTGCAACAGAGGCTAAAATTTGAGTTGTAACACCATAAATTCCACAGAGGTAACATTTTCAACCTGCGGCATCTTCACGACCGAACGAGAGCGCTTGAATCATTCTTCTCTTTGCGGACGACTGTGCACTGGCCCACACTCCCATGAAGACATGCAGTGCTTGACAGACTACTTCTTATCAGAATGGGGGTGTGGTGGTCTTCGACTGGGTTCAGCAAGACCCTGCTGCCCAAGAAACCAAACCCACAGCTATGGGTGAACAGCAGTCGATGTGCTGAACAATACCGGTGTTACGGCAGACAGCCCCCCCCCCCCCCCCCCCCTAAGGACAACAAACAGTCACAAGTCAAATACTGGCTTGATGGAACTCGTCAGTCGTGATATATTGCTGTCCATCTGGCAGAATGGAAAAACAAAAATCCAAAATTAGTCCCAAGCTTCGTAGAGACGCCGCATCATCAACCATGGTCGGGAAGCTGTCTAGGGGAGGGATCCCCTAACCTTCCTATTTCTCTGTCCTCACAGGACAGGTTCTTCTTGTAATAGTCGTAACAGTTGGAGGAATTGCAACTGCTGCTATAGTAATAGAGTTTGAGGGGCTTTCGCACCAACAGTGATGGTAGCAAGAGGTGAGGGTAACTGCTACTGCTGCTATAGTAATAGCAAGAGGTGGATGGGCGACATCAGCTACAGCAATAGTAGCAAAAGATGGGAGTAACTGCTGCTACTGCTTTAGTTATAGAAGGAAAAGATGGAGCAATTACCACTGCTGTTATAGTAATAGTAAGAGGTAGAGGGGCTACCTCAGCTATAGTAACGTAGCAAAAGATGGGCTTCCCCCCCCCCACCCCCCACCCCCACCCCCGCGTATGCAGGCTGATACTCCTGCGGACACTCCCTGTATAGACAGGCAAGGATTAATCCCATCTACCCAACAAAGGGAATAGAGTTTTGTGTGTATGACCATTTTTAATCCAGCCAATAAGGCAGCCATACTCCACCTTCGGGGAAGGTGCATGCTATGTGTAACGTGTCATCCATACCAACGGCCAAACTGGCC
>CM031595.1:141544093-141549093 GCA_018398815.1 Conus ventricosus | reverse complement strand
GGATTTATTTTGAATATCCCTGACAGACGAAAATCCATAACATTTCAATTCTGACGAATGTTTGTAGCCCATGTCTTTTTACCGTAAGAATCCGATTCAAATAACAAGTTATTTACTTATTTACTTAAGAGAAGTCTGTCTACATTCATTCTTGTCAGTTTCAGCCATTATCTGACACATTTTATGTACGAGAGAGAGAGAGAGAGAGAGAGAGAGAGAGAGAGAGAGAGAGGAGAGAGAGAGAGAGAGAGAGAGAGAGAGAGAGAGAGATTCTTTGATTACGAGAATAATAGATACGCACTTTTTCATTTTTCAAAAGATAGATACTTTTTCACTTTCAGTCGTCTGCTTAAGGGGAGAATTTGATTTTTTGAGAGGAGAGAGAGAGAGGAGAGAGAGAGAGGAGAGAGAGAGAGAGAGAGAGAGAAGAGAGAGAGAGAGAGAGAAGAGAGAGAGAGAGAGAAATTCGGATGCTTTACTTTTAAAAAAAAAGGCCACAGGGCCCCGTGAAGGGGGTGGTGTATACAATTAGTTTTGACATGATTTCAGATGACATGTAAACAGGCAACTAAAACAGGACCAAAAACCAATAATTGTTAGCTTCATATTGTGTTCCTGATTTTGAAAGCTTTATAGTGGGTCCTACCCGCACCTTCTGGTGTATCTTTTCTTGTCTGCCTTTTGGCCGACTCTGGCAAAAAAGGTCCAGTGACGGTGAGGAAAGACTCACTGACCGCAGGGAAAGTCCTGTTGACAACGGGAAAGACTGTAACCCGGATTCTCTTCTGAGAGCACGTAAGACATGGCGAAAGCAAGGCCATGTCTGGAGTTGTACTGTCATCACCTGTCAGCGGAACAGCAACGAGCGAGGCTACGGGATGCACACGGTAGTTACTTGACGGTGGCGTTTTTCGCCAGTATGCGCTGCAGTCATGAGATATAGGCTGGTACACCCATGGGAATGCTCCCGTGGAGGTTCTGTCGTATCACATCCGGTGGCTGATACACACTAGCAAGTGCCAAGGAGCAATTATGTCCATTTACGTGTTAATGGAATGTCATGAGCGTGCCCGCACCCCATGCGAACACAGCGCAGGCTTCCAATGGTAGTGCAGGATTGTTTCCAGCTAGTTTGTTCAGCAGTTGAGAACAGTACTTCTCCGGGTCCTACCCGCACCTTCGAGGTGTATCTTTTCCCTGGTAAATTGCCTGCCGCTTAGTAACATGTACATTAGTAGATGGTATGAGCATCGACAGTATGAACAAGAACGGTTGCCTAAAACACTTAGGGGCTGTGAACTGACATCTAAGGTCATGAAATACAGGGCAACACAACATAAAGTGAATTTGTTTTCTAGCACTCTTTTACGGAAAGGACAATTAAGGTCTCGATCGATGTGTTGTCAATATTGATAATAAAGTACCTACTCTAACTACAAAGCACATGCAATGATGACAATGATAATAATGGTACAGACGATGTTATGTAGTCATCCAAGGTCTGACCAGCGCGATGGGCTAATGCTCAGGTCAGAAATCTGCCAAGTCGTAGCCATGAGGCCCTCCTCTTAAATTCTCTCACCTCAGTCATTAATTCATTTATCAACCAGCTTCAAATCGTGCGCGGTGTGGTCTCGAAACTTAGCACCTGTGGGTAGGCGTATATGGACTAGTTCGCACGCAGTGACACCTCCTTGACGAACCTGAACCTGAAACTGCGACTAACAAATAAGAAATTTCAAGTCTACACCTCGTCGTGATACATTTTTAGATGATATTTTAGATGCTTGACAATACTTATTGATAAGTAAATCGGCATAATGATCAGTCAAACTAATTCGTACAAATCAAATCCGTTACTGTCTCAAAAGTGAATCGACCATTCTTGGCATCGACAGTCAATCAGTCTCCTACAAAACATATGCATGTTGACGTCTTCTACCCCCTGGTTCAATCTTACGTAACCAAACTCAAGTTCATACAGTTTACACCTCACTTTCGACACCCAGTTTGTTTTCCCTTGTAGGTCTGGTTCGCTTAGCGTCTTGTCTGCATTGTTTGGTCATCTTGAATCTTCCATTCGAAGAACTTTGATCCAGTGAGAATAACATTCACAAGCAGGGTTAAGATATATTGGGTATTGATCTGTTTCACCGTAAACTAAATTATTTGCATGGGCACACCGAGAAAGGTCTTCACATTAAATAAATGAACTTTTTCACGGTGAATTGCAGAGTCACAAAGACCCCATTTTTCAGCCCCAAGAGCAACGGGGTGAGCCTGTGAGTCAAATAAGTTTACGAACAATTAAAAAAATTGGTTTTGTAACTTTCATAATCTCTTCGTAATGCATAGCAATACTCTTTGCTCCTGTTCATTGAATATCTACGAATAACAGTAATACTGAATTCTCTTAAAATGTAAATTCCTAAATAATTATACACATTCACAGCGGACATAGTTATTCCACTACCGCCTTGGCTTAAGCCTGTGTCAGACCAATTGACATAGGCTAGAACACCAAGGCTACATCAAAATGTTATGTTCTGCATAGTTATGCAGGGATTGTCTTCAGCCGTGGCAAGCTCCTAGCATAACATTATCAGCCTCCAAAATCCCTCGAAGTTGAAGTGTGGCTGTCCACGTGGCAGGGTAATCAAAAACGGTCACACAGTGTTATGTTCTCATCCCTTGCTGATGCATTTGTACCATAGTGTTCAAGTACTTCGGCTGTTCGGATGATCCCTGGAGTCTTTTAGCCAGGGAACAACAACAACATTCAACCACAGGTCCATCTTTCCGTGATTCCCAGATAACATCCTTTTCTAAACACGATGCTTTTTGCTTTTTGACATATCTACATTTAACCGAAGTGAAAGCGGCTCGAGAAAGATTATTCAGCCGTGTTTTTAAGCCAGTAAAACGACATCATCAGCCAAAAGAACGAATTTTTCTGAAATATCACCAATGGACAGTGCGCAGTGCCGACCTTTTTCCAATAACCTCAACGGTCAAGTGACTGATAAAAAGCGAGAAGAGAAAAGGGCTACAAAGATCACTTTGCTTCACGTCAGATATGCAATGAATACGAAATACTTTCGGTCATATTTCTCTCAGATCTGACTCTAGCTTTCACACAATTATGCAAACTCATTACACAGTTCAGCAGTTTTTCATGAAAAAAACAGCTTTCAATAGAATAGGCTACAGAGAGAGAGAGAGAGAGAGAGAGAGAGAGAGAGAGAGAGAGAGAGAGAGAGAGAGAGAGAGAGAGAGAGAGAGAGAGAGAGAGAGAGAGAGAGAGAGGCGGGACCCCTCCTCTCTCCGACTTCTACCGCTTTCCCCCTCTTTCCTCCTAATCCCATGTATGGCTTGCCTTGAAGCAACCAATTGCTCCACCTAAAAAAAATGGGGAGGGGGGGGGGGGGGGATGTCGGGGGTTGAAACGAAGATGAACGGGGAAGAAAGACAGGGAAGTCTTTCCGTACAGCGTGAAGCTTTGAAAGCAATGTCGTTTTGTCCAACTGAAAAATGGCAGGTAATTTACGTCTGTATTTCCACACTGACAGAGGAAGCCAAGAAAGCAGGCAGTGAAGGTGAAGGTGCGGGTCAACTACCATCCTGACAGACTCTCCCTAAACCTGCCGGGACAGGGGAGAAGAAAATGACTCTTGCCATGGCTCACCAGACCCATCTGCTACCACTGTCTGCCGACAGCAAGGGGCACTGGGGGCTCGGGATGGAATTGTTTATGGGGCTAATCATACTGTTGGCCGGCTCTTGGGTTTCCCATCGCGTGCACAACCACTGGTAGTTAGCCATCTGATTTACGAGCTCTGGTGTGAAGTTTATGACGGACCCGATCTGCTGCCAAACGTATCCCATGTCAGGCTGTGGGTCTACATGGTGCACAACCCTTCATTAAGCGCCTCTTCACCCACGTCCACACCTTCTCCCCTTCACCTTCCCCATCCCATCCCCCCCACCCCCCCCCCCCCCCCCGTCCTTTCAGTTCCTGTCCATGAAGTGTCATCAGAAAGGAACGGGGAGGGAGTGGGGATGGGTGTTGGGGTGGAATCTTCTTGCCTGCTTTTCAACTCATAGAATGTCGCCAGAAGAGAGCGTCATGGACTTACCCTCTCCTTGCTCTGTCCACGAAGAGACACTGAGAGGTAGCGTCAAGATCGACATTCGTCCTCCTCTTTGCCCGTACAATGTCACATGGAGGAAACATCATGAAATACCCTGAACTCTACCACCACCCTTCACATCCCACCCCTCCTCATTCCGCCACCAACTCTTCCTGATACTACAAGAGAACCAGGGCTGTTGCACCAGTCGCCCAGTGACGTGAAGCTTATCGGTGCCATCAACCCGGGGCGACACGGATCACCGCCGATGGTTAGAACCGGAGATCAGGGGTCTGGGGGTCAGCCCCCAAACAGCACCCACTCCAGCGCCCTCGCGCGGGGCGCCTTGAGCATGAGGCAGCAGTCAGGCTATAATTGAATTAAGGCGACACCCGACACCCATCTCAGGCCGACAGGACGTAAAACTCACCCGACACCCACCTCCCCGCACTGCCCGTGACCAGCCAGCACCCCCTGAAACCCGAGCGAGCGGGGGAAAGGGGAATTGGGGGGAGCGGTGAAGAAGGGGTGTAAGCGTTTGTGGAGAGTCACCCAAGCCTGACTTGCTCTTCAGACTGGACGATTTACGAGCACGTCCATTGTGGGACCTGGCTGGCTTTAATCTGCTGGGGATCGTCTGTTGCTGCGCGCAGGGCAAACGTTGGGGATCCTTTCCGATCCCCCACTTTCCTTTCTCTCTCGGCCTCTCGCTTGTCTCACCTTTATGGCTGACATTAACGAGACTTGTCCCCCTTGAGTGCTTTGGTTACAACTCTCAGCTTATGAAACTCCCCTGGGATTAGGCCTCGTTAGGCTATCGATTTCTTCAGCCATCATTTGAAATCCCGACAAACCAGCTTTATTAAATGT
>CM031595.1:141536593-141539093 GCA_018398815.1 Conus ventricosus | reverse complement strand
GTCATCGTTTTCAAAATAACTCGGGTTTTGTGACCTTTCATGCAGTGCTGTCGTGGTGACCTCTGTTAAATTTCCTCTTTATATCCATGCCGAGGAAATCGGTGTCGACAGGCTGAAGGGAACTGTAGCTGGACGTGGTGGTGCCCTCAGAAACAGGAGACTCTCTCTCTCTCTCTCTCTCTCTCTCTCTCTCTCTCTCTCTCTCTCTCTCTCTCTCTCTCTCTCTCTTCTCTCTCGCTCGCTGATTCTGGGGTCAAGCAATCGTTGTCTTTAGCACGTTTGGTAGGTCAGGTCCTGGATATGTTCGATCAGATCAGGCACCACTGAACACTGCTGACATAACTGCACTGCAGTGCAGTGTCTGCTTCTGTGAGTTCCCTCATCTCGGCTTCATATTGATAGGTCGCTATGGACTGTTAATGCTGACGTTGCATCGGGACTATGCTTCTTGTTGCTGTGTATGGGGAACGAAAATCAGCGGCGCTTAATGCCCCTGACAAGGACAAATTTGAAAAAAAAAGACTGAAAAAAACAACATCTTAAAGCCCTCACATTCAGTCATCATCATCATCATCATCATCATCATCATCATCATCATCGTCGTCGTCATCGTCATCGTCATCGTCGTCGTCGTCGTCGTCGTCGTCATTATCATCAGTGTCCTATCACGTAAGAGTGCTGTGATGTTCTCTTAGACAGTCAGACATGACCACATCTTTCTGTTCTCACTCACAGGCGACGGGATAGAAGATGTAATAACCATTCCTGTCTTTCACGTTGTTCATCCTGGACATTTTCGGTTTGTCTCGAGGACACCAAACCTCCACTGCATCGTGTCAAATGGTCTTGCATGTGGAGGCAAGGCGAATTATACGGCAAAACCAAGGCGGGCTTTAGAGCGTCTGATAACTGCAATGAGTAGAATATGCGTTGACTTTTTTGTTTTTTTTAAAATGAAAATTCGTCTGATGTTTCTGTTCTCAAATGGAATGCGTTTTCGCCTGTAATCTGTCAGCATCCACTCCCACATTCATAGAGAATGGTAAATAGAACCGGTGACTTGTAGAGTGTTATCTTGGCAAGAAAATTGACAAACCTGTTAATCCGGACGACCTTGAATCTTGCCTTGGTGGACGACCCTGTCGAGTCTCATTCCACCTCCTACGCTGAACTGTCGTCCTTGCTGTTAAAGGATCCTACCACTTCTTCCAGTTCTAGCTGTAAAAGGATCCTACCACTTCTTCCAGTTCTAGCTGTAAAAGGATCCTACCACTTCTTCCAGTTCTAGCTGTAAAAGGATCCTACCACTTCTTCCAGTTCTAGCTGTAAAAGGATCCTACCACTTCTTCCAGTTCTAGCTGTAAAAGGATCCTACCACTTCTTCCAGTTCTAGCTGTAAAAGGATCCTACCACTTCTTCCAGTTCTAGGCCGGTCAGCATGATGCTGGTTACTGCTTCTAGTCTGAGACTGTTAATCCAGACTGCTTTTCTCACGGGTGACTTCAATACCGCATGTTCTTGATCCTTTCTCTGGTCTGCAGGCGAGTACCGTTTTAACGGATACATATAAATCAAAACCACAACTATTGCTATCTGACATATTTAGAAAAATCCGATTTCCCTGTACGATTATGTTACCTACATAACGAACAAGACAGGTGAAAAATGAACCTTGCATTGATACGCACTGAAATACTTGAATATCAACATGCCAACACTGATCACCTTTACTTGAGCTGTCAAATTAGAATTTTAAACAGTAAACATTCTTGACAACACGACACAAATATGGAGTGCAGAGTTGCATACACACAGCTGTAGCTGACCTGTACTCTGGACTCAGCCAGCCTCAGTTTTGAGAGCGAGGGCTTCGCGGAGGAAGACATCCGGGTAGTGACACGACATGAACGCTCTCTCCAACTCCTCCAGCTGCCAGCCGCTGAAATTGGTTCTACTTCGTCGCCGTTTGTCGTCTCTTAGTCCTCCACCTCCTCCCTCCCCGTTCTCCTCCTCATCTGCAACGGACAGAGCAGTAATGAAGACGTTTGACTGGTTTGGGTTTTTTTTTTTCATTTTCAGAAGTATTGCATGATTGAGGTTACTTTTTTGTTTGTTTGTTTAAAATCCATCGAAATGAATACTTCAGAATCATTGTTCTTCAAGATCTCTCTTCAGACAAACTGGTTTCTTCATCTTTATCACTTTGCTTACCGGCAGAATTGGAGCATGGAATTCCACACTCACTCTTCTGAACACACATAAACTGATCTTGAAAACTAACATTCATTTGTTCGCTTTTTCCTTTTCTTCTCTTTCTTTTTCTTAAAAAACAAACTTATTTTCATCATGCGTTTAACATATTATACAGCCGTACATTTTGATAATATATTCAGATACTTCAGGTTAGGACAAAGACGCTTTTTATGGATTATGTCTTTTTTTTATAATAAACATATTTATCGGATTGCGTTTGCTTTGATGAAAGTACTTTCTGCTTCTG
>CM031595.1:141514093-141534093 GCA_018398815.1 Conus ventricosus | reverse complement strand
AAAGCGAGCCGTCAATTTATGCAGTTCCACGAATTCAATTTCCCTCATACCCCTGGACAGAATAACATCAACCAGGGGCCTTTTGTGTGCGGGAAAGGGATGGAGTTGATTTAAGATCACTTCACTCTACTGCACGCTCCATTACAGAGTTGTTATATATTAGGGAAAAGGGAAGGGGGGTGGTGGTGGGGTTGGGGGTGGGGTTGGAGATGTCTGCTCTGTGTGGGTTTGAGAAGTAATCCGGATTTGAGTGAATGAAAAGGAGACCTGACTTTGTCGGACAGAAAAGGACTGGTTACTATGAACGGATTCGCGAGCGTGCGAGCGTGTGTGTGTGTGTGTGTGTTTTGTGTGCGTGTGTGTGGTGTGTGTGTGTGTGTGTGTGTGTGTGTGTGTGTGTGTGTGGGGTGTGTGTGTGTGCGCGCGCGTTCCTGTTTGCATACATTTGTCTTTATTACAAGGTTTGCGCTTGAAGTGCACAGACTCAAGCCTGCCTTTCACACCTACAGTGTTTTATTTCATTCAATGTCTGCATTATGTATGATTTAAGATATGGATTAGATTAAATAGGTTTAATTGATGCATCCAAAGATTAGTGTACTGATTTGTGGTCACAGGTGCCTTTTGTCGTATAAGTTTATTTGTTAATGTCAGTGACTATTTTGTTTTGTACTATCAGCATTTGAATTTGTTTTTTTTTTAGACTTTATCTTTTATATGACATTGATTCCTTTTCTTTTATTTCATTTTTTTCTGTTTTGTATTTCATCTGTGTCAAGATGAAAGGTCGGGCAACAAGACGACGTCGCTAGGCTGGCTAGAGTAAGGCCTTGATATGCCAAATGGACCATGACATTGCAATGGTTCTTCTAATGTAGTGTCATGTGAACTATATTACAGGGCACATTTTGCCAAGACACCGGATTAGTGATCTGCTGGTGTGATTGGTGTTCAGAAAGTTCAAAGTGTGTGGAGGTGAACGGAAAATTGTGCATTATGTCCAAGAGAAGATTGGGTCAGGCTTGACTTTGTGCATAATGTCCAAGAGAAGATTGGGTCAGGTGTGACTTTGTGCACAATGTCCAAGAGAAGATTGGGTCAGGCGTGACTTTGTGCATTATGTCCAAGAGAAGATTGGGTCAGGCGTGACTTTGTGCACAATGTCCAAGAGAAGATTGGGTCAGGCTTGACTTTGTGCATAATGTCCAAGAGAAGATTGGTCAGGCGTGACTTTGTGCATTATGTCCAAGAGAAGATTGGGTCAGGCGTGACTTTGTGGTGCCAGCAGGCAGCACTGAGATGGACTTTCCAAACACCAAATCCCTAATAAGTAATTGCTATAGAAGTGGGAATCAAAAAGTGAGAGTTAAGACTCTGGTAAACACAACAGCAAAAAAGAAAATAAAAAAATGTTAACTCGTTGTGCTTACTCAATGTTGAAGATCTGATTCACTTTCTTTATTGGACACATGATCAAAAGGAATAATAGTTTGAATAACTGATCGTGAGAGGAAAAGCAATTTTTAAAATTGTAATTCGATTAAAGTATAGATTGTGAATGAATCAGAAATGCTTTCAAATGAGTTATACGAGCAAATTCATATTTACTTTACTGAACTCGGAGATATCCTAGATTCTGTAGTTATTGTATTAAAAACAATGATTAATTGATTTCCACCTCAGCCCTTTTACTGTTGATGCAAGTTGTACACTGTTTACTAACAAATCTACAGGCAAACAACACGATCGTACCGACGTTTTTCTTGTCGGACAGAAAAGGACTGGTTACTATGAACGGATTCGCGAGCGTGCGAGCGTGTGTGTGTGTGTGTGTGTGTGTGTGGTGTGTGTGTGTGTGTGTGTGTGTGTGTGTGTGTGTGTGTGTATGTTGTTGGTGTTGTTCTCGTTAGTGTTCAGACGTATATGGTCTCCTGTGAATGCTTACACAGAACTGTCATCGTTAGGCTAGCTTTCGTATGAACGACGCAGAAAGTGTTTGGCAAAACAGAGTAATGAATAGAAAAAATGTGGCCCTATCAGTTCATCAGGAAAACGGACAATAGCATCTGGCCAGCAAGTCAACATTGGTCCTCAATTCATCATTAAACATGCGAAAAATCAAAACAAAACAAACAACAAATGAACAAGTATGTGGTTAATGAAAACACATGTCACAGGTCACACATAACCAGTTCCAGTCACATTAAGCTTCTCGTATTAAATTCAGATAAATCAATCTCATACAGACTAAAATTGAGATTGATCGGTTCAGCAACGTACGAATTACATATATGGCAGAATAAATCACTTCAAACGACCAAAACCCAAACCAAACCCAAAGAGAATAAATCACTTCAAACGACCAAAACCCAAACCAAACCCAAACAAACACAAGAAAACCGAGTAATGAAACAACCCTGAAGAAATTAAACCGAGAGACATGTTCAGCTTGAAACAAAAGTTAAAAAACGTAAAAAGAATTATCATGACAGTCTGAGAACAAGTAAAACAAAGTACGAAGGTAAGGTTTTAATCGAGTAGTCAACTAATCAGGTAGTGAAACACAGTCGATAGGTGTCGGGCAGAGTCGAGTGACAACTGACCATTCTGAGCATTACTATGTTTATGTGACACTGCGAATCTACGAATCTTCTTCCCTGATCGTAGCCACAGCATGGACGGGTATTGCTGTGTATAGGTACATAGGCCGCAATCAACACTGTGACTGCTGTGTTTGTTGCGGAATCAGGGAATTCTGAACTCGCCGATCAGGAGATGTTAAAAGGTGGGAAATATGAACCTCTGTGTGCGTGTGTGTGTGTGGCTGGGTGGGTGGGTGGGGGTGGGAGGAGGCTGTCGGATCGCTATTACTTTCTACTTTGCTTCTATGCAACCTTGTATACTTTCAGCACTGACATGATCTGAGGTAGCGCCACGCCCTGAGACAACAACCTCATTCATCTTATCCACCTGCCTCCTATTAGAAAGATGGAAAGTTCGGAACCCTATTTCGTCTGTGTTCTTCGTCATCTTTGTGCTCCGGGTCATCTTCTTCGACCTCTGTTCGTCTCCCGAGAACAGTTCCAAAGACTTCAGTTATGACTCACCGTCTGCTCTTACTCCGACTGTCTGGAATAATCTTTCTTGCGACATTAGGCATTTACCCAGTTTGGGATAAAAGAAATTTACGTCTCACTGTCTTGGATTTGTCAGCTGGAGGCTATGTAGAGCAAGCATCCAGGTTTGACGTCATTCTGTATCCCTGAATCAGTTTTGCACGTACGTGTTGTATGCGTCTATGCGTGTCAGTGGCATTGCGCGCGCGCGCGCGCGGGCGTGTGTGTGTGTGTGTGTGTGTGTGTGTGTGTGTGTGTGTGTGTGTGTGTGTTGTGTGTGTGTGTGTGTGTGTGAGTGATATTGTGAGTCTGGTAAACAGATCATGAAACCAGTATCATCTAGGTCAATGTCCTCGACATCATCTGATCATCGCTGTTTATCGTAGTAATGGTAGTATTTGTTGTTGTTGTTGTTGTTATTGTTGTTGTTGTTGTTGTTTGTAGCCTACAATTTACAGTGTGCAGGCAGGCACAGTGTAGATATCCTGATGTCTGCTACGTTCTGGCGATTAGCGAGTTGTGATAACGATCACGTAATTATGCTTCGCGACGAGCAGAAGAGTGACCAGTGGGTCATGATGACCGGCGGGGTGACTTGCGCCAAATGACGACCAGAAAGGTAACCTGTGTGCCATGACAACCAGAAGTGTGTCATGACAACCAGAAGTGTGCCATGACAACCAGAAGTGTGCCATGACAACCAGAAGTGTGCCATGACAACTGGAAGTGTGCCATGACACCGGAAGTGTGTCTTGACGACCAGAAGGGTGACCTATGAGTCTTTTGACGACCAGAAGGGTGACTGTCAGGCACTGAATTTCGTCTGGTGTTGGCGTGTCTAGGGGGTGCCTGACTATTTATTCGAATTTTAGTCTCTCGCCGCGACTCTCTCATTCGATTCAATCACTGAAATCAAAATGTAAATTAACCACACATTTATTTAAATACACAAGTATGCACATAGCAAAATTATTAAATCATAGCCTAAAACAAGTCCTTCACATTGACTAAAGCGAGTCCTTCCTTTTGTGTTTATGTCTTGTGGGCTAAAAAAAAAAGAAAAACTATGCAGTTCTGGCCTGTCTAGCCAGCACACATCAGTTCCTGTCGTCGTGTGATGATCACGGAAGATTCCTGGTCAGTCGACGTTGTCGTGACCCTTGATCATCGGTCCTGTAGACGTTGTTCGTTGATGATGTGCTTTGCTTCTCGTGGTCCACGTATTCACCTTCAGGCTTGACTGGGCCCTCAGGGTTTGACCCTATCTACAACATAAATATATACCGCCCTTCCCTAATACTAGGAAATACAGGTTCTATTTTCTTATACATTTCTACAAATACGATTGCTCTTGTTTACCCAGATACATTCACACAGATCTCATTCGTCTATGTACATCTTCCACGTATCTTTATAATTTTCCCATGCGCAAGCCACACTTGAGATGAATGCATTCTCAACATTATTACTTCAACCAACTATGCATACACTCTCACATGCGCAGTTAATACATGGTCATCTCTTCGCAGCCAAGCCTGCATCAATAATATCGGAGGTGCTCTCCGACTCACGCACCAACACATTTCTATTGTTTTACATAAATACAGACACTAATTACACCTTGTGAACAGAAAGAAAAATACAGTGTACAAAAACGGAACAAGCACCACAGAACTTCTGCACACAGCATTATCCCTACCGGGATTAGGTCTTGATTGTAACTAATGTTACTTACAGCAGTCCAGCAACAGAGTTTCCATTCCTCTGAATTCAATGAGCACACCTAACTGCTGCTGTTTATGTCAACCAAATAAATCAATCAATAAGTAAATAGATGAATTATATATATATTATATATATATATATATATATATATATATATATATATATATATATTATATATATATATATATAGGTAATCGTGTAGTTTAGCGTACTAAACTCAGGGGCCGTTCAAATGAAAACATAGAGGGTGTTTTTACACTAACCTCGATGCGCTGAGTCGAATGCAAAACCCCCAGCTAAGCTCTAAGACCACTCCTTTTGCCACGAAACTGCGAGAAATGTACGGTAGGCCTAAGTAGTATTCCCGAACTGGGACGCCATTTTGACTGCTGATCACGTGGGTGAACGCGTCATCACTGTGTGTTAAACATTGGAAACAGAAAGTTTGGGTAGTAGTATGTTGCTTTGTTGTCCGTCTTAAACCCACAGATTTCTACTTTCAGTTTCTACTGAAACACACCAGAAGTTGATGACGCAAAAACCACGTGTTTTACCCACGTGATCAGCAGTCAAAATGGCGTGCAGTTCGGGATACTACTTAGGCCTACCGTACATTTCTCGCAGTTTCGTGGCAAAAGGAGTGGTCTTAGAGCTTAGCTGAGGGTTGCATTCGACTCAGCGCATCGAGGTTAGTGTAAAAACACCCTCTGTGTTTTCATTTGAACGGCCCCTGAGTTTAGTACGCTAAACTACACGATTACCATATATATATATATATAATATATATATATAAAATATATATATATATATAAATATATATATATATATATAATATATATATATATATATATATATATAATTTTATATATAAAAATATATAATATATATATATATATATATATATAAAATATATATATATATATATATTGTTTCTTTTTTTGGAATCTCGCTTACTTACTCGGGGTTCCGCAGCGACTGGGGAAAATAGCGTCACGGCGCTTGACGTCAAATACAGTGACGTTCTCAGCTGGGTTAACTAGAAGGGCTTTCGTTTGCTCTCCGGAGGGGCTCTTCGGGTCTTGATCCTCTGTCAGCAGGACGGATCCTCCTGGCCGTTCCTGGCTGTGGTGAAGTCCTGGCGTGGGTAGAGGTGGTGCGTCGGTAGGGACTGGACAGATGGCCAGTCCTGCCTCGGTGTTTGTGTCCTCGAGGATAGTGCCGCACCACACTTCTGTTTGCTCCTGAATGGACTCCACCAGAGAGTACTAGCTTCCAGGAGGTCGTGTGCTGACAGGGAGACTCCGTTAGGATCTGTAGCCTTGTCACTCTGGAGAACCTAGAATTGCGCTGCTACTCCGGCCATGTAAAATCTCCTTCTAACCGTTTTCCCGAGTGTCCTAGCAACTCCCTACACTTGTGCACACAGCGACCAATCAACTCCCTACACTTGTGCACACAGCGACCAATCAGGGTGTTGAAGAGACTGGCTGAGCTGGCCTCCCCAATCACAGCTCTTGGAACACTCTGATGCATATTACAGTTCTGAGTGAAGTTTTTACGCAACCTGTTACGTACTTCATTCAGAAAAGTGTTCCAAAACAATGCAGCACAAAGTGTGGGTTTGCCTCAAAGACAGAATGGGGCTTGGTGTCTGACAGTGACCTATGAGTCTTTTGACGACCAGATGGGTGACCTGTGTGTCTTGACCAGTAGGGTGACCTGTGTGTATTAGCGACCGAAGAGGTGACGAATCTTATGATAGTCAGGAAGATGACTTGTGTGTTACTGACAACCAGAGAGGTGACCTGTATCTTATGATGGTCAAAATGATGACCTGTGTGCTATGACCATGAAAGAAGTGAATTGTACCCTGCGATGGTCGGAAAGATGACTTGTGTGTAACTGGCAACCAAAAAGGTGACTTGTATCTTATGATGGTCAGAATGATGACCGGTGTGTCATGGCGACCAAAAAGATGACTCGTACCCTATGATGGTCAGAATGATGACCGGTTTGTCATGACAATCAAAGAAGTGACTTGTACCTTATGATGGTCAGAATAATGACCTGTGTGTCATGGCGACCAAAGAGATGACTCGTACCTTATGATGACCTGTATGCCGTGACGACCAGTGGGGGAGGAGGGGGGGGGGAAAGGGCGAACTTTTGTATCATGAGGATCAAGATGACGACTTGTGTGTTATGACGACAAACCAAACAGGTGACTTGTGTCTTGTGACGATCGTAAGAACGATATGCGTGTCATGACGATCAGAGGATGACCGATGTCATGTAACCAATAAGAAGACATATGTATCATGACGGCCAGAAATTGAGGTGTCCTATGACTTTCTTTCTTTCTGCGTATGCAGGCTGATATACTCCTGTGGACAGGCAGTGGAGTTTTGTGTGTATGACCGTTTTTTATCCCGCCATTAAGGCAGCCATACTCCATCTTCGGGGAAGGTGCATGCTATGTGTGACGTGTCATCCATACCAACGGCCAAACTGGCCTTCTCTTCCGAAAGTTGATGATGGGATTTTACGTGTGTGCAAGATGTGCTTGCGTTCACACACGGAACCTCGGTTTACAGTCTCATTCGAAGGACTGTATGGGGAATGGAGTCAGAACCAAGGTTAACTCCGAGGGAAAAATCCCCCTGTACCAAAATTCGAACCCGCACCCCCAGGATCACGAGTCCGGCGCTGTACCAACTGAGCTATTCCGGCCCCCAGGTGTCCTATGACAACATGAAGGATGATCTGAGAGTCATGAGGACCAGAGGGGTGACTCAGTGACAGAGAAAAGGGTGATCTGTGTGCCCTGACGATCGAAAGGGGACCGGCAGAGTGACCTTGCCTCATGACGATTATAAGGATGACATGTGTCTCACGACAATCAGAACTTTGACCTGTGTCTTATGACGATCATAGGATTGACAGAAATATAACCTGTGCCAAATAACTATCGCAAGTTGACATGTGTCTTACGACGATCAGGAAAAGTGTCTTATGACGATCGAAAGTGTGACCTGTGAAATGTAACGAACACGAGAGCGATCCGTGTTTTATGAATATCAAATAGCTTATGAGTGTCTTACGATGATCAAATGTGCGACCTGGTTCCTTTGAAGATCAAAAAGCTCATGAGTATCCCATGACGATCAACAGGATGCCTGTGTCTTGATGTTGATCAGCAACGTGGCCTGTGTCTCACTTGGATCAGAAGGATGAAATGTGTGTCAGCTAGTTCAATAAGGTCTCCCTGTCTGTCTTTGCCAATGCTCCAACAACATCCTTCCTTCACCTCTCCCTCCCTCTCTAGCTTCCTCCTGACCGTACTCCTGTTTGAATCTGATTCGTAGACAGGAATTAATGCAGACTTTCTTACAGAAAACGATCTGAACTTTAAGTTTTGCTATTTCTGAGCCGACTCCAGCGCAAACGACCCGAACTATCCCCCAGTGATGTGCTCAAGTGACTTTGTTCCCGTCCTTAGCCGACTGTGTTTAAGACCTCATGAAACAATGCAGTCGCCGAGCTCTGCGCCATAGCCCGCCCGGTCCGAGGCACGGGCAGCCTGCTGTATCTTGTTTCATCCAGACCGTCAACAGATGTTTTATTTTCTGCCAGACATTCCACACAGGCCGATGTCTGGCTTTTGATGGGGCAGCAGGGAAAGGGTCCATTGAAATCCCGTAAAGATGCGCCGTCCATCTTGCGCGCACGGTCTGAGCGGGCCCAGACCGGTTGAGAGCCAACAATTGATTTGAGCCACTGTAAAACGGGGACTGGACCAAAGAGTACCACCCGACATGATGGCCGGAATTAAACCCCATTTCAATTGCAGTCTCTGGCAGCACAGGAGACAGGGCCATCCTGGTCTATCAATGGACGTATAAAGAGGAAGTTAACAGTGTTTGACGGAAGTTACTTGGACGGACAAAGTTATTGGCACGGTTCCCGTCTCTCTGAACCGTCTTCATGGGACTGTTCGTCCTCCCCAGTCAATACAGCCCACGGTATTTTTTTTGAGACAGTCGCCACGGAAAACCAGTCGGAACAAACTTAGTTCACAAAGTTTTTGGAAGAAGGTAGCTAATGGATTTCGCTAAACATCCCGGACTTTATGCAACATCAATTTTGTACTGGAGGGCGAAGGGAGGGAGGGGGTGTCTGAAAGAATGACAAACACGATTTTTAATACAAATCAGAAATGTGAATTAGACAGTGAGTACAAAGAAAGAAAGAAATCCAAGCACTGTTATAACAAATTTCATAAATAAGAAAGAAAGAAAGAAAAAAAAAATATATATATATATAATTTAATATAATCAATGACGAAAACTGTGAACATGTGCCTCATACGATTATCTGCGGTCATTTGAATGTTACCAACAGTCTGTGTTATCAGGTAATCCACCTATTGTCTCATTCAAGCAATGCGCGCTTTCGTGTAACTCGGTTGGCAAGACGTGAATTGTTTAAAAATGTCAGACAGTGCGGGTGAAAATAAAGGCCGGTTTTACACGGTACGCCCATAGTCTTTAACTTTTATTGTCTGAAACTTGGCTGATATTCAGTGTAGGCCTAAAATATTTTCAATGTTTTTTTTTCTTTTTGCGCTAAACAAAGATCGTACATATATTCAAAAAGGGGAAAAAATGTACGTGCATGCGTGCATGTACATGCGCGCGCGCGCGCGCGCGCGCGCGCGTGTGTGTGTGTGTGTGTGTGTGTGTGTGTGTGTGTGTGTGTGTGTGTGTGTGTTGTCGGTCTGTGCTTACAGACCCCTGTAAAGCTCCCTGATCTTCTCTGCCAAGGTAGACTTTTTTTTTCACTTGCGTCAGTTGATCTGTCTCCTTTTTTTTCAACATGTTTACGAGACAAGTTTTAAAAAATTCTATTCAGGTCAAATTTTGTGAACAGTTAGAATATCGTCCTGGGCAAAACTCTCAAAATTCTGGTGCAGTTCCAGATCGAATGGCCGATGCAGGATCGTTCTGGACATTATTGATAGAAACTGATACGCCAAAACCACGAAATCTATGTGAACGAAGTTTGGAGGAAAGGTGAGGTGAGCTGAAAAGTGAAGCGGTTACAGTTTGTCGTGTAGATCTATGATGTGGGTCTGAAACATAGGACCCAGGACCTGTTCATATTATTGATCAGACTATTTACAAACGTTCCACCAGACGTGAACGCTGTGTAGTTACGCTTGATTACTATCTACGAATCCTATATAAATTCGTTGAATATTAAAATCTCCTTTTCACATAAACATGATACTACCTTTTTTATTTTTAAATATGCTATAGAAAAAAAAAAGTACACAGGGAGTAACTCGTTCAGTCTATACCAGCGATTACTTCCCCTGGTCGAAAAATAATTCTGTTTTCACTCGTTAACCGACTCAAAGGAGGGAGCCAAGAATTGTTCGACCTTGGTGGAGGTCTGCGTTCTTCCGAGTGCCCTCCTAGTTGGAAACGTTTTCCCTCTGAATGCTCACAAGAAAACACTGTCATGGTCTCTTGCTCCTTTCTGTCTGTACCCTTTTGTCCTGCTCTCCTTTGTGTGTGACTGACGCATTAATGTGACGGGGCTTCGGGGAGGTGGGTTTCTTTTCAGTATTGGTTTAGACATATAAGACTTTCCCTGGCTCCTGCTGCTATATTTAAGTCGAAGCGTTTACCTCAGCTGGTGGAACTTTTTTTTTTTCTTAAAGTGTTGTCTCATCTTCCGTGCCACTTCAGTAACATCACTCCCACGCTGCTTATTTCGCTCACAGCTACATCCAGGCTTGTGCCGTCACAGCCCCGGCCACGGCAATTAACGGGAAGCTGTCTGTATCAAGTCTTCATGAGGCAACCCCCCGGAGAAGACGCTGCACTGCTTCCCAGCCCCTTCGGTGGTGTTCAGTGTTGCCTGTTCTGATCAACATACACAAGACACCACATACTAAGCCCTCTACTGACGACAATAATTGCTTAGTCGCAGCGCCGACATAAGTGAACGTCCCACATCGATGAGCGCCACAACGTCCGTCCGACGACGGTGCTCATGAACTTGCCGATGCCGATGACTCGACACGAACTCACCAAGGGTATAGACGCCGCGAAGAAATTAAAACGGGGGTCACCACAAGAGCATGGCATAAAGGGCCACAGAGTTTAAGACTTTTTATGCTGATTGATGAGGTTGAGAATGATGGGTATGATACTATGTAGTCCCATTCCAGTTAGAGACTACATGACAGGGCTATGCTCATCACTTCCTTTATAAGGTATCATGAGGTCAACCAGGCCTGAGAGATACAGACACCTGCAGTGTTGGTCAGGAAATTTAAGCAACAGACGCATTAACCATACAGTCCTTCGAATGAGACTATAAACCGAGGTTCCGTGTGTGAACGCAGGCATAACATCTTGCACACACGTAAAATCCCATCACCAACTTTCGGAAGAGTAGGCCAGTTTGGCCGTTAGTATGGATGACACGTTACACATAGCATGCACCCTGCGTGAGAAATGGAAAGAGTGAAGGAAGGAAGGAAAATGAGTGATCGATATTGAACGATATTGACTGGATGACACGGGAAACGACTGCATGAAGCGCCAGCTGGCAGCTCTTCAGTCGGCACTACCCAGGTAGGCAGCCCGTTGTGTAAACGAGTGTTGATTGTAAAGCGCTTAGAGCTTGGTCTCTAGCCGAGAATAGGCGCTATATAAGTATTCATTATTATTATTATTATTATTATTAACCGAGTGGATGATACGCGACTGTGTGGTCTTTCCATTTGAGCCCATGGGAAACTCAGCCTGTGGATCAGACCCGATCGGGATAGAAAAATCCCTCAAATAAATGGTTCTGACGGGAATGGAATCTAAAAACCCACTAGTCTGCAATCCGCGACGCTAGCTACTGCGCCACGGTGGCTGGTATCTACATTATTTGTAGATGGACGCAGCTGTGTCAAAATTGTCGTTAACAGAAATGTTTGCGGGTACGCCTCAAATCGATTTCTTCGGTGATGATCGTTAAATATCCCTGCTGTAACCTTAATGTTGTAAATATTGTTCCATCCTGATCATCATTTCTCGTAACTTGATCAACCGATTATCATAACAGGTCATGGGCTGAACTCGGCTCGGCTCTGTAACTGGAAGATGAGGGAGCGGGGGGGGAGTCGATGGGTGGGGCCGGGTAGGATGAGGGTATGCGAAAGGGATGGATTTCAAGAATTACAGGGAAAATCTCCCTTCCAATCATCACCATGTCTCCCCTCCCCACCTTCACCCTTGTCCCCCTGTAAGCATCTAAAATTCTCTTCATAATTCAATTGATAAATGCAATCTATTTTCACAAATATCGAGTCGCATTAACAACATGGAAGAGTATTATCAAATGAAAGGTCAAATGCATTGTTCCTCTGATCATGACTGTCTATAACAGTCAAAAATAGGTAGAAGGTTGTAAACATTGTTCTATTGATCATAAGCTTCTTTTAGAAAATATATACCCAAAAAAAGTTGACAAAACTGGGTAGTCTTTCTCTCTGGTTTCTTCTAGAAGTTGAAAATAAATGAAAGATTTTAACAGCATTCTTTTGATCAAAGCATTTACGGAAGTTCAGAATAATTACAAAGGTAAATCATAACGTTTTCATCATAACATTCTTTAGATGTAAAAGGTGAATGCAAGCTTGTAAACAGTTTTATTTTTATCATAATATTCTTTCAGAGAACAAATATAACTCCGAAAAATTGAAATTAAAACAAATTAAATATCGTTCTTTTTATAGTAATATCCTCTCAAAGATCAACATAGATCTTTCAAGTTGTTCGTACCCTTCTTTTTATGCAACATTCTTTCAGAGGCCAAGGATAGATCATTTTGGAAAAAAAAGTCAACATGTTTTTTTGTTGTTTTTTTAATCACAACATTCTCTCAGAAGCGAAAGATAACTAAAACTGTGCGAGCATTATTCTTTCAATCATAATTTTCTCTTTGAAATAAAGCTAGATGAGATCACAACAGTCTTTTAGAAGATAAAGATAAATAAAAGAAAGTTGCAAGCATCGTTTCCTTAGTCATAGCATTTTTTTACGAGCTAAAGATAAATTACAACTCGTTAACATTTGTTCTTGTCATCATAACGTTCTTTAAAAAGGTCAAATGTGACCAAAACATCTAAACATTGTTTGACTCTTAGAAGTCAAATATGGATGATGAAATGGATTTCTTTTTTCTCCGATCCTCCCTTTCCATCTATAACGGGTTGAGAGAGAGAGAGAGAGAGAGAGAGAGAGAGAGAGAGAGAGAGAGAGAGAGAGAGAGATCTTTATTACTTTAAACAAGGAAATTTTAAATGAGGCAGTACACATTGTCACTGAACAAGATGGGTAACTCATGCTCCCATAATGAAATGATTAAATGCCCATATTTCCAAATGTGCACTACTTACGGCACCAAGTGGCCTGGCAGGAATGACAACACACAGCACACAAAACAAACGAGGTGTCATCGGGTTAGTTCTGTGTGCTCTGTATTGGCATTTCTGATCGGCGATATGGTGTCGTGGGCAGCATTCGGTTTGGATTTATAGCCGTGTAATTATTTCATCATGGGAGCAGGAGTTACCGGATTTGTTTCTCATTTATTACTTTAGTTTTTGTGGAAGATCGTATCGATGGTTGTGTCTCTTCCTGACTTTTTATGGAGGTGTTTATAGTTTACATTGACACTGCAATCACTTTGCGTCCAAATCAATTGCTGCTTTACAGTTTCACAAAATTAGTAAAGTAGAAAGAAACCCTAAGTTGAGCTTGACAACAGACGATATTCATAGAAGACCTCCCCCTCCCCCTCCCCCTCCCCCCCCCCCCCCCCCCCCCCCCGGCAAGCGTTCCGGTTCTGAATACCTTGCACTCTAAGAGGGCCGGGTCGCATCCATGTCAGACTGCTGGCTAAGGCTGCCCTTTCGCTGTCAGATTTTGTTTTTACAAAATGCTGAAATATAGAGACAATTCACATGTTGCTTGACGAGTTACGAGAATATATGCGTGGCCAGGAAAGGTTAGGCAGTATGCGGTCTGCCTGATGACATAGACTGCTTGTAACATGTATATCATGTGTATGTATACGCACGAATTCATGCATGCATGCAAGCTGAGACACAGTAAGAGCAAGGGATGGAAGGTCGCAGAATTGCAGACATTTTTCATTGATGTTGCTCGATAAAAATGAAGACGGTGAAAAGGATGTTATATCATTCCGTACTTTGTCTGAGAATACGTGGCAGGACCATACGTTGTCTTCCATAATCCTGGCGTCGACCAGGCCCTAGAGATACAGACACCTGCATGGTAGGTCAGAAATCTTATCAAATTCTCAGAGGCGCTTCCGAGAAGTGGGTGACATTTGGATGTGTAGTCTTAGTATTCTATGGCAAACTGTATAGTATCTGTCTTCCAAAATGAGTCCTCAGTACAAAGGGCTGTGTAGTTTGAGTATCCTATTGCACACTGTGTGATCTCTGTCTTTCCGAAAGAGCCCACAGTACATTATGTGGTCCCAGTTTTCCCGATGAGCACATAGCACATAGTAGGGTATTTGTCTTCCCTTGACCGCACAGTAGTCTGTGAGGTTCTTTTCTTCTCAATGACCCCATAGCACAAAGAATGATCCCTGCCTTCTCAATAACCCCATAGCACAAAGAATGATCCCTGCCTTCTCAATGACCCATAGCACAAAGAATGATCCCTGTCTTCTCAATGACCCCATAGCACAAAGAATGGTCCCTGCCTTCTCAATGACCCCATAGCACAAAGAATGATCCCTGCCTTCTCAATAACCCCATAGCACAAAGAATGGTCCCTGTCTTCTCAATGACCCCATAGCACAAAGAATGGTCCCTGCCTTCTCAATGACCCCATAGCACAAAGAATGATCCCTGTCTTCTCAATGACCCCATAGCACAAAGAATGGTCCCTGTCTTCTCAATGACCCCATAGCACAAAGAATGGTCCCTGTCTTCTCAATGAACCCATGGTTCACCATGTTATTCTTGTCTTCCTACTGAGGTCATAGTACGCCATGTAATCCATGTCTTGTCACTGAGCACACAGCACACCGTGTGATCCCTTTCTTTCCATCAAGGCCATAGTTCACTATGTAATCCCTGTCTGCTCATTGAGGCCATAGCTCACCATGTAATCCCTGTCCTCCCATTGAGGCCAAAGTACACCATATTATTCTTTCTTTCTTTCTGCGTACGCAGGCTGATACTCCTGCGGACACTCCCTGTATAGCCAGGCAGTGGAGTTTTGTGTGTATGACCCTTTTTTACCCCGCCATTAAGGCAGCCATACTCCATCTTCGGGGAAACACCATATGATTATTGTCGTTGCGTTGATGTCACAGTTGCCCAAATGATCTATATCTTCCCAGTGAGGCCATAGTACACCATATAATCCCTGGCTTTCGATCGAAGCTATCGCACACTATATAATCTCTGACTTTCTCTTGAGGCGATGGCACACCATGTGATCCCCAGCTTTCTATTGAGGCCATAGCACACCATATAATTTCTGGCTTTATACTGAGGCCATAGCACATCATATAACTCTGGCTTTCTATTCAGGCCATAGCACACCATTATATTTCCTAGTTTTCTGTTGAGGTTACAGCACGCCATACAATTTCTGGCTTTCTATTGAGGCCATAGCACACCAAATAATCCCTAGTTTTCTATTGATGCCATAGCATACCATATAATTCCTAGTTTTCTATAGAGGCTATGGTACGCCATATAATTTCTGGCTTTCTATTGAGGCCATAGCACAATATGTAATTTCTGGCTTTCTATTGAGGCCATAGCACACTATGTTATCCCTGTCTTCTTATTGGGCCGTTGATCTCCATATGATCTCTGTCTTCAATTGAGGTCTTGGCACACCAAGCGATCCCTGTTCTTCCACTTTCTTCCTCGTTCGCCTCCCGTTAGATGAGCAGCTCGGTGTCCTCGATGAAGCCTGCCGTCCACCGCAGCTCCTCCAGGGTGCCGTACAACTTGGCTTCCACTGCTGTCGGTGTTGGCCAGTACTTCCTTCTGGATGCTGCATGCGTCATACAGTCTTGAAGGATGTGGTCTGTTGTCATTGGTCCCTCACCACAAGGGCACTTTCCACTCTGTCCAATGCCAAATTTTGTGTGCATGTGGTGGAGCAGGCGATTGTGTCCAGTCCTCAGGCGGAAGATCTTGACCTGTTCCCGTCGTCCCAGCAAATGGTATTTGTCTTCTGGGTTGTATTTGGGGTGCTGGAGGCGCCACTTTATTCCTTGCTGTGCCTTGATGATTGTCTTGATTTCATCGTATGACACCAGGTTGTTGGCCTGCTCCTGCTGTGCACCGTCTTTTGCCAGAACATCCGCTTTTTCGTTGCGTTCTTCCAGTGAGGCCGTAGCTCATCATATGATCCCTTTTCCTATTGAGGTCATAGCACGTCGTGTGGCCTCTGCCGTACTATTGAGGCAATAGCTCACCATGTGATCCCTGTTTTCCTATTAGGCCATAGCATATTGTGTGGTCCCTGTCTTCTGACTAAGGTCGTGTAGCACCTATTGACGCGATAGCACACCATACAACCGCTGGCTTTCATTGAGGTCATAGTACATTATGTCATCTCTCGCTTTCCTTTTGGGCCACCATGTGCTCCCTGTCTTTCCACTGAGACACCATGTGATCCGTATCTTTCCACTGAAGCCTTATCAAGCCATGTGCTCATTGTCTACTCAATCAGGCCACAGCAGACAGTGTAGTTCCTGTATATAATTGAGGAACCATATTACGCTGAGTGCTCACTGCCTTGCCAAATGAACCCCAGCACACCATATGATCTCTGTCCTTTCTTTGAGGCCAAAGCTTACTATGTGATCCTTGCTCCTCAGTTAGGCATGGCTGACAGTGCCCTTACTGTCTTCGTAATGAGGCAATAGGACATCAAGTGCTCCCTGTCCAAAGCCATAGCACACTGTGTGGTCCCTGTCTTACAAATGACGCTATAGCAGACCGAATGATTCCTGTCTTCTCAATGAGACCATAGCAGACCGCATGATTCCTGTCTTCTCAATGACACCATAGCAGACCGCATGATTCCTGTCTTCTCAATGACACCATAGCAGACCGCATGATTCCTGTCTTCTCAATGAGACCATAGCAGACTGTGATTCCGGTCTTTCCAAAGAGGCTGTAGCAAGTGTGATTCTTGTTTCCCCGATTACCTCATAGCAGACTGTGTAATTCCTGTCTTGCTAATAATGTCATAGCAGACTGTTTCATTCCTGTCTTTCTAATGATGTCGTAGTAGACTGTGTAATTCCTGTCTTCCTAAATAGGTCATAGCTGGCGGTGTAATTCCTGTCTTTCCAATAACCTAATAGCAGACTGTATATTCTCTGTCTTCCTAATGATGCCGTAGCAAACTGTGTAATTCATATCTTCCCAAAGAAGAGATAGCAGACGGTATAATTCCTGTCTTCCCAAAGAGGTTATAGCAGACAGTGTAATTCCCGTCTTCTTTCTGTTGTCAAACCTGACTGTGTAATTCCTGTCTTCCCAATCATGTCATAGCAGACTGTGTAACTCCTGTCTTCCCAATCAGGTAATAGCAGACTGTAATTCCCGTCTCTCCAGTGATGTTATAGCAGACTGTGTAATTTCTGTCTTCCCAATCAGGTCACAGCAGACTGCAATTCCCGTCTCTCCAATGATGTCATAGCAGACTGTGATCCCCGTCCTCCCATTAAGGCCATTGCAGACTGTGATCCCCGTCCTCCCAATAAGACCATTGCAGACTGTGATCCCCGTCCTCCCAATAAGGCCATTGCAGACTGTGATCCCCGTCCTCCCAATAAGGCCATCGCAGACTGTCTGATTCTTGTCATCGCATTGATCCAAGCTCTCGCTTTGGGAAGGATAAAAGCAGTGCTAAGTCGCGTAACTGCCTAAGTTGTGTGTGTGTGTGTGTGTGTGTGTGTGTGTGTGTGTGTGTGTGTGTGTGTGTGTTGTGTGTGTGTGTGTGTGTGTGTGTGTGTGTGTGTGTGTGTGTGTGTGTGTGTGTGTGTGCCTCGTGCGTGTGCGTGTGCGAGCATGCGTGCGTGTGCGTGTGCGAGCGTGCGTGCGTGCGTGTGTGCGTGTGTGCGTGTGCGCGTGTGTGTGTGTGTGTGTGTGTGTGTGTGTGCGCGCGCGCCTGTATGCATATATGTGAAGGTGGAGGAAATGCACTTGTGTTCACATCCACAAACATGTGTGGGTGCCCATCCGTTATGAATGACCAAAACTGTGTTAATGTTATATCATTAAAAAAAATTAAGCGCAAGCCACAACCTCTGCTTTATGGTTGATCGTTCCACTATGCATACATTCTAAATTTGGGATGTCATGAAAATCGTTGTATTCTTTCTAGTCGTACATGCCAGTCTTACGTGCAGCGTTAGTTCGCCATGGCAGTTTCTGTATCTTGTTTCTTTTCAGTACGACTCTTTCCCTCGTTGTAGTACTCTAACAATGACACAGGAATTGAAGAAAGAAGAGGGTGCCGAGAAATTCCAGCAAGCAATCCAGCGAGGTTAACAGGAGAATGGACGACATGAGAAACGTCTCAGCTGGAATGAAATATAGTACAAGGCGTCCCTTAGAATCAGCTTTAGCCTCAGATCTTTATCTGAACTCCTGTCCTCGAGTTCAAAGTTGAAGAAAAGGTGGAAATTGGACCACCGTTCATGTCCACTCTGTCTGGGCAAACAAACAGTGGAGAATGCACAGCGTTCACGCAGAGCCAGGGAAGATACACATGGAAACCCAACCAAGCGCCTGAGAGATCGCGCATGCGTCTAGCTCAGCCAGAGAAATCACTGCGCCACCGGAAGCTCCGGCGATAATATTCTACACGACAGGAGGCCACAGATCATTGTCTGGAACAGCTGTGACGTCCAAAGCATGGAATCGGCGTTTATTTGATCAAGTGAATGGCTGAGAATGCACAGCAGACCTCCCAACACTAGGAAGAGTGGATATTGTATCCCATGGAGGGTCATCTAAACAACTCATTCTGAATGAACTCATGCTGCCATATGGAAGCAGATGGAGAAAGCTTACAACTACAACATTGAAAGGTAGGCCAGTCCAGCCGGCAGCTTGAGGGAAGTCTACCCGATAGAAGTTGGACCAATGGGGTATATAAGCCCTTTGGCCATGATTTCGAAAGAGAACTAGAATCCAAAGGGCAATGGCAGAGGCAGTTGAAAATAATTCCACCTGGATCTGGTCGAGGAGGAACAAAAGTGAACTTCATAAGATTTGAATTTCCCAACTTAGAGCAGTATCTGACAGCGCTGTTCATTAGCGATCTCATGTAGGCCCAAGTGAAGATCAGGTCACTCTCACCTCGCTCCCATAGATCATTCAGGAAATGGGTTGTTGTTGTTTTTTTACAAGAAACAGCGCGCTTGCCACTAGTCTCTTGTTGATGTTTTGTCATCCACGTTGCTTTGATTGATAATCTAAAATTTGTTCAAACCAAAAGTCTTTCGACTTTTGAAAAGTGCATTGAAATTACGATGGGAAATTCATTGCATGAAATAAGCGTTTGCAAATTCAGATCTTGATTGAAAAGGACAACAGCGACCACAAAGACCATTCCACAAATAGGAAAATGTAGTGTTGAGAAGGCTCTATACGTGCCAAGAGAACGACTTTAATACTAGAGAGAAGAAAAAAAATCACCTACCTCATAATAGAGACGCAAACGGGATAGAAAGAAAATGTCGACAAATACAGAAACCATTTACGTCCTAGTGGAAGATAGAGATGTAACCTCGACATCCAGCCACAAATCACGGCCCATGGAAAGTATTAGTCTGTCTAAAGTATCCAAAGATAAAAATCGACACTGATGCCACGACGCAATTTACACCTGAGGTGTTACACACACACACACACACACACACACACACATACACACACACACACACACACACACACACACACACACACACACACACACACACCAGATTAACAGGATACATACGTACATCGGCGTAATCAGCATGGTGTCATACTTCAGGTTAAGGATCCTATCGTTCAGTTTTCTTAGCCCA
>CM031595.1:141501593-141509093 GCA_018398815.1 Conus ventricosus | reverse complement strand
CGTCGTTAGTAGGAAGAATGATTGGCTCCAGTTACCACAAGGGCGGACGTCCAGTTTGTTTGGGGGAAAAATTATACCGGCCGTATTGTTATTCGGCGGCTCATGCCAGTTGGTAAGGGAAAGGGGGAAGGGCAAGAGAGAAGGGGGAAGAGGTGTGACAGTAACATTACAAACTGTCAGAAAATGGCACAAGCGAGCGCAGACATTTTTTTTTCCCTTTGCTACCAAAAAATGTCGGTAACTAGTTAAAAGTAGCTGATAGAGACTGTTATCCTCCAGAAGTTTTGCTGCCGATGCATGATGGCACACTCGAAGAGAAATCTCAACAGATAATGAACGCAGATTTTTTTTCTGAGAACGTGGATACCGTGTTCACAGTGCAGTTTTTTTCCCCCCACTCAGAAAAAAAACAGGAAAAGGATGAGCGTGAAGTATGAAGTAGCAGTTCCTTTTTCAAGTTCGTTTTGCTTGCTCCGCTGCTCTCCACCCCTTTAAATATCAATTACTGCCAAGTGTTTTCTCTCTCTGATTACTGAAGGTCACGAGAGGGAGGTTGGAGGGGGGGGGGTAAGGTGGTGGAGGGAAAGGGGGATGGGTGGGTGGGGAGGCGCCACTGGGTGGAGACAAGTCGACAGTGAAGTTTGGCAGGACACAACAGAGCTGGGCGACCAATCAGATGGCAGCTGTCTCACTCACTCCCCCAGCTCTGAGGCGGAGACAGCGGTAAATCCCAACGTGCCTAAAGTCCTATCTGCCCCACCCACCATTCTCTCACCCACCCACCCACCACCCACCCCTCCTTGCCTGCCCCTGCCCCTGATACCACCACCACTGAAGGGAGGGGCCACGTGGATTTGGGGAGAGGGAAGGCTGAAGGGAAAGGGAAGCGGAGGGTGGGGGGTGGGCAAGGCCCGCTTGCCGGGCTTCAGAGGTTAATAGAAATTATTGACAAACGTGGCGCACTGACTTTGCGCTGCCTCAGCTCTCCGCCCAGCCACCCAGACGGCACGGAAACCTTGCAGCACAACGCCGGGGCCACGGGCAACCCAAATTAATACGTCGCGAAATTGTCGGGATCTTTTTCGCAAGTTCATGTCCTGAAGCCTCAAGACCAGGCGTGGTGCGGGCCGTTATCCAAGCAGTTTCAATTCGGGCCCGGTTCCTTCCCGCAGTCGCATTCCTCGTCGCCACCGCGGCTCCACGCAACATCCGGAATGGTGAAGAAAGGGCGGTAACTGCCCGACAGCAATTAAATCTCGAGTCAGGCGCGGCTGTCTGGCAGAACACGAGTTGTCTGCACTTGTTGGAGCCTGCGGCAAGAGGGGAGTTATGGTAGGGAGCCAATGGCAGACACTACAATATAAATGATGACGTATCTGGAAGAAAAGGAGGGGTGACTACTTTAACAGACAATATGCATGCTCTCCCCTTGTTATTTTCAGCAGGAAAGATTACTTCGGTAGAAACTCAGATTGTCTGGCCTTAGATTATATGGCAGCGTTATAACTCGATCAGAGGTCACAGATTAGCCATCATCATTGATTTTAAAAAATCAATATTATGATGATCAATATCATTATGAGCATACTGTGTGGGACAGCATCGATGTCAGACTGATATAACAACATCATGACAGGATTATATCAGCATGAGTTTTGTAGTTGTTGTTGTCATAAGCATTATAAGTTCATTAATTTCGTCTAACAAAGCATCGTCACAACATTAGCATGGCCGCATTCTCAACGTCATCGGTATGATAGTAATCATAGGCTGTGACCTTATCAACATATATCTTGGGCTTTGAGAAGAAATCTTGAAATGGCTCTGCCTTCCTACAGGGGACATACGATAAAAGACTATGTCATACAGCAGGTCAGTATATAATTATACACTAGCTGATAACTCTTTCTCGCAGCTTTCATACACTAAAAGCCAGTTTGCCCGGCATAGGTCTGTATACTGCCATGAATCTCTGCTAAGTACCATACCCTATACTGGTGATCGGACATTCTGGACTAGACATTCTGACCGGCAAACATGAAGGTGACTGAACACCTCTACCCTGTCGCGCATGACTGGGGATTGAGAGCCAGAAAGATTCCTAACTCCTCTAGCATTAACACTGCTACGATAGACGAGTATGAGACAGTGATGATCTGTGTCATGTTACTGCTACTTGTAGTAGCTGTGGTAAGTTTCATTCTCATGATGAATCGATGTGATCCTGTCCCTAACGTTCTTTTGTTTGTTTGTTAAGATGAATATGATGATGCCATTGATGTAATCAGTGTGATCATGTCATCGATACCATGTTTTGCTTCTTCATTAAATGTCAATATCTCTGGTGTGATCAGTGTCATCATATCAGGGGAAGCTTACGCCTGTCTTTCCATTGCAAGTAGACTTATCTCTTTTCAAATTATTTAGGTCAAACGAATAGACCTAAAGAGTATGTATGATTTTAAGTGCACGTCAAAATAACGATCCGGATATTGAATGCATTAAAGTCCCGCAAAAACGCAAGTTTTGGCATTTTCTTCTCTAATTAAACCATCAATTTGACTGTTTGGGCAAAATTACTTTGGGTATGCATACTAGCGGCATCTGTTCCATAAAAACGGCGAGGTTATTCTCGCTGAACGCGGGCTCTGACACAGATTGCCTCCCTTACAGATTTCCAACCATCGTCTATCAGCATTACGTTTTGTTTGTTTAGGTACTTTAATGTCGTTGACTTCAACAGTAGTTTGATATGATATGGTAAGGTCATTGATATAAACAGGGTAATCATGCCATCAGAGTTGCGTTTTATTTGTTATAGTATGGTAACTTCGACAAAAACAGTGAAATCGCATCATCAGCATTACATCTGGGCCATGGTATGGTAATGTCACTGACATAGGCAGTGTAATCATGCCATCAGTAATACGTTTTACTTGTTATATCATGCCATCAATATTACGTTTTGCTTGTTATGATACAGTTATGTCATTGCCGTAATGTAATCATTGCCATGAGCATTACGTTTTGCTTCTTATGATGTGGTAATACCATTAACACAAGCAGTGTTATTATGTCATCAATTTCATGTTTTGTTCGCTGTGGTATGGTAGTGTCATGGACATAAACAATGTGATCGTGCCATCAGCATTACGTTTTGCTTGTTTGTTGAGATCCATGTGGTAATATCACTGACGTAATCAGTTGTTGTTTTTCGCGCGCGCGCGCGCGCGCGCGCGCGTGTGTGTGTGTGTTGTGTGTGTGTGTGTGTGTGTGTGTGTGTGTGTGTGTGTGTGTGTGTGTGTGTGTGTGTGTGTGTGTGATGAGTATCATTGAGTTGTTGACGGAAACAGTGTGATCACATTAGCGTTACGTTTCGTTCATTGTTTACGTTTTGTTCTGTTTGCTTTGATCTCTGTGGCCTTGTTTCCCCACACCACTCATCCAAACTCTCTGTCACGAGTTTGTCACGAGGCCTATGACGATTGACCCATCTAGGGTGGTGGAATTATTCATTTATTTATTGTCGTTGTTGTTGTCGTGTATCCGTCCTTTAATGTGGCTTGTGGTGCGTTTGCACCTTAATGTCGTTCAGCTCAGGTTAGGTTTACTTTCTCTCTCTCTCTCTCTAATTCCACTGCCCGTGCAATTCATTCTGCGGGTTCACGGGTGGCTGGTACCTTTCGCTTGAACTGGCTGTCTCTATCGGCCTCTCTCCTGTCTTTTAACCTGCCGCACGTGTGTCATTCCTCTTAGGCTTGAGGTATGCTCACTGTGACGTAGCGTGGCATGTTGGCTGCCATCGTTGAGGGAGGTTTTCTCTTCACTCGAGCGGAAGATGTCTCTGAGAGCGCCTGCTCTGTTTTTGGTTCTACACCACTTCGTCGAAGGTACGGTCGGTACCTTCATCCCTACAGTCGGCCTGTAGGGGAGGGACATCACATCACGTCATCTTTTTTCCGCATCTGCGCTGCTGTCCTCTCAACTGGACAGAGGGCAGAGAGTCGCTTGACCCGCCACTTTGGGTCACCCACGGGTAGCTGGTAAGCATCAGTTTCGTGGTTTATTTGTTGTTTGTTTTTTGTTGTTAGCCGGCTAATTCTCTTTTGCGCAATTTCTTTTGGTTTTCAAAATTATAAAAGAAATATTGTTTGAGACCACTTTTTCTGGTTAATTCAATCTTTAACCTGGCCAGTCAAAAATTATATCCAAAAGTCTTTCTCCTTTTTTGCATCTGGTGATGCGGTAGTCGGCGGTGGTGGGGAGAACCTGGTGATTCAGGGTTGGTACTTGCTTGGTCTCGCTCGTCCGCCCCTGTCACAATTGCCGGTCTCGCATTCTTCGGCCACCGTCTGTGCGTGCAAGGGAACGAGAGTTTTATGTTTGCGAGCGGTGCGTACGCATGATTCGTCGTTTGGATGCGTGGTTGGAGAATTGTGTCATTTTGAAATATTGTTATAAAATGTGTGGATAATTGTGCCATTGAATTATTATTATTTGCAAATGTGGTGGCAGTTATAGAGCAGCGGTTGCTGTATTTGTCCAGTTCCTAAGAAAGGAAAATGTTGAACGTGAGCGAGGGAAAGATGAAGATATAAATTGATATTTGTTTGTTTAGCCTGTTAATGTAACCTCTTACCTGCTTCGTGTGAGGAGACCTTTAGCGAACATCCTCGTTTGGTTTGTTGACTGTGTTATGCTCAGGTCTGTGTTGAGCTGATGTTATTAATTTAATCAACAAACACCTCCCCTCGCCCATCGTGCGAGTGGCTGTTAGGATTAAGCAGCCGAGTTCAGACCGTACTGACTGGGGGTTCCAGTACCCTCTTTCTTATTTCCTTCCAGTTCCCTTTTCTCTCCCCCGGGGGGCTACACCCGAGGTTGCGCTCTTGGGCCGCAGGGTGTGGGGAGCGCACGGTCTTCGTTGGATGACCCTACCTCCTGTCCCGGAACCAACGAAAACGCCCCGTCCGACGGTACTTCTTTCTCCTTCCCTTCCAGTTCCTTCTTCTTCCTCCCGGGGGCTCCACCCGATGCTTGCGCTGTTGGGGCCGCGCACTGGTTGAGGAGCACGTGGACTTGGCTGGACGTCCTGGCCCTGTCCGGGGCTTTCCGCGACACGGGCCCTGTCCCACGGATCGATCGAGCCATTCTCCACCGTCCACGGACCTCCTGCAGTGCACGTGACCGGGTGTGGGAACTCTGTGCCGTGCCATTTTGGGGTGCGCGTGTGTCAAGGTGTCGGCCTTGAAACTCTATTCAGGAACAGACCCGGTTGGGGCGCCTGAGTCGACCCGGTGCTCTTGAAGGACTTTGGAGAGACAGAAGTGTGGGGAACCACATGAAGCGTTGAAAGGAATGCGTGTGTGGGATGGTTGATTGTGAATTTTGCATTTGTTGTGTGTTGGAATGCTTGTTTGTGACTAGGTGTATGGTGTGTGCGTTGAAAAGCTTTTTTGTGACTGTGCATGTTGTGTGTGTTGGAATGCTTATTTGTGATTATGTGTGTGTTGGTGTGAATAAATGGTGTATTGTATCGTAATCTTTTTTGTGTGGTCTCTTGCGAGGCGTGTGAGGTCAGTCACTCCCTTCACTCCCATCTAGACCGATCCTGTCAGGGCAGACCTTCAGGGGTCGGTCGTGACACTCTCCCATTCACCGCCACATCCCTCGCTTATCTGTAAGCCACCGCCCCAGCGCTGACAGTCTACAGGGGCTCTGATACCCTCACATCACTAAGGATCAGGATCATGTTGTCAGCGTCGTCAGTGTTGTCATTCGCTGGCATCATACACATGGTCATTTCGACGTTATCGGTATGTTCATGTCATTGGTACGTCATTGTGGTCATGCCAAAAGTTTGATGATAAGCATATAAAGAGATATAAACCACCAAGCCACCATTTCCTTTCTATCGACGCATGCTTTCGGAAAGTTGAGCGCTTTTGCATGCTGATCTCATGTATCGTAAAGCAAGCTCGATTTGTTTTTAAGAAAGCTGAAACGGCAGTGAATTCTGGGAGAACTCAAACTCGGAGTACACACACACACACACACACACACACGCACACACGCACACACGCACGCACGCACGCACGCACGCACGCACACACACACACACACACACACACACACACACACACACACACACCCGGACGACTTGTTCTTCCTGGCAGCCTCTCACACGCAATAATATAGTTTGATAAAAGTGCATACCAAGGACCTCTTAGAAATAACACTGTCGGGCAGTTCTTTCCTGCTCTTCCCCGTTACATGAAATTCTGACCCCCTTCTCACTTGGATCTCATACTGGTATACGCCCCTATGTTGCCAAAAACATATCTCAGCTTGCTAGAACGGTAAACACCTCCGAGAATAAATACTGAAATACTGAGCCGTCGAAATGAAACAACACTAAAGTAACGCAGCTCAACCTATGTTTCTTTTTCAGGCAAGAAGCAAACAATGGAAATGAGTAAATGATGTTGGGAAAAAAGCAAGTGCACATAAACAAATCCTCAGTTACGATGTAAAAATAAATGAATTAACAAACATTTCTGAAAAAGATGGGATGTGGGGTGTGAAAGGGAGGGGAGAAGGGATGAAAAAGATGACGTGGAAGTGTAAATGTTAAATCCGTCACTAACTGCTGTGGGAACCGTTGAATTCTGAAATCTGAACAGAGCCATTTGTTTATGCCTCTCTCTAACTGACTTTCGTTTTCTGGGTGAGAGGTCTTCAGTAGACACGGCTGATCGCGGTTGTAGCGGTCCATCCACGCTGTCTGATAAGAACACCACCTACAATATGTTATTCTTGACACGACGGGGAGACCATTACAATCGAAGGGACTCCCGTATTTGAAACGCATCTCCGGACAGTTATCTAAAAATGAGAGACCACACATTATTATTATTATTATTATGAATACTTATATAGCGCCTATTCTCGGCTAATTACCAAGCTCTAAGTGCTTTGCAATCCACACTCGTTTACACAACGGGCTGCCTACCTGGGTAGTGCCGACTGAAGAGCTGCCAGCTGGCGCTTCATTCTGTCGTTTCCCGTGTCATCCAGTCAACATCGTTCAATATCGTTCACTCACTTTCCTTACTTCCGTCATTCTTTCCATTTCTTACGCAGGGGGCATGCTATGTATAACGTGTCATCCATACCAACGGCCAAACTGGCCTTCTCTTCCGAAAGTTGTTGATGGGATTTCACGTGTGTGCAAGATGTTATGCGTGCGTTCACACACGGAACCTCGGTTTATAGTCTCATTCGAAGGACTTTGGGGAAATGGAGCCAGAATCAATGTTAACTCCGAGAGTACCCCCCCCCCCCCCCCCCCCCCTCTCCCGTTCTGAAACGGCCCGGCGGAGATTCGAACCCGCAACCCCAGGATCACCAAGATTACGAGTCCGGCGCTGTACCAACTGAGCTATTCCGCCCCGCCCCCCCCCCTTCCCCCCTCCCCCCCCCCCCCCCCCAAAAAAAAAT
>CM031595.1:141459093-141496593 GCA_018398815.1 Conus ventricosus | reverse complement strand
GTTTACATCATGATTAGTGTTTTCAAAGTGTGATATCACAGATTTCTTGTAAAACCATATCATCACTGTTTTGTTGATGACAATTGTTTGTTATGACAACAGTAATTACAGGTTTATGAAACTAGCAAGGTCTGTTTGTTGGTTGTTTTTTGGTTGTTTTTTTTACACCATTTTCGTTAAAAACGGATGATGGCTGCTACATTGCAGTTATGACCCAGCTATGCATGGGCAAGTGCAGGTCGAAGACAAATGAGCACAAAGAAAAATTCCAGTGAAAACTGAAAGACAGCAGCATCATGTGATACTCCTGCACACAGGACTCACGTCTTTATGTTAGACACTGTTAAGACTGAAAGAAGCTTCACGTGCTTTTTTTCTTCTTCTAAATTTTCTTCTGTCTTCTCTGTGAATAGCATATCTTTGTCTGTGTCTGCCTGTTCCATGCCTGACTGTCTGTTCTAAGTTCTTCCCTTGCTTCCCTTCCATGAGTATCATAAGCTCCTTTTCTTTCCGTCTGTCAGTACTGTACGTTGTTCCTTTCCTCCCTTCACCCACCCAGACCCCCACCCCATCCCTATCCCCACCGCCCCAACCCCCTTCCATCGATATTCTGTGTTCTTATTTGTCTACTTCCGTTAGCATCCTGTCTTCTCTTCCTCCCCTTCCATCAGTTCCCCGCGTTCTTCCTTTCCTGTCTTCCCATGAGAAAACAAAGTTCTCCTGTTAACCATTGCATCACCTTTTTTTTTCTTTTTCTTTTGCTCCCTTACTTTTTATGAGCATCCCGTAATCTTCCATTCCCTGTGTCCGATCAGGATCCCACGTTCTCTTATTCTGCTGCCCTTCTGATACTATGCTCTGTCCGTCTCCCTCGAGTTTTCATGAGAGTTCACTCCCTTTTACCCTCTCATACATCAGCTTTGTGTATTTTTGTATTTCACTCCTTTCATTCAACAAGCAGCATTCAACTCTGGAGACGTTTCTCGGCTAGCAGACGTTTGTTTCGTCTAGTCCCTTTGCATGCTCGGTTCCTTTTGTTTCTGTCTTTCTTTTTTTTCATCTTTTAGTTTGCATGGTAGTTCGCAAGGTGCTCACGCACAGCGCACATGGCATCTGCTGTATTGTGTCTAGTGCGGCGTTTCACAGAAGCAAGATGGAGAGAATTCTCGCTAACATGACGTAGCGGCAAGTGCAGCTAGGAAAAGTTGAGAGTTGGTTTAACTGCCTTGGGGCTCTCTCGCGAGGGAAAACGGCTAATAGCTGTAACGTCCTGTGATTAGTGAACGAAAAAGGTACAGCTTGAAGAAGCAGACACGTTGTTTTTGTACTCCCAGTTCTTAAAGAACAGGGAGTACTTTAGAATGGGAACGAAGAAATGCCCTGTGTGTGTGTCTGTCTGTGTGTCTGTGTGTGTGTCCGTGGTCAAAATGTGTTCCACTCGCTCCAGACAAAACTACTGGGCCAATCTTTCTGAAAATTTGTAGGTATGTTCACTATGGGTCACAAATAATGCCGGATGTTTTAGTTTACCATATATACCGTTACTAACGGCTGTAACGGCCTGTAACGGTTTTTCTTCTCCGTGGAATATCTCAGAAAGTACTTGGCTGATCTTTGTGAAAATTAGCAGGTATGTTCATTATGGGTCACGGATGATGCCCGATGTTTACTAACGGCCGTAACAGCCTGTAACGGTTTTTCTTCTTTATGGAATATCTCAAAAAGTACTTGGCCGATCTTTCTGAAAATTTATAGGTATGTTCACTATGGGTCACAGATGATGCCCGATGTTTTAGTTTACCGTTACAGCCGTTACTAATGGCTGTAACGGCCTGTAACGGTTTTTCTTCTTTATAGAATATCTCAGAAAGTACTTGACCGATCTTTGTGAAAATTAGCAGGTATGTTCATTATGGGTCACGGATGATGCCCGATGTTTTAGTTTACCCCGTTATAGACGTTAGTAACGGCTGTAACAGCCTGTAACGGTTTTTCTTCTTTACTAACGGCTGTAACGCCTGTAACGGATTTTCTTCTTTATAGAATTTCTCAAAAAGTACTTGACCGATCTTTCTGAAAATTTGTAGGTATGTTCATTATGGGTCACAGATGATGCTCAATGTTTCAGTTTACCGTTACAGCCGTTACTAACGGCTGTAACAGCCTGTAACGGTTTTTCTTCTTTATAGAATATCTCAAAAGGTACTTGGCCGATCTTTCTGAAAATTTATAGGTATGTTCATTATGCGTCACGAATAATGCCTGATGTTTTAGTTTACCATTATAGCCGTTAGTAACGGCTGTAACGGCCTGTAACGGTTTTTCTTCTTTATAGAATATCTCAGAAAGCACTTGGCCGATCTTTCCGAAAATTTGTAGGTATGTTCATGATGGGTCACGGATGATGCCCGATGTTTTAGTTTACCATTGCATCCGTTACTAACGGCTGTAACGGCCCGTAACGGTTTTTCTTCTCCATGGAATATCTCAGAAAGTACTCGGCCGATCTTTGTGAAAATTAGCAGGTATGTTCATTATGGGTCTCGGATGATGCCCGATGTTTTAGTTTACCCCGTTGTAGCTGTTACTAACGGCTGTAACGGCCTGTAACGGTTTTTCTTCTTTATGGAATATCTCAGAAAGCACTTGGCCGATCTTTCTGAAAATTTGTAGGTATGTTCATTATGGGTCACAAATAATGTCGGATGTTTAAATTTACCACACATACCGTTACTAACGGCTGTAACGGGCTGTAACGCTTTTTATTCTTCATGGAATATATCAGAAAGTACTTGGCTGATCTTTGTTAACATTAGCAGGTATGTTCATTATGGGTCACGAATAATGCCCGATGTTTTAGTATACCGTTATAGCCGTTACTAACGGGTGTAACGTCCTGTAACGGTTGGTTTTCTTCATGGAATATTTCAAAAAGTACTTGGCCGATCTTTGTGAAAATTAGCAGGTATGTTCATTATCGGTCACGGATGATGCCCGATGTTTTAGTTTGCTGTTATAGCCATAACTAACGGCTGTAACGGCCTGTAACATTTTTTTCTTTATGGAATATCTCAGAAAGTACTTGGCTGATCTTTGTGAACATTAGCAAGTATGTTCGCTATGGGTCACGGATAATGCCCGGTGTTTTAGTTTGCCGTTATACCGTTACTAACGGCTGTAACGGCCTGTAACGCTTTTTCTTCTTTATAGAATATCTCAGAATGTACTTGGCCGATCTTTGTGAAAATTAGCATGTATGTTCATTATGGGTCTCGGATGATGCCCGATGTTTTAAGTTTACCGTTATAGCCGTTACTAACGGCTGTAACGGCCTGTAACGGTTTTTCTTCTTTATGGAATATCTCAGAAAGTACGTGGCGGATATTTTTGAAAATTTGTAGGTATGTTCATTTTGGGTCACGGATGATGCCCGATGTTTAAGTTTACCGTTATAGCCATTACTAACGGCCCATAATGGTTTTCTTCTTTATGGAAAATCTTAGAAAGTTCTTGGCCGATCTTTCTGAAAATTTGTAAGTATGTTCATTATAGGTCACAGATGATGGCCGATGTTTACCAGATAGCCATTACTAACGGTTACACCAGTCCAAGACGGTTTTTCCTCTTTATGGAATATCTCACGCGTATTCAGGATAAACTGGGAGTACGTTTATATGCTTTGCATCTTGTTATTCTTGTCTTGGGCCCGTTTCTTCACTCCCCTCTATTCTCCCATCCCTCGCCACAAGGATGAGGTAGCCAAACTGCGAGTTCTCGCGTCTATGAAACTCGTCTCAGATTCCCCGTGGCTTAATCTTTCATTACAAGACATGTTATCGTGAGTCACTCGTGCTTTAAGACCATGTTCCTACATTGATGTGCACATTTTCGGTGCATTTTTGTTTTAATAAAACATCTTTGATGTCATCTCTCCATGATAACTCTCATGTCGGTCTTTCCGACTCAGCCATAAGCAGTCACATCCAGAATTGTTCGATTTGAAGTCAAAGAGCCAGCAGCCCTTAGAGAACTTTTATCATCAGGTCATCATAAGGTTTCTCATCAGAGAAGACGCTGCGCTGCTTCCTGGTCGTTTCAGCTGTGTTAAGGTTGTGCCTGTTCTGTCTAACATATGCAGGACGCCATCATCGGCACACCCATCAGTCGAGACAGTGATCACTTTTCGCAGATCCAGACTGTTTCGAACGATTTTATTCACAATTTGAAGCTGGGAGCTGAGAGGCTGAAGCTCCACTTCAGTTTGTAAAGTCAGCTTTATAACAAAGATGCTGGAGGTGAACACGGAAATTTGCAACTGTTTTTCAACAAAGGGAAAAGCACGCAGCATGTGAAGGATGTTTAGGAAAACTGAGTTTGTTTGAAAATTGATTTATCCCGTGAGACGGTTAAATTATAGGGATGTAAAATCCTCGATAACAACTCTGAATACGTCCTAAATTCACTGTGACAGGGATTATTAACATATAAATCCGATTGTGATATTTTAAGAAATTTCGTTATCTTTGAATCAGGCTGTGAATCATATTTGTCTGTCAAAACAAATTCCGTCTCCAAAAACAGAAGTGTTTGGTACATGACGGGTGCCTAGAAATGATTTGCACACTCTTTTGTTACTCCTTTCAGCATTTATCATTCTGGTCGTTAAAGGACAGCAGGACATTACAGAAGTACGCAATGTGACTATGGTCAAAACCACGCCTAAGCATAGCGTCGTTAAAACTCTCTCTCCCCTCTCTCTCTCTCTCTCTCTCTCTCTCTCTCTCTCTCGTCTCTCTCTCTCTCTCTCTCTCTCTCTCTCTCTCTCTCTCTCTCTCTCTCTCTCTCTCTCTCTCTCTCTCTCTCTCTTTGTTTCAGAAAAACAAAACAAGATAAAGTAGATCGTTAATTTTAGATGACAACAGGTACTAACACTGACGTGTATTTTAACCCAATCATATCCAGCTAAATAGTACATGGCATAATCATACCGGTGAACATAAAAAAAATTGACTACAGCGTCAGTACGCACGCACACACACACACACACACACACACACACACACACACACACACACACACACACACACACACACACACACACACACACACACACAAGGGTGCGCGCGCATGCGTGTGCACACGCAGAGAGAGAGAGAGAGAGAGAGAGAGAGAGAGAGAGAGCTGAAACACAAGAAGCTATGTGGCTGACAGCGTACATCTAGCACAGTGAAGGGCGATGGAATGGACTCGGTCAACAAACTACTTCTGGTTTAGTTGCAAAGTGAGGCGACTGCAGGCGGAAATCTGAACAAATCTTGAAAAGTGTTTGAAACAACTCCGCCAAACAACACGGACAAACGAATCACAAGACAAAACACGGCGCGTTTCGACCTCTTCGGTCTTGCGCCGAATTTGACAAGATAAGTGATTGCTCGTTCTTCATTTTCGTCGTCCTGAGTGTTGTTTCAGGAGGTCGAAACGCATCGTGTTTTGTTTTGTGACCCGTTTGTCCTTGTTGTTTGGCGGAGTTATTTCAAACGCTTTTTTTTTATTATTATTATTTTAAATTAAAAGATTTACTTCTGGTTTAGTCCATGCCTTTAAGACTGCTATACCTGAATTTTTGAAACAGACCAAACTGCAAGTGGGCATGTCAGTGTCTTTTTTTTTTTTAAATTAAAAATCATAAATCAGCATAGCAAGGGCAGAAAACCACAAACGCTTCATAATTACATTGGGGCTGGCGGGTAATGATGCCGCTTGTCTCAAAGTGAATCAATTGCTGCGAATTATTCGTTGCTGCATGCAGTGTGGTCAGCCTGGAGAAATGAAAACCCCGTCAAGTGCCAGCCACGCTGGGTGGAGAGGAAGGTATGGGCGGACAAGGGGTTAGGGGACAGAGCGGGGTGGGGTGGGGGGGGGGGGGTTAAGGGTGAAGGGTGGTGGTGGTGCTGCGCAGTCTGTGTGAGGTTTCCCAAACATCTCCACTCTCGGCCAGGGAAGCTGAGGGTCAGGGGCTAGCAACCCCATTACATCGGTGATTGTGCGAACTCGTAGTATTTTCTCCCTCATTTCATGCATCGTTATTATTGGCATTTAACCTTGATACCCCCTTCTTTCCGCCCCTTCCCCTCTCCCTCCACATTCCCTCATTTCCCCTGCCCCCTCCTCGCATTCCCTACCCCACCCCTGCTCTCTCTCTCTTCTCTCTCTCTCTCTCTCTCTCTCTCTCTCTCTCTCTCTCTCTCTCTCTCTCTCTCTCTCTCTCTCTCTCTCTCTCTCTCTCTGTGGATGGAAGTGGGGAGGAAAGAAGGGTTGCTCGCAACTGAAATCTACACAGGTATCATGCATGCAATCATCTGATTCGTCTGAAACAAGAAAATAAAGAAACCGGATCAGGTCTATTGTCCTAATAAGCGATTGGAAGCAGGAAAAAAACACACTCCAAAATATAGCCCTACTTTGTGTGTGTGTGTGTGTGTGTGTGTGTGTGTGTGTGTGTGTGTGTGTGTGTGTGTGTGTGTGTGTGTGTGTGTGTGTGTACGTGCGTGCGTGCGTGCGTGAGTGTGTGTGTGGTGGTAAGGGGCTGGGAGGGGTGGGTTAGGGGGAATGTTTCGTTTTCGTTTCATCTCGCGCCTCCAATCATTCGCTTCCTGACTTCCACGAAAAGAAAAATGAACTACATGTGGCCTTGTTAGGCTTGACCTTAACAACAACAAGAACAAGCATATAAACAAGATGGGCGACATCGCAGGCATTTCATCAAAATAAGTCCCACGGTTTGAAAAAAAAAATTTCCTTTCTCTTAAATACAGTTTAATGCATGTTACATGACACAACAGATACTATACATTGTTCTGAATAGAAGGGTACTTGGAACAAGAGAGGAACGAATCAACTATGTACACATAATCAAACACTTCCATGATGCCTCGATTGTTGCATATATGCCCAGTACATGACATGGGGACGGGGGTGGGGGGGGGGTGGGGGGTTGCGGGATGGAACGTGTATTATTTATCATTGCGAGAGTGTCTGTCCACCATATGTGAGTTGGATGTAGGCATTAAAGCTGACTGTACCTAATTAACTTTGCAAGATTGCCCCTCCCCACCCCCCACCCTCCCCACCCGCGAAAAGCCCATCGGCTGACCAGCGAGCTGTGCAATGTCGGCACAACACCCACCTGTCTTGAACAATTTATAATTTGTGCTTACGGTTCTTCTTCCGTTTCCCCATTCACCCTGGTTCTAGGGTGGGGAATTCTATCCTGGGGTGAGACTTCAGTTGGCTGCTAAAGGCGACTGTTTCTACCTTTCCTTTCAATGATAAATATTATGCACTTAAGTATCTTCTGTGTAGCCTGTCTTTGTACTATTGATTTCGTCCCCGTTGCTGCTACACATCTACGATCTACTGTGCATTACTTGAGGTTGAAAATTCTGTGTTTGTTTTTTTTACATTACTTATTCGCGTGGACGTTCCTGACAAATTTTACTTGACATTCTCCATCCACATTTCCACGTGCCTCCAGCCACCCACTCCCGCGCCCTGCATCCCTGCCGGCTTCACACATTCCTTGTGGTTGGCGCCATACAGCTCTTGCCTTACTCTTCTCCTGTCTTCAGTCTCTCTCTTCCACTCCTTCTATCTGTTTCTGAATTGTCGTCACTTCCCTTAACCTCTTCGACATATTGTGTTGCTCGCTGCAAATGGGAATATTGTTCAGTGTTAGCCTAGAGTTAAGAAACTTTTTTTTTTGTAATTAATTAGTTTAATGGCATGTCAGGCTTTCTTATGTGTGGATGACTCGTTGTTTTTGTGTTTACAAAAAATTCATACTTCTCTTCTTGACAACTCAAGATTCGGGTTTGAGTATCATGGCATGTATCTTGCACACATGCTAGACCCACGCAAATTAGCACTCCCTTTCCTTCCCTTGCCCGCGCGCGCGCACGCGTGCACGCAAACATACACGCAAACATACACGCACACACACACACAGGCACGCGCGCGCGCGCGCGCGCGCACACACACACACACACACACACACACACACACACACACACACACACACACACACACACACTTGTCACAAAATTCCATAGTCCTCATAACCATCATGTACAGCTTCCCGTCACGACCGTGACTACGGCCTTGATCTTTTTCTAATCGAACCATCTCAGGTTCTTCTAGAACTACAACACTTATGATGAATATAGACGGAACAACATTTGCTTCAGCAATAATCAGTGAGTCGAAAATAACTTTTCAAAGATCCTACGTATGCCGGTAACAATCTGATTTTGTTCAACACACACACTCCTATACCACACTGACTGACAAGGCTTTTAAGGCGATTGTCAATTTCACTTGCCCCATTCAGCGTTGGGCCGATTGTCGCGGCGAGTTGTCACACTGAGTCAAGATTGTCACCGGTTGGCATCGATTCAGTGTCGCCGGTTGTTGACGATAGTCATTTGCAGACGTTCGTAGGCTAATAAATACCCGCATAGACCAGATTGACGTTTTAATCGTCGGCTGCAGTCTTTCGTCAATAGGCCTATCTGATGTGAGGTCGCCGACTACCAGCGGAAGGCGTCTGGGTGGTAGATAGGGCAGGGTGGCGCAGGCTACCTTCCTAGCATCAGCAGCGACTGTGGGTCTAGCCTGCTTTTGCGGCTGTGGGGCAGTTCGGCGACGAGGCACTGCCAATTTTGCGATTTCACCGTGGCCTGCACGACCAGAAAGGGAGTAGTGGGAATGTCCCTCATGAGACGCAGAGTGGACGTGGACCTTTGCAGCGGCTTGGCGACTGCTGTCCTGCCTGTTTCCGGAGTCGGCCTCATGCCGCACAGGACGTCGCCACTCAGAACGAAGACTGCCGCCCGGTAGACTGAAGACGGCCTTGGACGGAAGCCGCAAAAAGGCAAGACACCTTCATTACCCTGACTCCCGTCTGGGGCGACTGACAAATCGACCAGACTCTACAGGCAAATGAACAATCGACTTAGGCTCCTGGAGGAACGATTACACTGGGTGCTCATCCCAACGCAGGTTGGCTGCATAAGCTTATTTCAATCAAGCCTGCCAACTTCCAAGCCTGCCAAGCAACTAACTCTATGCACTGCAGCTTGTTCCTGTTCATAACATGTCCCTAAAAGCCATATGCTGTGAAGACATTAAACCCGACATCTACCTTACGTCTTTTTCATTCCAGTTCGTGGCTTTCTAGTAGGCTTATTTAAACAACCAAAAGACAGACTTATTGGCATCTGGTGCTGCTCAAATCAAGTCAGTCAACAGTGACCGTTGGCAGTCTTCTTTTTCAGTTAATACAGATTCCTCAGCATTATTTATATGGGTTTTGTTTTTTTAAGGAGAAAAATGGAGAAAAAGAAACGCAACTCTCTTATCTTATCAGCAAAATATTGTGTATTTTGACATACACAATGGCTCATCGAGGGGAACTCTATTCCAAGGGAGGTGACTGGACTATACTTTGAAAAGAGTAGTGTTTCCCTGTTAGCGAGGACCTCGAAGCAAGTGGGTAAATGGAAGCGTGTGTTGTTAACCCTCCTCGTTCTCTTCGCACATGCAGAGAAAAAAGGTATTTCAAGAACGCCCAAGTTATGTATGGTCTGATATTAAATCCTCTTTTCATTGCAGCCGATTATGATCGTAACACCCTCTCAAGTTTCTTAGTGTCTCTCCTATTGTAATTGTCTCATCATCATGATCACCAAACACACACACACACACACACACACACACACACACACACACACACACACAAAGGCAGACACAGAGAGACACACACTGAAACCAGGGACCGTACAGCAAATTTTGCTGTACGGTCCCTGCTGAAACAAAGGCAGACTGAGACGAGAGAGAGAGAGAGAGAGACGATAAAAATGCACTGCACACACGAGGTATACTTTCACACACAATCACAGACGCACGCACGCATGCACACATACAGACGGAGAGAGAACACTCATACACACATACAGTCTCATACACAGATGCACACACACACACACACTCACACACACATTGCACCACAAAGCCAACCAGGCCCTGGGGTTCCTCAGACGTAATTTGAAAATCAGCTCCCCTAGCATAAAGGCTAAAGCCTATAAAACGTTTGTTAGGCCTCTGCTGGAATATTCGGCATCCGTCTGGGACCCTATGAGAAACAGCACAAGGTGAAATTAGAAAAAATTCAGAGTAGGGCAGCCCGCTTTGTGCTTAACCGCTACCAACGTACTGCCAGCGTTACCAACATGCTGCAGACTCTAAGTTGGACGTCCCTTGAGGACAGAAGGAAGAAAGCAAGGCTCTCCATGTTGTATAAAATCAAGAACAACCTAGTCAGCTGCCCGAGGTTAAAACAGCAACTCCATCCTCCAAGAAGAGAGAGCGACGAGGTCACGACCAGCAGTTCAGCCAACTAGCTGCAGACACCGACTACCGGCTAATGTTCCTCCCACGAACAATTGTGGACTGGAACTCCCTACCCCAGAATACTGTTGATGCCAAAACCACTGACACATTTGTGTCACTGGTCAATAGGCACCTTTCAGTAGATTTCTAAATAAAGCTGTCTTGTTGCATGCATGGATGAGTGGAAGGAAGTTGTGGGCCTGAGCTGCCTGCTGCAGCCTGGGGCCAGCTAGTCCATAGTAATGGATGAAAAGCGACCGTGGTAGCCTGCTGGCAGCTCCGCACTTAGTTTTTACCTTTTTTTTTTTAGTTTTGCTTTTTTTGTGTAGGCTAGTGAGTAGGTAAGTTAGGGGTGGGGGTGTCACTTTGTGGTATGAATGTGTGTAATCTCATGTTTATGAAAAGGAATTAGAATAGGGTTGTTGTTTTTTTTTCTTTTTTTTTTTTTCAGCAGATCCCCCGTTTATAGTCTCATAATAATCAGCCTGTTGATTGTGGAGACTCAACGGAAGAAGAAGAAGAAGACACACACACACACACACACACACACACACACAACCTTATGTGCATGAGCACACACATACACACACAAAGATGAACTGCTAGTTCTGTCAGAATGAGTACTTGAGGCTGTAGTTACACAATGCAAGCCTACAATCTTTCCTCACATTGTCTCTCACCCTCCATTACCCATCCTCAACCACCACCACTGCACCCGTACCCCACTGCTTTTCCTGCTACTGCAGCCTGTATCAACAACTCTCACAGGTTGTCTTATCAGAAAATGGCCCTCCTGCTTTGATGTCTGTGACATTACGCTTTTCATGTATGGAGAGAGAAAGAGAAAGGCGGAGTGTGGCAAAAGTAGAATGAGCAAGCTGTGATTGACCAGTTGCATGTCTTTCACGTCAGTGACATCATTCACAAATATCAGTTGGCTTAAGAATTCCCACCTGTACAGCTCAATTAATTCCTCAAAGTTAGAGCATGTACATGCACAGAAAGTTAGTGGATTCCAAAGACCAAGTGTACTTCGGGGAGAAGTTTGCAAAAGGTCCTCTAAACAAACGCTACTAATAATTTGAGTGCCAAGGTATGGCCATGCTCTGTTGCAGCCTTCTCTCTCTCTTTTTTCTTCAGTGTATGTGTGTCCTGTTTGATGCAAATATACATGATTTATATTTGCATGCTTCTCATGACTGCAGTGCGTTATGATACTTCTTTCTTTACAGCTTTTAACCTGTTTTACTTGTCTTAGATTTATTTATTGCAAACTTGATGAGAAAGACAAATCATGACTGAACCAGACTAGCTTTCAAAGTCCAGAGGATTTCAAACTGAATTATGTTAACCAGTAGTTATGGCCCATAACTAAATGCAAAGTGCACCCTATGACAGTGTCAGGATAAAAAGAGAACTGCCCAAAGCTGTGTAAAACATGGATGTGGTTGTATGGAGGAACCGGAATGAATGGTGTGGGAGTGATGCCACTGGTGGTCTCAGAGAAAGATTGTGCATCCCCTCCAAATGTGTACTAAATTGTAATTTGCTATAATTACCATCTCAGTCTAAATGGGTGATTGTTGTTAGGATGGGAGAGAAAGTTTATAAGAAGGAATGGCAAAGGAGTAAAGAGACTGAAAGAGAAGAGGGGTAAGGGAAGATTTGGGTTGTAAATCTGAATAGAATGATGAAATGGGTAGGTTATGTGGGAATGTCAGGGAAGATTGCATCAAGATGTGAGAGAAGAAGAGGGTAGGTGTAGCAACTTGTAAAGGGTAGGATATTTATTGAGTTTGGTGAGAATTTTTCATGTTTTATGTTACAGAGATAAGTGATTGACAGATATGATGAACTGTTGACTGCATTGTGTGGAAGGAACTGACGCCAACGGAATACAGGCCAGCTGCACTGTGTGACAGAACCTGTCAGATGTATCAGATGGAGGGACTGTTGGCATCATTGGGTGGATGACCTGTTTCCCACATGGACATGTGTGAAAGAACTTTAAGCCATACAGAACCATAGGCTACCTTGCATGGTAGGATTTTTCAACTGCATCCTGTGGACGGGATGGTGGGTGACATTTTATGGACATACAATTCACTCAAAAAAAGTGATAGCTGAAGAAACAAGTTGCCACACTTTGTGGAAGGTTTTGCCATCCACTTTGAGCAAGGAACTAACAACCGTTGTTGGTGAAAATAAGTCAGCTGCATCATGTCACACCGAGAGAAAGTGTTGTCACTGTATCGACAGCTGTTCCGATTGGCTCGACACTGGCAGTCCTGCACTGGGTTGGCCAAAGATACACAGGAAGAGAAAACCTACATCAGGGAAGAAGCCCGCAGACTGTTTAGTAAAAACAAACAGGTAAACAGAATACACACTGCTTGTGTTGTTACACATGTTGTATGGCAAATTATTGTTGTTTTTATGGTGCAAATATGGTTGAAGTATTGCAGGTTCGGATGTGGCTAATTATACCAAGTAAAGATGTGTCATGCAAATGTCAACTAATATCATAGACGCTGAAGTGATCAGGACTTCAGCCTGCTGCCAGTATTGGGTTCTCGTGTGCATGTTTATGTTGAAGAGACAGGAGTGAAGAAGTATTCTCATGCACAGTACCCCATGTGTGTGTATTTAGACGTGTGTTTGCACTGGTGGGATGATGTGTGGGCGTGTCACATATTGTAGCAAAGAAGAGGATGGATTAGTGATTTGGAATGTGAGGGGCTGGCCGCTTCTCCATTTTGTTTTGTATTTTGGATTTCATACTTTTTCTGTTTGTCATCTGAGGTCATGCAGTGGCACACACACAGACTTAAGGTGTAAGCATCTCCATAAATCAGACTGTATTTGACAGTCTGCACACTTCAAAGTGCTTGTGGATGGGCTTGTGTGACTGACTGGTTACACATACACACACTCACATACATGTGTGTGAGCGTGCACATCCACACACTCCAACTTTAGCAGTGGTGCAGACCATGGTAGTCAGCCAAAGCATTGGGTTAATGCCAGGTTAGGCATCTTCCAAGTTTCATCCCTGTAAGCCCTTTTCTGATATATTTATTCATTCCCGTATATACCTATTTCTTGTTTAGCTGTGAGTGTGACCCTTGTTCATTTTGGCCTCCTGATATAAGTGCTGAAATTCATTCAGGCTGTGTCTCCTTATGTGACTCTTACAACTTTCAACAATAGACTTCTAACTAAAATACATGTATTGGTGTATTGCTCTTTCAGCTTACATCTCAGGAGGAAATTGAAGAACACATCAGAGAGGGCGAAACACGTATAGAACTAGGTAAGTCACCAGTACAGTTTTTCTTCCATTTATCAAACATTTCACTGTTCTTAGCCTGACATGTACATTCACATTGGGTTTTTTTGTGTTCTGTGTTCTATCTTATTACATAAAAAGTGTTTCTGATGTCAGCGATTTCAACACCTGTGTCTACCACAAGCCTCCATTCAATAAGTGTCACAGCTGACGCTTCCAGGAGACTGAATAGGGAACTGATACAGAGACACTGGATACTAAATTCCTTTATCTTCTGAACAGTACCTGCTCAATAATCCAAGCAAAACTTAGCGTCGCGGACTCCCGGATGGGAGATCGTGGATTTGAATCCCATCAGAGTCATGTGGGTTTTTCTGCCCCGACCGGCTCCTACCCAGAGTTGAGTTTGCTGCGGACTCAGTTGGGAAGACTGGGACCACACAGTCGAGTTTCATCCACTTAATGGGTGCGTTTCTGAGAGTGTTGCTGAAATTTCCTGACCAACACTGCAGGTGCCTGTATCTCTCAGGCCTGGTTGACGCCTGGGTATATTATGAAAGGAAGCGTAGAGTACAGCTCAGTCATGTAGTCTCAGACCGAAATGGAAATCCGTAGCATCATCTTAATCATCCTCATTCTCATCGATCAGCATTAAAAAAAAGTCTCAAATTCTGTGGCCCTTCATGCCCTGCTCTCATGGTGACCTCAATTTCGATGTCCTCTCCAGGTCTGTGGTCTTGGTTTGGTTCCTGAAGGGTCACTGGTATTGGCGAGTCCATGGGGGATGTCGTTGGACGGATGTGGTGGCGCCCTCCGGAGCGAGAGCTCACTCACGCCGGCTCCACGACTATGCAATTATTGTCATCAGTAGGGGGCTTAGTGCGTGGTGTCCTGCGTATTTTAGATCAGAACAGGCGCCACTGAACATCACCGAGGTGATTCGGCAGCAGTGCAGCATCTCCTCCAGTGGGTTGCCTCTTGACGACTTGACACTGACTGCTCCCTGTGGAGTGCCGGTGCGGGGGTGCGGCGGGCTGACCAGGCTGTGGCTGTGGACGGGGTGTCGGAATTAGCGGCGTGGGTGCACTGCCTCTGAGGTGGCGCAGAGGTTGGGACAGCAAAAAAGAAAAGAAAAAAAAATCCAAGCAAAACTTAAGCACAGAAACACACTGCTCAGAGGAACTTGAAGGGTTTAAGGATGTTCTGGGACTCCTCACTCCTCTTCTTCACAAGCTAAAAAGAATGGCATAGCTCTGCCTGCTGAGTTCACTGTGAAATTACTTGGTTATCTGCTTGTTTAGGAAAGTTGATCAATACTTGTCTGTACCCACACACACAAACACACACTGTCCCATTTCTTCCCACCCCATCCCAGTCCACTCTTCCTCTTTCCCCTGTACCAGGCACAGACAGCTATCATAACCAGAAAATCTTTTAGTGTCCCTGTCAAAGTTAATTGTACACCACACACACACACACACACACAATCTACACTCCCCTCTTCCCTGACATATGCCATTTCCTCATTCTTTTTTTTTTTTTTTGTCTTAAACAGTGCAGTGACTTTTTTTTTTTTTTAATATGTAGGGTTACAATGTAAAAGTAATTCTTCAGACTAAAAAATGGTATGGATTGGAACCAAGAAGCTCTAAACAGTCCATAAGTCATAGAATTGGATTTGAGTTTTTAGTTCAGTCTTTCATAGCGACTGTATACACTTTTTAAAGCTGTTGACTTTTGCGTTTGCTCATTTTTTGTACGTTTGCTTTTCAGCACACCACTACAGAAACCCCTACCCCAGACCTGTAAGTATTGGCAATATTACACATTCTTCATCTTGTGTGTGTGTGTGTGTGGTGTGTGTGTGTGTGTGTGTAGACTTTTATCCAGAAATTAATATTGACAATAGATAGGGAGGTTCACAATGTTTTATTGTCTGAATTTCGTATGAGGTTTGGTATTCTTTTATGCAGATCATAGTATAACTTGTATCAAACTGAGGTACCGGGATATGCTTTTAAGGCACATGTAGATTATTATTGTAAACAAAGCCAAATAAATGTTTAGACCTCCTGTGTTCCTGTATATATATGAATATTCTCCTAAATGTTTGACTACCTGGTATGGCAAAACTGGAATGAATGGCTTATTAATAATGCAGCCGAGGTCACAGATGGTACCTTCACCACCACCACCATTTCCCCCCCCCCCCCCCCCCCATATCCACCACCTCCCACTCCTCCCCACAAACATGGAAAATGGTCTTGTGCACATTGACCAGATGATCTCCCAGAAAACATACAGCTGTTTTTTAGGATGAAGTGGTCATAATTGTGCTTGTTGTCCATGTCAGGGTTATATGCAGGCAACATTGTAATTATGCTTAATAAGGATGAACATGCCCTGTACTGATATTCAGATAGACATCTTCATGAAGTTAGTTTCAAAGTAAGGTGACTGCAGACGGAAATTGAAACAAACAAACAAAAAGACTGTTCTGCCAGACAAAATGGACAAACAAACTGCAAGACAAAATGCGACACGTTTCAATCTCTTTGGTTTTCTTCAGGCAAGATAAACAACATTCAGGACAATGAAACGAAGAACAAGCAATCACTTATCTTCCCATTTTGCACCCAATTTGAGGAGGTAAGTGATTCCTTACCAAATAGAATTGATACTAATTTTTATTGACAGTTAATTAAGATTGGTAGAACAGCACACAATGAAAAGAAGGAATAAGTGATGTAAGTTTAAGATAACTCGTATGTATACCTAAATATTAACCGTGTGTGCATGATGAGATATTCTGCTTTTTCCAGGTGAACATACCGCAAAAACACCTGGCGCCAACCAGTTCACAGTTAAAGAAAGGTCAGAAACGCTCCATTAAGCAGTCTCGCCCTGTCTACCTCAAGTCTTATGATGACCCAACACCTGATTGTTTTCCTTCTTGACAATTCATGTGTGTGTGTGTTACACGCCGCGCATGTGGTGTGTGTTGTGTTGTGGAGTGTGTGTGTGTGTGTGTTGTGAGAGTGTGTGTGTGTGTGTGTTCCGGATGAAAAGGAATACAGGTTTCATATTCTTGTGGATATTGAATTGAGATTTATGAGTGGATTGAAGTCTTTACATGTATGTTGATGTGTTTGAACAGCTCCTTTTTTTTTTGCAATTATTATTTAATATAAAGTTGTGGATTACAGACATCACCAATCTTTGGTGTCCATTTCACAGTGGTACTACGCCATAAAGACAGAATAGGGGAGGGTGGAGCAGACACAGCACAAGTGGGACAGGCTTTTGTGGTCCTTAACACACAAAATCTATGAATGGGATGCAGGTTTTGTAGGAGTGAAACTCTTGTGTTTCGTTTGATTGCAGAATGCATAAATGGGACATAGTATGTGTACATTTATGGGACTGTCCTTTTCTATGTTCTTTGAAACACTCTGAATACATTTAAGTACTTGATTGGGCCACAGTGGTTGTAGCTTTGCCCTCAATTTGTCTTCAAGCACTCGAAAAGAGAGACATAGCAATTGTGAGATTGGACTTCTGTTTTTTATGGAAAGGCGATCAAAATCTATGGAATTACGAAAATGCACTGCCTGTCCACTACACATGAAGTACAATCATGAAATAACACTACTGATTCTTGGGCCACTGAGCTCACATTAAGCATATAGTGGATTGTTGAAAGCCACTGTTCATGGGGGAGAGGGGAGAAGGTGGAGTGGAGAGAGGGGAAGATGTACATGCGAGAATAAAAGAAAGAAGTAATTACTTAATGAATAGATCTTTCTTCGCCAGTTGTCCATGATTTTGAACAACAGAGATGATGCTGAAAGTTTTTCAATAAAGACAGAAGACAAGCAGCCCAAAATCTGATGTGGTTGGACAGAATGAACAATGTGAACAGTGAAGATCAAGATTTGTGACCCAGTTTGTGATGGGATGGTTGCTGCATTTTCTTGTCACCATCTTTTTAACTCTTTCAGTGCCGATGTTTGTCTATCCAAATTGTGCTCACTTATTTGATACTGGTTCCTACATGGGCATTGAAAATTTGCACTGCTGTGCAGCAATATTTCATTCAAAACTAAACTGCTACGCTTTTGGCTTTAGTCAATTGACAGTTTAAGGAAATAGCAGTGTTTGTAAATGGAACGTAACTGTGATTTTTTTACCCACTAATTCTTTTTGGCAATGACAAAGTGATTACTATGGTAGTCAGTTTCTGTTTTCCTTTTGTGGTGTTTTTATTTTAGCTAATGGATGCCTGATTCACCACTAGTATCTCATGCGTGTGTAAGTCATGAGGAGATGCACCAGGTCTCGGTTACAAGGACGCTCTCTCTGTGATGATGAATGTACAATACTCCAAGGCTTGGTCATAATCCTCCCCTTCGCTGCATAGAACACTGTACTTCAATCTCTTTCTGTGAAAGTTGAATATACCTTACTTCAAGTCATGGTCTTGAGACCTCCCCCTCTTTGATTTAGCTATCTCAGAAGGATTGTTCTCTAAATCTTTTGACATAACAAGGTTTTCTTGTATGAGATCAAGCATGCTTTACTTCTGCAATATTACTCATACAGTTTATCACAACACAGCAGTGTCATCAAAGCTCAACTGTCACAAAGGGTTGAGTGTGTCATCAGAAGTAAGTGTGCCTGCTTATTATTCTACTTGTCCACTTTTAGATCAAACTTGTTAAACAGTTCATTTAAAAGATCCTCTTCAGATTATTGAATAGTAAAAAAAATTATAGTAAAAAAATTCTATATTCAATCTATGAAAAAAAAAAAATCAACAAATAATCTGTTCTAGCTAAATTCTGAACAGATCCATTTCAATTAGTCGATATACCATCATTTCAACTAAAGTTGTACAAGATTTCTCCTTTTTCTTCTGTACACACTTTGATGTCAAAATTGAAACAGTCTGTTCAAAAGTCTCACAAATATAAGCATTGCTAACTATACACAGACCAACTGGCTTAAAAAAGACTAAGAAAGTGATATATTCTTAACATTGTCGTCCACTGTAACGGACCAACTAGTCGCACTGTTGGACACTGACAGAACAATCAATTTCAACAAAGATGGACAATCTGTTTGAACTCTACAACTTAGTTATTAATCAATGATTTGCAACTTTCTGCAAGTAGATTGCAAACAGAAATGTGTTTTGGGGTAAATTCAGTGGAAAATATATCAGACGTAGATGTAAATATACAACAATCAAAAAAAGTTCATGTTGTGCTCCACCGAGTTTGGTCTTTGAAAAGGTATATTGGATTTTCTTATGATAGGGCCATGCATTTTCCACCCAAATGTCTTCATGATATGACAAACTCGATTGCACTCATCACATAAAACACCTGTACCTGTTCTTTCCAAGGTATTTTTGTAAAATTTATTTCATCATTCATGACTAGCTCTTCTCCAACAAAGCATAATCCTCACATCAAAGACACACCACAATATAACATTAGGCATTGTTTAAAAGCAGCCAATGATGAGCGTATTGTGAGGGTCATAGATACACAATATAAGCTGCACTATGCTTGCAAATAAAAATATCCCACAAAACACATCTGATCAACAAGTCTATCACAGAACAAGAATCCACCCTGGAACAGAAAATCAAGCACAATACTACAAGTAAACTCAAATTCCCACTGCAATCATCACATGATCAAATTATCCCCAGAGATTTGAAGATAAAAAAAGAATAAATCTACCATTGTAAAGTAATACAAATATAATTAACAGAAACCGCCAAAATATAAATTGCATCTCATGAGAGCAAAATATTATCACACAAAAAATGCGTATTAGTTATGTCAAGACATGGGAGAGAACTTGTGACCAAAAAAAGTAGACGAGAATGGGAACAAAGAAAAGATAAAGGCAGAAATCTCAAAAGACAAATTGAAATCTTTAGCCCAGAAGGTGCTTCAAACTTCTCATGCAGAATTTTTTTTAAATACAGAGTCAATATTTCTAACTGCAGAAACTTCACAGATTTCCAACAGCTCCAGGTGTTGGTATGGTTTTTCACGCTCTTACTCACAGTAGATGGGGTTGCCTCTACCTTTATGCTGAGAATCTCGAAGTGGGTGCCACTCCTTGCTATGTGGGAGAAGGCCACGGGCAGGTGAAGTGCTATGACTAGTCTCTCCTCATATCTTTGAGTCTGGAGTATGTGGGTCGTTCCCGGACTATGAAGACTAGCTGTTTGATGGTCCTAATGAGGGCTGAATTGTAAGAAGACAAGACTGTCAGGCAGAACCCAGTCTCCTACTCTAGGAGGATAAGACTATCAAACACACTTCAGTCCGAAAACAACAAATGGGACTCCTGTCTCAAACATCAACTTCTAAGACCTCTGCAGAGAGCTGAGAGAACAAAAATCATGTGTTCTTTTTTTCACCTCAGATGCTACAGCCTAAAACAGAGACTTTTGTGTGAGAACAATTTGAGCCACACCTGGAGAATAGCAGTATGATCTCGGCAACAATGCAGATCTTGTTCTGTAAAGAACATATCCTAGAAACATCTGGCTGACAGAATGTAAATCTAACCTATTGTCCCAGTATGTTGAGCTAACTGATCGCTGGAATTTACACAACTTGAGACATGAACACTTGAATAGATCTGACCCATGTGGGTTGCCAAAGAAACCTGGCAAACCATATCCATTGTACCCAAAACAATAGAGACTGTAGGAGTCCTGTCATTTTGCTTATGAACAGTTAAACATAACACCAAATCAGTGTTGTAATTAAGTTTAAAAATATGAAAACGAGATCATGTACAAGTAAGCACAAAGTTAAAAGGGGAAGCTCACTTCAATGAGAGTTAAAAAAAATATATGAATAAAATCTCTTAAACTATTCATTCCCATCGCATCAGATGACACACACATCTTCTCTTAAATTATTCATTCCCATCACATCAGATGAGACACACTCGTACACTTGAAATTCAAAATTACATCTTGAGGAAATTCAGAATAGGGTCTGTAAGGAATCTGCTGCAAATCATTTCTGTTTCACGCCAAGCAAATTCAAACTCATTTGTTTCATGTCAAGCAAATTCAGACTCAATAAATAAGCTCATAATACAACCTCTCTGACTAAACAGGAGTCCATAATATTGTAGACCACAGGAGTGGCCGTAACGCTACACACCATAGGATTGCCGTCACACGGTAGACCACACTGAGGCCACAACAATGCAAATAACACAAGCACACAGAACACTACAGACTATACTGATTCCCATAACCCTGCAGATTAAAAGGAGTGCCCATAACACTACAGATCAGTGCCTGTAACTACAGGTCATATGGGTGTTCATGATACTGCAGGCTAGAAAAGTGCACTAAACACTGCAGTCCATAAGATACCCACAGAACTGCTGATCATACAAGTGCCCATAATCATAGACACTGAAGACCACAGAAACGCCAAAAGAATACTGCTTAAATTTGGAGTTCTATGTGGCCTTTACCTTGAGATCTCTCAAGTTTTTTTTTTACCCTCAGACTAGAAATAAAACTGTTGTTGTGCAGTGTAAGATGGCATCTGTTTTAAGTCATGGCATTTAAGTCATGGCAAGCCTCTGGCTTCACAGTCTTCATTCTCCATGAAAATGAAAAGTAAAAAAAAAAAAAAAGTGATATATTCCAAAGACAGATTGTGGCTGTCCAAATGGCAAAACCCATAATTCTTTCATCTCTAATGAAATGTACTTGACTACCTGTGTTTGCTTGCAACTAAGCATTAGCAGGGTGATCCCCAGGAACCAGTTAGGTGCAGAATGATCACAGACACACACACACACATACACACACATATACACATAACACAAAAAACAGGACAAACAAAAGCTGACTACATGGAATAGCGTTGTACAGACTGTAGGTGAACCCAAATAATACAGCATCAAAAGTGCCCAGACTACATGTGAATTCTTTCTACTAAATTAGGAATATTCATACTCTAGATAAAGAGTACTGCATTAGGTGTGCCAAAAACTACACATGGACCTTTGGAGTACTACATCAGTCGTATCCAGACTACAAATGAACACTATGTGTGTTGCAATAACCTTTAAACAATGGTTCCACCCATCTGCCATACAGCACTTCATTACCGATCTGCCCCATTACCCTCCTCATGGGTGACCCCATATTATATTTCCTTACAGGGTATTTGGGAAGATTAGAGTGGTAAGACGCGCTGTTTTAGGACGGCAGTGTTTGTTGAAGTGACTCTCATTGTAAAACTGCTTCAGTTTATCTCTTAATATTTTTCCACTTGTTTTTAATGTAGTCATGAGTAACAGCAATAGGTGACTGTTCAATCAATATCATATAGACAGTGCAGTTGAACAAGCACTGCTGAATTAATAACAATGGCTAAGAAAGCTGTGCAAGCTATACAGCTATACTTGCATTCACTTCAGACTTCAGTGGCAGCATGTCAGAGAGCCAGTCCTCTTCATCATTTTGAATGGATTCTACATTGACTGGGAAGAGTTAAGTAACCATGATGGTCAGTTATTAATAAGACCAACACAAAAACACAGCAGGCTATATCCCATTCTTTATTTCGATACAGAATCTGGTATGGTTTAGATGCAATTTTTCATGTATAATACATTTTTTTTTTTTAAGTCAAAATTTTGTTCAATTTTGGATGTAAACTTGGTAATTGCAGAAATGTTACGCATAAAAAAATTGTGTTATGAGTGCCCAAGACTGTAGGTGAACCTTGTGAGTATGGTATTATGAGTGCCAATATTATTATAGGTAAATCTACGGAGCATTACATTCAGCATGCCTAGACTAAAGGAACACTGTACTAAGAGCATGCAGATTACATGCAATATATAGAATAAATCGGAAGTTAGCAGCCAGATGATAGAAATAGAGCAAAAACAAATTCAGCACTCCTTTGAACATCAATTATGATTGGGTCGATTCGTAAAGAATACTTTTGTAATGAAATGAGCTTATCATGTATTGATCCCTGACAGCATCCTCAAATGGACTGAAACCAGTTTTAGCATCGATCTTACACTGACATGACAGGGTCAACTGGGTATATTAAGATACCGTTAGTTACTAGTATAATACTGTTAAATGCCAAACACACACGTTCACACACAAAAGCCACCGAGTTCCTCTGTAGATTGTAAAATAAATGAAGAACATACAGTAACTGAACTCGTGAACACTGACGCCGACTATTAAGTAGTTAAAAAATGCAACTTTTTTTTTTTAATGTACTGATGTAGCCTACAAATTCACACATGTGGGGTGAATTTTAGGCACCGTTGGTATGGGATGCAGCTTTGTGAGGGTCATGCAGGATGAGGTCATGCATCTGGGAAATGCCTTGTGTGATCTCTCATAAAAGTGATGTGTGAAGCAGCCTTAGACACGGCCGATGCGAGCCTTTTGGACAAATCTTCCCATCAGCAGTCTGTCCACCAATGGCTGAGGGAGCCAGCCTCCCCAGCGAGCCAAAAACTGGAAACAAAACAGCGCCAGACCAGAGGTATTATTATCAGTATTACCAGTGGGTTTTGCAAGTATATCATATTGACATTTACAGGTACTTTTTTTACAGACAGTTCCCAATGAGCAATGCCTAACATCATAACATCATGCAAAACAGCAGAACCACTATGAATGGCACAGTACACACGAGATGATCTTAGTACACAGAGTTTTAGATGTACAATATTTCCAGGAAATATACAAGGTAAAACACCATGTTGTTGTTGTTGTCGTACCCTGGCTAAAAGACTCCAGGGATCATCCAAACAGCCGAAGTACTTGAACACTATGGTACAAATGCATCAGCTGGGGATGAGAACATTACGTGTGTGACCGTTTTTGATTACCCCGCCACATGGGCAGCCACACTCCGACTTCGGGGGATTTTAGAGACTGATAATGTTATGCTAGGAGCTTGTCACAACTGAAGACAATCCCCGCATAACTATGCAGAGCATAACAACATTTTGATGTAGCCTTGGTGTTCTAGCCTATGTCAATTAGCCTGACACAGCCTTAAGCCAAGGCAAAAACACCATGTCAAACTATATTCTTCAAGAACAAAAAACATGCATTCTAAAAGGATAAGGACAGGAAACATGTTAAACAAGAACAGGACACGCATTCTTAAAAGGACAATGGCATGACAATAATCTGAAAGTATAGGAACAAATTCCAAAAGCGAGAGCAGGAAACATTCCAAAAGAACACAAGACACATATTCCAAGCAGACATGAAACATTCTAAAAGGACATGAAAAAATACACATTCTAATATGGCAAAGGTAGGACACACATATTCTAAAAGGATAAAATCAGGGTTTCTTTTTAAAGGACAAGGATTGTACAACATATTCTAAAATGACAAAGACAGGACACAATTATTCCAAAGTACAAGACATGTATTCTAAATAGAGAACAGCACATTAGTATTTTAAAAGGAAAACGACTAAACACAGCTACCTTAACTAAGAAGGAAAAATAATGAGACACCTATATTCTAAAAGAACAAAGACAGGACATAATATATTCTCCAAGGAGACAGACATGCATTTTAAAAGGACAAAAGACAAGACACATTCTACAGTACATGGGCACAACATATTCTAAAAGGTCAAGGTCAGATTACACATAGTCAAAGGAAAACAGAGCACACATTCTTTATGAACAAGGATAGACCTTTAACTTTTACTGTACTCCCTAGGTCACCCAAGACCTAGAGACACTAGAAATTCATTACATCTTTTGAAGTATTTGAAACTTTCTATTGAAAATTCTGGTATTTGTCATAAACCCAATTATGTATCTGTTACTTGATTTGGATATTTGTGTATCAAAAGAATTAGAAACAATCCATTACTTCACCTGGACTGTACACTTTCAACAATGTGGGGCATGTAGGATCCATACTTTAAATGAGTGATGGTGGCACATTAAGAATAGGTCATGGTGTAGGTAGTGTCGTTAATGTATAAACTCTTGCATACTCTTCAATGAGTACGGATCTTCTAAACACTCAAAATCTGAAGACCAATAACACAATTTAAAAAAAAAAAAAATTTAAGTCTATGTGAGCAACCCGCATAGTCAGTAGTGTGTAATCAAAAACAACATCCAGTAAAGGTTAAAACAAAAAAAAAAGAACAGACATATAATCTAAAAGAACAAGGACTGAACACAAAACAATGATAGGGTATATGTTTAAAAAAGACAGGGAACATGTTCTGAAAGACAAGGGCAGCTCACAATTATTGTAAAAGGACAAGAACATGACAAACAATATTATCAAAGGACAAGGACAGGACATGCTTATTTTCATTGGACACATTTTGAAAGGACGGGACACACATACACACAAAAAGGACAAGGACAGCAGGACGCATTCTCAACAGACAAGGAAAGGGCATATATTCTAAAAGGACAAGGGCAGGACACACATTTCAAAAGGACAAATGACACTTGCAGAGAAAGGCAAGATGAAATGACACACTCACATATAAGACATAAAGACACACTTTGTCAACACTTGCAGAAATAAGATAAAGCAATACAAGGACAAACAGACCTGCCTACCTCATGTTGTGCTCATCAGTAATAACCACAGAGATTTTCAGTAATTTTGCATTTCCTTCAGTAATTCCACGGACGCGTAATACACGGCGTTTTTGAACAAATAATGTGTACAAAACTCCAACTACATTTTTAACATTGAACAAATAATGTGTACAAAACTCCAACTACATTTTTAACATTTTAACAAAAAATATAAACAGTAAAAAAGGAACAAAAACAACAAAGCAGAATTAAAATACCTTGGGATGATGGCAGATGACGGACTCAGGACAGGAGTTTCAGGTCAATTCAAAGGTGATATACTTGACAGTTTGTAACTTACACAGCAGTCACCACAGATGACACCACTGATGAAGAACCTAATGTACAACCCCCCCCCCCCCCCCAAAAAAAAAAAAAATATGTGTGTGTGTGTGTGTCCCTGAGCTGTGCTGACAAGATAGTGGCGAAAATGAAAAGGACCTTTTCATTTTCGCCACTATCTTGTCAGCACAGCTCAGGGACAAGTTGTTTTCGCAGATCAGCTCACACAACAGTCTTTCTGCGTTGGTGATCTTCCGTGTGTGGGTCTGACGGCTGCTCTCGCTGGATTTCGTAAACAACGATGTGATCTTCTGACTGGAGGCACTCGCAGCTGTCTCTTTGTGCATTTTCCCCGAGATATGGCGCTTGCAGTCATTTGCTCCCCCATGTCCGATGGAGAAGTCTGAATTGCACACCGAGCAGAAACGAGTATACAAATCCAGGTCCATGACAAGGCCAAGTCCGCGTGTATTTACTTCGGAACACTTGCTTCTTCGCCTTCTTCCGTTGTGGCACAGTGGTTTTCGAACCCTCGTCATCGGTTTCATGCAAACGTTTAGAAGATTTCTCCGCCATTTTCACAATCGCCGGCAAAAAATCGGTTGAAACTTTGTCTTACAATGGCTGAACAAAAAACTTCGAATGGCGCGCACAGATGTGATGGCGTGTCGTGTTGGCCCACAGCACCACATTGACCAATCGCAAGTTCCGAACTATCTGTGGTTTCGGCTTGAGTCAAGGGAAGTTACTCTGCGGTCTCGGAAAGGTCTAGCAGTCGACAATTTTTCGAGTCTGAAATTTGCGTAGTTTTTCAATTTTCTTTTCCGTAATTTCGCACGGAAAATCGTACCTCCGTAATGGGGGGTTAATTTCCGTAAAATTACGGACGATTACGGAAGGGTAGGCAGGTCTGGACAAATGATGTCTCATTCACAAAAATAAGATGAAATGCAACACCTGTAGACACACTGTGTCAACACTCACATTTGGCAGGTCAATCAGCTCGTTGCTGCCGTCTAATAGATAGCGTGACCTCACCCTGGCCTGCATCACAACACCTTCCAGAGTGTCGATGACAGGTGCCAGAGAATTGGGGCAGTCTTGCTGTGCTGCGTGATGGCTTTGTACTGTCTGGCCACATAGTTGTCTCCATATATCTGCCGCACACTGTCGTCTGCTTCCTCCCACTGGATCTGCAATTCTTCCTGGATCCTCGGAAGCTGTTGACAAATGAACACTACTACAGTGACCACAAACCAGAAATGATGGATGTCAGGGAGTCTGATAATTACAAAATCTTGGAGATTCCAGGGACTTTTTTTCCCCATAAATTCTAGGGGCTCCCAGACAACCATCAGAAGGTCACATATGCCACACATTCTTACCAAATCGGCATTGCTATATCCATGCAGAGGTCTAAGTCTCTGGGTCATCATGTGTCACCCATGCACTCATTGACATGTTGTGTGCAGATACAACTAAATGAGTGATGAAATGGAGAAGGGAGAGAAGGGACATTTCCAGTGGCTGAAAAGAAAGCATGCTTCTTCACAGAAGATGATCCTCCTGTCCAGTAGTTCAGCTTGGACACATAGTTTTCTCTTTTCTTCCATATTCTTTTTAGAAACTTTTAAAATGTCCCATGGATCCAATTGATGAACATGCCATGTGTCTTTTCCATTTCTAAAACATCAAGGGCACATATTTATACATTACCTGAAGCCCTGACATCCTTCAACGATGGGGCTTACTTTAAATACACATCACTTCTGAGCTTCACCTTCTACCTCTGATCTTGATTTGCCAAAGAGTTTGTGTTCTGGTAACAATGGATCATTGTATAGAAATTGATATTGGATAGACCTAGACTCAAATTCATTTCATAATAAGGAAAAAAAAATTAATTGTATCACACTGTGAATCTAACAACAGGTCTGAGGTCATATTTATCAGTCACTACACATATGATGAATTTTGGGTAAATATGTAAACTTCATCATAATAACATGCTATCATTTCTGTAAAACTTTGGTCTTACTTCAGCACAGTCAAATCTTAGCAAATCACTGTTTTAAGTTTGATGGAATCTGCAGGCTTTACAGAAGTACTTACGAGCCTGTTCTTCACAGCCATGCTGTGATCTTTAACTTTTGACCACTGACTTTGATGTTCAACGAGGTTCATAATCTTACCAGGACCAGCTAATGTGCCAAGTGTGCCGAAGACTGGATTCAAGATACAATACTACACGATTTTCCATTACTTTCAGGCAGGTAAGATAATGTTGCTTATAGCCCAGCCGACCGCAAAGGGCCACATCAGGGCATTTCAGGCAGGTGAGCTTATTTATACACACACATACACACACACACACACACACACAAAGAGCATAATGCAAACTCACAGCAGCTCTATTCTGGAATCCTGTGGCTCCAAAGTAGTTGCCTGGTTCCACCACCACCACCTTTACCCCAAACTGCTTCACCTCCATCCTGAGGGCGTCAGAGAAGGCTTCCAGCCCAAAGCTGCTGACACACAGCGCTGACATGCTGGGCAGTGACACACGGCCCTCCACCCCAATCATATTCACCACACGACCTGTACACATGTGCACACACGCATGCATGCAAGCAAGCATGTACATACAAACATACATACCTGTGTATACAATTAAGCTTGAATACATGCATTTACATACACATATGCACAGACGGATCACATAAAAAATTACGATGTTGTATTAACTTTTCTTGGCATCTAAACATGGATGCACTGAGAACGAAATAATTTGCTTTTTGTTGTTGTTGTTGTTATTTGCCCCTGACAGTGAAGGTTCTCCCTTTATGAAATCACATGTATATTTCACATCATTATATGACCAAAAAAATACAAATGCATCAAATATCCAACAAGTATAAATGTAAATAAAATTCACACAAATAATTATTAAGAATTGCAGAACTGGTCAATTTCTTACAAATCATAATCAGTCTCCACCAGTTTTTAATACATGGATGCATTTCCAAGAAAATGTTGAAGATATTTTCAAAAAAGTCCATATACTTTTCAACTTTATAATTATTTCTTAATTCTGTCAGAAAATGTACACACAGTTCAAAGCTGTTATCCCAAACATATAAATAAAATGTTTCAGCAGACTGATGTGCTTATAGACTTCATCTGTACTTATGGTCTCATCATGGGCAAACAGAATAAGCTTCTTCCTTCATTTCATATTTCAAAAGCTTCAACACATTTCTCCCTCATTATTTACTCTAGTTTCCTGATGTTAAAAAAAAACATACATATGCTGAACTGTATCAAATGTTGAATTATGATTTTCCATTTTCATAGAACACATCCATACTGATGTCTGTTGTACCAATTTTCTTTCATCTGCTGTTTGCAACTAAACTGTTTATATCATAATCACTTCACTGTCTCCATAGACAGATCTAAATTGGAGCTGATCAAGATCGGAGCAATTCCTGATTTTCATGCACAAAAAACAAAAAAAGCAAGAACCCTACCTTTTTCTCTCCTAGTAGTTTTTTGTTGTTTTCTCTTAGGAAAAAAAAAAAGACAAATGCTGCATGCGCTATGCATAGCTGCCAATCTTCTGAGAACCCAGGAGAAAAATATGGCTTTGAAAGCACTTTTAAACTCATCTGCTCAGACTAAACCATCAAAGATACACTGAAAGAAGAAAAAATCTTTTCCATTAGAAGTATCCCCAATATGATCTGACATCACTTTGCCTCAACTGAAAAACATTTTTTCCTTACTCTTTTCAGGCAAAAATGGTGTGTTGCCATTACCTTTATGAGAACGCAGAAGAGGTAGAAAGGCCTTCGTAACACGGATGGTGCCAAACAAGTTCACGTCTGCAACCTTTTTGTACTCATCCATTGTTGTCAGTTCCACATCTCCTCTCTCCAACACACCCGCATTGTTCACCAATGCCCACATCCCTGTACATTATGCAACATAAACCTTGTCATTCATACCACATATCCTACCATATATCCCTGTCAATCACACAATGCTGTTAATTATTCTGCATTTAACAGTTAAATCACTCTCAACACTGATAACACCCCTGCTCATATTACACATCGTCATCAGTCATGCCATGTAACCATGTCAATCATACCACATTGTTATGATGACCGTGCCACTAAGGACTATCAACCATGCACTATAACCAACCAGCAGGTCATACCACATAACTATATGTCAATCACAACCTATCACTCATACTGCACAACATTGTTACAAAGCCTGCGAGTCAAACCACATAACCTAATCATTCATACTCATATCTCCCAGCCAATTACACCACATGACTATGTTAATGACACTACATATCTCTGACAATGACACAACATAGACCCACCAACAATTCCACTTAACCAGTCAAGAAAAAAAACAAAGAGCTCTCTAAATCAAACCCTTTGCCACATATATCATAAAATCCTAACCATCATACTTGATAACATCACTACATAACTCTGCATCCAAACCATACAATTCAGTAATTGATATTGGTTATATTCTAAATTTCTTTGATTCTTGGAGTTTACTTGATGCAGCTCCACTGTGATCTGAACCATGAAGTCTGTACAATGACAACTAAGAATAGACTCCTGCAATCTGAACAACAGGACACCCACACATCAAGGCCCTGTCTTGTCAAGCCGCACACTCTTCATGTCATACTGGACTTTGCAGTAATCTCAGCTGACTGTCTAATCATCACATCTACAGACTTGCATAAGATTTATAGTGCTTGGTCTGTTTTTCTTCATTTACTTATTCATAAATCTGATAATGTCTCATAGTACAGTTTTCATTGTGGTAAATCAGTTTATCAAAATCAATACACTTAAATGAGCTACAACACTATATCTCATTGCAAGATAATCAACAACGACAAAAAAAGCAAGACTGTTCTTAAGGCTTCAAGGCATTCACCTTTCCCTGGGAACATCTCTTTGACATAGGTGACACAGCTCTGCACACTGTCTTCATCCCGCACGTCTAGGGGCACAACATGCACATGACCTTTACTCTCATCTTTCAGTAGCTGTACACCATCTGAGGACTTATCCAAACAGCCAGCCACAACTGTCATGCCCAGGGAGCCGAGTCGTCTTGCCAGGGCATTGCCAAAGCCTGTCGGGGCAACGATATATATTGTCAGCATTCACTTGAAGACTAGCTTTAACCACATGATAAGAAAAACACTGCATACTTACGTTAATTACATAGTCTTCTCAAACTTAAATCATGACTGGGGAATTTTGTATTATATAAATGTGCACTTTGATTTTCGCCGTTTCATCTAAAAGTTTGACACAAATTATGCTTGTCAATGCGCTTGTGAAAATCCTCAACTTCTCTTGGCAGTGCATTTCCATCCAGTAGCTGTTATTCACATGCATTTAACCTTTTTTTTTTTTAAATCCCAACAATCCATACAACCTAAACAATCTGATTCCTCAGCCCTATCTCCATACCACCCCTATACCAATTATATTGCACAACCACTGACCTGAATCACACCCAGTAATGACAACCACCTTGTCCGCTGGCTTAACACGAAGGGCGAGCGCCATCTTGATGATGGAAAAGACAGCATATATGAAGCCCACAAAGAGAATGGTCAACCCCACTTCTCGCTGTGCCACAAAGAACGGCAGAAAAGCCAGACCCATCAGATATGCAAATTCAAAGACCTGTAGGCCCATAAACTGCTTCAGCTCCATGATGTCTTTACTGTCTGCAAATTAGCAACCACAAAAAAGTGCATTCTTTTAAAACAATCGAACAATACTGCTTTGTAGTTTATTCAATAATCACTGGTTGCATGCAAGAAGGGTAGTAATAACAATATTTGGCAGTTGTAAATCTAGTAAGAAGTTCATAATAAGCAAGATACAAGCAGAAACAAAAGTTATTTAAGTGTTCATCAGTGATCACAACCATTCTGATGTTGACTCCATTTGCATCTGTCCAAATATGTTGCTTGTATCCTGTAATATTTGCAAAATTATGATTGATTTGTTCAAATTCAGTGTCGTGAGTGGTACCTGAGTGCTGTATTATCTGGATGCAACTGTCAACAATTGTTCTTGAAAATAAGAATATCTCAGAAAAAAATGTCTGTTGTTAAAAAAAGTGTTTTCCAACAGGTCTGTAAATACATAAAACTGTTGATAACAGAGTGAGAGACAAAGCTGACCAAAATAATTTGTGGCACCAGAGACTTCCAGGGATTTAGCAAGCATCAGCCCCTCAACTACCATGCAAACAAATGTCAAACTTAGAAAATAGTGAAATATTCCAGTTCTTCAAGTACAGAAGATTGTAAAAAAGTAGTCTTGTAACAGTAACTTACTGTATAGCATGACACTAGTCTTTCCAGCAATGATGTGTAAATAGTGCTACACATGTGCTCCAACTTATAAGGCTCCTGTCTTTCATACCTGTCAGATGCCAAACAGTTACTCCATATTCCAACAATAGTCTGGCAAGGCCTAGGATCGAAGTGTACTTTCAGACTGTGTTGGACAGTGTCCAAGATTATGATGGAAAAGTACTTGTGTGCTGTTGGCATTTTGGAGACAGAGTTAATGCGGGCTATCCTTGACTCCTAATGTGATTTTCTTCAAGCCAGTGGCTGCATAGCAACAGGTAAGAGAAGAAAACATATTGATGAAAGAATGCGAACAAATAAAATAAGATAACCAATCCTAGTGCAATGAAGCTTCTTTCCATCAACAGATTATCTTCTCTTACCTGTGGCTATGCAGCCTCTCTGGACACTTATAACCATAAAAAAGGAGTTGAGACTTCATGAACAAGTGTGCAGTGTCATGCAGGTCATCTTGGTATTGGCAGCTGGCAGTAGGATTTCATATCTGACTCAAGAATTCAGACATTTTATCAGAACACATGTCCGTCTTTGAGCCTGCAACTCCTTTAAGATGTGTAGTGATGCACAGATGCTGTGTGTCCAGGTGAGCTCGGCGGAAGTGCACCTTGCTTGGGAAGTGTTCACTGACAGTCAGGTAAACAAGCAGACGAACTCCGGCAGTATGTCATGAAGCCTAAAAGAGGTCAGATCTACTAACTTGTAGTTAGTAAGTCAGTTAGTTCAGAAGCTAGGTTTTGCTCTGTGTGTTACTGACAGACCAGTGCTAGAGCCCCCAGTTCTCAGGAAACAGACTTGCCTTAGCGTAGCAACAGAATTGGACAGCCGTAGACAGTTATGACAGCTTTGACAGTAACAGAACTACTGCTACTAGTCCCAGAGACTCGGAGACTGACAAGACTCAGACTAGGAGCTAATAGTAAATTTTACAGAAGGCTTGGCAAGAATCCTGATATCATCCCAAACCAGTGTCTTAAGTGCTTAAGTATGTAAAATAACTTCTCCAAAGTGTAGGGTAAACACTCTATTTGTATCATCCTCCCTCCCCCCCACCCCACCCCCGAACTTTATGATGACAGGTTCTCACCCAGGAGATGCAGTAAAGAAGGGAGCCCTTCACCTTGCTTGAGTGTTTAGGTCCATCAGCAACAAGTACAGACAGACGCTCCCACTGAAGTCAGGCTTGTCTTCTGGTCACTAGCCTTGGATACCTTGCTACCAATTAAAAGTCAGGCTTGTCTCCTTACATGGCAAAATGCTCTAGCCCCTTGTGGCTTCACCGTTAGAGCACAGCCTTCTGGGAGGACACTTTGGTGTCAACTCCCCAGACAATCTGACAAAAAGTCTTGTCCCCTTGACTGGGGAAGCCCCTTGGAGTACACAGGGGACAGACTCAACCACTTGGGGAAATCACTCAGATGATGAAAGAGGATCACATGGCTGCTCCCTTGGGCACAAGACAGGAATGTACTTCCCATTCATTTCAAATTCCGTCATGCCAGCATCCTTAGGTGTGAGGGGAAAAAGGATTTCCTATTCACCTCAACCTATGTTATGCTCGGCATCCTTAGGAATAAGGTAGAAACAGATTTCCTGCCCTCCTCAACCTCCATCACGCTCAAAGTATTCAAATGCCCTGTTCCTGAACTTGAGGTGAATTATCTCTTGTGGGAGACCCACTCAATATGACACCCCAAATTTGGGTTTATCAGCAAACGAATATTGAGGTGTCCCTGTTCAAATTCTTCAGCAGCTGGTCTGGTCTTGCCTGAGCAGTCTGCCTGTGGGGTGACTGGGGGCCACATTTTATGTGCTTCACCCATTCCCCTGGAGTTGATACTTGCAATGCTCCAGCAACTGGGATTCCATGTCCACTGGTGCTGGATAGTTCTTCTGCCAGTGTTTTGGCTTCTCTGGGCTCATACAAGCCATCAACACTAGTACTGCTTTCCAGTGAATTAGACCTAGCACAGAATTCAGTTGAAACATTTCTGGGACTGGCTTTCCCACGTGCTGATGAAAAGCCTTCAAGGCCTCCTTTTGGCAGTTGATGATGACTGTACTGCCCATACTGATGCAGTGCTGCCTGGAAATGAATTCCACCCGCTTATCCCAGTTCCACAAGATCCCAACAGCCATGCCATTGCCTGCTTCAGTGCCTGTGTTCCCCACCCCCACCCCTCCTCTGCAAAACAACTTCTGATGAAGGTGGCAACCTTTCATCAAAGATACCAGGCAGGTGGTGAATGAAGGCATGAACCTTTGGATATCAGGTCACCTGCACAAAGTCAGGAACCAAACACTTGCTGCCCCTCTTTGGGGTTTCCTGGCATGTGGATCTGGCCTTCTTTGCCTTCTGGGTTGGTGCTAATATAGAGGCATGATCCTGCAAGGAGTTCAGGCCTCCTGCATCTCAGCAGTGGCGCTTGAGCCTGTGTGCTTTTTCGATCAATCTGTGACCTCCAACACTGACTGCTTTTCCCTAGTAAAGAGGGGTGTCCTGGTCATCAATAAGGTAGCCCATGTTGGATGAACACAAATGAAATGTTTACACTTCACTTTGGAGAACTTTGTTCATTATTTTTAAAAGCACTTGCACATTCATGTACACGCACTCTATGTTACCAGGTCAGTCCAGACACTGGCTTGGGGGTCTTCTGTTGGGATTCTAGACAAGCCCTTCCATGGAACTGTAAGTACTAGTACTGTGTCCAAATCTGAGACTATCAGTCTGTCTCCGGGCCTAGTGGTAGTAGTAGTAGTACTGTGACTGCCAAAGCCATCTCAGGCGTCATAACTGTCTACGGCTGTGATGCTGCAATGCTGAAGCAAGACTGACTCTTACCAACAGAGGCCCTAGCACTGGTCTGTCACTGGCACCCTGGGTATGAAATAGCGCCTGAACTAACTTTAAATAAGAGACCTGTCCTGAATAAGCCTATGTGTCGTACGGCTGGAGTTCGTCTGCTTGTTTACATGACCGTCAGTGAAGGCATCTCAAACAATGTGCACTTCTGAGGACTCGCCTGTCCGCACAGCACCCGTGCGTCACCACAGATGCTCTTTGAGAATGCGTTGTTCACGTCAAATTAAGTAGATCTCTCTGCAAAAAGAGACATGTGTGCATTTGGGGTAGTGACTAACGCGTGAATGTCACCGGGACAGATGATGTGACAAAGAAATAGTTCTAACCGTGGGCACAGCAGTTGCAGCACGGTTCTCCCCGTTACTGTGGGGCTCTCAACTCTACTGTTGTGCAGACTTTACGGGCGCCTTCAAAGACGACCTGCGTCTGATTCTAAATGCATAATGATCGTTGCGTTAGAAAACATTTGAAACCCTGCTTAGTGAACCGAGAGATACATCGTAGCTGGTTTATGACGTTGAATCTGGGTCTGCACATGCAATGCTACGAAATGAACATTAAGTAGTGTGGGCTGCGTTCATTTAAAAAAAAACACACACAAACAAAAAAGCCGGCACAATGCACATGATGATTTCATGCCGCTACAATCCATCAAAGACGGACATCAGCTTACATATTACAGTTACATGATCCAAATAACATACCCAGCTGGTCGATGGCTGATGCAGTGCGTGATGTCACGTTGCTCCAGAGGCGTGATAGTGAACAAGAGTATCGATACCCGCCTTCTCGGCTTGGCTTCCTTGGCTAGCTATTCGCAGTGGACTTTGCTTGCATCCAAGGGAAACAACCCTATGTTTATGTCTCATTTGGGAACGCTTCCGCCGTAGTCAGTCGGACCAAAGATAGTTCGCCCTACGGTCCGTAGGGTGTACAGTCTTTGGTCGGACGACCTCGATTATCTTTCACTCTGTGGCACATGCTTGAGGCAAAAAAATTTCATAAGTCTGTTTGAGTGTGGGCCAGGATTAATTATGAAAGGAGAGAGGTTGAGCACAGACGGGTTTGTGGGATATAGGAGGGTGGTGGGTATCCAGAGAATTGGATGTTACCTGATCGATCCAGATCAAAACTGGGCATAAAAATTGACCATATGCGATGATTTTTTGTTTTAAAAAAGAAGGAACATTTTTCATTGTTTTCCTTCCGCTTTTGGGCAAACGCCCTCCAACCAGGGAAGTCCCACCCACTTCCCTGCTTCCACCCCCCACCCCCACCCCTCCCGCACCCCTCCCACCAACATAAGTTTTGCTCAATCCCAGACTCTGCCACTGGCCTTATCGACAGCGGTCTCACTCACAATTAACCAGATAAGACCTCGACCGACATGTTGTGTTGTAGGCTTATTGCTGCATTGGGCAGAAGTTAAAGTTGAGTGTGCCGTCTGTGTTTATTAACGGCTTTCACATAAGATACCTTTGACCTCGGTATTCACATAAGATACCTTTGACCGTTCCTTTGCATACCCGTATTACATGTGTGTGTGTGGCGTGTCTGTGTTCGTGTGTGTTTGTGTGTGTAGACTGACAGACAAATAAGCAAACTGATTTAGATATAGGCAGAGAGAGACAGAGAGTGAGAGAAAAAACAGAAACATCCCCCAATCTTGAATCGTGAGATGTGTCTGTAGTCTGCAAAATCCAAAAATTTCATTTGTAATCTCATGGCCAGCAGGCCTACAGAGAGAACCCTCGGGTTTTCGAAAAGCATGGCGAGACTCGGTCAACGTTCAGTTCCATGAACCACGAAAAACATTTTATTTTAGATGAAAGCAGCCATTTTACATCTTTGGTCACGTCTTAATTGTTGAAACTTTATTGTACCAGACAGACATTTCAAACTGAAATCGCCACTGACTGAAATTTACTTTGGCTTATTCGTAGCAAAAGCCAACAGAACCCTAGGTGTTATAAGGAGAATTTTTGACCATCTTACGTCGGAAACATTTGTGTCACTCTACAAGTCCCTATTGAGACCAGCTTTGGAATATGGCCACTCAGTCTGGCAACCAAGACACAAGACACTCTGCAGAGACCTGGAAGATGTCCAGAGGAGAGCAACCCGCCTGATAGGTCCCCTGAAGGATCTCCCCTACCCAGAACGTCTTGCTAGCCTGAAGCTACCTAGCTTGGAGCATCGCCGTACCAGAGGTGACGTGATCGACGTGTACAAATACGTCCATGGGATTTATAACACAGATCGACCAGTGCTCCCCCTCCTCCAAGGCAAGGACACCGGGGAAACAGTCTTATGTTAGCCAATGGACACTGCAGGCTGAATATGCGAGCCGGTTACTTCTCCCAGCGTGTTGCCACAGCCTGAATAGTCTTCCGGACAACGTCGTAACCGCCCCATCCTCAGTGCGTTTAAAAGCAGACTGGATGCGCACTGGAGGAATGCACCGTCCCTATATGATCCAGAGTGTTACCACTAGGCTGTGCCACGCAT
>CM031595.1:141409787-141458093 GCA_018398815.1 Conus ventricosus | reverse complement strand
GATGAGAAATGCAACACCTATGACACACTGTGTCACACTCACATTGCAGGTCAATCAGCTCGTGCTGCCGTCTAATAGATAGCGTGACCTCACCCTGGCCTGCATCACAACACCTTCCAGAGTGTCGATGACAGGTGCCAGAGAATTGGGGCAGTCTTGCTGTGCTGCGTGATGGCTTTGTACTGTCTGGCCACATAGTTGTCTCCATATATCTGCCGCACACTGTCGTCTGCTTCCTCCCACTGGATCTGCAATTCTTCCTGGATCCTCGAAGCTGTTGACAAATGAACACTACTACAGTGACCACAAACCAGGAATGATGGATGTCAGGGAGTCTGATAATTACAAAATCTTGGAGATTCCAGGACTTTTTTTCCCCATAAATTCTAGGGGCTCCCAGACAACCATCAGAAGTCACATATGCCACACATTCTTACCAAATCGGCATTGCTATATCCATGCAGAGTCTAAGTCTCTGGGTCATCATGTGTCACCCATGCACTCATGACATGTTGTGTGCAGATACAACTAAATGAGTGATGAATGGAGAAGGGAAGAAGGGACATTTCCAGTGGCTGAAAAGAAAGCATGCTTCTTCACAGAAGATGATCCTCCTGTCCAGTAGTTCAGCTTGGACACATAGTTTTCTCTTTCTTCCATATTCTTTTTAGAAACTTTTAATATGTCCATGGACCCAATTGATGAACATGCCATGTGTCTTTTCCATTTCTAAAACATCAAGGGCACATATTTATACATTACCTGAAGCCCTGACATCCTTCAATGATGGGGCTTACTTTAAATACACATCACTTCTGATCTTCACCTTCTACCTCTGATCTTGATTTGCCAAAGAGTTTGTGTTCTGGTAACAATGGATCATTGTATAGAAATTGATATTGGATAGACCTAGACTCAAATTCATTTCATAATAAGGAAAAAAAAATTAATTGTATCAAATTGTGAATCTAACAACAGGTCTGAGGTCATATTTATCAGTCACTGCACATATGATGAATTTTTGGGTAAAATATGTAAACTTCATCATAATAACATGCATCATTTCTGTAAAACTTTGGTCTTACTTCAGCACAGTCAAATCTTAGCAAATCACTGTTTTAAGTTTGATGAATCTGCAGGCTTTACAGAAGTACTTACAAGCCTGTTCTTCACAGCCATGCTGTGATCTTTAACTTTTGACCACTGACTTTGATGTTCAAATGAGTTCATAATCTTACCAGGACCAGCTAATGTGCCAAGTGTGCCGAAGACTGGATCAAGATACAATACTACAAACGATTTTCCATTACTTTCAGGCAGGTGAGCTTATTTATACACACACACACACACACACACACACACACACAAAGAGCATAATGCAAACTCACAGCAGCTCTATTCTGGAATCCTGTGGCTCCAAAGTAGTTGCCTGGTTCCACCACCACCACCTTTACCCCAAACTGCTTCACCTCCATCCTGAGGGCGTCAGAGAAGGCTTCCAGCCCAAAGCTGCTGACACACAGCGCTGACAATGCTGGGCAGTGACACACGGCCCTCCACCCCAATCATATTCACTACACGACCTGTACACATGTGCACACACGCATGCATGCAAGCAAGCATGTACATACAAACATACATACCTGTGTATACAATAAGCTTGAATACATGCATTTACATACACATATGCACAGACGGATCACATAAAAAAATTACGATGTTGTATTAACTTTTCTGGCATCTAAACATGGATGCACTGAGAACGAAATAATTGCTTTTTGTTGTTGTGTTATTTGCCCCTGACATGAAGGTTCTCCCTTTATGAAATCACATGTATATTTCACATCATTATATGACCAAAAAATACAAATGCATCAATATCCAACAAGTAATAAATGTAAATAAAATTCACACAAATAATTATTAAGAATTGCAGAACTGGTCAATTTCTTACAAATCATAATCAGCTCCACCAGTTTTTAATACATGGATGCATTTCCAAGAAAATGTTGAAGATATTGAAGAAGGTCAGGTCGCCTAGCAGCACGTCCGATCTTAGCTCCGTTAGTTTTCATCGTTTTCATGTGGTTTGACTGTGTGTACAGTTTTGATATTTGTTAGAGTGGCTGCATGATGGACTGTGTTGGATTATGTGTGCCCCACTTCACGTCAGGACGATGTTCTCTTCATGATTCTATCGGTGAGATTTTTCCTTTGAATCAGCGTGGCAGTCTGCCATTTTCGGCCGGCATCCCCGGCAACTTGCACATGCTACGACCCACTTTCACCGTCCCACGCTGCCGCTAGCCGACACTACTGTAGCACGGAGGCGCTTCGTACACTGAACTGTGGTCGGCTGCCTGTTACTCTTATACACGAAATCAGCTGTTGGCATGTAAACAAACAGCGGCACACCGTGACCTCGACCCCGATCCGATCAGTATGTTTGAAAGAACTGTCTATTGGTTACCGTCTGCCACGCCACCGATCGTCCCGAGTGCACCAGAAAACGCCGGCAGATCCTGTAGTTATCAGTCAACAACATTCTACAACCAATATTCTTCTGTCACTGATCTTGACTCCTCCCTCAGCTCCCCTGACGCGTCGACCGCGCCGACCTGTGCTTCGGGTGCCAACCTCGAGAACTTGATAGCGGTTTCCTGTACAGGCTCTGATCTTCCTAATCAGCTCTGTGTCTGTCACCTGAATGCCCAGTCTGTTCGTGGTAATGCCCTTAAAACACGTCAGAAACGCACTGCGATCGCTGACTTCATGACCGATTACGACGTGGACATTATGATAGTGTCAGAAACGTGGCTTCGTGAGTCAGGTGATGAGAGTAAATGTGCTGATTTGACACCCCCCGGTTATAAACTCTACAATTCCCCCGTGAACTTGGTGCCACTGCCAAGAGTGGTGTGGGATCATGCTGATCATCAAAGAGTGTCTCGTGTCTTACGCCCACGTCAATTCGACCTTCCCCTTCTCCCACACCACTTTTGAAGTGGCTGAGCTACTTCTGACTTTGCAAAATCACGAATCCGTCTGCTGTGTGTGTATCGGACCCCGCCAGTAAAAGGAACAAACTGCTTGATTCAAGATCACGAAGAGTTCCCTGTTCCTTGACTTTGCCGCCACGCGTGACGGCGATCTTCTGATCATCGGTGACTTTAATGTTCAACTACGACGACTTGAGTGATCCCAGAGCTAGGAGGTTCAGAAACTCTTAGAGACGTGTGGCCTTTCTCAGGCCATCGATGAACCCACTTATCCAGCAAGTGTCACATTCTTGATCTTGTGATTTTCGTGACACTGATGGTCTTTTGCACTCTGCAAAGTGTTGTTATAATTTGATGTCTGATCACTATAGTCTAGTGTGCCATCTCAGTGTTCCAAAGCAAAAGTCGGCACCCCAATTCAAATGTGTTCGTGCCATTCATAAGATTGACCCTGCGATTTTCTCATGACATCGCTAACATTATCACGCCTGACGTAACACTTACTGATTTGAACATTGGTCTTAGAAAGTTTTTGGAAAGCATGCGCCTGTATGTCAGCGGACGGTACACTGGCGTCGTCCGGCTCCGTGGTACAACTCAATTGCACCTGAGCTGCGAATATTGAAACGCGAGCGACGTCGAGCCGAGCGGCGCTGGGTATCATCTAGACTGACAATACACAAGCAAATTTACGATGCTGCCAAACAGAAAGTCGTACAGTTTGTCCATCAAGCCAAAACCGCTTTTTATTCTTCCAAAGTTGCAGCAGCATCCTCGTGTAAAGAACTGTTTAGAACTGTCACTAGCATGTTGGTTAATGCTGCAAGTGTTGTAATGCCGTCCACTCATGAGCCGTCACAGCTTCCTGGTTTGTTTTCTCAGTTTTTTCGCCCACAAAATTCAAACAATTCGAAACGCTTCTTCCCCATCCTCAGATACTTCAGATCAGTCCTGTGTTTTAACGGTACCACCACACTCTGTAGTTCTTGCCAGTGTCCGAGCAGACTGTTCGTAAATCATCACACAGTCTGCGAAAACATCCTGTGACCTTGACCCCATTCCCACCCCACTCCCTTTGAACACCTTGACTCTCTCCTTCCTACCATCACCAAAATTCTTAACGAGTCTCTGTCTTCTGGCACAGTTCCCACTGACTTTAAGACCGCCCTTGTTAAACCTCTACTCAAGAAAAGCAGTCTTGATCCCAACTTTCTTAAAAATTACAGACCCATCTCAATCTTTCCTTTCCTATCCAAAATTCTTGAGAAAGTCATTCTTCAAACAGCTCTCTGACCATCTGGCCTCAAACAACCTCCTCACACCACATCAGTCAGCCTATCTCCCTGGGCACAGCACGGAGACCACCATCCTTCGCATTCTCAATGATATTCTAAATTCCTCAGACGAAAACAAAATTTCTGTCCTTCTTTTGCTAGATCTTTCGGCAGCCTTTGACACCATAGACCATGAAATCCTTCTCTCTCGTTTGAAATACACATGTGGCATCAGGGAAACAGCTTTAAATTGGTTCGTTCTTATCTTCTAGACAGGAAACAGTTTATTCAAGTGGGTGATCACCGCTCTGATGAATCTAACCTCCAGTTTGGCGTGCCTCAGGATCCGTCTGCTGGGACCTGTCCTCTTTATTTTGTACACCACTCCATTGTCTAATGTCATCCACGGCCATTCCGTTTCACACGAAATGTTTGCGGATGATACTCAGCTGCTCCATTCCTCTGTCATCGATGACTACTCACCCTAGTTTCTACTCTTCAATCTTGTACTTCTGATATCGAGACCTGGATGTCAGCAAATAAGCTTAAATTAAACTGTGAGAAGACTGAAGCCATCCGTTTTTCAAAGCGGTCACATCATGGCCCTGATCCGATCCCTTCTTCTTTGACATAGGTTCAGCACTATTGAATTTCAAACACTGTTCGTGACCTTGGTGTTCTCCTTGATAGTGACCTCTCAATGAAACAGCATGTCACAAAAACTTGTCAGTTAGCTTACATGGAACTTAAACGAATTGCTGCTATTTCGACCCTATCTCACTGAAGACGCCACAAAACTCTCGTTTCATCATACACCTTTCAAGGCTAGATTACTGCAACTGTGTTCTCCTTGGCTGTCCCTCAACTGTCATCCAACCCCTCCAACGTGTACAGAACTCTGCAGCCCGTCTCATTTGCAAATCTCCTAGACCCAACCCTGCAGCCCTCTCCTGAAAAAGTTGCACTGGCTCTCCGTTGAAGAAAGAATTAAATACAAATGTTGTTGTCTCTGCTTCAAGATTTTCACTGGCGATGCCCCTGCCTATCTTTCCGATCTCCTTCAAGTATATGTCCCATCACGAACGCTCCGCTCCTCCACCGACACCAGGACCTTCCGCTTTCCAGTTACCGTCCCCATCGTAAACAGCATGGCGAACGAGCTTTCTCATACGCAGCTCCCAAACTCTGAATAAACCCCCTATGACTTAAGACATTCTCAAACCTTTTCTTCCTTCAAACCCCCTGAAAACCCACCTTTTCAAACAATACTAAGAAGACAGTCATTACCAGATAGTTGATTGACTCTTGTTGCTTCTGTGGATCGCTTAGTAGTTTGTGCTTGTTGCGGCTGTTGTGTATTGTGTGTCTGTGCGTGAGAGTGTGTGTGCGCGTGGGAGATAATGGGAGAGAGCCTTGTTTTTCATTTCTGAGCCGTTTTTTCAATGCTTTTTCTTTACATTTAGCAATTGTATATTTTTCTGCCTTTGTAAAGCGCCTTGTGCCGTGGAAGGCGCTATATAAATCCCCATTATTATTATTATTATTATATTTTCAAAAAGTCCATATACTTTTCAACTTATAATTATTTCTTAATTCTGTCAGAAAATGTACACACAGTTCAAAGCTGTTATCCCAAACATATAAATAAAATGTTTCAGCAGACTGATGTGCTTATAGACTTCATCTGTACTTATGGTCTCATCATGGGCAAACAGAATAAGCTTCTTCCTTCATTTCATATTTCAAAAGCTTCAACACATTTCTCCCTCATTATTTACTCTAGTTTCCTGATGTTAAAAAAAAACATACATATGCTGAACTGTATCAAATGTTTAAAATTATGATTTTCCATTTTCATAGAACACATCCATACTGATGTCTGTTGAACCAATTTTCTTTCATCTGCTGTTTGCAACTAAACTGTTATATAAATCACTTCACTGTCTCCATAGACAGATCTAAATTGGAGCTGATCAAGATCGGAGCAATTCCTGATTTTCATGCACAAAAAACAAAAAAGCAAGAACCCTACCTTTTTCTCTCCTAGTAGTTTTTTGTTGTTGTTTTCTCTTAGGAAAAAAAAAAGACAAATGCTGCATGCGCTATGCATAGCTGCCAATCTTCTGAGAACCCAGGAGAAAAATATGGCTTTGAAAGCACTTTTAAACTCATCTGCTCAGACTAAACCATCAAAGATACACTGAAAGAAGAAAAAAATCTTTTCCATTAGAAGTATCCCCAATATGATCTGACATCACTTTGCCTCAACTGAAGACATTTTTTCCTTACTCTTTTCAGGCAAAAATGGTGTGCTGCCATTACCTTTATGAGAACGCAGAAGAGGTAGAAAGGCCTTCGTAACACGGATGGAGCCAAACAAGTTCACGTCTGCAACCTTTTTGTACTCATCCATTGTTGTCAGTTCCACATCTCCTCTCTCCAACACACCCGCATTGTTCACCAATGCCCACATCCCTGTACATTATGCAACAAAAACCTTGTCATTCATACCACATATCCTACCATATATCCCTGTCAATCACACAATGCTGTTAATTATTCTGCATTTAACAGTTAAATCACTCTCAACACTGATAACACCCCCTGCTCATATTACACATCCTCATCAGTCATGCCATGTAACCATGTCAATCATACCACATTGTTATGATGACCGTGCCACTAAGGACTATCAACCATGCACTATAACCAACCAGCAGGTCATACCACATAACTATATGTCAATCACAACCTATCACTCATACTGCACAACATTGTTTTCAAAGCCTGCGAGTCAAACCACATAACCTAATCATTCATACTCATATCTCCCAGCCAATTACACCACATGACTATGTTAATGACACTACATATCTCTGACAATGACACAACATAGACCCACCAACAATTCCACTTAACCCAGTCAAGAAAAAAAACAAAGAGCTCTCTAAATCAAACCCTTTGCCACATATATCATAAAATCCTAACCATCATACTTGATAACATCACTACATAACTCCGTCATCCAAACCATACAATTCAGTAATTGATATTGGTTATATTCTAAATTTCTTTGATTCTTGGAGTTTACTTGATGCAGCTCCACTGTGATCTGAACCATGAAGTCTGTACAATGACAACTAAGAATAGACTCCTGCAATCTGAACAACAGGACACCCACACATCAAGGCCCTGTCTTGTCAAGCCGCACACTCTTCATGTCATACTGGACTTTGCAGTAATCTCAGCTGACTGTCTAATCATCACATCTACAGACTTGCGTAAGATTTATAGTGCTTGGTCTGTTTTTCTTCATTTACTTATTCATAAATCTGATAATGTCTCATAGTACAGTTTTCATTGTGGTAAATCAGTTTATCAAAATCAATACACTTAAATGAGCTACAACACTATATCTCATTGCAAGATAATCAACAACGACAAAAAAAGCAAGACTGTTCTTAAGGCTTCAAGGCATTCACCTTTCCCTGGGAACATCTCTTTGACATAGGTGACACAGCTCTGCACACTGTCTTCATCCCGCACGTCTAGGGGCACAACATGCACATGACCTTTACTCTCATCTTTCAGTAGCTGTACACCATCTGAGGACTTATCCAAACAGCCAGCCACAACTGTCATGCCCAGGGAGCTGAGTCGTCTTGCCAGGGCATTGCCAAAGCCTGTCAGGGCAACGATATATATTGTCAGCATTCACTTGAAGACTAGCTTTAACCACATGATAAGAAAAACACTGCATACTTACGTTAATTACATAGTCTTCTCAAACTTAAATCATGACTGGGGAATTTTGTATTATATAAATGTGCACTTTGATTTTCGCCGTTTCATCTAAAAGTTTGACACAAATTATGCTTGTCCATGCGCTTGTGAAAATCCTCAACTTCTCTTGGCAGTGCATTTCCATCCAGTAGCTTTATTCACATGCTTACCTTTTTTTTTAAAAATCCCAACAATCCATCCCAACCTAAACAATCTGATTCCTCGCCCTATCTCCATACCACCCTATACCAATTATATTGCACAACCACTGACCTGAATCACACCCAGTAATGACAACCACCTTGTGCTGGCTTAACACGAAGGGCGGGGCGCCATCTTGATGTGGAAAAGACAGCATTATGAAGCCCACAAAGAGAATGGTCCCCCCCACTTCTCGCTGTGCCACAAAAGAACGGCAGAAAAGCCAGACCCCTCAGATATGCAAATTCAAAGACCTGTAGGCCCAAAAACGCTTCGCTCCATGATGTCTTTACTGTCTGAAAATTAGCAACCACAAAAAAGTGCATTCTTTTAAAAAAAATCGAACAATACTGCTTTGTAGTTTATTCATAATCACGGTTGCATGCAGAAGGGTAGTAAAAAAATTTGGCAGTTGTAAATCTAGTAAGAAGTTCATAATAAGCAAGATACAAGCAGAAAAAAAAGTTATTTTAAAGTGTTCATCAGTGATCACAACCATTTGATGTTGACTCCTTTTGATCTGTCCAAATATTTGCTTGTATCCTGTAATATTTGCAAAATTATGATTGATTTGTTAAAAATTCAGTGTCGTGATTGGTACCGGGAGTGCTGTATTATCGGGAGCACGTCAACAATTTGTTCTTGAAAAAAAGAATATCTCAGAAAAAAATGTCTGTTGTTAAAAAAAGTGTTTTCCAACAGGTCTGTAAATACATAAAACTTTGATAACAGAGGGAGAGACAAAGCTGACCAAAATAATTTGTGGCACCAGGAGACTTCCAGGGATTTAGCAAGCATCAGCCCCTCAACTACCATGCAAAAAAATGTCAAACTTAGAAAATAGTAAAATTTTCCAGTTCTCAAGTACAAAATTGTAAAAAAGTAGTCTGTAACAGTAACTTACTATATAGCATGACACTAGTCTTTCCAGCAATGATGTGTAAATAGTGCTACACATGTGCTCCAATTTATAAGGCTCCGGTCTTTCATCCCTGTCAGATGCCAAACAGTTACTCCATATTCCAACAATAGTCTGGCAAGGCCTAGGATCGAAGTGTACTTTCAGACTGTGTTGGACAGTGTCCAAGATTATGATGGAAAAGTACTTGTGTGCTGTTGGCATTTTGGAGACAGAGTTAATGCGGGCTATCCTGACTCCAATGTGATTTTCTTCAAGCCAGTGGCTGCATAGCAACAGGTAAGAGAAAAAAACATATTGATGAAAGAATGCGAACAATAAAATAAGATAACCAATCCTAGTGCAATGAAGCTTCTTTCCTCAACAGATTTTTCTTCTCTTTCCTGTGGCTATGCAGCCTCTCTGGACACTTATAACCAAAAAAAAAAGGAGTTGGACTTCATGGAACAAGTGTGCAGTGTCATGCAGGTCATCTTGGTATTGGCAGCGGGCAGTAGGATTCATATCTGGCTCAAGAATTCGGGACATTTTATCAAAAACACATGTCCGCTTTGAGCCTGCAACTCCTTTAAGATGTGTAGTGATGCACAGATGCTGTGTGTCCAGGTGAGCTGGGCGAAGTGCACCTTGCTTGGGAAAGTTTTTCACTGACAGTCAGGTAACACAGACGAACTCCGGCAGTATGTCTTTGAAGCCTAAAAGAGGTCAGATCTACAAAACTTGTAGTTAGTAAGTCATTAGTTCAGAAGCTAGGGTTTGCTTGTGTTTACTGACAGACCAGTGCTAGAGCCCCCAGTTCTCAGGAAACAGACTTGCCTTAGCGTAGCAACAAGAATTGGACAGCCGTAGACAGTTATGACAGCTTTGACAGTAACAGAACTACTGTTTAACTATCCCAGAGACTCAGGGACTGACAAGACTCAGACTAGGAGCTAATAGTAAATTTTACAGAAGGTTTGGGCCCAAAATCCTGATATCATCCCAAACCAGTGTCTTAAGTGCTTAAGTATGTAAAATAACTTCTCCAAAGTGTAGGGAAAAACACTCTATTTGTATCATCCTCCCTCCCCCCCCACCCCACCCCCGAACTTTATGAGCAGGTTCTCACCCAGGAGATGCAGGTAAAGAAGGGAGCCCTTCACCTTGCTTGAGTGTTTAGGTCCATCGCAACAAGTACAGACAGACGCTCCCACTGAAGTCAGGCTTGTCTTCTGGTCACTAGCCTTGGATACCTTGCTAACCAATTAAAAGTCAGGCTTGTCTCCTTACATGGCAAAATGCCTAGCCCCTTGTGGCTTCCCGTTAGAGCACAGCCTCTGGGAGACCTTTGGTGTAAACTCCCCAGACAATCTGACAAAAAGTCTTGCCCCCTTGACTGGGGGAAAGCCCCTTTGGAGTACACAGGGACAGACTCAACCATTTGGGGGAAATCACTCAGATGATAAAAGAGGATCACATGGCTGCTCCCTTGGGCACAAGACAGGAATGTACTTCCCTTTCATTTCAAATTCCGTCATGCCAGCTTCCTTAGGTGTGAGGGAAAAAGGATTCCAAATTCACCTCAACCTATGTTATGCCGGCGTCCTTAGGAATGAGGTAGAAACAGATTTCCTGCCCTCCTCAACCTCCATCACGCTCAAAGTATTCAAATGCCCTGTTTCCTGAACTTGAGGTGAATTATCTCTTGTGGGAGACCCACTCAATATGACACCCCAAATTTGGGTTTATCAGCAAACGAATATTGAGGTGTCCCGTTCAAATTCTTCAGCAGCTGGTCTGGTCTTGCCTGAGCAGCCTCCCTGTGGGGTGACGGGGGCCCCCTTTTATGTGCTTAAACCCATTCCCCTGGAGTTGATATTTGCAAATGCTCCAGCAACTGGGATTCCATGCCCAACTGGTGCTGGATAGTTCTTCTGCCAGTGTTTTGGCTTCTCTGGGCTCATACAAGCCTTCAACACTAGTACTGCTTTCCAGTGAATTGACCTAGCACAGATTCAGTTGAAACATTTCTGGGACTGCTTCCACGTGCTGATGAAAAGCCTTCAAGGCCTCCTTTTGGCAGTTGATGATGAACTGTACTGCCCATACTGATGCATTGCTGCCGGGAAATGAATTCCACCCGCTTATCCCAGTTCCACAAGATCCCAACAGCCATCCCATTGCTGCTTCAGTGCCTGTGTTCCCCACCCCCACCCCTCCTCTGCAAAACAACTTCTGATGAAGGTGGCAACCTTTCATCAAAGATACCAGGCAGGTGGTGAATGAAGGCATGACCTTTGGTTTTCAGGTCACCTGCACAAGTCAGGAACCAAACATTTGCTGCCCCTTTTGGGGTTTCCTGGCATGTGGATCTGGCCTTCGTTGCCTTCTGGGTTGGTGCTAATATAGGGGCATGATCCTGCAAGGAGTTCAGGCCTCCTGCATCTCAGCAGTGGCGCTGAGCCGGGTGTGCTTTTTCGATCAATCTGTGACCTCCAACACTGACTGCTTTCCCTAGTAAAGAGGGGTGCCTGGTCATCAATGGGTAGCCCATGTTGGATAAACCCACAAATGAAATGTTTACACTTCACTTTGGAGAACTTTGTTTCATTATTTTTAAAAGCACTTGCACATTCATGTACACGCACTCTATGTTACCAGGTCAGTCCAACACTGGCTTGGGGGTTCTTCTGTTGGGATTCTAGACAAGCCCTTCCATGGAACGTAAGTACTAGTACTGTGCCAAATCTAGGACTATCAGTCTGTCTCCGGGCCTAGTGGTAGTGTGTAGTACTGTGACTGCCAAAGCCATCTCAGGGTCATAAACGTCTACGGCTGTGATGCTGCAATGCTGAAGCAAGACGGGACTCTTACCAACAGAGGCCCTAGCACTGGTCTGTCACTGGCACCCTGGGTATAAAATTTAGCGCCTGAACTAACTGTTAAATAAGAGACCTGTCCTGAATAAGCCTATGTATCGTACGGCTGGAGTGTCTCTTTTTTTACTGACCGTCAGTAAAGGCATCTAAAACCCAATGTGCACTTCTGAGGACTCGCCTGTCCCACAGCACCCTTTGCGTCACCACAGAGCTCTTTGGGGAATGCGTTGTTCACGTCAATTAAGTAATCTTTTCTGCAAAAAGAGACATGTGTGCATTTGGGGTAGTGACTAAACGCGTGAATGTCACCGGGACAGATGATGTGACAAAAAAATAGTTCTAACCGGGGGCACAGCAGTTGCAGCACGGTTCTCCCCGTTACTGTGGGCTCTAAACTCTACTGTTGTGCAGACTTTACGGGCGCCTTCAAAGACGACCTGCGTCTGATTCTAAATGCATAATGATCGTTGCGTTAGAAAACATTTTGAAACCCTGCTTAGTAAACCGAGAGTTTACTTCGTAGCGGGTTTTTAAATGACGTTGAATCGGGTCTGCACATGCAATGCTACGAAATGAACATTAAGTAGTAGGGCTGCGTTCATTTAAAAAAAACACACCCAAACAAAAAAGCCGCACAATGCACATGATGATTTCAATGCCGCTACAATCCATCAAAGACGGAATTCAGCTTACATATTCCCGTTACATGATCAAATAACATACCCGTGGTCGATGGTGATGCAGTGCGTGAGGGTCACGTTGCCCCAGAGGCGTGATAGTGAACAAGAGTATCGATACCCGCCTTCTCGGCTTGGCTTCCTTGGCTATATCGCAGTGGACTTTGCTTGCACCCAAAGGGGAAACAACCCTATGTTTATGTCTCATTGGGAACGTTTTCCGCCGTAGTCAGTCGGACCAAATAGTTTCGCCCTAACGGTCCGTAGGTGTACAGCTTTGGTCGGACCCCACCTCGATATCTTTCACTCTGTGGCACATGCTTGAGGCAAAAAAATTTCAAATCTGTTTCAGTGTGGGCCAGGATTAATTATGAAAGGAGAGAGGTTGAGCACAGACGGGTTTGGTGGGATATAGGAGGGTGGTGGGTATCCAGAGAATTGGATGTTCCCTGTTTCGATCCAGAAGATCAAAACTGGGCATAAAAATTGACCATATGCGATGATTTTTTGTTTAAAAAAGAAGGAACATTTTTCATTGTTTTCCTTTTCCGCTTTTGGCAAACGCCCTCCAACCAGGGAAGTCCCCCCACTTCCCTGCTTCCCCCCCCACCCCACCCTCCCGCACCACCTCCCACCAACATAAGTTTTGCTCAACCCCAGACTCGGGCCACGGGCCTTATCGACAGCGGTCTCACTCACAATTAACCAGATGAGACCTCGACCGACATGTTGTGTTGTAGGTTATTGCTGCATTGGGCAAAGTTAAAGTTGAGTGTGCCGTCTGTGTTATTAAACGGCTTTCACATAAGATACCTTTGACCTGGGGTATCACATAAGATCCCTTTGACCGTTCCTTTGCAATACCCGTTATTACATTGTGTGTGTGGCGTGTCTGTGTTCGTGTGTGTTTGTGTGTGTAGACTGACAGACAATAAGCAAACTGATTTTAGATATAGGCAGAGAGAGACAGAGAGTGGGAAAAAACAGAAACTTTCCCCCAATCTTGTTTCGTAGATGTGTCGTAGTCTGCAAAAATCCAAAAATTTCATTTGTAATCTCATGGCAGCGGGCCTACAGAGAGAACCCCGGTTTTCGAAAGCAGGGCGACCGGTCAACGTTCAGTTCCATGAACCACGAAAAACTTTTATTTTAGATGAAAGCAGCCTTTTAAACTTTGGTCACGTCTTAATTGTTGAACTTTATTGTACCAGACAGACATTTCAAACTGAAAGCGCCACTGACTGAAATTTACTTTGGCTTATTCGTAGCAGAAGCCAACGAACCCTAGGTTTATAAGGAGAATTTTTGACCACTTACGTCGGAAAAACATTTGTTTCACTCTACAAGTCCCTAGTGAGACCAGCTTTGGAATATGGCCACTCAGTCTGGCAACCAAGACACAAGACACTTTTGCAGAGACCGGGAAAGATGTCCAGAGGAGAGAAAACCCGCCTGATAGGTCCCCTGAAGGATCTCCCTACCAGAACGTCTTGCTAGCCTGAAGCTACCTAGCTTGGAGCATCGCCGTACCAAGAGGGGACGTGATCGTCGTACAAATACGTCACCAGATCGCCCAAAGTGCTCCCCTTTCCAAGGAAAGGACCCCGCGGGGGAAACAGTCTTATGTTAGCCAATGGGCCTGCGGCTAAATATGCGAGCCGGTTACTTCTCCAGCGTGTTGCCACGCTGGAATAGTTTCCGGACAACGTTCGTAACCGCCCCATCCGTCAGGGCGTTTAAAGCAGACTGGATGCGCACTGGGGGAATGCACCCGTCCCTATATGATCCAGAGTGTTACCACTAGGCGTGCCACGCATGCCACACATATCTAGTAACTTCTTTTCCTCGAACGGTGAACGGGCCATCCCAGCCTTCTACACCGCAAAAATCAAGTATCAAGTATAAGTAAGTAATAAGATCCGAATTACCTCCCCTGCTTCGTGCGTGTCAATCACCTCACTGGCTAACTTTTTTTTTTTTTTTTTTTTGTGGCATCAGTTATCGGAAATGGAGCACCAAAGGCGGTGATTTTTTTTTTTTTTTTTTTTTTTCCTAAGGCCGAAATCCACCTCTTCATTTTTTGGTGCGTCACAACTGTCCTCTTCATCTTAAAAAAAAAAAAAAAAAAAAAAAAATTCCAGTACTAGCCTTTTTTTTTTTTTTTTTTCTCTCTTTTTTTTTTTTTCTTCTTCTCCAACCGGGTCCCTTACATACCATGCGTAATCTGTATGATCTCTTATAAAGGGGACATAGTCTTGCCGTTTTTTAGTTTTTTTGGCGTTTGATACAAAATGTCTGGGTTTGTTAATGTTCTAATGTGTGGTGTACTGACCTCTCAAAACTGAAAATGTGCTGCATATACAAAGAGAACAACAAAAGTGAAACAAAAACTTAATACTTAATTAAATTTCTTTTCTTTCAGATCCCCCCCCCCCCCCCCCCCCACCCCCTAAGGAAAAAAAATGTGAGAGAGAGAGAGAGAGAGATGAGGGGAGAAGAGAGGGGAGAGAGAGAAGAGAGAGAGAGGGACAGACAGACAGACAGAGGCGGCATCAAGAGTTTACGTAGAATTTTTTACAAATCGTCCCACCGTTGGCTGTCCCCTATAGGCCAGCCTTGTAGCGAAACGAAAGGGTCCCCAAGGAAGGCATGAGGAAAGCCAAGAAGCGTGACAATTCTCCCCCACCCCCCTTTTTTTTTTTCCCCTCACTTCCCCCCTCCCCCACCGTCGATCCCACCCTCCCTCCCCTCCCCAAATCTCCAGTCTTCCCCTCTCCAAGCCACATCTCCACCCCACCCCACACCCTCTCCTCCCTTCTGTGATGAGTTTTAGTATTTGGGATACAAAGCTTTGGTTTACAGGGACTTGCGTTTTATGGTCGTTTTGTAACAATTAATTCTTTAAAACAAAAATAAATGGCTATCATAAAAAATAAATACATACCAATGGTATTAGTTTTGTGTATGTGTGTGTGTGTGTATGCGCTACGCTTTGTGATCGGCACTTAAGGTTTTGCGACTGAGCAACTGAAGAGAGAGAGAGAGAGAGAGAGAGGAGAGAGAGAGAGAGGAGAGAGAGAGAGAGAGAGAGACAGACAGACAGACAGACAGACAGACAGACAGACAGAGAGAGGAGCAGACAGACAGACAGACAAAGAACATGTTTGTACTTGGGCAAGTTGTCGGGATCACGAGGAACGATATTTCATTTGGCATTCAAATATTAAGTATATGGAGAGAGAGATTTTGTTTTCTTTGCTATACTGACACTCATTTTACCGATCAAGATTAAAGTTGTTTATCATTTTCAAGGGGTCCTCTGCTTAAGGATCGATTATCTACTCCCAGCAGGACGTCACGTAATGACAGTTTATCTGCATTCCAAACAGACCTTGAGTGTAATTTTCGATCCCAGAGAACAGGGAAAAGGCCGACTCTGGGCCACTTGCTCCTCCACCGAGTTTTTGGGCGAAAGTGGCCTAAAAGCCGCCTATTCCTGTTCTCTGACAAGTAACCAAAAAATAACGACCCTACAAAACAAACATACTGTGCAGGGTTATCCGTTTTTAATACTAATTTACTAAACTTTTCAGATTTCAGTTTTTTGTTTAATCCTAGGGTTTTTTCCCGGTCATTTTCAATAACATCATTTTCGCGCAAACATTCTTCAAATGATCTCTGTCTTTCATGTGAAATAAACTACAGTCTTTTAACTGTTCTCTAAAGGGCTTTTTAAAACCGAGTTATATTTGGCATAATCCACACACTTATCCTAGCATGCCTTCCACTGAAAGCTAGTTTTGACAAAGTGTTTCTCTTTTTAACTATGTCTCTTTCTGCTGAGCGTCACTATAATAAAAAAGTGTCTGCGTTCCCTCAACAGTCTAAAATGTTCTAAACACTCATCAGTTTATTGCTAGGTCAACTAAATATATGTCATCATCTGTCCATATAAACCTTCTATCATGATATCTTTGTTCCATTTAAGCGTTGGACAGAAACCACAATAAAGATTAAAATTATAGCGATAAACTGTTTGTAATAGGTCTAGGACAAAATATGTTTTCCACAACCAGTCTGCCCACAAATCAATGAGCAATGAGGAGTTTTTGTCATAAAGTTTAAAACTGCTCCATTTGTTTTTTAGCAGAATTTAAAACTAATCCAGTTATTATTTTTATTTATACTCTCTGTCAAAACTTGTTCAGTATAATAAAACCCTACGAGGCCTAAATGTGTAAGAAATCCAAATTTAGTTCTGTAAGTTGTTTCTATTTGACTAATATTGATTTTGTTGCTTGTTGTTATGACCTTAATAATCCTCGCCATTGTGAAGAATGACACGGTAACTTTAAGACTGTCAACGTCTAAGTTTTGCCAGCTAATTAGAAATTTCCTTTAAAAGGACGTCACTAACGCCCACAACCCTCCCTCTCCTTATCTTTTAAGGACAGAAATTTCAAATATTATTGTGAACGTTTTCTCCTAATTTCATTTGCGGAATGACTGTAATTTTGTAGAAGCATCTTTTAAACCGTTTCTCTTCTGTGGAGGATGTACTGCTTTTTCCATACGGCGTTATTTCAAATTTTTTTCCGACTATTGTCGTCCGGCATAAGACTTACATGTAAAGGGCCAGAGTTGAATGCTTTCTGAAACTTTTTTGACGGCTAAAATATTGGTAAATGGGCTTTTTGAATTCAAATTTTATTTCCCCTTCTAATATGGTTCTAATGCCATTTGAGGTCAGGTTTTCGAAAATATTTTATTTCATACTGGCCCACATTTTTGCCTCTAGATTGCGCAGTTGTTCTAGTTAGGAAAACTTTTGTTGTCGCCAACCTCTTTTCGTTTATAATCACCACTTAGTGTACTCAAAACCATACAAAGCGCCTATCCACCATTCTGTTCAAAGTCCGCAACGTCTGCAAGGTCTTTTAATTCTTTAAAATTTACACCTTACAGGCGCTAATGTAACTCTGGTTCTTTGGCCCACGCGACATTTTTTTTAGTAACGCATTATTTTATTTCCAAACAATGTGGGAGGTTATCGAATTTTACAACTTTCCCCGTTTTGTCTTTGATTTTTTTATTAAATGATCCACCCTCCCACAAACTAATCTTTTAAACTGTAAATTAGGGAATTGTATAATTTCTTATCGCAATATGCACTTTCCCTGACGGAAGAGCTCTTAAAACAGTTGGGGTCTTCCATCATATAAGTTTCATCAGTGCTTAGTTCGTCACAAATGAACATAGAGTAATGATGTAATGCAAGATCGAGCGGGTTTTCTCCCCCATAAGTAGTTTTGTCTGGCACAACTCTAAATCTATGATTGTCATCTGCAAGCCTAACATTTTAGCTAGCTTTACATCAAAAAGGTAATGTGATACTTCTTCTTTTAGGTTTGAATGTTAACATTGTTTTTAGATTTTTCATTGTTAAGTTTTTGGGGTAATGTCGAAATTACTCATTGCTTCTTTTAGCGAACAAAACCCGTAATAACCCTCAGGTATTTGGGTTAACCGCTAAATACCTTCCCTTCTTTATTTTAAATTTTAGAACTGCATTATTTTTCTTGGATTCAGTTATATTAAACCATACGACTTTGTAGAAATTTTATGGAGCGCGACCATTTTTGGGGCCCCCCAATTGTTTTCAATAACATGTTCTAAAAACGAAGGGCGGTCTTGGGTTGTTATTTTTTACAAACATTTTTTAAAACAAATTAAAAAAAAGTGCATTCAAATATACTGGCGCAAAATATTCTGTTGGGCCGCACTACAATCTTAAAAATATAGCAACTGATACCTTGACATTGGGTGTGACCCCGACTGCCTCTTTCATAAAAGGTGAGTACTCCATTGAGGCTATCTTAACCCCCTATTGAAAAAAGACCACATCAAGAAAAACGGTTTAGTCATCCGATCAGTTTTATCAGAACCAGTTAAAATTTGCTGTGTTTTGCGCATCAACTGGGTGTGAGTGTCCCTATGCGATCATTTAAATCACCATGATCCTTTTGGGGAGGTCAGTGTACAGATTTCATTCTATTACACCTTCAGACGTATTTTGACTGAACGCAAGCACCATTACCAAATGACAAACCATTTAATCCACTCAGCAACAGAATAGACATGAAGGCTTTTGAAAGGATCTGTAACGAAATTTAATATTAACATCAAGACAGGCTTTAGACAAAAGTTGGATCATAATCATGGCCTAGGCGACCTTTATTTTCGGGGCACGCACAGAAAGTATAACTAGGGCTGGCATCCTCCTTTCAAATCTTTCTTTTTTGGCACAACTGTTGAGCCCGGGTCCCTACGCAAGAGCATAAAACAGCATGACAACATTTATCTTAGACACTTCTAAGGGCCTAACAGGGCGGGAATAGAACGAATAAACGACTCATTCGCACTTACGTTTGGTGTTTGCTAGGTTCGCAAGCACAGGCAAGATCGAGCATAACTGATCCTTCTACTGGCTTTTAGACGCACAAAAAAAAATACTTAGCAAATTTAGAGGACGCCATTAATTCTACAGTTGATTTACCTTCATAGTATTCAAAGGTACCAACATGTTTTACAAAACGCAAGATCGAAAGTAGACTTTGCTGTGGCACTGGTTTATACTGCTGCCTTCTGACCTCAGGCTCCAATAGGTACAATAATAAACTATAATAATGAAATTCTTATAGCAAGGCAATGACAGAAGGTGGGAAAACGACATAAATTCTGAGCCGTAATATTAAAAACAATAAAAGAACACCCAAGATTAAGTCATCCAATCCCCGAAGTCCCCAAACCCCAAAGTCATTGAAGACTCAGCAAAACTTGCGGAAACTGTTCGCGATGACCATGAATATGAAAAGACAGCGCTTGGGTTTTTGGATTAACGGCTTTGGATTACTTGGTCTTATCTTTCTAAATAGTAACCCAATATTACGAGAACTATGTCCATAAGTGCTCGGCCATAAAGCCAACTACTTTTCTTGCAGTAGACAAAAGCCAGCGACAATACTCCCCAATATTCCTGGTAAAGCGTCCACGGCTTTACCAGCTAATTTTTTTAATAAACTAGCAAGATGATCAAGCGTTTTTTTTACCCAGATTTATCAGGCGGAGGCGTTTGGGGGCGGAGGGAACTGGACTTTGACCACCGCCGCCTGTAATAGCCAACACCAATGTACTTATTGCAAATCCTAAGGCAGTTATAACGCTTGCTAATGTGACTCCATGCTCTCTAAACAGCGTTCGTATTTGTTCTGCTAGCGTCGTGTCTTCATATAAAATTTTTTCGATAGTTTCTCTATTCATTCACTTGATTCGTAATTTGGGCTCGGTTAGTAGTTAGCGCTTCAGCTTGCTGATCTTTCTTGTTCAAGACTTTAGTCTTTGGTTATTCTTTCTTTAATATCAGGCCCTAAGTTGGCGTCATCAGCCTCAACGAGTTTTTTCTTTTTCTCTTTTTAATGCTCATCTAGTTCACTAGTTTTGCTAATTGTTTGTTAATTCGCCTCTAATGGTTTTTTTAAAGCTGATCAAGGGCCGTTATTTCTCGCATGGGTAGCGGTGAGTCGTGTATAGTCTTCAATGCTGTTTTTTTCTGAAAAACTGGTTTTCTGCTTCTATTGCATTTATTATTCCACCCGCCGATTGATTTAATTCTTCAAGTTCCATGTTTTTTATTTGGTTAGCTGTTGGGAGTTCCCGCAGTGTGTTTTGAAGTTTGAAACTGGGCCCCCGCCCTTAATTTCGGTCTAACAAGACCAAGGCGATTTTGATCTTCACACTGAGTCTTTGTATAATTGTACCTTGGCTAAAAACTTTGATGGGTCTGGTTTAGTTGTAAGCCGAACAAGTTGTCCTTGGTCGTTTTTTTTCAAACAAATGGCCATCTTCTAATTCAAATCATTTGGGTCTATTTAAAATTTGGGTGTTCTTGGCCTAAACTTTTGGGAAAATGCTCCGGCCGACTTCTGTTAATTCACGCCGCATTGAGAGCGTTGAGCGATGCTGTGTCAAAGGGATCATTTCAACTTCATGTCGTCCAAGATCAAAAAACATCATTATCTTCTGCATCTTCAATGCCGCCATGGTTTTAAATAATTAATTTTTTTATTTTGTTTATAAAAAAATGTCACAAGCACATGGCCGATTCTTGACCGCATAGAAGACTGAAAGAACCCTTTTTGGGGTGAAGGGGAAAAAAAGCGGACTATTACTGTTCCAAATAATCCATCTTTCTATTGATGCAGATCAAATTCTTACTGTCAAATTTTCCGACCTAGGAGCAAATGACGTGATTGTGGGCCCGGCTCTGCGCGTCTTACTTTCAAAATACGCTCGCTTCAACAACAGACCCAAACAGGGGCAGTTGTACAGAATCTGGGACGGGCAATCGTTAAGAAATTTCTAAAAAAACTTGAGGGGCAAGAAATATTTTCTTTTACACAATGCAGACATATTTTAACCTATTTTGATCTATGGCTAACCGGGGCTGAAAGGGCCTGACTTTGCGTTCAAGGAATTTGAAAATGAAGAAGCACTAAAACAAGAATAGGTGGGGCAGATACTAAAGACGGCAAAAAGTATGTGGCTGTAAATTTTGCGTTTGGAAATCGCTTTTCCATTCCCTTAGATTTTGAGTTTTAAAAGCGCATGCGCCATACTTTCAAGGAGCATTAAAAGACAGATTGTCATATGAACTAACTTTTAATGAATACAAACGGGTTTTTCAAAACATCAGACACCGAAGCAAAGTACAGCATTTCTGACAACTCGTTAGAGTTTGACGTTGTTAGCACCCCTAATTTAGCAAGACTGATTGAGCAACAATATCAGTCCAAAATTAAACAATATATTACGAAAGAGTGATTCATCAAAAAACATATCCTAGAAGCAGGGCAGACACTATCTGGAATTTTAGTTTTAGCATCTCAGCAAGATCGCTTAAAGGATTTTATTGCTGTGTGAAGATGAAGAACCATTCAAAAGAGGAAGTGAAAAGTTTTTTAATCCAAAAATAACGAAAGTACAATGTTCGATTGAGGGCAGTCCTAACCAAATCTATGCTAGCGGCTTAAACCTTATCAGCATTTTGATGAAATAAGAAAACTGTTTGGAGGTGGGAGGTGTAGAAATCCAACAGTTGACCTTGCGGCTAAAGACTACACCCTTCCACAGCGAAGACTTGATGATTATTTAACAACAAATACGGTTTTGGATTGACCTAAGGTCAACGGAGGATAATCAGTTACATGGAAGCGGGAGAACTGTGAGAGACGTAATAAACATTCAAATTGATAAAGAAGAAGAAGCCGATAAACCGCTTAATGTACATTTGTTTTTAAAATATGATGCGCAGCTGAATATTTAAAAAAAACAGATAAAAGATATACATTACTAAATTATTTTTATTTTTTAAAAAGCAAGTCTGTTCAAGTTTATCCAAATGTGCCTACAGCGCCGCCAAAAGAAGAGATAGCAGGCATTCTGCTGTTATAGAAACCCCTAACATAAAAACCTTCAGATTAACAAACATTACGCAAATGCAACAAATAACTAGAGCAGGACCTTTCAAAATACAGCAAACCAAACGAAGGTATTCTGCTGCCTTTAATGCTGTTACATATGTCAATACTGGAGCATTTGACTATTAGTGCTGCATCGGCAGGAACAAGTGTAGGCCTCTTAGCAACGGCATAGGCGCACCCGCAGCTTTACCTCTAGGAGGTTTGTCTTTTAGCTCTCGCCTGTGTTTTATTAGCTGTAAGTGCGGCTGGCAAAAAATTAAAAACTAAACTCCAAAGCACACGCTATGGTTCAACTAATAACGGCTTTAAAATTAGTTCGTTTAAACTGACAATAAAAAGCGCTTGTTGACTCAACATCACGGATGAAAATTTAAATCGTTTACATGGCCCATTTTGATGACTACAAAAGACAAAAAAATTTGATCTTCAAAGAAAGGCGGGGACAACTTTTTCTCAACAGCCAGCGCCGGGGCAGATAAAAAAGGAATGCTTAAAAAAAGTAAACGAGACATTAAACTCTGTTCTAAACAGCTCACATTAACAATGCCAAAGGGCGTTTATACTTAGTTTATGAGTCCCAAACGCAAAAAGACCGCTGATATTGGTTTGATTAAGTATTTTTTTTTTAATTTAAATAAATATTTTTGGGTTAAAAAAAGAAGGGCAGCATGGCTAAGATATATGAAGGACAAGACGAATTGTTTGAAGGAATGCTCGAGAGAGAGCGTTTTTCAAGAGCATTGAATGAATTGATTTAGAAGTCATTGACCAACAAACGTACAGGGAAGCGTTGTTCATGCTATTTCTCAAGTTCCAGGCAAACTAACATAGACCCGCCAGTTAAAGTAATGTTAGCTGTTTTAATCGACTGTAACAATAAATGAGAAAATCTAGAAGTCTGGGGCTCAACTAAACAGCAGAAATATTCTTTCTCATAATGACTTAACACCCGGTTGGGCAGACGAGTGCTTACACATTTGGACGCTGCCGCTGAAGAAGCTAAAATGAGGGCTCTGGTTGGTCAGAGGGCGAAGTCTTTGAGATTAGATTTAAAACAGGCTAAGTATGCACCGATTGAGGCAAGGCTTACATTCCGCTACCTCGAGAGTTGGTTTTAAAGAGAGCAGTTTTAAACATAAAGAATTCAACGCCCAATGTTTCATGTGGTGCGTTCTTGCAAGGCTGCACATGTCCGCGAACACGCAGAAAGAGTGACTAACTATCGGAAATTTACGCCAAAGATCTTAACTTCAATGGAATATCCTTTCCTGTTATTTGTAGCCCAAAATTTGGGATCAGTTTGAAGAACAAAACAACCCAATAACTGTTAATGTATACACATGGGATGGGGGGAAACAAATTTTGGTGCCAATTAAAGTGTCCAAGAACAGTTCCAAAAAAAAGGCGAACCAGCCAAAGTCATGTGGACTTACTCCAATGTTTCACCAGCGGGCTACCCCATTACACATTGATACGCACAATGAGCAGATTATTAGGTCTACTTCAAGCATGAACATAAACAAGGAATTCTGTAGAAAATGGTTTAACAAAAATTTCCAAACCGCTCAAGCCGCGCTTGAACATATAAACCATTAAAAGTTCGTAGACGAAGACGAATAACTACGCCCCGCCAGGATCTAAAGTTAGTTTTTAAGAATGGATCGGCTTGCAAACAAGTCCAACTATTAAGCAGATTTATCCTCATTGTTCCTTATGAGGGCGGGCACACAAAACTTCGAAAACAGTCTTATTGTAATCATAAATTTGTTCTTTGCTTCATTGTTGTAGGTCGGTGGGTTTATTCGAACTGAATTAATAGAGCCCAATGTCGGCTAGAGTTTTTTACAGCGCATGCAGCAAGTGGTAATGTTTGTTCTAATAATCTGAATTTATCTGAAATCATGATGACGCCTGAAGCCCAAAAACAGAAATGACTCACCCACGCATTTTTGGATTTGCGGTTTGAGCTAACGCCCAAGAGTGTAAACCCCACAGTAAGAGACCATGATCACATTAGCGGAAAGTTCAGAGGAGGGGCGCATAACAAATGCAATCTTCAACTAAAGTTTGAACCAAAGACATGGAAGCTGCCCCTCTTCTTTCATAACTTGCGAGTTACGACCCCATCTTATATTGCAAGCAGTACCAGCGCCTTAGGGTAGAGCATTGACAGTCATCAGAAAAGTACATGTGTTTCACTTTAATATAACATGTCTTTCAACGACTCTATGCAGCACATGATGGGGTTTTTAGAGTCCCCTGGGTATGTCCTAAAGTCCTGCCCAATTACGGAAAATATTTTGACTCAACTCTTGTTTAGAAAGGGTGTTTACCCTTATGAATACATGAACAGTTGGGAAAAGGGTTTTACGAAGATACACTTCCTCCTAAAGGCGCGTTCTTTTCTAGTCTTAGAGGAAAGGACATCAGCGATTCAGATTACCAGCATGCTCAAGATGCGTGGCAAAAGTTAGAGTGTAAAACGATGGGAGACTATCATGATTCCTATTTAATGGCAGATGTATGTTTGTTGGCGGACGTCTTTGAAATTATAGAAAGACCTGCTGAAACATTATAGCCTGGGGTCCGCGCATTACATTTCTGCGCCCGGGAAAGATTGGGACGCTTTTTTAAAGTTTACTGGAGTTTCAGATTGATTTATTGTCAGATTTACCAATGATTCAGATGATTGAAAAAGGATTGCGGGGAGGAATTAGTATGGCGTCGCATCATTACTGTAAAGCAAACAACAAATACTTGGATCATTTTGATCCGAGTAAAAAAGGTCTAACTATCTCATGTATTTAGATGCAAACAAACTGTATGGATGGGCAATGGCGCAATCACTTCCATTACGTTAAATTCAAGATGTACACAGGTACGAATAAATTCAAAAGGCGTTTTAAAATGGTTGGGCAGTTTAACGCCTGATCAACAGCGTGGTTTCATTCTAGAAGTGATTTAGAATATCCTCATGAACTCCATGACCTGCATAATGACTATCCATTAGGGAGCAGAAAGTCTAAAGATGGATTTCCCAAAAGAGCCGCCTAAACTTGTGCCCAATCTTCGGGGGCAAAAAAAATTATGTTTGTCATTACAGACTTCTAACAATTTTATTTAAGACATGGTTTTGAAGTTGACAGCAGTTCATCGCATAATTGCTTTTAAATCAAGACAGTTCATGAACCATACATCATGAAGAACACTGCCCTCAGAACTAAATCCACAGATGCTTCAGAAAAAGACTTTTTCAAGCTGAGAACAACAGCTGTTCGGAAAGACTATGGAGGAATCCGCACAACGCAAAGACGTCAGATTGGTCACCAAAGAGAACGAAGCAATTAAGCAAAACTTCAAAACCAAATTATCAGGACTTCAGAAGATTTCATGACAGTTTTTTGGCAAAATATGAAAAAAAGAAAGTAAAATTTGGGACAAACCTGTTTTTATGGGGTTTACTGTTTTAAATTATCAAAGCTTTTGATGTAGAGTTTCTTTAGACTACTTTAACCCCTCGTATCCTGAGTCCAGAGTACTTACACAGATACAGATAGTTTTTGTTATAGATATTCCCACTGAAGACATCTATAAAGACATGGAAATGGAAGTAGCAAAGGACATGCGGGATGGTATGATACATCTGATTACCCTAAAAATTCGCCTTTGCATTCAATTACTAACAAGAAGGTTTGGAAAGATGAAAGGGTGAATTATCTGGAAAGGTGATCAAGGAGTATGTGGGGGTTAAGGTCAAAAATGTACAGTATTTCGAGCCAGGAGAAAATCATTAAAAAGCAAAGGGAATATCTCGCAGTGTTGTGCAGTCAAACATATCACATGACAACTACAAAGAAGCATTGTTTGGCAATAAGACTTTTAAATCATGACAACGTAAAACGCGATCTAATCTACATGTGATCAACACAACAGTTTGTAACAAAGAAGTCATTAGATAGAAACAAACACAAAACGGGTGTTTGTTAACCCCAGAGTTTTCATATGCAATCGGGCACTGGAGGCCCGCATAAACAGGGGGTTTATTTTTCATCAACTTTTATTATAAGATCAAATCATAGCTTCATCCAATTCATTTAAATTTTTTCTCATGTTTGCTTACGAGTTCGAATTTTTTTATTATTTCAAGATATTCTTTTTCCCAATTTGGGGGTTTGAGTTGTAGGTAAATCGGGAATGATTTAGCATGCATTGATTAATCCTCGAAAATGTTTCCTTAATAGCATTAAACGCCTGAAAGATTCCCGAATCATTTTAAAGGGTCTCTTCCTTTACCATTCTTGTTTCGTTCTGCGCTTCCTCTGGCCTTCCTTTTAAAAAACCAAAATATGTTTACGAAATAATTAAAGGGGAACTGTGTCTGGTGGGATTATCTGCAGTTCTTCCTTCACAAAAGATCTTTGAGGAGTGGTTGTTTTTTTTGTGTCAGTTTCTCGTAAAAATACACGGGCGGTTTCATCTTTACAATTCTTTTTATTTCGTACGGGTCAACACTCCAAACCCGGGATCAGTTGCCCTGATGCGAGTTGTCCCCTTCTGCTTCCCCCGGAAATAAAGGTACCTTACTTTTAACCAAACGGTAATAGTTTCCCGGGATGAAGACTCTCCTTCAGCAACATTTATTGTTTTTCTTTTGATTGCTTGTACTGGTTTTAGCCCTTAATTCTTCATTATTCATTGCGGGGCAAACTGAGGGCAGTCTTTAACCCATTCTGTGTTGCGAGAATTGTCAATCAGCTCTCGGTGATACGGTAGGAGAAAAGTCTTTCAGCTAACTGTTTGATAAAGTTTTCAACTAAACCCTGTGATCTGTGAACTCCCGGAATGCCCTTCTAAATAGTAACCTGTGTTTTAACAATAATTGATTCACTTGGCCTTTAAATTCTTTTCCATCATCGACTTGGGAATCATGCGAGGGAAAGTTAAGGGGCCTCGTTGGTATACAGTTGTATGGAAACAGCAACAGCAAGAGGCACTTTTTTGTGTTAATGGTTCTGCATCTTTGTATCTTGAAGCTATGCCCAATGACTGAAAGGGCGTACTTAAATCTTTTCGTCTAATCCATCAGAGGGTAAAATAAAAGATCCATTTGATGGGTGTCGTTTGGAGTTGTTATGACAAAGTGTGGTCTCTGTATTCGTCAGGCGCTGGTAAATAAATTTGCCAAATCGCTTGTTTAGATAACCATTCTTTTGCTGTTTGTTCACTGACTCCAGCTGCTTGGCTAGCTTTTTTGATTGCCGTAATTCCCTTCCAATATCCTTTTGGTGAATAATAGATTTTGTTCATTTTTTACTCAACCAATATTATGTCCCAACAAAATACACAACGGTCATACCAACGACAAAAAAACGCATTTTTTTGCATCTTTTGTTTTTCTGAGGTTTTGATAAAAGTCACTGAATTTTGGTGGGGGCAATGTTTTTGGACCGGTTTGCCTGTACTAGATAATATTCTTTTATTGCTTGGGTAAAACATTTTTAAATGTGGAAGCTGCAGTCCCTGTTCTTTCAGGGTGTCATTAATAAAATCTAACTGCTCAAGTCTCTGCCTTTCATAGGCGTCTTGTGCAGCTGCTAGTTCCTCCATAGCTTTGTTATGTCTTTTTCTCTCGCCGTCATCCCGCAGTTTACTAAATGCAAATTACTTCCCGCTAAAAGCAAGCGCATTAAACCAGCGCCGCCTATCATTATTGCAGTAAAGGGCCATTTTTTATAAATGTATTTTTTTTTCTTACATATTTATATTGTCTGGAATTATTCCTTGCTTAACTAGAAAATCTTTCGTGGCAACCGAAGCTGCAATGATAGCAATCAGCTTTGCGAATCCTCAAAGTCTAGTTTGCCAAGATCTGCCGTTTTATTTTTAACAGCTTTTACCAAGCATTGAGTATCCTACACTTAGTCCCCCCAATAACAGCAGAATGGTAACAAGGTTGGTAACGTTTTTTTCGGTGCTCATTTTTAGAAAATAAAATAATTATAATTATTAAAAAACATGGAACAGTGATGACTACTACAGCTACAAGGCGGCCTAAACCTTCCTGAAATTATGAAAGACCAAGTTGAGACCCAAACTATAAAGCCCAAAAAGGAAGGCTGTATTCTTGGCAGCGGTGGAAAAACAAAAACAGTTCCTCGGAACTGAATTTAGCATTGAACAGATTCAACAGAGTCGCCGCAAGACATTTTAAAGTATCATAACAGGTTGAAGCGCAGCTGGGGTCTAGAATGGTAAAAAAATGTGGGGCAAAAAGTTCTTAGTTTTACACTAACTATCAGTAGATTTGCTCCCATTGATCTGAACAAGATCTTACGTATGGATTTAACGCAAGATCCAGTTTTAACAAAGTCATAGAGTCTCTAGGATGTGATCTATACTACAGATTGGAACATTTTTGTCGCCAGCGATCATGGGATTAATTACTTTTAATCATATAGATTTTGGGTTTCCCTTCAAAATGAACGAGCTGGAAATCATCAGAACCAGAATCAGGTGGAGAAAGTAACCAAGCTAGAAAATCAGCAGAAAACACTGAATCAGGTGGAGACCATTAAAAAATCCTGGGGGTGTTGAAGCAGGAAAAAAATTAGCAGAGTGGAAAAAGACAAAAAAAATTTAATGTTACAGAATATAACTCATCATGAAAACATAACACCGCCACGCCAAACAAGGGTTTATTCAATGCCAGCTATAAAAAAATCCATGTGATCAAAGGGCCCCAAGTCTTCATGGAATATTTAACTTAAAAAACGGGTTTCCAATTTTTGGCGCCATTGCTGCTGTTGGGGGGAGTTATTGCGGCTATAAAATATATAACCGATGGCAACAGAAACAAAAGCAATCAAAAAAATCTGAACCATTAAATGCAGAAAAAGACAACTGCACGCCAAAACCGCCAAAACAAAGCACCCTTTTGATCCATTTCAATGGAATAATATTTTAAGAACTTAATTTTAATTTTTTTTAAAAAATAGATCATGGCGTATTATAAAAAAGATGGTGTCAATAAATAAAAACAAAGGAGTCCCATAAAGACATTTCCATAGACCGAATTTAATCAATGCGGTTGCTTTGGTTTTAAAAACTTCATTAAGATCTATGCAGAGAACGCTGGGGCAAGACATCCTCAACGATGACGCGTTTTTTGAGGCGTGTGGTGTACTATATTAGACATTTTAAATATTAAGATAAAGACATAGATCTTAGTTTTAAATTGAGAACAACTTGATTAAAAACTTGCCTAAGAACTTGCCTAAGAACTTGGAATGACTTTTAGGATGACTTGAGGATGACTTGTAAATAACTTGTAAAAGACTTTAGAATAACTTAAGTAAGAACTTGTGAATGACTTGAGAATGACTTAAGTAAGAACTTGTGAATGACTTGAGGGTGACTTGTGAATGGCTTGAGAATGACTTAAGTAAGAACTTGTGGATGACTTGAGTGTGCATGCGTGGGGTGGGGGGGGGCATGCGTTGGGGTGGGGTGGGGGTGTGCATGCGTGGGGTGGGGGTGGGGGGAGTGACTTGGGGGTGGGAGTGTGTGTGGTGTACACAGAGCTTTATTATTTGTCATGTGTAACACCACTTGGTGCAAGACAGTGCTTGCGTTTTTGTAATGCATTGGCTCTTTTGTTGCAAGTTCAAAGCAGCCCCCCAAGTGCACAAAAAAGTTTATACCACACCCCTCCTCTTTTTTCATCCAGGCTTGGGACTGGCATTGGCAGAGTTACCTAGTGTTTTTTGTTTTTTTTTTAAAGTAAAATACTGCTTTGGCAGCCTAAATGTTTGTAACAGGGCGTAGACGGCAAAGCGACAAAGCAGCAAAAAAAGTCTGATCTCACTGCTGATAACCTTTGACCGCTCTAGGGTAAAGCGGTGGAGCGTTAAAGAAACGGCTTGCCACTGCGACCTTTGACCGCTCTAGGGTAGAGCGATGAAGAAACGGCTTGCCACTGTGACCTTTGAACTGCTCTAGGGTAGAGCGCTGAAGAAACGGCTTGCTACTGTGACCTTGGCCGCTCTAGGGTGGAGCGCTGGAAAACGGCTTGCTACTGTGCCCTTGGCCGCTCTAGGGTGGAGCGCTGGTTCTCTCTCACTGCTGCGGACTTTGGAGGAGTGTGTTTGGAGTTGTATTGGCTCTTGTACGGGAGTAGTCCAATAATTTCTAATCTCCTCACTGCTTGAAAACATTAAATGCAAATCCTTCCTCTTAGAGTAGACTTCTATGAAAGAAAGACCAACTGTAGAAAACCTTTTAGCATATGGTTTCAACAAACGAGCAATCTCTCTTAGTTTGCGAGAATATGAAGGGCCTGCCGCTCTCAACTCATCCAAAGCACTAACAAATTGTGCATGGTACTCAACATGCTCGTCAAGTATTGTCGCTTAGAAATCCCCCACTGTCTTTGTTCTGCCATGATTAAAATATTATATAAACAAAACCAACCTGCACAAACCCGGTAAATATCTTCTCACTACACCACACACCTTCAATGACAATACAACCCGCGCTAACGACACCTGGCGCGCTGTCAACCTGAAATGAATACACCCCCCACCCCACCCCTCACCTGGCAAGCCCAGTCTCTCGCTTTAAATTTATTTTTTGGTCGCTTGCCGTGCGCTGTGTGAAAGAGGTCGCGCGTCTCGCTAGCGATTAAGTTTCGGCCTCGTGCCAGCCTATCTGTTACACATAGTTTTGTAGGTTGTAGTACATCCGTCATTGTATATTTGAAGCATTTATATGAAGATAGTGCTTTGCCACACACTACTCCTCTCCATACTGTAGATGTACTAAGGTCTGCCTAACCCTATCTAGTTTGTTTTGCCAGAACATTCGAAATCGCCATTCAGTTGCATAAGGGCACACTTAAGGCAGATGAACTGGTTAGAATTAAAAAAAGAAATGAACGCCATTTTTTTTAAACGTGGCTTTAGCTGTCTCAAGCCAGCTCCCAAACAATCAACGCGTAATGGTTTTGTTTTGCTTCAGCCACTTCAACAATGCAGCGCCATTTATTAGATAAGGAACCATCTCATCAATAGTCAAACACGTATTAAAACTAGCAAACAATCTTGTTTCATTTCCTTGAACCAACAAACTCTCCAGTTCACACATGCTTCGCCTACCTTCAAGACAACTACTTAAGGCAATGAAGAACAAGAAAGAGGCGGCTCTCGCAGTATAGCGAGGGAAAGTGTTAACCACACGCCCGCTGTGCGGGCAGACATGTGAATAGTTTGGCTTGCCTCACTGACTGACTCAACTAATTCTTTCAACAAATACTCTACATGCAAATTAAAGTAAAACTTATGGCCCGAAATAACAAACCTGGGTAAAAAATGTACTTTAGAGTGCGAAATTCATGGGGCTGTTTGTACGCACTTTTTCGGGTTTTTCGGGTTTGGAACGATGCAAAGAGACGTTTAAGACACCCTCACCTGCCCACTTTGACCTGTCCTGCCCCACTTGTGGGGGCAAATAATTTATTTCACTTCACAAGTAGGCATATCATATGCATGCACATCCAATGCGCCATTTTGGTTGTTGACGTTGTGCCCATGTGATCAGCAACCAAAATGGCGCATTGGATGTGCATGCATATCCCTACTTGTGAAGTGAAATAAATTATTTGCACCCACAAGTGGGGCAGGACAGGTCAAAGTGGGCAGGTGAGGGTGTCTTACGTGTCTTTGCATCGTTCCGAACCGAAAACACCCGAAAAAGTGCGTACAAACAGCCCCATGAATTTCGCACTCTAAAGTACATGTTTACCCATCTTCAGTAACGTTTTAGCCATTTTAAAATAACACAATTAAAACACAGTGGTCACAACAGAGCGCAGTGAAAACACAGCCTTCTTTGTGCAGAGCTCCAACAACAATGACAGCCCCGGTCGTGCCACGTCGACAGCCTCGATCTGATGTGACGACGTGGCAAGTCTAGACTTTTCCAAATGTGGTGCAACCCAACTGAGTGTGCTTCGTTTACACAGGACAGGCTAGGTGCAAACTGCCGCGAGCCGTAAATTAAGTGATCGAGTTTCAGCCCCGTGTACAAAGTTTGTAGGTGGAAATTAGTCAGAAGAAGTGTGCGGATTTTATGTCATTTAATTGAGAGAGAGAAAGAGTGTGTGTGTGTGTGTGTGTGGTGTCTGTCTGTCTGCCCGCCTCTCTGTCTGTCTGTCTGTCTCTCTCTCTGTCTCTCTCTTCTCTGTCTGTCTGCCGGTGATTCTCTCTCTCTCTCTTCCGCCACAGGAAAAGGCTGCTTTTAGGCCACTTTCGCCCAAAAACTCGGTGGAGGAGCAAGTGGCCCAGAGTCGGCCTTTTACTGTTCTCTATCCTTTTCCAAAAAATAGAAACGGGCGGGCACTCGTAAAAGAAATGTTCGATATAATCAACTTTATCCCTACAGGTGGAGCATCTGTTATCATCCACTAGCTTCATTTTGTGTAGTAGTATATTTGTAGGGTAGATATTGTGCATTATTTTCCATTGTAGTTCCTGTAATCGAACTTCCTTTGTTGCAACGTGAGGGAGTGTCCACACATTTTTATCAATTTCAATGTTCAGTTTTCTTTGCCAGAAACCAATAGCACAGGGCTTTATATCTGCCCTTCCTTTCATTTATTACGTAAAAATTGTAGAATATTCTTTGGTTTGGTACAAAAATTATATACTTCGATTTGTTCTGTGTATTCCGAATTAATCGTTCCGTTTCGTTGACTAATCCATTCTTTCCATTGCTTTGGGAGAGCGTTAATTACCGCGTTTAGTTCGAAAATAGTGATGGCAGGACTTTGGTCTATTTTTTGTTGTAATTCTTCTATGTTTAAGAGTCTAGATTCGTTCAGGTTCATTAAATCTTTTATTCTCTCTATTCCACTATTTTTCCACACATGAAAAAAGACAGAATGATTCTTATATTGTATTAACCTGTTATTCCATATTAGTTGAGTTTTGAAGTTGTTTATATTTACTCTTTCCATTGCTTTTAGCGTTTTGTTCTCCAAGTAAGTGCAAAGAACTTTTTTCCAGAATTCGCTTTTGATTTTACCAAGAGCTCTCTGCATTTCCATCGGCTTACAGTTTATTTCATATATTAGGTTGCCGCTTGCTATCTGGTGGTAATACCACTTGGGAATAAGACTCCAGCTATCATCATCCCCTGACATGTATAGTTTACCTATCCACTGAAGATAAAAACACGTTTGTAGTTGACATATGTTGGTCATTTTAAGACCACCGTGCTCATAGCTGTTTCCATCACTTTTCTCTTGACCTTTTCGAATGCTCTTTTATTTGAGTACTTCCTTTGCCAAATGAATTTATACAGAGTACGGTTTATCTCAGTGAGAATATTTTCTGGTAATCCAATTGATTGCATTACGAATATAAACTGGCTTACTAAGAAACTCTTTACTATGACTATTTTTCCACGTATACTAAGATCTCTACGGCTCCATAATTTTATAAGACTATGCATTTTATCCAATCTTTTTATCCAGTTCTCTTCAATATACTGGGCTCTTGTATTGTTTTTAAAAAATAGCCCAAGAATCTTGATTTTGTCTGTAAGTTCAAACGGTATGTTTTCTTCGTCGTTGTGAATACCGATCCGCAAGGCTTTGGTTTTCGTGTGATTCGACAGAAGACCTGAAAATTTTGAGAATTCTGTGACAATCGAAGAGGCGTTTACAATGTCTTCTTTGTTTTGAAGAAAAAGTGTCGTATCGTCGGCAAATTGTTTTATTTTCAGTTGTTCAGTTTGTTGTCCATTCTGATTACACTTAGGTAAACTTATTCCGTTTATGCTACTGTTCCTAATTTTAGCCGCTAACAATTCAACTGACAGTATAAAAGCGAGGGGCGAAAACGGACATCCTTGCCTGATTCCGCATGTTACTGGGAATGGTTGGGAAATCCAGCCTCCATGATTAACACTACAAAAAGTATTGCTAGTAAGAATTGCTATCCATTTAATAAACTGTTCGCCGAAACCAAAGATATGGAACGCATTTAACATGAAAGTACGTGATATTGAATCAAAGGCTTTTGAGTAGTCTAGAGCTAAAAGATAACCAGCTTTGTTTGTATTGTTTAAGTACTCAATGACATCGTCGATAGTTCTAATAACTGTTGATATACTCCGACCTTTAAGATATCCAACTTGGTCTTCATTAATTAATTTTGATATTACTTTGCTTAATCTTCCTGCCAAGACTTTTGCTAGTATCTTATAATCAGTGTTCGTGAGTGTAATTGGTCTCCAGTTACTCAACTGTTCACGCGCTAGCTCTTTCCCTTTATGTAACAGAATTATTATACCTTGTTTCTGTGTGTATGACAAGTCTCCTTTTTCAAACGACTCGTTGAAACAGGACGTTAACAGAGTTTTTATTTTGTCCCAGAAGAATTTCATGAATTCTACAGTTAAGCCGTCACAACCTGGAGATGAGCCATTCTTCATTGCTTTCAGAGCACAACTTACTTCTTCTGTAGATATTAGTCCTTCACAAAAGGCTGCTTCCTCATCATCTAGCGTAGGGAGTTGTACACCTGCAATGAAGTTATTCATAGTTTCCTGTATATTTTCTGTATCCGTGCTCTGGTTATATAAATTAGTATAATAATGAGTTTGTTCTTCCAATATCTTTATTTGGTCGGTTATAACTTCACCGTCTTCTCTTTGTAACCTTGTGATAACCTTTTTCTTACCCCTTACTTTTTCTAGGTTTACAAAATATTTTGTGTTTTTTTCCCCTTCCTCTATCCATTTTACCCGAGATCTAACCTGTGCACCCCTAGCTTTCTCAAGAGCTAATATTTCTAACTGCTGCTTCAGTCCAAACATTTCCCGTTGCGTTCGAAGATTAGTTGGATCGCTAACTATATGTTCTTCCAGTTTTTTAAAGCGACACTGTAGTTCCAGTGTTTCATTTTTCTTTACGTAAGCTTTATACTTACCATACTCTGTACAAAACTCTCTTATTTTAATTTTGCAAGATTCCCATATTTCTGTGGGGTTACTCTTTGTTTGCTGGTTAATTTCTACAAGAGATTCATCTAGTATTTCGTTCATACGCTGTTGAAAAACCGTGTCTTGTAAATAGGAATTGTTAAAGCGCCAGTAACCTGGACCCTTGATGAACTGGTTATTATTTAGTTCAGTCAAAACGGCTTTATGGTCAGTGTTTAGAACCATGGTTACATCACACGCGAAGCAAAAAGGCAATAGTTCTTGGTTGACGAAGCAGTAATCTATTCTACGTGCGATGAAGGGATGCTGTTTGCACCATGTGTATTCTTTTTCCGTACCGTGAAGGATCCTCCAAACATCAGTTAGGTTGGAACTCGTTATCAGTTTGTTAAGACTGTCTACCTCATTTTTTGAATGTGGGTGACCTGATATGACATCGAGTTCGCTGTCTACTGTGCAGTTGAAGTCACCAGTTACCATAAGTTTGTTATCCGAGTACTGACGTATGATATTCTGTAGTTCTGTGAAGAAACGCACTTTATCAGCATTATCGTTCGGTGCGTAAATATTTATGATGATGACGTTGAGTTCTTGGGTTTTTACTGAAGCTATCAGAATTCTATCGTATTTGTTTTCTATCTGTACTTCGCCGGAAAAAATGCTTGGAGACTAAAATGACTTCCCCTCTACTGTGCTTTGTTCCTTCATTATGTATGATTTTCCCTCCCCACTGCTTTTCCCAAATATCAATGTCTTTTTTTGTAATGTGTGACTCTTGGATACATATGATATCACATTTTCGTCCTTTGAAATAGTTAAACATCGCCTTTCTTTTCATGTTGTTTCTTAGCCCTCTGGCGTTTATAGACAATACTTTCAAAGCGTCCATCATAAAACATAAATATGTTCCGGCATTTGAATCACATTTCAGAGCTCTTAGTCCATTGACATAGCTAGGTCCGTCAAACGAAGAGGCAATGAGGGGGAAGGGGGGGGAGCTAGCCTATGTGGTCCTTCATTTCATGAAATACGGTGTCATCGTCGTCAGTGTCACAGTCCGTGTGTTCGGCTAGTTTCGGTCGTTTGTCTGTCTGGTCCAACGGGGAATCCTTGGACTGTGGTCGTTTTACCGATCCGGAGCCGTTCCTTCTATAAGTTTTTAGTGTAGTCTGTCTTTGCTTTTTCCTTGATCTGCTGCGGTCCAAGGAACTGTCTGTATTGTTCTTGGTTTTGTCCTTTTCACTGTCGTCCACTCGGTGTTCGGTCATGACACTGTCTTCACTGTTTTCAGTCGTGTGCTGTGCATTGTCTGTTGTCGTGAGGTTGGTTGTAGCATGACTTGTAGTTTCGGCATGCATGCCACACACAGGATCTCCAGCCTTATGTCCGTCGTTGAAGCACTGTCTGCATTAATTGGGTTTTTGCAGTCTCTAGTGCTGTGGCCCTTGGAGAGACAGTTGCGGCATTCTGCATCTTGCTGCTGTCTGACAAGCTTTTGCTCTTTATGGTACAGACTGGCTCGGAACGGGCCAATCTGCATAGTTTTTGGGGGGCTCGATCGGAACTCCTACGTAGAGGAAGCGTCTCCCTGTTTTCCAGTGAGTCAATCTTCCTCTCTCGTCTCTGTCTCTTTCTAGGATGAGTTTTGAGCGGACCGAGACCCCTAGCTGTTTAACGGACTGCAGCAGCTCGTCGTCAGAGAAGGAAAGCGGAACGTTCCCAATGACGAGTTTAGTCGCTGGCGGCTGATCCTCTCTCTCACCTGATGTGCCGCTGATCGGGTCTCTGATGAGGAAAGGGTTCTGGCTTTTCACGTTGATGTGAATGCCACGAAGAGAAAACCCCTGCGTTAACAGTTTCTGTCTGATGGTAATGTTACGGGGATAAATCCTCCACAAGGAGCCTATTCGTTGAGCTCCGTCCATACTGTTGTGACCGCAGACTTTTTCCGCAGCGGCACAAAGTTCGTGCGTTGTAAATGATTTTTTATCGAAAGCTGGCAGCTCATTGTTAATTACGAAAACAGGCAAAGAACGCTCACCTTCGCTCTCCGACGACATCTTGCAGCAAAACACCGCGATGTCAACAAAAGTCAAATCACAACGACGGTGGGGAAGAAAAGAAAAAAAAAGAAAAAAAAGAGTGAATGAGGTAAAAAGTGTGGTGGGAAAAAAAAACCACACACCCACACAAGCTGATATTCTTTGAAAGGAAGATACAAGCAATTCTGAAGAACAAAAACAACTTCAAGTGAACTACGTAAACATAGCATTCATTGAACAATGCTTCTGGTCAGAGCGGTGGAAAAAACACGTCCTGCTGACTTCAGCGTGAACACTCGTCTCGCTCACTGGCTAACTTTAACATCATATTTGGAAGGCATGGAATGATTAAGTAATATTTCTTTATATGCCTGTAGGAGAGGCTTTAGTCGACAAACCGTTGACCTCCACAGAATCAGGTGTGATTTTTTTCTTTTATCTTCAATTCATTTGGATTAAATCTGTGTTGAGAGCAGTAGGCCTATAGAAAAAAAAAACTCCACATCTCCATCCCCAACCCCACTCCACCCCTCTTTTCTGAAACCCACTTTTCCGTAAAAAAGCATGGCAAATTAAAAAAGCACGGCGAAATTCATACACACACACACACACGCACACACCACACACACACACACACACACACGCACGCACGCACGCACGCACGCACGCACCGCGCGCGCGCGCGCGCGCGCACACACACACACACACACACACACACACACACACACACACACACACACACACACACACACAACACACACACACACGCACAACACACACACACACACACACACACACACACACACACGCGCGCACACGCACACACACACACACACACACATCACACACACACACACACACACACACACACACACACGTGCATGCGTAATCACTGCAGGCTGAAAATTAAATTCAAAATCTAAATGTAAGAAATAATAACGATGCAAACGTGTGTGATGCAAGACCAAGACCACAAGCAAGAGTTACAGGCACACTACTGGGACGTCAACCGCCAAGTTAAGAAAAGTGCTAGACAAGACAAGGAACAATTCATCTATGAGCTCACAGAAGAGGCAGAAACAGCGGCAGGACAGAGAAACATGAAAAGGCTGTATGAGATTACCCGAACACTTTCTGGAAAGACCAGCAACCCCAATCGTCCGGTCAAAGACAAGGAGGGAAACACCATCGCAGGAGAAGCTGAGCAGAGAGCAAGGTGGCAGAGCACTTTAAAGAGACACTGAATAGACCTGCACCACCTGTCCCCCCAGACATTCCACCACCAACCCAGCTTCTGGACATCAACACAGGCCCACCAACCAAGACGGAAGTTACCAAAGCCATCAAGTCACTGAAGTCAGGTAAAGCAACGGGTCCAGACGGAATTCCACCTGAAGCACTGAAAGCAGACATCCAGACGTCAACAGAGATGCTGCATCCACTCCTAAGCAAGATCTGGGAGCAGGAACGAGTGCCAGAAGACTGGAAAAGAGGCCACCTGGCGAAGCTGCCGAAGAAAGGGGACTTGTCATCCTGTAAAAACTGGAGAGGGATTATGTTGCTGTCCATCCCGGGAAAGGTGCTGACCAAAATCATGCTAGAGAGACTAAAGACCGCCCTAGACATGACCCTCCGCCAAGAACAAGCTGGATTTCGCCAAGACAGATCATGCACAGACCAAATTGCCACCATGAGAATTATTATCGAGCAGTCTCTGGAGTGGCAGACCCGCTTGTACGCAGTATTTGTGGATTTCCAGAAGGCGTTTGACAGCATCGACAGAGGTACCATCTGGAAACTCATGCACCACTATGGCTTCCCACCCAAGTTTGTTGCCATCATCCAGAAACTCTACGAGGATGCCACATGCCAGGTCGTCCACGATGGGAAGCTAACGAAGCCCTTCACTGTACAAACCGGCGTCCGTCAGGGGTGTCTACTATCGCCAACAATTTTCCTGATGGTCGTTGACTGGATAATGCGGCAGTCTACAGACGGCAAGAGGACAGGAATCCAGTGGACTTTCACCAAGCAACTGGAAGACCTGGACTTCGCCAACAACATTAGCCTTCTGTCCCACAAACAGCAAGACGCACAAGAGAAGCTGTGCCGGGTAGCAGAAGAAGCAGGAAAGACAGGCCTCCAAATCAACATAAAGAAAACAGAAGCCATGAGAGTCAACAACCAGCAACGAGACCCACTACGACTACAACAGGAAGACATCATTGAAGTTGACAAGTTTGTCTACCTCGGCAGTGTGGTCAGCAAAGATGGAGGTACAGATGAGGATATCAAGAGTCGCATCAATAAAGCCAGGCACACCTTTACTACGCTACGGCCTATCTGGAATTCCTCTGCCCTCTCACTCCATAACAAGATCAGAATCTTCAACTCAAATGTGAAATCTGTCCTTCTGTATGGTTCTGAAACGTGGCGAACAACAAAGACAAACACCCACAAACTCCAAACATTTATCAACAGATGTCTGCGAAACATTGTGAACATCAGATGGCCAGATGTTATTGCCAACGCAGAACTGTGGAACATGACCCAGCAAGTTCCAATAGAAATAGAAATCAGAAAACGGAAGTGGGGATGGATTGGCCACACCCTCAGAAAGTCTCCATCCAACATCACAAGACAAGCCCTTGAATGGAACCCTCAGGGCAAAAGAAGAGTGGGAAGACCAAGACAGACATGGCGAAGGAGTACCGACGCGGAAGTGAAGGCCGCCGGAATGACGTGGGCCAAGCTGAAGAAGATCTCCCAAAACCGTGTCCGCTGGAAGAGTGTGGTTGCGGCCCTATGTTCCCCAGGGAATTCAGAGGACTAAGTCAAGTAAGTCAAACGTGTGTTCTTTCTCTTCCAAAAGTAATATTGCATGACAAAAATTCAGTTTGTTTAAAACATGAATGACACTAAGCACGCAAACGCTCATATGAAATTAATGTCATATCAAATCTTAAGTTTCTGAAATCAGCTAAATTTACACGCACACGCACACGCACGCGCACGTACACACACACACACACGCACGCACGCACGTTCGCACGCACGCACTCACGCACACGCACGCACGCGCGCGCGCGCGCACGCACACACGCACGCACGCACGCACACTCATGTACATACGGACACTCCACACATTTTTCCTTTTGAAGCTGAGACTACAAAACTGATTCAAAAGTTTTGTTCTTTTTCCTATACAGTCACTGTCACATGCTTTTCTTCCTGAACTTGATAAGTAACTGAACAGCAAAATGGAAAAAAAAGGAAAAAGGGGGAGGAAAAAAACACAAAAAAACCCAACACAACCAGCTAACGTAGAATTTAGAATTAAGATTTTTGAAATGTTCACACATATCAACAAGCGCGCGTGTGCTCACACACACACACGCACGCACATGCACGCACGCACGCACGCACGCACGCACGCACGCACGCACACACACACACACACACAATTGAAGACCTAACACACACACACACACACACACACACACACACACACACGCGCGCGCGCGCGCGCGCGCGCGCCACACACACACACACACACACACACACACACACATTCACACACACATTTTTTTTGTGTCTTAAATCCACGTACATACATTTTTATTTTTATTTTCTAAAATCAGTCAGACATTCAAGGTAAAAAGTATTGACATTTTAGAAAGTATGATTAGGCAAAAACACACACACACACACGCGCGCGCGCGCACGCACGCACGCACACACACACACACACACACACACACACACACACACACACACACACACACACACACACACACGCAGCGCGCACGCACGACTCTCACATTAATTCTTAGTGTCAACACAAATATGACACACAGCTATGCCTTCGACATTTCCAGTCACCTGTGTCCTCGCATGACCCATGGAACCCTTCGGGCAGGCACCTGTGACATAAAAAGAATTCTCTATCGCATCGCCCTTGTGGCTGGCATCACCAGCATTACACATTCAGGATCGGCACGTAGCTCACCAAGGAAATCTTGCGCAGTATTTGCTGCGTCTGGATAAAGCTCTCGGCATCTGAGTCCATCCAGAACATGCTGCCGCATTCCTCTTGAAGTGAGATTTCACTGCGGAGAATATGGAGTCTGTGCAGCTGCGCTGCTGCATTGCCGATAACAACCAACCCACAATCCGAGCTGGGTTTTGTTGTTGCTGTTATTATTTTGTCGTTTTGGAGTCCATGACATTTATATTGATACTTAGCCGTTTTTTTCCGTTGACTGCAGGTATCTGATTAAGTTTTGCTCGAATTCATTACTTGAAGGAGCTTAGCCCCCAAAGAATCACATGAAGTCGCACAACAAAGGTGCGTTCATGGGTAAGCTTACATTTGTTATGAGCATTCAGTGGTTGTGTCATACATGCATGAATTAGAGAAATTCTCCCCATGCTGGCTCAGCGATATTACTCAGAGAACTGTAGAGCGATTTTCAAGAAAAATTCAATATCCATTGCTGTTGGAAATGTGTGCTTCAGTGCATGCACTCGTCACTGTTGTTGTTGTTGTTGTTGTCGTACCCTGGCTAAAAGACTCCAGGGATCATCCGAACAGCCGAAGTATTTGAACACTATGGCACAAATGCATCAGCTGGGGATGAGAACATTACGTGTGTGACCGTTTTTGATTACCCCGCCACATGGGCAGCCACACTCCGACTTCGGGGGATTTGGGAGACTGATAATGTTATGTTTGGAGCTTGTCACAACTGAAGACAATCCCCACATAACTATGCAGAGCATAACAACATTTTGATGTAGCCTTGGTGTTCTGGCCTATGTCAATTGGTCTGACACAGCCTTAAGCCAAGGCGTACACACCCGTCACTGATCCAGGCGCTTGATGTAAAGATAATTTGTAAGTGCTCATTCACACAATCCACAGGTCAGATAGATCTCATATATCTGCAAGCTGTGACTATGGCAATGACCCATGGCAGTGCCATTGTGTATGTAAAGTTTTGTTGGACTGCTACACTTCGTAGAACTAAATTTGCAGCCAGATTTACAACTGCACGATGTCTTCATGGACATTTTTAGTACGTGTGCACGCATACCAGCTTCACGAACTGAGATTGTTTTACTTGTGTCTGTATCAACAGTTCCATGAAATACTTGCAAATCCCCTCCCATGAATCTTCGGCTTATAAATAGATTTGCAGTGGTGCCGTGCATTGACGGGCTTCATTATTATGCGTTGATGTAACTAAGTCTTGGTGAGTTGGTGTTTGTTTGATCCATGCATGGTAAGCACCTTGAAGCTCACAGTGTCGTCAACATTGAACATTCGGACCTTGGTACGGCATTTTATCTTTCTAAGTTTTTTACAGTATGTTAGGTAGTGCATGTTAGGATGTTAGGTGTGTGTGTGTGTGTGTGATCTCTTAAGCTGACTCAGAGAAACAAACTGGCTAACTGATGTAGGGGAGAACATCAAGTCCTTGTACTCAAAGAAACAAACGGCTTAAAGCAGTAAAAACAGTCATCGGCTGGAGGTAATACTTTGCATGAAATTCTAGTCAAGGAAATGGGTCTGTGACTTGCTGGGTTGTAATGCTGCCCATTGTAAATGGAAGTGACAAAGGAGTACCTCCCGTCTGATGGCATTTGACAGCTATTGATGAAAGCCTGAAAGATGGTAGTGAGGAGAGAGGCAAATTCTTTTGCCCGCTTTTTGCTGGAAACTTTGGTATTTGTGCCAGAAACCGTTTTTTTTCTTCTTTCGCTTATGGTCTGGACCAATAGCTTTCCTGGATTTGTGTCTTCGATAAAACATCATTCTAGTTCCCACATATGATGAGTAGGGAGTGTGTACACAGCACACCAGGTCTTTGTCAGGTATTTGGAATTTCTTATTGAACTGTGTCGGTATGGATCCTCTCTTCACAGAAAAAAAAAACCCTGAAAGCTTTGAGCTCTTGCTTTAGCACCTGTCTTTGACAAGAACCGGTTTTTGCCGCACACGGCCCAGCATTGGCTTTGAGAATGGTGTAATTTCAACATTGGAAAGTGGGATTGCTAACATAAGAACAGAATTTCTTGTAGCCTACTTACGAGCTGTTGCAAATTCCTTGAAGAAAGAGCTTCTAGTGTCGTTCCAGTAAGCATGTTGTATAGTTGTCGCTTGGGTTCTCAATTACTAGTCTTTTAAAGCAGTTGATCTGAGTGTGCCATGTTTTATTCGCCTTTTGTTCTATTTTTGTTTTTTTCCTTAGGTTTCTCTCTTGTAGTACTTTTTTTACCCAATTTCTCTGTGCACTTTATCCGTTATCATACTCCGTTTCACCTGCTCATTATTTTCTGTCTCATCTTCTGTGGCCTCCCTCATTAAAACCCTCTTGTATTCATAACGGGCGCAGACGGGAGCGCTCAGACAGCGCGCTAGATTTCGTAACGGGCGCAGACGGGAGCTGCCCGCCGCCTGTGTACGGTACTTTTCCATCACGTGCTGACTCCGTGAAAATACTCGGAGAGCCACTAAAAGTTGTTGGGGATTTCCCACTATAGCCCAATAATGTGGCAGCACTATTTTTGGATGCTGGCACCACTTCTATTCACTAAGAAAGAGGAGAAACTGCAAGCGAAGAGTTGTGCGTGAGACTGACCGATTTTCACAATGGCGTCGTCTGCTAACAACAGCGAGTTTGGTGATATTCCTGAGTATTCAGCGGAGGAGTGGGATCAAATTATGCAAGAAGTATGAAAATGGAGAGATAGGAGAAGAGAATTATGTTGAAATCGGCACCAATGAAGGAGAGGAAAATGTTGAAAGCGACCCTCAGTACAACGTGCTACTAGCCGTTCTGCAAAACAATGGCGACCGGCTACACATCCTGCCCATGTGGTCGCATTCCAACAGCCGACAGGCCAAGCGCACTCACTGCCGAACACTGCCACCGCACTAGATTATTTCTTTTTTCTACCTCTCACATTTTTTAAACTAGTAGCAAAAGAAACTAACAGATACGCTCAACAAAAACAAGCAGCTAAGGGGGCCGGATAGCTCAGTTGGTAGAGCGCCGGACTCGTGATCCTGGGGTTGCGGGTTCGAATTTCGGTATAGGGGGATTTTTCCCTCGAAGTTAACATTGGTTCTGACTCCATTCCCCATATAGTCGTTCGGATGGGACTATAAACCGAGGTCTAGTCTGTGTCACATGCACTAAGATCATACACGGACTCTAAAGATCCCGATGCTCATGTCCTAAGACGGGCGAGTACCGGCTACACGAAAATACACAATGCATGCAACCTGTGTGCCAGAATAGTCTACGTGAAGACTGTGGGCACGGGGCAGGTTAAACATCCCCATCTGGAAGAAGAAGGGCACACCTGACCCCCTCTGGTTCGACACAACACCTGACGAAATGCGGGGCTGTCTCTGTACCGATTATTCCGTATGACAACTAAGGGATGACGCGTAGAAACGTCATATATGTGTTCTTTCTGCCAGGTGCCTCTATACTTTCATAAGAATGACTGTTTCCATGACTACCATGCGCAGAAAGTGGCTCAACAGTAGGGCAGTTTGCTAGTCTCTCTGTGTGTACGTGTATATATGCTTACCTGTAGTTTATGGTGACAGTGCTTTGATGACACTTGGGAGTGACACTCTACTCAATTTCTTCACAGCTATACATTGTGTAAATACATATGGACATGTATACGGTGCTTAGAACAGTGACAGAAAAACAATGAGGAACTGTGCTTGAATCTACAGTAACTGTTCAGTAGTGACAATTGACACTAGTTGTGTGTGACATTCTGTGGATTACCTGTGGGGACTGAACAGGCGGACAGAAGACAGATCATCTCACTTAGGCCGCAGCTTTCATTTTACAACACTAACATGCATGTGCATGGGATAACTGCATGTTGGTATGCTGTATTAGAATTGTCACCATCGCAAGTGACACATTAGGTGACATTTTGGTGACAGTGACACGACCTTTCACCTCGAGACGCACAAAATCATGCTCACAGTATAGAACAAAGCCTTGTGATCATACATGCGGAATTTCGTAGCTCTAGAGGTTTATTCTTGGTTGTGAAGCATGAACCATACATACCCATTTTAAGGCTAAATTCACCCCAAAAAATCTGAAAACTAGGGGGAATTTGGCCTCAGAGAATCTGAATACAAGAGGGTTTTAAGGTGCAACTATAATGCCCCTCATAAATGTTCAAGGCGTAGGCCTATAGACCTACACACAGACAGATCCTAAGGGAGCCTCAGTACTGGCAAACCACCAAGAACAATCAGTATCCGAGTGTGATGAGACCAAAGGAGACACAGTGCTGCTGCCGAGTCACTTTAGCATCTGTTCTGATACAACCCATGCAGGAATCCCCCTACCAAGCCCCCTACTGATGACAACTGCTTAGCTGTGGAGCTAGAATAACTGTTCATTCCTAGAGCCAGAATGTGTGCAGCATGTTCCCATGAACTTGCCAACACAATGACTTTTGACATGAATTCATGATGGGCATGGACGTGCTGAGGAAATAAATATTGTGAACACAAGATTAAGGCAAAGGGCCTAAAGTTGGAGACACCCCCCTCTCAAATGATAATCAGATGAAAATGGTGTCGAGGACTTTCGTTTGGGTATTTGACTTCCATAATATATCCTGGCGTCAACCAGTTAGAGAAATACAACCGACCAGTGTTGGTCAGGAAATTTTAGTAACATTCACAGGTGGATCCACAAAGCGGATAAAACTTGACTATGTAGTTTATCTTCTTGCACAAGCCCATACAATACTCAGCTGCTCTAGGTGGGACCCGAAAAATACTGTGAATAAATCCTTCCGATGGGAATTCAACTAACAACCTGTCGGTTTGAAATCTGTGAGGCTCAACACTGCACTGCAGCAGCCAATGTTTTAATCACTTTTTGTGAACTGTACATCGTTCAGATGGGATCCATGGCTGGTGGTGATGGGGCAAGAACTGGAGGAGGATCTGCTCCTTTCCCGCACTCTAATCATCAGCATGAAATGTTTGGCAGGATTGTTGATTGAGGCAGACAGATAGAATGGGATAGAATGGAGTAGGGGCAAGAGGAGGGGTGGGGAATATAAATGAAGGATGCTAAGCTGGGTTCTAACTCGGTCATATGCAAACAAAGCAGGGTTGTTATGCCAAACCACATTGCAGAAGCAGCATTCTAATGGACATGGAGGTGCTGAAACCTCTCAGTGCTTCCAAATTCAAATTCTCCACGTAGTTGTTGTCTAGAAACTTAGAGAGGGCAACACCGACACACTCTAACAGTCATCTGGATGGAGATTCTAAGGTTATAATTCAGCTAATTTGTGGCTGCCTGCATGTGGCTGTCAGCTTTCTAGAATCAAAACTTAGAGGAGTTATGAGTGCAATGAGGAGTTGGAAGTCTGACTGAAAGCAATATCACCCATGACTGTTTGAACTAATGTAAAGGCTGTCAATTATACAGCTCAAACAGAAAATAAATATATTACATATAGTTGCTGCAACATGCAATCACTTTGGCAATATCATTGGGCAACATTTCGTCAGCCTTTCCAAAAATGAGAGAGAAAACCCTTTTATTGTAACATAATTTCTATCATTTCTTCTCATGCATTCGGATCTCATGAACCATTTCTAAAATTCATAAAAGGTTAACAAATATCCACAGGACTTGCGATAACCTTTATGCCAAACGCCATAAAAGGATTTCTTGATGTCAAACGTCTGATACAGAACAGACATTTATGTTGTTGCAGAGACAAAGAAAAACAAACAATATGTTAAGAGAGAGACTTGCAATAGGTTGCACTTTCATACATGTTTACACATGCACACAGCACACAGAAATTTTGTGCCTTGTAATTTTGCCAGGATTTTTTTCAAACACTGAACCGAGTTCAATGTACCTTGCACCAATCCCTTGGATATGTATTGATACTGATTAATCACTCCAATCTTTTGACAGTTTTATTCAAACCTATATTTTAAGAAGAAATGAGGACACAGAACACGGCTGTGTAGTATAATGGTACAGGGTTAGGGACACTTGACATAATGGTTATCTATCACATAATGGCTTTTATATCTAGCAAAGATCTTTGCTTGCTATCAAAATCTTTGCCACATAAAACAATTCTTTAATGAGCAAAACTCAGAAAGCCTTCTCAGGATTAATGGTCATGCGAAGGAATCGTGTTAAAACAGCACACTCAAATAAGGTTGTTTTTGTTTGTTTGTTTTTGTTTTGCTGTCCCAACCTCTACGCCACCTCAGAGGCAGTGCACCCACGCCGCTCATTACCGACACCCCGTCCCAGCCACAGCCCGGTCGCCCAGCCGTAACCCCGGCACCGGCAATCCACAGGGAGCAGTCAATGTCAAGCCGTCAAGAGGCAACCCACCGGAGAAGACACTGCACTGCTGCCGAGTCACTTCGGTGGTGTTCAGTGGCGCCTGTTCTGATCTAACATACGCAGGACACCACCTACTAAGCCCCCTACTGACGACAATAACTGCTTAGTTGCGGAGCCAGCGTGAGTGAGCTCTCCCTCCGAGGACGCCACAACGTCCATCCAGCGACAGCCCCCATGAACTCGCCGATACCGGTGACCCCGACGGAACCAAACCTAGGCCACAGACGTGGAGAGGACATCGAAATTGAGGTCACCATGAGAGCAGGGCATGAAGGGCCACAGAATTTGAGACATTTTTTTTAATGCTGATCGATGAGAATGAGGATGATTAAGATATGCTACGGATTTCCATTTCGGTCTGAGACTACATGACAGGGCTGTACTCTACGCTTCCTTTCATAATATATCCTGGCGTCAACCAGGCCCAAGAGATACAGGCACCTGCAGTGTTGGTCAGGAAATTTGAGCAACACTCTCTGAAACGCATCCATTAAGTGGATGAAACTCAACTGTGTGGTCCAGTCTTCCAACTGAGTCCGCAGCAACTCACTCTGGTAGGGGGAGCCA
>CM031595.1:141320743-141408787 GCA_018398815.1 Conus ventricosus | reverse complement strand
GCCACACATAGTCTAGTAACTTCTTTTCCTCGAACGGTGAACAGGCCATACAGGCCTTCTACACCGCAAAAATGAAGTATCAAGTATAAGTAAGTAGATAAGATCCGAATTACCTCCCCTGCTTCGTGCGTGTCAAATCACCTCACTGGCTAACTTTAACATCATATTTGGAAGGCATGGAATGATTAAGTAATATTTCTTTATATGCCTGTAGGAGAGGCTTTACTCGACAAACCGTTGACCTCCACAGAATCAGGTGTGATTTTTTTTCTTTTATCTTCAATTCATTGGGATTAAATCTGTGTTGAGAGCAGTATAAAAAAAAAAAACTCCACATCTCCATCCCCAACCCCACTCCACCCCTCTTTTCTGAAACCCACTTTTCCGTGAAAAAAGCACGGCAAATTAAAAAGCACGGCGAAATTCATACACACACACACACACGCACGCACACACACACACACACACACACGCGCGCGCACACACACACACACGCACGCACGCACGCACGCACGCACGCACGCACGCACGCACGCACGCACGCACGCACGCACGCACACACACACACACACACACACACACACTCACACACACACACACACACACACACACACACACACACACACACACACACACACACGTGCATGCATAATCACTGCGGGCTGAAAATTAAATTCAAAATCTAAATGTAAGAAATAATAACGATGCAAACGTGTGTGATGCAAGACCAAGACCACAAGCAAGAGTTACAGGCACACTACTGGACGTCAACCGCCAAGTTAAGAAAAGTGCTAGACAAGACAAGGAACAATTCATCTATGAGCTCACAGAAGAGGCAGAAACAGCGGCAGGACAGAGAAACATGAAAAGGCTGTATGAGATTACCCGAACACTTTCTGGAAAGACCAGCAACCCCAATCGTCCGTCAAAGACAAGGAGGGAAACACCATCGCAGGAGAAACTGAGCAGAGAGCAAGGTGGGCAGAGCACTTTAAAGAGACACTGAATAGACCTGCACCACCTGTCCCCCCAGACATTCCACCACCAACCCAGCTTCTGGACATCAACACAGGCCCACCAACCAAGACGGAAGTTACCAAAGCCATCAAGTCACTGAAGTCAGGTAAAGCAACGGTCCAGCCGGAATTCCACCTGAAGCACTGAAAGCAGACATCCAGACGTCAACAGAGATGCTGCATCCACTCCTAAGCAAGATCTGGGAGCAGGAACGAGTGCCAGAAGACTGGAAAAGAGGCCACCTGGCGAAGCTGCCGAAGAAAGGGGACTTGTCATCCTGTAAAAACTGGAGAGGGATTATGTTGCTGTCCATCCCGGGAAGGTGCTGACCAAAATCATGCTAGAGAGACTAAAGACCGCCCTAGACAAGACCCTCCGCCAAGAACAAGCTGGATTTCGCCAAGACAGATCATGCACAGACCAAATTGCCACCATGAGAATTATCATCGAGCAGTCTCTGGAGTGGCAGACCCCCTTGTACGCAGTATTTGTGGATTTCCAGAAGGCGTTTGACAGCATCGACAGAGGTACCATCTGGAAATTCATGCACCACTATGGCTTCCCACCCAAGTTTGTTGCCATCATCCAGCAACTCTACGAGGATGCCACATGCCAGGTCGTCCACGATGGGAAGCTAACGAAGCCCTTCACTGTACAAACCGGCGTCCGTCAGGGTGTCTACTATCGCCAACAATTTTCCTGACGGTCGTTGACTGGATAATGCGGCAGTCTACAGACGGCAAGAGGACAGGAATCCAGTGGACTTTCACCAAGCAACTGGAAGACCTGGACTTCGCCGACGACATCAGCCTTCTGTCCCACAAACAGCAAGACGCACAAGAGAAGCTGTGCCGGGTAGCAGAAGAAGCAGGAAAGACAGGCCTCCAAATCAACATAAAGAAACAGAAGCCATGAGAGTCAACAACCAGCAACGAGACCCACTACGACTACAACAGGAAGACATCATTGAAGTTGACAAGTTTGTCTACCTCGGCAGTGTGGTCAGCAAAGATGGAGGTACAGATGAGGATATCAAGAGTCGCATCAATAAAGCCAGCACACCTTTACTACGCTACGGCCTATCTGGAATTCCTCTGCCCTCTCACTCCATAACAAGATCAGAATCTCAACTCAAATGTGAAATCTGTCCTTCTGTATGGTTCTGAAACGTGGCGAACAACAAAGACAAACAACCCACAAACTCCAAACATTTATCAACAGATGTCTGCGAAACATTGTGAACATCAGATGGTCAGATGTTATTGCCAACGCAGAACTGTGGAACAAGACCCAGCAAGTTCCAATAGAAATAGAAATCAGAAAACGGAAGTGGGGATGGATTGGCCACACCCTCAGAAAGTCTCCATCCAACATCACAAGACAAGCCCTTGAATGGAACCCTCAGGGCAAAAGAAGAGTGGGAAGACCAAGACAGACATGGCGAAGGAGTACCGACGCGGAAGTGAAGGCCGCCGGAATAACGTGGGCCAAGCTGAAGAAGATCTCCCAAAACCGTGTCCGCTGGAAGAGTGTGGTTGCGGCCCTATGTTCCCCAGGGAATTCAGAGGACTAAGTCAAGTAAGTCAACACGTGTGTGCTTTCTCTTCCAAAAGTAATATTGCATGACAAAAATTCAGTTTTTTTAAAACATGAATGACACTAAGCACGCAAATACGCTCATATGAAATTAATGTCATATCAAATCTTAAGTTTCTGAAATCAGCTAAATTTACACGCACACGCACACGCACGCGCACGTACACACACACACACACACACACACACGCACGCACGCACGCGCGCGCGCGCACACACACGCGCACGCGCGCGCGCGCACGCACGCACGCACGCACGCACACACGCACGCACACTCATGTACATACGGACACTCCACACATTTTTCCTTTTGAAGCTGAGACTACAAAACTGATTCAAAAGTTTTGTTCTTTTCCTATACAGTCACTGTCATGTGCTTTTCTTCCTGAACTTGATAAGTAACTGAACAGCAAAATGGAAAAAAAAGGAAAAAGGGAGGGAAAAAAAACACAAAAAAACCCAACACAAGCAGCTAACGTAGAATTTAGAATTAAGATTTTTGAAATGTTCACACATATCAACAAGCGCGCGTGTGCTCACACACACACACACACACACACACACGCACGCACGCACGCACGCACGCACACGCACGCACGCACGCACGCACACACACACACACACACACACACACACACACGCACACAATTGAAGACCTATCACACACACACACAACGCGCGCGCGCGCGCGCACACACACACACACCACACACACACACCACATTTTTTTTTCTTCTTAAATCCACGTACATACATTTTTATTTTTATTTTCTAAAATCAGTCAGACATTCAAGGTAAAAAGTATTGACATTTTAGAAAGTATGATTAGGCAAACACACACACACGCACGCACGCACGCACGCACACACACACACACACACACACACAGCGCGCACGCACGACTCTCACATTAATTCTTAGTGTCAACACAAATATGACACACAGCTATGCCTTCGACATTTCCAGTCACCTGTGTCCTCGCATGACCCATGGAACCCTTCGGGCAGGCACCTGTGACATAAAAAGAATTCTCTATCGCATCGCCCTTGTGGCTGGCATCACCAGCATTACACATTCAGGATCGGCACGTAGCTCACCAAGGGAAATCTTGCGCAGTATTTGCTGCGTCTGGATAAAGCTCTCGGCATCTGAGTCCATCCAGAACATGCTGCCGCATTCCTCTTGAAGTGAGATTTCACTGCGGAGAATATGGAGTCTGTGCAGCTGCGCTGCTGCATTGCCGATAACGACCAACCCACAATCCGAGCTGGTTTTGTTGTTGTTATTATTTTGTCGTTTGGAGTCCATGACATTTATATTGATACTTAGCCGTTTTTTCCGTTGACTGCAGGTATCTGATTAAGTTTTGCTCGAATTCATTACTTGAAGGAGCTTAGCCCCCAAAGAATCACATGAAGTCGCACAACAAAGGTGCGTTCATGGGTAAGCTTACATTTGTTATGAGCATTCAGTGGTTGTGTCATACATGCATGAATTAGAGAAATTCTCCCCATGCTGGCTCAGCGATATTACTCAGAGAACTGTAGAGCGATTTTCAAGAAAAATTCAATATCCATTGCTGTTGGAAATGTGTGCTTCAGTGCATGCACTCGTCACTGATCCAGGCGCTTGATGTAAGATAATTTGTAAGTGCTCATTCACACAATCCACAGGTCAGATAGATCTCATATATCTGCAAGCTGTGACCTATGGCAATGACCCATGGCAGTGCCATTGTGTATGTAAAGTTTTGTTGGACTGCTACACTTCGTAGAACTAAATTTGCAGCCAGATTTACAACTGCACGATGTATTCATGGACATTTTTAGTACGTGTGCATGCATACCAGCTTCACGAACTGAGATTGTTTTACTTGTGTCTGTATCAACAGTACCATGAAATACTTGCAAATCCCATCCCATGAATCTTCGGCTTATAGATTTGCAGTGGTGCCGTGCATTGACGGGCTTCATTATTATGCGTTGATGTAACTAAGTCTTGGTGAGTTGGTTTTTGTTTGATCCATGCATGGTAAGCACCTTGAAGCTCACAGTGTCGTCAACATTGAACATTCGGACCTTGGTACGGCATTTTATCTTTCTAAGTTTTTTACAGTATGTTAGGTAGTGCATGTTAGGATGTTAGGTGTGTGTGTGTGTGTGTGTGTGTGTGTGTGTGTGTGATCTCGTAAGCTGACTCAGAGAAACAAACTGGCTAACTGATGTAGGGGAGAACATCAAGTCCTTGTACTCAAAGAAACAAACGGCAGGTAAAAACAGTCATCGGCTGGAAGTAATACTTTGCATGAAATTCTAGTCAAGGAAATGGGTCTGTGACTTGTTGGGTTGTAATGCTGCCCATTGTAAATGGAAGTGACAAAAGAGTACCTTCCGTCTGATGGCATTTGACAGCTATTGATGAAAGCCTGAAAGATGGTAGTGAGGAGAGAGGCAAATTCTTTTGCCCGCTTTTTGCTGGAAACTTTAGTATTTGTGCCAGAAACCGTTTTTTTTTTCTTTCGCTTATGGTCTGGACCAATAGCTTTCCTGGATTTGTGTCTTCGATAAAACATCATTCTAGTTCCTACATATGATGAGTAGGGAGTGTGTACACAGCACACCAGGTCTTTGTCAGGTATTTGGAATTTCTTATTGAACTATGTGTCGGTATGGATCCTCTCTTCACAGAAAAAAAAAACCCCTGAAAGCTTTGAGCTCTTGCTTTAGCACCTGTCTTTGACAAGAACCGGTTTTTGCCACACACGGCCCAGCATTGGCTTTGAGAATGGTGTAATTTCAACATTGGGAAAGTGGGGATTGCTAACATAAGAACAGAATTTCTTGTAGCCTACTTACGAGCTGTTGCAAATTCCTTGAAGAAAGAGCTTCTAGTGTCGTTCCAGTAAGCATGTTGTATAGTTGTCCCTTGAGTTCTCAATTACTAGTCTTTTAAAGCAGTTCATCTGAGTGTGCCATGTTTTATCCGCCTTTTGTTCTATTTTTGTGTTTTTCCTTAGGTTTCTCTCTTGTAGTACCCAATTTCTCTGTGCACTTTATCCGTTATCATACTCCGTTTCACCTGCTCATTATTTTCTGTCTCATCTTCTGTGGCCTCCCTCATTAAGGTGCAACTATAATGCCCCTCATAAATGTTCAAGGCGTAGGCCTATAGACCTACACACAGACAGATCCTAAGGGAGCCTCAGTACTGGCAAACCACCAAAAACAATCAGTATCCGAGTGTGATGAGACCAAAGGAGATACAGTGCTGCTGCCGAGTCACTTTAGCATCTGTTCTGATACAACCCATGCAGGAATCCCTCTACCAAGCCCCCTACTGATGACAACTGCTTAGCTGTGGAGCTAGAATAACTGTTCATTCCTAGAGCCAGAATGTGTGGCAGCATGTTCCCATGAACTTGCCAACACAATGACTTTTGACATGAATTCACGATGGGCATGGACGTGCTGAGGAAATAAATATTGTGAACACAAGATTAAGGCAAAGGGCCTAAAGTTGGAGACACCCCCCTCTCAAATGATAATCAGATGAAAATGGTGTCGAGGACTTTCGTTTGGGTATTTGACTTCCATAATATACATCCTGGCGTCAACCAGTTAGAGAAATACAACCGACCAGTGTTGGTCAGGAAATTTTAGTAACATTCACAGGTGGATCCACAAAGCGGATAAAACTTGACTATGTAGTTTATCTTCTTGCACAAGCCCATACAATACTCAGCTGCTCTAGGTGGGACCCGAAAAATACTGTGAATAAATCCTTCTGATGGGAATTCAACTAACAACCTGTCGGTTTGAAATCTGTGAGGCTCAACACTGCACTGCAGCAGCCAATGTTTTAATCACTTTTTGTGGACTGTACATCGTTCAGATGGGATCCATGGCTGGTGGTGATGGGGCAAGAACTGGAGGAGGATCTGCTCCTTTCCCGCACTCTAATCATCAGCGTGAAATGTTTGGCAGGATTGTTGATTGAGGCAGAAGATAGAATGGGATAGAATGGAGTAGGGGCAAGAGGAGGGGTGGGGAATATAATGAAGGATGCTAAGCGGGGTTTTCTAACTCGGTCATATGCAACAAAGCAGGGTTGTTATGCCAAACCACATTGCAGAAGCAGCATTCAAAGGACATGGAGGTGCTGAAACTTCAGTGCTTCCAAATTCAAATTCTCCACGTAGATGTTGTCTAGAAACTTAGAGAGGGCAACCCCGACACACTCTAACAGTCATCTGGATGGAGATTCTAAGGTTATAATTCAGCTAATTTGTGGCTGCCTGCATGTGGCTGTCAACTTTCTAGAATCAAAACTTAGAGGAGTTTGAGTGAAATTGAGGAGTTGGAAAGTCTGACTGAAAGCAATATCACCCATGACTGTTTGAACTAATGTAAAGGCTGACGTCAACCAGGCCCAAGAGATACAGCACCTGCAGTGTTGGTCAGGAAATTTGAGCAACACTCTCAAAAAGCATCCATTAAGTGGATAAAACTCACTGTGTGGTCCCAGTCTTCCCAACTGAGTCCGCAGCAACTCCCCTCTGGGTAGGAGCCGGTCGGGCAGAAAAACCACTGACTTCTGATGGGATTCGAACCCACGACCCCCCAGCCGGGAGTCTGCGACGCTAACCACTTTACCACGGCGGCTGGTCACACTCAAATAAGGTGATATAAAATGTGCAGCTGGATGATAAAAAAAAAAACACCTCATTAGTATGTCTGGCAAAAGTCTTGGGGTGGTGCTGAAATCATTGCTAACCCTGCAGTCAACAGATGTTTTTTTTATTTGAATAAACAAGCACCAGAAACAACTTTCAATTCTTAACTCTAAAATTATTTTTCTACATTAGCATCAGAAAATTTGGTCAAGTGACTTCTATAGAAACTTTTCCTGTGTCATGAGCTGTTAATTTATGTTTTTTGCAAATATTACATGAGCCTTTATATGACTGCAATCTTGTTGACAATATGCATTGTTCCACGTTACATAAATTTTGTTTTCAGTTGTTAAACTGCATGTGGCGTAACTTACAGGTTTTCCATTCTCCGTTCTTGATAATGGTTAAAACACAATGGACCCAAACAACACACCACACAATAACATGATCTATGGTGAACATACAATATGCAACAACTGGTAAGATGAATCAAGGATATGATCTTTTGAATTCTTTATTCTGACAATCACAGTCAGGCAAAAGCAGTTTCACAACGCCAAACACTGCATTTACTTAAAAAGTCAATGACACAAAACTCGCACAAAGAGTTCCTCCATATGACTGTCTTTAAGTGTTTACTAGCCGATGGGAAGGACTAGCACTGCAAGCTTGAAGTCAGTTTTCTGCCAAAGTAGAAGAATACTGTACATGTCTGTATATTGCTGAGTATTTAATGCTGTTTGTTTGTTTTCTTCTTTTTTGTTGTTGCCCAACAATGGGGCTTAAAAAATGGGAATATGTCCAATAACATGAGTTGCTGTAAACCATGAGGTGTGTGTGTGTGTGTGTGTTGTGTGTGTGTGTGTGTGTGTGTGTGTGTGTGTGCATGTGTGCGTTTTGTGTGTGTGCGTGTGTGTGTGGGACAACATGCATTCCAAACAGACATACTTCTTATACCAACAGACTTGACATTGTAAGTTGTCTGACAAATAAAGGTTGGGAAGGCTGAAGGATGGAGAGGGGAACTAGTGGATGGAGGAGAAATTAAACCGGTGAAGACAACAGCCCACACCATTTGTGTGGCAAGACCATAGCCTGCATGGTCATTGATCACAAGGCTCTCTCTACTAGTGGGACAAAAACTTGACCGCTTCTTCAAATTCAGGGCTTTGTGCACACAGTTGTAAACCATTTCTTCACGTTAGCAGGAGCATCAGAAGCCATCTTGGTTTCTTGCAGTGCAGACCACATGACAATGTCAGCTACTGACATCTCCCACCAACCAGCCATGACTTTTACCCAGAGTGGCATTGAGAGTTCTGAGGACAGCACTGCGTTCTTTGTTGGAGCCTTCGATCAACTGCTGCTGAGCCAGATCCAACATCTCATCCACTTGAGTTTTCAGCCTTGATGCCCCGCCTCCTCATAGGATGGCTGCATCAGTCGGGATGGTAGCGTGCAATGTTGGCCTCCCCCCGGATGCAGGTCTGTTGTGTTGGGCTTACCATTAGTCTAGGCCATGAGCACTGCAAATAAACACACACTGATAAATGATCAAAAGAAAGGCTAATGTTGTCAGACAAGGAAACACTGCTAATTGAACGAACATCAATCATTTCAAGCCAACTGAAAAACAATTACATTTTTTTTTTTTTTCACCACAAGGCAATACTTCTTTTTCTCAAAGTTTGACCTTTTTTTGTGATAGTTACCAACACCATCGAAGTTCAATCTGCATAAATGCTATTTTCTGAGCATGTTCATAAGTTCACATATACTTGCGTAATAAAAAAGTTCAAATCTGCATAAATGCTATTTTCTGAGCATGTTCATAAGTTCACATATTTCTTGCGTAAATAAAAATATTAAGACTATAAAATTACTCATCTTTTCATTAAGTAAAAGAAAAAACGTTGATTTTAAATTCTTCACTTTTCAGTGCAAATCAGTCAGCACTGAAATTTTACAATCAACTGTTAACTGTTTATGATGAAATCTAGAAAAAGGTGTAGTATGGGTAACTTAACATTTTGTGCAGGCTGTACACTGTAATGTTAAGAACTCAGTTTGAAAAAAAAAAGTTGTTTTCACATTTCCTCAACAACAGAAATACAACCCCTGTGCAAAGACTTCTGTCTTAGAAAATGAAGGAATTTCAGCTCCCACAAGTACATTTTAGGGGTAATGGAGACTGCATCACAATAAAACAAGGCTTTGCACACTGGGACACAACCTAACCTTCCTTTAATAATTGAAAGAGTATCTAAAAAAAGAACCACATAATACAGTGGAATCTCTGTATTAAACTTTTAAAAGAAAATCAGCTGAAATCAATCTTCAGCTGAAATTAATCTTAAAAGGAAGGGGTCTTCACAAGATGGATCACACTGTAGTACAGATATTCATAACCAGCCTCCGAAAGATAAATCAATCTGACAGAATATGTTCATTATACATGCTGTAAATATGTAGCACAAGACCTGTTCACAATGTTTGTGTAGTGTACACATTACAAGAACCAGGGATGAGAACAGATTTTAAAAAGCAGAGGAGATTTTTCTGTTGGGGGTCTGGGGGCAGAGCCCCCAGTGGGGTGAAGGGGCAACGCCCCTGCGGGGGTCAGGGGGCAGCGCCCCCTGAAGCTGAAGCATTTTAATATATAAACAAGAAAAATCCACATTTAAAACCATCAAAATATGTTTCTAGCCCTTATCTAAATTGAACTAAATTTATCTACATTCTGTTATTAAAATCACATTTCACACAAGGCATTACTATTAAAACTAAACTATATTTCAGTTTTTCACAAAAGGCACATAAATACAAAACAATTTGGCCTTACCTGCTAGTAGTAGTAGAAGTAGGCCTTTTTTTCTTTTCTGCTTCAGTGTGTCCTTGGTAGAATATCACACTCTATGCTGGCATTTGTCTTTCGATACTTCTTTATTTACAGTTCTCAAGAGGTTGATCTGTAGTGTAGGCTCATACGATCTGTGAAACACCTACACCACTGAATGAAGTCTTTCAATTGAATCTTAGTCCAAAATTACACCTCTCATTGAACTCTTTTTTTTTTTTTATACTAACTAATGCTATTCTTAGTCAAAATCAACACTAATTTAACACCAGCAATCGTAATGAAGCCACGACTTCCGAAGCTGATTTTCTTGTTGCAAGCAACACATAACGCCTGCTCTTCACTGCTTTTGCATATGCTATCTCCAACTCTACTCCCACACACCTCTTCCTCGAGCCAGTTTTCTTTCCAACGGTTGGGATATTTTTCCTTTTTTTTGCGATTTCGTTCGACGCCATGACTCACAAATGACACTCGGTCGATCGCGTTGTAAGCGATGTGCAGTGGTTGCCGAGTCAACCGTAAAACCAGCCCATTGGAATCTCGCCTGAGCGTCTCGCCGAGATTGGGAGCAAAAAAATCGCGATAGGGCTAGCTTTTTTTTTTTTTTTCGGCGGAGATTTTTTCGAACGGCGGAGATTTTTTAAAAGACGGCGGAACGGCGGAGAACGGCGGAGCTGTTTCATCCCTGAAGAACATCTTTTTTCATGTGGCCTCACAAAATGGCTAAGTCCCTGTTTAGAAGCCCCTCTTTGTCATTCTCTATGACATACACTCTAAAAAGTTCGACAGCTTGTGAAGCGCCAATCAGCAAGATCAACACAACATGGGAGCTTCAAAACACCACTCCCAAACTGTTTTATCAACGACCATATATCATTTTTGACTCTGGACAGCTTCCTTGTTTCCACTCTCCCATCAGGCTGAAACTGCATTAGTGGGAGCGAGAAATGTTTGTAATACTGAAAAGTTTGCGGCTAGGATCCAGGGGCCATTTAAGGCCCCTGGTGGGGTGCAGGGGCAATGCCCTGTTGGGGGCTTGGGGGGCAAAGCCCCCAGGCACTGACGAAAACTTGACATGTAAGGACAGTTCACTGCGTTCTTCTTTGATACAAACCCGGAATTTTATACTTCTCAGCACTGTATAGTTAAAACAAAAAACAACAGAAATACTACAAACGTCTAATGGAGCTGAGGCAGAAGAGAAAAAAATATAGATTGGAGAACCAGCGCACATATCTATGGAAGTGCAAATGGGGAAAATAAAATCGCCAAAACGGAAATCCTTATAATATGGAACTACTCCCATCCATGAAATTGATTCTCTTCTTTAATGATACATAATATCTGTGTCATTTCTAGCGTGATTCGGTGATTGAAACTACAATTCACTTTCTGCACTTCTCTGGAATTACTTTCGTCTTCTAAGATCCACGCCTTTCTTTTTATGATAATGGCAATGTTTTGCACAAGTCCTTTTGAAGGAAGGCAAAAAGTCTTGCAGGAGAGTTAACTCTTAGCCGTGTTTACTTTGGAAAGCGACTTTCAGCCACTTTGCTGACTGTTGTGAGAGCATTTTTGGCTGTTTGTTGGCCAATATCCTGTGCAAAAGCCATGTCAGGCCAAGCCTGGTTGATCTCAAACAAGGTTAGAGAGGTAGTTGTAATACAGGGTAATTTATACTTATGAAGTTGGTCAGTCATTGTTGATAAGGTCACATCTGGAAAGGAGTCATAGAAGGGGAGGCCAGAAAAAGGGAGTTTCACTGCAACAATAAGGCTCCTAGCCATCCTTTCCAACACAATTTGTTTCTGATCAATACAGGCATCTTTCTATAGCTATCTCCACACATTAGAATAATTACATTTTTTCCACACAAGAGTAAGGGCCAGTTGGTAGCTGCTACGTGCCGCAAACCGGGAGCTGTTGGACAGAAAAGAGCGCAGTTGTGGAGGGGTGTCAACGGCTGAGGAGTGCACAAAGGTGGATGTGAGGACGGAGCACTGTCCGGACAACTGTCGGAGCAGGACCAGCAAGGACAGAGGGGCGCATGAAGGATCGGCACTGATCACCAAGTCTTGTATGCCTTCTTCACGTCCTGGGACCTGGGACACCACAAAGAATTATATCAGCTGTACTATCAGTGAACATGCTACACTTATCAAATGTTGGTACTGAATAAAGTTCATGTAACAAGGATCAGTTTCTGTTGCAGCTGAAATTCAATGCAGCACAGTTACAAGTGACTGTGATACACGTCCCACTGACAGGAATACAATACATAAAACACAGACAACTACTGTTATAGTAAAAAAATAAACATTTGTTTAATCAGTCGATAGGGCATTCATTTATTCATGTAAAGTGTACATTCAATGGTTCAGCACCAACATCAAAATCCAAAGCACCTTACGTATTATGTGGTTTAACCTTGAACACAATCCAGAACTTAAATTTCTAAGACTACCAAGGTCTAAGATGGAAATTACTCCTGAGGAGTTCTAAGACACAATGCACACACAAATCCTGAAGCGATCAGTGTTCATCAACAAAAGATTTTGGGAAACAATTAAAGGCATATATATGATATACCTGGGAAGAAGAAGAAATAGCCGTTGAAGAAGTAGTCCGTCCTGCAGTGGAAGCCGTGCTAGAAAGAGTGAGGGATACACCTCGGCGTTGCGCCAACTCTTGCACACTGTTCTGTAGCTGTTGTAGTTCTGTCAGCACTCTCTGCTGCCGCTGCTGGAGATGCCTCAGTCGATCCTCTACTTCATCACCTCCTCCACTCTGTAATCATAACATGAACTGCAATAACTGACTCCTTTTCCCAAAGTTATCTGCCATATCATTACAATGTACTTAGATGTTTCTTTTATGTTATTTGTATCTCCAAACACATGCTGTGACACAGGCTAGGTGCCAGGGCTAAAAAACATTGTTCTTTCTTACACCTCTGAGCACTTTGGAAAAAAAACCATATTCACTGATCTGTACTCTTAAAAACACACTGGCTTGAAAACCCACTATGCAAGTTCCTCAAATATCACTTCCGTTCCCCCAAACTCTCCAAAGACACAGTCAGGTCCTCAATGTACTTCTAAGGGAGACACCCCTATGTGTACATATCCCTGCCTTTATTCCCAGTTCCAAAACACGCTTTTACACACATATACACTAACACACACTGACACAGGCATTCACAGTCAAAAGAGACAAATGCATGTCTGGAAGGTGGAAATATATATCAGGAATTTATCATGTAAAACACTGTTTGAGAACATCAAAAATTGTTTTAAAAGATGAGATGAACTCTGATGGACACAGAGAAAAAAAAAGAAATTTCATATTTGACCAGAAGAACTCAGTGCAGTGTCTTTCATGATTCTCTCTACTGAATTTTGCACTTGCAGTGTACAAAATCATGTCATCAGTGAAAGAACGGAAAGACCTTGAAACTAATGAAAGGACACATGCATTAAAAAAAATCAGGGATGTTACAGGTGATGTTCCAGAAAAAACAAAATGTAAACAAACAAGGCTAGTTTGCATACTACTCTTTCAAGTCTTGTTTTACACGAAACCATGTCATGCCTTTAGAGAAGGTCAACAGTGCTCAGATTTACATGTTTCACAGAAAAGCTTGGCAACATGATTTCTAATTAGCTGGTGAGTCTGAAGTTTTTATGGGCAACCAGTAAGACATGATTACAACAATCTGCCTTGACAGAATGCATGACCTAGCTGTCTTGGTTGCATCTAGAGTGATGTACTGGTGAACTGAGCTTATGTGTGCATTAGAGTTCAGCATAAGCTGTCCGACTTGTTTTTATGTTGTCAAGGTTTATGGAGAGACACTGATCTGAGAAAAACTCTAAAGCCACAAACATGTTCGGAGAAGAAAATAGTGATCAAGCTGTAATATTTTTAGCCCAGCTGACCACATGTGAATGCTGCATCAAGGCTGCAAGTAAGTTTTAAAAAAAAAGCCAAGGCTAAATTCAAATGCAAAGTAAGTCACCAACTAAAAAAAAGGATCTCAAAGTCTACCACCGGCTATCTTAAACTAAAGTCAGATCATGAACAAATCTGAAAGGACAGACAGCACAGAAGAAGAGTGAACAAGGTGAGGAATGAGAGGCTTCCACTTACAATCATTATAATATCCATACAATCAGACATTCCTGATTCAACTTCAATGACAAATTCCTGAGGAAACTAAACAAGATGTCTGTAATCTGGACAGACTGAAAGATATATCTGGCTCATTATCATTTGTGCACATCTCATGATGATGAGTTGAGCGCATGTTTATGAATAGAATTAAAAATTACTATAAACTGTGCAGCCCTAGCCAAGCATGAGCATCTGGGGTAATTGGACATTTGTCTCCCATAACAAGATTATCTGGGTGTTTTCCCTCCCCCCCCCCCCCCCCCCCCCCCTTTAATGGAACCAGATGACAGCACTGTTGGTGATTCCAAAGTCATGTTCTATCGTCAAAATCATGAACCAGAAATCACAAGTCACAGCCTAGAAAATCAATAAAAAGTAAAAAAAAAAAAAAAATTAAAAAAAAATATACACACACACACAGACCGATGGATATATGTATGTATGACATTTTTTTGAGAACCACTGCTAAAAACTCTGGCACCACGTGGGCTCAATGTTTTGATGTGACAAGGAACACAATGACGTCATCAATTGACGTAAAACTAATCGAAAAGACATAATGACGTTGCGTTTGTTTACAAACGCAGAACTCCTGCTGAGGAAGGCTAAGTAGCCGAAATATTTTGGATAACAGCAGATTTGTTGTTTACCTCATTGTTTCATTATTTAGGCCTATATATATATATATATATATATATATATATTATATATATATATATAGATATATTATATATATAGGCTATATATATCAAGAACACATTGAGGAGTCTATGCCACTTCACAAGTGTACTAAATCCAAAAAGTTTAGCTCTAGGCATTCGTCCTTCGATCTTCATCCATTTGACAACCCAACCCAACATATCTACCCTGCCACTACACGAGTTGCTATTAACAAAAATGTAAACTTGGCAGCAAAGGAAAAGACCTGACACAGTGAGGTTAAAAAAAAATTCAGCCTACTTGATGTGGTTTTAATTAGCAGTCTACTGCTTTTCGAAGAAGAGTAGAATTTTAAAACTATGCATCTCAAGAACTGGACAGGCAAACTAAATGGCTAGGAGCAACAGATGACACACAAAAAGAGAGGATCCAATGCAGTGGTTCCACAAGTTTAACTTTTTTCAGCCACATAAAAATTTTATTCTCTCGGAGTCCATCTCATGTTTGTTTTCTTGTCTCTAGAGCTTCTCTACCTAATCAGTTAAAGAAACTGTATGTGAATTGCCAACTAGAGCTTCTCTAATCAGTTAAAGAAACTGTATGTGAATTGCCAGATGATATTTTTACTCAGTTACAGAAAATGAATGTGAACAATACTTAGCCTAATACTATAGTCAAATTCATATACAAGCCTCCAGTTTCTCAAGTTCGCCTCGAAGTAGAACTTCGGCTTCACCTAGTCGTTTTTGAAGAACCAGTTTGAGTCAACCATTTTGCTTATTGCCATCACGATGAGCTAAACTTTTCTGTTTGGGAGAGCGACAATAAGGTCGCCAGGTTCAACAGAATGGGGCGTTCCTAAACTAACATGCAAAGCGGAGTTAGGTAAACAGAATGATCAACAGACTGAAGTGGGCAATAAAAGAACTGAACAGAGGACATGTTTCCAAATCAAGTCTGTTAAACTTTTCCATCGCTAAATATACAGAGATCAACATAACTCACCTCCATTCCACTTACATTGCTATCAAAACTTTTGACTTTGTACATATCAACATTTGTGATGAAATCGGTACTACAATCGAAAAATGGTTTCACTCGATACATCTTCCCGGTAGCAGCCATTGCCACGCTTTCGCTTGCATGTGTGTTGCAGTAGGCTATGTCGCTGGCTATACTTGCAGTAGAGCAATTACTTATAAATACAGCAGATGTGTTGAAATGTTCAGATTCGACTTGCGCTAAAACCACTAAAGATGTACGCACGCATCTATTGGTTTGCCTGTTTGTTGGCATGATTTCACAGAAACTACCGATTTTCACAACCTTCTGGCGAAAATCAAGTATCCAAATAACAAAAGGTGGCTAAAGTAATGAACCACATAAAAGTAACACAAGCAAGCGAGCCATTATCCTTAAACGCACGTGAATGTGAAGAACTAAACACATCTGAGTTCCAGGAGAGTGTATGTTGCACATTTAATACCAATGATAGAAACACAGTGTTACTTGGCTGCATCTATAGAAGTCCTAATGAGAGTTCTGAAGCTAATGATGAAAAAATGTTTGACCTGTTAAAATCTGATATAATGTTAAAATTTGATAAAGTATTGATTATGGGTGATTTCAATTACCTATTTGTCAGATGGGATGGAAAGTGGCCAGGGGAGAAAGGTGAGCAAATTGTGGAAAGAATCAATGATGCATACTTGATGCAGAAAGTAAACAAACCAACAAGGAGGAGACTAGGACAGAACCCAACTTTGGATGACTGGATATTGGTGAATGAGGATAATCTTATTTCAGATATTACACACCAGGATCCAGTTGGAAAAAGTGACCATGATGTGTTGTCCTTTGAATTTTATGCATTAAAAAACTACAACATGAAACCAAAGGCAAGATATATTTTTAACCTAAACAAAGGAAATTATAACCAACTGAGAAGTATTATAAGTAACCACGATTGGACAACTATGGACCAAATGAATGTAGAAGATAGTTGGAATCACCTCAAAGGAGTACTAACAAAAGGTATGGAAGAGTGCATTCCAAAAGTGAAAATAGGTTCAGTAAAAAACATAAAGCCGATATGGATGGATGGAAAAGCATTTAAAACAATCAAAAAGAAATATAAGATGTTCACAAGATACTTGTGCACCAAATCAGGACGGGATTACTTAAGATATATTGAAATAAGGAATTTAACCAACAGACTTGTTAAGAGAAGCCGTAAAAATTACGAAAGAGAAATAGGTAAAGAAAGCAAAAGTAACCCCAAAATGTTCTGGAAATATGTTAAAGAAAAGATAAAAATAAACACTGGAATAGGCATATTGAAAAGGAAAGATGGAAGTTTGGTAGATAATGATAAAGAAAAGGTGGAAATGCTAAACGACTTCTTCTCTAGCGTTTTTACACGTGAGGACATAAGTAGTGTCCCAAACTTACCAGAGTGTTCCCGATCTGATGGGGTATCTATACTGACTTCCATAAAAAACGCGAAAAATTGAAAGGCTATTTTTCGGGTGAAAAGGGAGTGAATATACAATATTGAACCATTGTGGCAAGTTGTTTGGGTCCAAGACTCACTTGCAGTGAAAAAATTGTGTGAGCAACGCATCATTCCCGGCATTGGAGGGTCAACAAAAATGGCAAAGTGGTTGGTGCATGTGAGGCACGTGCACACCATGCAGAGCAAAGTTAACCAGCGACAAGTACACAGGCATGCAGCCTTTATAAAGCCGCGCTACAAGGTTCAGAAAACGACTTGCCGTCTGAGCGCTACAGAGATGCCAAGACTACGAGCAGAGGAACGCAATCGTGCCCTAGGCCATCTGGAGGCTGCTGTGGATGCCAGGCAGGTCGCCAACATCTTTAACGTCCACATCTCAACCATCTATCGTCTGCAGCACCGCATGCGAGTCACTGGTACCACTGATGATCGTCCCCAGCCAGGCCGTCCTCGGGTCACCACACCAAGAGAGGATCGCCATTTTGTTCGAACCCATCTGCGGGACAGGCGGCAAACAGCCGCTAACACTGTTCGACAGGTGCCTGGGAATCTCCAGCAACGAATCAGCCTCAACACTGTGCGGCGGCGTCTTCAGGAGAATGGGCTGGCATGTAGGCGTCCTCACAGAGGTCCGGTACTGACACCAAGACACCGGCAGGACAGGCTGCAGTGGGCACAAGCCCGAATCAACTGGCGCAGGCAGCAGTGGGGATGCATACTGTTCTCAGATGAGAGCCGTTTTTGTATTGACATGGCTGACGGTTGTGTCAGAATATGGCGTCGACCTGGTGAACGCTATGCTGACTCCTGTGTGGTAGAGCGGAACCCCTGGAGAGGCCGAACGTTATGATATGGGGTGCAATTGGCATTAACCACGCCATAGGACCAGTCATCTTTCAGAACATTGGTCCTTGTCGCGGACAGGGTGTCAATGCACAGCGCTACATCCACCAGGTGCTCAGACCCCATGTCGTTCCTTTTTTTGCGCAACACCCAAACTGGACATTCCAACAGGACAATGCAAGACCACACACAGCCAGGGCCACCCAGCAATTTCTTCAGCATAACAACGTCAATGTGCTGCCCTGGCCAGCCCTCAGTCCCGATTTAAACCCAATAGAACATTTTTGGGATGAACTTGGCAGACGATTGGACCTCCTGCGTCCAAGACCAGCAACAGTGGTTCAACTTCACCAAGCCATCGTCCATGTGTGGGCTGGTGTGCCAAGGGGACGCATCAACCACCTGGTCCACTCAATGAGCCGCAGGTGTCAAGCAGTTGTCCATGCAAAAGGTGTCCACACACGGTATTAGGACTTCAAGCTGGTTTGTCACGTGACCTTAGATTTTCCACACAAAGACATATTGCTGATGACATTTTCACACATTACCGGTGTAATGAATCAAATCACATTGGGGGGGCCGGATAGCTCAGTTGGTAGAGCGCCGGACTCGTGATCCTGGGGTTGCGGGTTCGAATTTCGGTATAGGGGGATTTTTCCCTCAGAGTTAACATTGGTTCTGACTCCATTCCCCATATAGTCCTTCGAATGAGACTATAAACCGAGGTTCCGTGTGTGAACACACGCATAACATCTTGCACACACGTAAAATCCCATCACCAACTTTCGGAAGAGAAGGCCAGTTTGGCCGTTGGTATGGATGACACGTGACACATAGCATGCACCTTCCCCGAAGATGGAGTATGGCTGCCTTAATGGCGGGATAAAAAAGGGTCATACACACAAAACTCCACTGCCTGGCTATACAGGGAGTGTCCGCAGGAGTATCGGCCTGCGTACGCAGAAAGAAAGAAAGAAATCACATTGAATTCTCGCTTCCACTCTGTACAATTGTGACCAATAAAATTCGCCCCTAACCTTCAGCTTGTTTTGCTTTCGCGTTTTTTATGGAAGTCAGTATATATGATGCTGAACAATTAAGTAGTGGGGGAAAACAAGTGCAGGCTAACAATTCTTCCGTCATTATAATAATGACTTTGCAAAGATTGGAACTTTTAGAGAAAAAAAAATATATGTGATGTATATATGTGATGTAAGGGTAACCACACATGCAGTTAAAAGCAAATTGAAAGAATTAAATCCTGACAAGTCTCAAGGTCCCGATCTCATTCCACCATGAGTGTTAAAAGAAGTAAGTGATGAGATAGCTAGTCCACTATGCAATATATTTAACAAATCCTTAGAAACAGGATCCTTGCCTAGAGATTGGAAGACTGCAGAGGTCACAGCTATATTTAAAAAAGGTTCCAAAACAGACCCAGGTAATTACAGGCCGGTGAGTTTGACTTGTATTGCATGTAAGATTTTAGAGAGCTTTGTAAGGGATGTGGTAGTTGCTCATTTTACTGAAAATGACTTATATGCTAAATGCCATCATGGATTTAGGAAGAGGAGATCATGTGTCACACAATTACTAGAAGTAATAGACAACCTAACAGAATTGGTAGATAATGGGGAGCCAATTGATATAATATACTTGGATTTTAGAAAGGCATTTGATTCTGTCCCCACGAAAGGCTGCTAACTAAACTAAAAGCATATGGAGTAATTGGTAATGTTTTAAACTGGATCAGAAGTTTTCTTAAAGGAAGGTCACAGTTAGTGAGAGTGGGAGAAGAGAGATCCAAGACATCTGATGTCCTAAGTGGAGTTCCACAGGGTAGTATCCTAGGGCCCATATTATTCACTGTGTTCATTAATGATTTACCGGACATGACTCAAACCACATGCAAAATATTTGCAGATGACACCAAAATATATGATAAGGCAACAAATAGCACAAAGATCCAACAGGACATAAACAAGCTACAAGAATGGTCAGATGAATGGAACCTTTACTTCAATGTAGCAAAATGTAAGGTGATGCACATTGGCAAAAAGAATAAACAGTTTGAATATACTATGATTGTGAATGACGAATTGCAGAAAATAAATACATGTGATGAAGAAACAGATCTGGGAGTAACTTTTGATAAAGATCTATCCTTTGATCCTCACATCCAGAGAGTGGTGAACAAAGCAAATCAGATGATGGGACTCATCAGGAGAACTTTTACCTTCCTAGAAAAGGAGAAATTTATCAAGTTATTTAAAGCATTTGTTGGACCTCATCTCAAATACGCTAATGTAATTTGGAGTCCCCATCTCAAGAGACAGTCAAAAATGATAGAAAATGTACAAAGGCAAGCTACTAAAATCCTGAAAGAATGTAGGAATTTAAACTATAAAGAAAGATTACACTATCTCCAATTACACTCACTGAAAGGAAGGAGGATCAGAGGAGACCTGATCCAATTTTTTAAAATATTCCATAATTATGATCTTCTTCTTCTTCTCGTTGCCTTCACACGCGGAGACCGGTTCGTTCCAGAAATGCCGTGGTCTTCTGTAGGGACGCCACCGTGCCGTACAGCTTGTCCTCGACGGGGGTAGGCTCTGGCCACAGCTCTTCTCTCAACCATCGGAAGTTCCCGCATTTCTGTAGTATGTGGGGCGTGTCCTGTTCAGCCTCTCCACAAGGACACATTGGGGATGGCACAACCTTGAGTTTCGAATGGAGGTGTTTATTTAGTCTGTTGTGCCCTGTTCGCAGCCTTGGGTCATTGCCTTTTGCTGTCTCCTGCTAAAAAGATCAAGCTTTGCTGTGGAGTCTAGGGCCCTGACCAAAAAATACCAAGATATCCTCCCAAAACAGGTCATACCCCTCTCCTTCTCCCTTGACGCACCACCCTGGGAAGACAGAGAAAACAACATCACTGTCATCACAACCATTCCCCATATCAACAGTAAGGGTGACCATGATGACCAAGTGTTGAAGACCCTAACACTGTATGATGATGTCAATGTGCATGCGCTTTTCAAATTCTCAGAAGTGGATTGCACAAGAAATAATGAAGGCAAGATTTTTTTTATTAGGCATTGTCATACTAACAAAAGAAAGTCTTGTTTTACCTTCAGAATTGCTAATTATTGGAATGCACTGCCTACTAACACGAATATGCACCTGATATCAACAGCTTTAAAAAACTCCTAGATGAAGACCCTAAATTGAAAGATGTTTTCTTTAGTGTGGATTGAATATAATGTTATTTATGACAGGCATGCAACCAGACCGAACTTAAATTGAAAAATAATGAGGGGACGCAAATAGGCCGTAAGGCCTAAGGCTAAAAAAAAGCCGGTCCCTATTACTACTACTACTACTACTACTACTACTACTACTACATTATTGTTCTTTTTGTTGTCAGTAAGTCGCGGCCCTTTGCGTCCCGAACAGCCCGTGTTAGGTCGAGCGAGCTCCGTAAGGTTTCCAAGCAAGTTGAGACTGCGGTTATTCTGAGAGACAGTTTCCTAGTCTGGGTACCTCAAGCACCCTCGATGTAGATTCACAAGAACTGCGTGGCATTGCACGTACAATTTGGTCACAATTTTAGGCTAGTTGTGAGAAAAGAAATAATCAGCAGGCCTATGTGAAAGGGATCCATAGGACAAAAACTGATGAAGGTGGAGTCATTCAAACGACAAAAGACCTCCATTGCAGCTGGTTTGAACAATAAAACAGAATGGAAGGGGACTGTCGCGGTCAAATTCGTTGCTCAGTCAAATCCGAACGAATTTGACCGCGACAGGGACTTTTCAGAGGACATCATTCACGTTTTTTTTTTTTTTTTTTTCCTTCTTTTTTTGGAATAATCATAATCGTGATCATAATCATAAACAAAATTTTAACCCCCAAATATTGAATTAGATTATAATTCTATTTTACAACAAATGATAAGTATCACTTTATATTATTTGGGAAACTGAACTTGGATTAGAAGAGTTCACTGAAGATAGACGTAAAACATGGTTGTATATTGTAGCCTATGTCCACTGAGAAAAGCAATTCAAAATCATATTCTGGCATATTTAACACGCGTCTTCACTGAAGATATTCGAACAAGCCGTGACCCTGTTTTAAAATGAAAATTGGGAATATTTCCTGAGGATGGCATCAAAATGACGCAGCATAGGCCTACATTAACATCAGCCATGCTGAAAAGATGAGTGTTCCGAAAGAACGAGACAACTAATCTAGGCTAGGTCAAACGACGGATCCAGGATCTGTTTTACTATGGCGCCGGTTTGTACTCTCTAGCATGCCATTAGTTTCCGATGAATCTTTGTCTTCTGTATATGCAGCTGCACCTAGTGCGTTGACAGAGACCAGTTTTAGCATACACATACACATACACACACGCGTGCGCGCGTTCGCCCGCACGCATGCACGCACGCGCGCGCACACACACACACACAGACACACACACGCTCACACATATCTTGAAAATATTATCTGTCCAGGACAGCAGGTTTCTATCAATTTCATGTACACCCACGCCGGAGAAGTGGCCGAGATTTGAATTGATCTGTTGATGGATGTGACTGCCTAGTTAACAAAACAAAACAAAATAAAACAACAACAAACAAACCAAACAAACAAAAAGACAAGAAAAGGAGAGAGAGAGAAAAGGCTGAATTGGTGCGGATGCTCAGAATATTTTGTTGTGTCGAATTTCATTCTCCATTGTTCCCAGATATTTTGCAAGATTTGGGGATACACTTATTTGGATTTGGTTCTGTATGAGGTAATCTCCGCAAAATGCCTGACTTGTGATCTCACGGTTTCTGGCAGGTCATAACAAGAGAAATTGTCCAAACACAGTGACTAGGGATACTTCTGAATCTATCCTGACTTGTCTGGATTGTTCACCTTCTACCTACTACCGATATATGCCAATGGATTAGGCTGATTGTAATTTTCCTCAGTGCCATAGCTGTCAAGATTGGTTAGCTGCTTTGCTTGAAGCACTGTATTGAATATGTTTTTGAGCAATCTGAAACGGCGATGCCAGTCTGTATTTTCTTATCGAGAATTTTGCAAAGGTCGTGCAATGTAACTATTACAGAGATAATGCCGTAGAGCTCAAAGTATTTCACTAGACAGCCTCAAAGATATGCTCCAGGAGCTCGCAGGATACTGTGGTCTGTAATATTCTACAAAGTCTTTGTCCCCATTGAACATGAGCCACGGCAGTGCTGGCCCAATAATCTGTTATTGTCCTGTGGTTACTATTTTTGGGTTAATGAAAGTCGGTCTTTCTACTGATCGGCTGACACAGTTCTTGAGGATCTGACTGGTGATGCCATCGCAACTTATTGCTTCATTCAAACTGATGTTCTTCGACAGTTTTTTCCCTCTTGTATTGGCGTCCGTGTTCAACACAGATATTTGGATTGGTTGGACTTGTTTTCAGTAGAGAGGAATTTGGACCGGCTGGACTTTGAAGGAGATACCAATCATGTGAGGATCGGCTAGAACTGTCCTATTAAGACGTTGACTTTAGTTCTGTTTGTCAGATTCAGATTGAGATTTAATTCCAAGACCCCTTGGGCTTTAAGGGAAACAAATAAGTAATATACGTGACGTGTGGAAAAAGATCAGGATAAATTCTTTAATCAACACATATGAATATATATACATGCACACAAATAACCAGTGTATGCGCACGCATATTTCTCTAGAAAGCATTTGTTTCTCCGATGACAGCATTCATTTAAAATTAAGTAACATGAAACTTATTTTAGACTGTGTCTTAAACAATTTGTAAGTTAATAATTTTCAGCAAGATCTTATCGTTTGGGGGTGTCCATCCTTGCAGTATAAAAAATCAAGCAAGCAAGCAAACAAACAAAAATTTCCTAGTATAGCACAATTTTCCACATTTCATTTGTCAGCTGCCGAAGTCATCATCTTTTCACTCCACTTCTTTCGAAGTTATAAACGCATTCGTTTTCATGAGAGAAAACAATATACACTGACAATTGATAATCAGTGTGGCATAGAAGCAGGAGCTATTAGGATGGAAAATCCGGCCACTGATCCAATATGCATTCATGCAATGTTGGTCACAATTTTGTCAGATTAGCTGTGAAGCAGTTAACAACCCTTTATGTTTCTTCTGTCTTTTTTGTTTGTTGTTTCTTTTGTCGATCCTCTGTTATCTACAGCCCACAAACTAGATGCGCTGCTTGAAACAAGCACACCGGGGCAAAAAGTAAACTGGAGACATTATATACGGGAACTGTACGGACCTATATGGAGTGAAACAAGCAAATGTGAAGAGATCTCCTGAAAAATCCTCACGCCATCAAAAGATGGATTTAATCCGAACGAAGAAAAAAAAGTCTCAAGAAACAAGTGAAGGCTGCCTCAGAAACTGTCAGGAAAGGACTAAAGAGGTTCTAGGAAGACCTGACAGCTCAAAACAATGCTCCCAGCAAAGTGGAATTATCTTGCAGGAGGAGCAAGAAGCAGAAAACCCCCCAAAATTGCTTTCCTTTCTAATTCGCCAGGAAACGATTCCAGGAACCCAAATCAGGGACACTCACTGTGGACAAGAAACCTGAACAGCATCTCAGGAAAACGTATTCCGACCCTCAGAGCGAAACACCACTTGAAATCCAAGGCTTGGTACGGCCTGCAGCGCCAGAGAAAAAGTTGATTGACAAGCCACCAACATTGGATAAGGTACAGAGAGTGGTTTAGAAAGCCAGAGCTAAATCTTCGGTTGAGAAAGCTAGAGCTAAATCTTCGGTTCAGAAAGCTAGAGCTAAACCTTCGCTGAGACCCAATAGGATACCCTATCTGCTGCATTAAAAATGTCCCAATGTCCTTGAGTGGCTTCACAAAATAAGATTGGCATGGAGGAACCTGACGATCAGGGATCAATGGATGATAGCTGTCGGAGTATACATTCCAAAACAGCAAAAGTCGAATGACATCAACTAGTTCAGATCAATGTTACTTCTAACATTGGGGGTGAAATATTCTCTGTCATGGCAGCTAGGCTGACTTTACCCGACAGAAATTGAGTTCTTTGAATTGTCAGTATGTAAAGGAGGGATTCCGGGAGTATCACTGATCCTGTCAGGGCAGAGAAACTTTATCACGGTGCAAGGTACTAGATCTTTACAGCCAGAATGTGGTTATCACACATGTGGATTCAAGACCACAATTTATTAAGCAAAAGAGGACGAAATGATTTCCCGAAGCTGACGACACAGAACTACGTGTGGCAGCGGGGTGTCCTCTCACACCCCATCCATAGGATGTATTAGGTATAGAAAAAAGAAGAAGAGAACATAGTCCAAGAATGACAGAATTACTTCCAAACAGCTTTGATCGCATTTACAGAACCCAAACGCGGGGACAGAGAAGAAAGAAGAACGAGCTAGAATTACATCATTACTTTTAATAAGCATTGACGGCAGTGACAGAACCAGAATGCGAGATGATACTGATGCCAGTGAACACCTTGGATAGCAACGAACATCCAGGACATGCTGAAGAACAAAGACTATGGTCAAACCAATACGAACAGAAAATTAGACAGTTACAGACTCTATATCCAAGTCTGAAATAGCCAAAAAAAAAAAAAAAAAAAAAAAAAATAATAGGACGACAATAAGTACTTCCAGAGATAATCAGTGCGTACATTCATTCTGGTGATATGTTAAAAGCAGTCGCCAAGACAATGTTGGAGTTTCACCGCTAAAACAGAATTGTGACATCAAGTCCAAAGCGACAATAGCTACTACCGAAGCGATTCAAGTCCGGGTTTTCCTTAGAAAATGATTCGAGTTATCACTGAAGGACAACAACGTGTGTTCACCATTTGGAAACCTCACAATTTAGACAAAGGAGAAGCAAAACAACAACTATAACAACAACACACACGCGCGCGCGCGCGCACGCACGCACGCACGCACGCACCCACGCACGTACGCACGCACGCACACACACACACACACACACACACACACACACACACACACACACACACACACACACAGTCTAGAAAGGCCTATAGATAAGATGCCAAACTAATGCGGTCTTTACAAAATGTTTTAACAGATATTTTCCAAAGACTGGTGGATTCTGGTTCCCCACTGGAAGAGTGTTCTTCAACAAAGGTGATAAACTCGGTCAGCTGTAAGAGCTTTGAACGCTATGTTAGTCATCATTTGAACTGCACTTCTTAATTAGGAATCACACATATACTCACACTACTGAACAATGATTTCTGCTCTAGCTTCTCTTGCAAGCTCTACAATTATCTGTAATCCAGATCGAGATGATTGTATAGCGTCGGTTTATCTCCAAAGAGTATGCTCGCCGGATTAGTAGTGTTTTGCTTGTCATCTTAGATATTAGGATAGTTAGATGAATGTCTCTTTAGAATATATACTAGCGGAAAGAACTTGGGTTAAATGTCAATCAATCTGAAACAAATAGCTCTGGTGGCTTATGATCACTTTAGATGCTTTCAATGGTCTGATATTTTTTAATGAAGGCTTCAACCGATATATATTGTGGGATGGGGTGGGACAACCAACTCCCTGGCATATGTTTAAAGGCCGTTTGGTAACCAGGCATCTGAAAACATTGCAGTTCATCGTGATGTCAAGTGCACACAAGAGTACACACTAAGGTCTGCCACCTTAGCAAGCACACAGCACCTCAAACACTGCAGATGTAGACGAAAATGTCTCGTACGAAAGTTAGACCTACATTCTATAAAATTATGTAGTGAATTTCTGCCACGTGGTAGCGGTACAGAGTGCCATGTTTGATGTCGGGATGCTTTATGCGCACCGGGAGTGTTGCCAAGTCACTGTCTCAGGCAAACTCTGGCAGGTGTAGGCTTACTTCCCTATCATTGGTGGGCTCATCACAACAGGGGCCGTAGAAAGTCCTCTAGTCTTCTTCTTTTTTCTTGGGCATCTATAGGCCCTACCAACCTTGGCATTTCAATCACCCTGAACGATCAGGATGTCTTTCTTGTTAGCCTTGTTTCTAACTGTTTGAAGCTTAGAGTAGAATTCTTCGCTCTGGTCATCATCATCGTTTGATGTGGGAGTTATTCCTATCTACAAGACAGGTGACAATACAGCTCCCACTAACTACAGACCCATCTCTGTGAACCATATCCTTCCAACAACATCTTTACATTCAATGAAAAATTTTACCAACAAACCATGGGCATGCTATGGGGACGCACGGGGCCCTTTCCCCTTGCTAATGTTTCATGGCCTGGTTGGGAAAGGCTGCTTACAAACCCCAAGGTTAGGACCCAAAAACTGTGCCGCGGTGTAAGACGACACTGCCCCCCTTTGCTACTGGTAACAGCATCTAAAAGATTTATTCATGGTGAATTCTGAAACCGCACCATTAAGTCACGCGATTTGCTTCTGCAACATTCCCTTTCTGGCGTAAACCTTCCACCCGGTTTGGGCACATCACTCGGCCCTCTACATCAATGCCAGATACTTTGTCCATAGTGTTAAGTATTGGGCCCCTTTTGGAGATCCTGGAGTTTTTTAGCCGGGGGTACACAACAACAGCAACAACTATGGGTAGAATATGCAGGGGACTGGTTTTTCTGAACCTAGACCTGTTCATTTAAAATCCTTTTCAGTATTTTGATCAACAAATCTCCCAGTTTGGCAGCTCGGTTGCTTTGTTATATCCTCATTTATCAATTTAAAAAAAAGAAATTTCCCTGGGTTTTGGATCACTGTAAAAAAAGGGAGTATCACTTGGTGGATCCTAATGCTAGGAATAAATCCCGTTTGTGGTTTTGTTGCAAAATGAGTTTTGCCAAAATTATGCTATCGTTTCCTTTGTGTACTGAAAAAATAATGGTAGCATAATTTTCCGCCCCCCTTCGACTAATTAAAAACTGACCTGAAATCTAAAGACATAAATTGGACCACAAGAAGAAAAAAAAATGGTAAGAAGGGTGGTTTTGATGTAAAGCATTTTCTTACAGTAAAAACCCGGGGTAAATGTTTTAAAAAAAAAAAAGTTAGTGTCCCACCGAGAAGATGCGCTACCAAAAATAAGGCTGTGTAGTTCCCCTATTTGTTTTTATGACGAACTATGTTTTTTTTCAATGAGGTGTATCCTATTTATATATTTTGAATTTTTTATATGGTCGTTTTATAAACGGGCAGTTTCTGGGTGTGCGGATCGAATGGGGAATATACTAATGCGCCCTTTTTAGAACAAAAGTTAAAGAAAATAAAGAAAAAAAATTTTTAAAGCTCTGCAAGAAAGATGTGTGTGTGTTGTGGTTTTTAGGAAGAGAGAGGGAGAGGAGAGAGAGAGGGGGGGGGGGGGGGGGGGGGGAAAACGTTCGGCATAGCTTCTGTGCAAATAATATCTGGCCTAGGCCAGTATGCTTAGTGACTTCGGTTTTCGTTGACAATCCCCGCAACTCCACAGAGAAAGGGGAGATAAACTATTTTAAAAAATCAGATTGTAAAATTCCTCCCCGTTGTTCAGAAGAGTTGATTTTGAAAGGAAAATAAGGGAATACTACAATTTGCACTATCACAAAACGACTATAAATAACCTGCCAATGTGTGCCTACAAGTGTATGCTTCATTAATTTATGTGCTCAAATCTCGTTCCCTCAGACGAGACGAAACGAGGCAAAAAAATAAGACAAAGTATTTCATTGGTCACTAAGAAATAAACGATTTGTAAAATTAATTCCCCGTTTCTGAAATGAGTATCCATATGTTGGGCCATACGACTGTCGCAATAGCAAGCAATGCAACAGATACCCCATTAGTTTGATGGAATGGTTAAACAAGCAGATAATTCACAACACTGTGAAAATGACTCGGTAGAGGCCGCGCCAATCAAATCAAAGCTTTCTGACGATGCACCTGCTTTGCTTTATGATGTGGGAAGAATGAAAATGTAGAGATTTGAAGCTGTAGTGTAGTTCCTGTCAAAAATGTTGCATGATTATTATCTGTAGATGTAAGATAAGGTAATATCGCGTGCTAATGTGTCAGAATTGTCAGTTCGAAGGGATAAAATATCGAAAAAACGAAGTGGAGAACGCTTTGATAGGCCATTTTGATCACGTGATCAGTGTTTAGGAAAATGGCGGCTTCCTAAAATTTTCAACATGGACACTAAAAACAATTTACACTAACTACAGGTATGTCCTGGGCAATCGGGTTTGATGCTTTTCGATGCTGTAGAGTCTTATCTGTACACAGAAAAGGCTAGAAATGTCGAGCAGAGGGAGGAGAGCTCGAGGTCGGCCTCCGAAAACACCGTTGTCCAGCAATCGCACAAATTTTCTGCGAAAACCGAAAGCGTTTACAACTGGAAGTGATGGCAATGGTTACTCTGAAAACTCTGGGAACGGATCACCGTCGAATCTGCATAACTACAGAAGCTACAGTAGCAGAGGGAGGGGTCGAGCTGCAGCCCAGAGAAGTCGCATTTTTGTGAGCCACTTGATAGCTGATGATGATGACCTGTCATTCGTGGCAGATGGTGAAAATGATGATCGGACAAGTGACATTACCGACTTGGACAACAACACTGACAACTTTAGGTCAGACGATTCCTGTGGAGAATCAGATGATGACTATTTGAGTGATGAAAGCTTGAGCACAATAAGCAGTTTTAGTAGGAGGAAGTTCATTGGAAAACGTCCCAAAACACCAGAGTTGCTGGACGACAAAGACATCCCGTCTCTGGAACTCCCTGCAAGTGCAACAGATCTGATCGTACCTCCAGAACATATTCTTCAGGCAGTTGGCATTTATGAAGTATTAAGACACTTCAGAACAAACCTCAGGTTGTCCCCTTTCATATTTGAAGATTTTTGTGCGTCACTTGTCTGTGATGAGCAGTGCACTCTAGTCGCAGAAATCCACATTTGTTTATTGAAAGCAATTTTTAGAGAGGAAGAAAGCAACAACAATCTGTTTGGTCCCCATGACAACAAAGACAGCATTAACATATGTTTGTTCTTTCTTGATGGGATGACATGGCCAGAAATAGCCCGATCCTACCTGGACAGTGAGAGGCATCCTGAATTCAGAGCTGCTTTACCTGCATTAACATCCACCAACTTTCCATTTGTTCCTTTGGCAGAGAAACTGCAAGTGCTGCAAACGCTAACAGATCTCTTTTTAACCACCAACAGTGTTCGTATGGAAATCACCAATGAAGGCAACATCCGCTATGATGACCACTGTCGTGCCTGTCACAAGTAAGTGCTTTGTCATCTAAAGTTGTGTGAAAGTGTGTAAAACTGAGGGGGAAAGGGGAAAAGTAAACAAGCAAACAAACATGCGAAAAAGCATTTAACTATAGTAACATGCTAGATTTATCACTAGCATCATTTGAAGCTTCGTTCAACAACACTGACTTGTTTATTAAATTTAAAACCGGCTAAAAACATTTGATTACACTTGTTAATGAAAATCCTTCCAATTTTCATCAGAATTTTAATCCAAGTCTCAAGTTAGAATTTGTCATCAAGTATCAAGTACATAAGCTAATATCCAAGTATCGGGACTAAATTTTTGTACACGATATTTTATTTGACCTCATAGAATACAAGGGAAAAAAAATTTTCATCGTAGGTGACTAGTATTGTTCTACTGTACAATGCCAACTCCTCTTAAAGAAATATTGAATTAAACTGATTCTCTGTTAACTTAGAAAAAATTTCTGTCACACAGTGCCAGAGAATCAGTGACAGACTTTGATTTTCTCTTTTAAAGTCAGTACCAGTACTACACAATATTAGGACTAGCTCTGTGTGCAGAATGACAATGCTATCAAGAAATATTTCAGTTAAAAGGAATGTTAAATAAATGTGAAATCTCCACTGAAGTAGGGGAAAAGTTTTTCGAGTTTATGAAGCAAAACTTGGAAATAATTGGAGATTTCCAGTTGAAATGAAAATGACATTTTATACTTTCATTGTCTCCATGAATTAAAAAACAAAATTATGGGAAACAATGGTAATTTAGGTCAGCAGGATATCATATAGAACAAGAAATGATCCAATTTTCATAGTAATTTTCTTTTCACACCATGAACTTAGATGATTTGGTGTTTAATCATATTACTGTGTAGATGAAAGAATTAAAAACAGAAAAAGACAGCATTTAATCAGAATATTGAAGAATGGGGGGAAAAAGTATCAAGTATGTTCATATTGTTTTATAATGAAATTAATGAGGAACAGTTTCTATAGCCCATCCTAACATCGTAAGCTACGGGTGCTTTACAAGTTTTAAGAATTCAACATCTAAAATATACACAGGACACACACACATGCATGCACGCACGAAACGCACAATTTTTTGTTCATGAGTCAAATATATGCACGCCATGCATGCACACGGCACACAGTACATGCGCACGTGCGCACAAGCGTGTGTGAAAACAACACACACACAAACACAACACATGACACACACACACACTATACACACATGCGCACGCACACAACACACATACACCACACACACACAACACACACACACACACACACACACACACACACACACACACTGGGACATAATGTTGCATACATAAACACACTGTATAAGAACATGGTGAACACGTGTACCACTAAGTGTGCAAGTGACAAAATAATTTAGTAATATTTTAGTTAGTATTCTGCAACTGGCGTTTGAACATGTTTTAATTTGCGGACTTGAAAGTTATTGAAGGAAGGGGCATGACGTAGATGGAAAGGCAGTGAATTCCAGAGTATTGCCACAGAAAATGAGAATGCTCTAAAAACCGTGCTGCTTTTGGTTATTTGACTGAGGGAATTTGAAAAATTTGATCATCAGAGGAAGAACGGAGGGGACGTGTAGGAATATATATATTGGAAGCGATCAGAGAGATAGGTAGGCCTTCACCTTGATAACCTTATAACATAGACACACTGACTAATTGGTTGTTTAAATGTATGCAAAGCCTTTTGTTTTCGCATGTGAATGTGCGTGCATGCATGCCCCCTCACAGGTGAAATTCGCTCTGTTCATAAGCTGTGCAACTGTTCAAATGAAATCTGGCTGGGTGAATAGTTTGTCAAAAAGTAATGAACTGTCTCAATGTGTGGTTAGTTTGTTGGTTATATATGCAGAGCTGAAGTTTGAAATTTTTCATAAGTCGCTAGGCTTGTGATGACAAAAAACCGCCCAAAACATTAGCGTACAAAAGTGTTTCACAAGTACAAGATTTCACAGATATTGCCACTTCCCCCCCCCCCCCCCCCCCCTTTTAGCAAGTAGCACCATTGAAATTTAAGGAAAAGTGAGTTAAAATTTTTTTTACAGGGGAAACCTGGTTAAGCAGACATTTACATTATGTTGTTACCAGAATAAAATTGGAATTATGGTTTCAATGCAGACAACAATACCCTAGGCCTGCTAATTACAATTGAAGTAAATTTTAATTTTTCAGTCCAGGCATATTCACTAGTTTTCTAACTTTCCCAGCGTTGAGTGTTTTGGTCGCTCATTCAGGTGATCGGGATTGTTTTTCTCTAAAGTTCTTACTCTGGATTGCACAAATGACACAGCTACTAAAACCTTTTAAAAAAAAACTAAATCATGTTATAGTTTCATAGTGTTTGATTATTCAGAAGCTTGTGGTTATAGATAAACAGGGGCCAAATAGATTTTTCATCAGTTATGTCTTATTCTGACTGGTTGTACCATAACCTTTTGTAAATTTAAATTGCAGATAAAACTTGATTGTTGCAGGTAGTTATATTTCTGCAACTACATAAATTTGTTTTGTTGCTTGTTTAGGAAGTGATTTGCTAAGATCGTCAACTAAAACCTGCAAAACTTGGTGATCATATAAAGAGGTAATTGCTGGTAAAATACTGTTTGTGATATCAAAGACCAAAATTTTACAGAGCTGCCAGTCTCAGGGACTAATCCGTTCTGCTGTGTTAATTGGTTCAGAATGAAAATGAAAATCTACTGATTAATTTTAAAGTATTATATCGTGTGCACCATGGTCAGATCAAATTTCAAAGCCATCACTTTGTGTTTACATAACATTAAAGCCTTTGCCATACTCTGTCAGTTTGAATACTGGTTCAAAGATACCCACTCTTCATTCTTTGAAGAAACAGCACTGCAGTTAAGCATCATTAAATCTTCATGATCATAGAGACTAGGGGTCGTGCACTGGGCGGAAGGTGTTAAACCCCAACTCCATCTTTCAGCTTTTGCTTACTGTACTATTTTAAAGATTTTAGAGGCTATTGTATGTCATACAGGACTGAAGACTTAAGTGGCAAAGTGGAAAATATAGTGATGACATAGCAGCTGAGCTCACATTCAAATTAAAGTTGACTGGATGACATTGACTGCTCTAATAAGCTGCTGTACAACTTGTGTCTGTGGAGCTGGTGGGTGTGTTCTATCACTAGTATCAGTATCAGTTTTGTATGCTGTGAGTTTAAATCGCAAAGACTCAGTTAGGGAAAATGACAGAGCTGATGGCCATTTGAGATTAACATTAAGATTGAAGCACAAATTTTTCAAAAGTTCACCAGAGAAAAATGATCAGTTTAGACAGCAGAATGTTGCATATTTTGATTCACTAGACAGGCTATACAGTTTTCAAATCCATGCCCACATCGCTCTGTGCTTGTCTGTGGTGATTGGTTTGTTGAACCTGATATATTAATATGCTATTAGCTCAGTGGACCAGATAAAGCTGATTACTTTTCATTCACTCTTGCGGTGTATGTGTAAATTATTATGCTAATATTACATATTGAACAGTGTTTATGGTATGATAGAATATTATATTCAGGTAGATGATCCAGGTTGAATTTTGAAATTCATTTGGTAAAAACTGACGACATTAATTATGCCTTTATGAATCACTTATATCAGTTACAATTTTAAACAAAATGGGGTCAAGTAGGAGGAAATAAGTCAATGAATGAATGATTCATCGTTTGTAAAGTTTTTTATTGTATTATAGTAGTGTCTGGTGAATGTGCACAATCTGTTCCTTCCTGACATTTCTGGCTTCACATGTCTTCTACAAACAGTTTACCCCTTTTGCACATCTATGCATCAGAATGCATACATAAGAGGATACACTTCAGAACTCCCCATTATTTACAGAAAGTGTCATTCTCACGATGAAATGCTATTTCAATTTTCACTCTAGAATTTACTTTCATGCATGGACTTCACCTCAAAAAATGAAAACCTTAGGTCAACTTTTGTGATAAAATGTGTTTGGATGAATGGATAAGGAAAGCCACAAGAAGATGTGTAAGTGATGGGTGGCAAGTTTTATGACTTTTCACACATTCACCATTGGCAGCTACAGTTTTATCACCAACCAAGCAAATAATGTTTGCAGTCACCATGGTAACAAAATTAGTTGCCACTTTCAGGCTTAATCAGTTTGTTAAAATAATTATTCATTTGATAAAGTATGAAGTATTCTTCATGCTGCATTGATCCCTGACAAAAATCACTCGGGAAGATAAGAAACTGAGGGTGAAAATGCTGTATTAAATTAAGATTTGGGGGAGGGGGGGGGGGGGGGGGGGGGGGGGGGGGGAAGAAGCCTCTCTCTTGAACAGTAATGGAGGGGGAATTTGCACATAAACACACACACATGGTGGGGACATGTAAATTCCCCTTTGCTACTTTTAACTCTTAAGTGGCATGTCTGTTGGGTCAGTGCCCTCATACTTGTTAGATCTGGGGTAGGATAAGATAATGTTTGCTTATAGCCCAGCCGACCGCAAAGGGCCCTCAGGGCTGATCTGGCAGTAGCATAGGGCTCCCCAGAATCTTTTTTGATAATTAAGCGTATTTATTTCATTTCAGGGTAAGTTTTAATAAAACGGTGTTTTATAATATGCAGTGTAAACTTTTTAAAAAGGTAGTAATTAGGTAATCAGAACCTTGCCATTGCTAAATGTTTAAAGTTTGATGTTCTGGTGATGAAAGGGTTTTCCTCTTGTGAACATTGTACCAGCTGTCACAAAGTTTAACAGATCAGTTTGCTGTCTTGTTTTACTATTCATGCAAATTCCTCCCGTCAGGATGATTTGAAACATTCATTGCAATGAATCTCCTCTCTCTCTCTCTCTCTCTCTCTCTCTCTCTCTCTCTCTCTCTCTCTCTCTCTCACTCTCTCTCTCTTTATATCACAATAGACTGAGATTTTATGAAGGGGTCAAATCTGATGACAAAAAGTTACAGCTAGCTTCTTGAAATGAAAAGCTTGCATGGTCATGTGTGTGTGTGGTGTGTGTGTGTGTGTGTGTGTGTGTGTGTGTGTGTGTGTGTGTGAGAGAGAGAGAGAGAGAGAGAGACTGTGTATGTGTGTGCGCGCACGCTCACAAGCATGCACGTGTGTGCTTGCGTGGGTGTTTGTGTTGCTTGCACAATACTATATAGTGAATGGTTTTTTTTTCCAAGTTCGTTTAATATTGATCAAACATGCAAAGAAATGTTTATCAAAATACAGTCTGTTGTAATCTACTGGGATAGGACATTTGACATGGAACATTGCCCTTGCAATGTAGGTCAAAATGGATGCTCATATGGTTATAATTAGGTGATTCAAAGATGTATTTACTGTCAAACATTTTGTTGCATGTTGCTACCCTCATTCTGAAATTTTCAAGTCTGTCAATTTTCATGCATGTTTGATACACAAATAGGGGGCCGGATAGCTCAGTTGGTAGAGCGCCGGACTCGTGATCCTGGGGTTGCGGGTTCGAATTTCGGTATAGGGGGATTTTTCCCCTCGGAGTTAACATTGGTTCTGACTCCTATCCCCATATAGTCCTTCGAATGAGACTATAAACCGAGGTTCCGGTGTGTGACGCACGCATAACATCTTGCACACACGTCAATCCCATCACCAACTTTCGGAAGAGAAGGCCAGTTTGGCCGTTGGTATGGATGACACGTGACACAAAGGATGCACCTTCCCCGAAGATGGAGTATGGCTGCCTTAATGGCGGGATATAAAAAAGGGTCATACACACAAAACTCCACTGCCTGGCTATACAGGGAGTGTCCGCAGGAGTATCAGCCTGCGTACGCAGAAAGAAAAAAGAAAGAATACACAAATACACTTTATGGGGAGCCCTCTATGCGTTGTTTGTCAGTTTCATTGACTGTATGACACACAAATGCACTGTATGGGGAGCCCTGTGTGTGTGCGTGTTGTGTGTGTGTGTGTGTGTGTGTTGTGTTGTGTGTGTAGAAGGGAGGGGGAGGATGGGGGCTGAAATGACAGGAATCCAGATTGTGAGTGTGCATGACATGTGTACATGTGTTTCAGACTTGGGGATTTGCTGTGCTGTGAGACATGCTCAGCTGTCTACCACCTGGCCTGTGTGGACCCACCCATGGAGCAGGTCCCTGATGAGGACTGGTTGTGCAGCGTGTGCCGTGCCCACCAGGTCAAGGGTGTCACTGACTGCATTTCAGAAGCTGAGAGAAGTGGTTTGTTGTGTCGTCAGGAACCCATAGGATACGATCGTCATACAAGAAAGTATTGGTTTCTGTGTCGACGAATCATTGTGTAAGTGTAAACACTGTGGGAATTTGTGTTTGTATGATTTTAAACTTGAAGTTAGACAAGATGCCATTTGGGTAGAGAAGAGGCTTGGGAGTGTGAAAAGGAGATGAGGGTGAGTGGGTGCATGAACCACTGTCTTGTCTCTTTGTTGATTGAAAAATTAATTTGGCCCTTTTGATCCATTTTAGGTAGTAACAGCTTTAGAACACTAGTATACTCATAAATCTGTTCTTGTCAGTACAGTAACTTTTTGTTGTTGTTGCTGTCCTACCTTCTGTGCCACTTAAGTGGCAGTACACTAATGCCGCTCATTCTGACACCCCATCCAAAGCTACAGCCCGGTCAGTCCTGCTGCTGCCCCAGCACCGGCACAGGGAGCAGTCAGTGTCAAGTCCTCGAGGCAGCCCACCAGAGGAGATACTGCACTGCTGCCGAGTCACTCAGTGGTGTTCAGTGGCACCTGTTCTGATCCAACACAGGCAGGACACCACCTACTAAACCCCCTACTGATGACAGTAATTGCAAAGTCATGGAACTGGCTGAGTGAGCTCTCTCTCCGGAGGGCGCCACCACGTCCATCCAACGACAACCCCATGGACTCGCCGATACCGGTGACCCCGACGGAATCAAACTAAGGTCACAAACATGGAGAGGACATCGAAACTGAGGTCATCATGAGAGCAGGGCGTGAAGGGCCACAGAATTTGATACTTTTTTTTAAATGCTGATCGATGATAATGAGGATGATGAAGATGATGCTATGGATTTCCACACCGCTCTGAGACTGCATGACAGTGCTGTACTCAAATGCTTCCTTTCATAATATATCCCAGCATCAACCAGGCCCAAGAGATACAGACAGACACCTGCAGTGTTGGTCAGGAAATTTGAGCAACACTCTCAGAGACGCATCCATTAAGTGGATGAAACTCGACTGTGTGGCCCTAATCTTCCCATGTGAGCCTGTAGCAAACGCAGCTCTGGGTAGGAGCTGGTCGGGCAAGAAAAATCCCACATTACTCTGATGGGAATCGAACCCACGACCTCTCAGCCGGGAGTCTGCGACGCTAACCACTTCGCCACGGCGGCTGGTGTCTAGTATCTTCTTTATTCTGGATGGAATATGTGTTGATAGTTTATCGATCAGTGTTGTCTTGTTTCTTGAAAGAAAGAAACCTCTATAATATAATCCTGTGGTATTAGCCAGGAAAAATTTTCATGTAGAGGTTCTGAGCCTCAAAGGGCCCATTGTAATGTATATCAGGGTTATTCATGTTATGGATTGTAGTAATTAGAAAAAAGAATACTTAATCATTGGGGGGTAGCCGGTACACCAGCAAACTGTTTCAGTAATGGAACACTGGTAAAGTTGAAATGCTGAAGGAAGAGAGAGGATCAGGGATGGGTGTACTAAATAAGCATTGGAATTGTAAAGCCCACATTGTTTGTTGTCAAACTGTTTAATTAATGGTATGTAAAAAAATTGTTGAAAAATAGAGTTAACTTCAAAGAGTCATAAAGAGAGATAGGATACTCAAACTACTAACGATTATAGAGGCCTTTCTGTGATTTCATATCATATGTATTGTGCAAGAAGTTATGAACACTTTATGAGGGTTTTCCTATCAGATGAATTGAGGAGGTTTTTATACTCTGTACTGTTAATTTGCTAAAGGTGTGGCTGTCACAGATTTATGTTGTAGTGTCCTGAATGAAGTTAAATTTGAAAAAGTTTTTTTATAAATGTGTCTTTGGTCATATCACTTGTCAAGTGAAGGTAAACATTTGCAGTTTTGTTGTTCATATGTCATGTTAGAGATTGTTTTTGTCTGAAACAGTTTACATTGCGATATCTCTTGTTAAAAATAGAAAATATTTTCATTCTCTTTGAATATGACAATGAAAACTGAACTGATCTTCATCTCAAAAGCCATGTCTACAATCTCTGTTTCTTCTTCTGTCCAATTGGTACCTTTCATCAGACTCTCCAGTGTGCGATATTCTGGCTTTGTACTTGATCAGACTCTTTCAAAATCAAGATTCTTTATTGCGCTGTTTGCTTGTACTAGTGAGTTCGGCGAAATCAGTTCTGTGCGCTACCTTCTGTACTAAGAAGCCACAAGATGGTTTGCTTTATCTTTCAAGACTTGACTACGTAATTCTCTTCTTGCTGGCTGTACACAGAATCTTCTTGCAGAAATTGCAGAAATCCAAAATAAGCTGCTCGCCTATTCTGAAATCTACGAAACCTCAATCATGAAATATCCCTTGCTTAAACTTTGCACTGGCTTCCTGTGAAAAACAACAAGTACAACTTCTTTGCTCTGTTACAAGGCATTGGATGGCCTCGTCATTTTAACTCTCTAAACTTCTGTGACCTATACTCTTTCCGACAGTTCGCTCTTCCTATGACACTCGATTATCTGATCCCTCTTTGGGCCAGAACATTGGTGAACGTTCTTTTTACTTCAGGCTCTTCTGCTGGAACATCTACTTCGCACCGAAATCAAGACAGTTTCTTTTTCAAGTCTCGCTAAACAACTCTTTCAAAACATGAAATTTTTTCTGCTTCCTTCGCGGTGTTTGGGATTATATTTTTCGCTGTGTGTGTTGGTTTGTGCTGTGTGTGTGTATTGTTTGTGTGTGTGGACTTGAGTGTGTGTGTGTGTGTGTGATGTGTTGTGTAGTGTTTGTGTGTGGTAGCTGTGTGATTGTACGTAGTGTTGGGTTGTGTGTGTGTGTAGGTGTTAGTGCCTTATTGCAAGTAAGACGCTTAGTTGGCTTTTGTTTAAGATTAAGACTAAATGGTTCTTTTTATTTTTTTATTATAAAATAATATAGTTTTTGATCATTGAATCACATCTATTCGGCTTGTTTCAGTATATGTGAATTTAGCAATTTCAGTGTGTGATATTTTCCTTAAGTACATGATTTGATACTGTCGTGATCAGATTATAAGAGAATCTTTTCTGTTTACAGTGAGTCAGAGAAAAAGTGGTACTTTAGTACTAAGGCAATAGAGAGTTGATGGAGACGTGGGTGCAACAGTGGAAAAGAACTGCTGATGTCTTGCAGGAAATGAAGGATGACATTGAACAGTGTCTATCTGAAGATCTAACGAAACCAACAAATCAGGAGAAAATCCATTGTGGAAATTGAACAGGTAAAATGATACTTACTTCTCTTACTTATGTCTTTTGATTTAGAATTTAAAACCCTTTTGTCTACTTTTCTGCATGTTGTCCATGACCAAGTAAACTGTTGTACCACCACTTTAGGCTTGCCAAGGGTGGGGACTACATTTTGTTCCCACACAGATTAATTAGGAAGCCTAGAGAATTCAAGACAAGCAGTTTGTGGACATTGCTATAGACAATGATTTCCATTTTGAAAGTTTTTTTTTATTCAAGCGCCATAGTTTGGAGATTATTATTTTTCAGCCTGTTGATTATGGCTTAAGTGACAGTGACTAGTGACTGTCATATGTAACTTAGCTTTGGACACCTGAGTAGTCCAGGTGATGCTGAATGGATAACAAGGCTTGGAAAGCAGTTTAGACTGTATGGATACAGCTGTGAATATGTAACAGACAGATTCTGGGTTTTTAGGTATCAAGTGAGTGACCACAATGCCAGTTACAGAGATCAGTTGGCATACTGCTTTACATTTTTATACATTTGGCATGGTTAAGACTGTAAATGGTGGTTTTTTTGTGTTTTTTTTTGATAAAAAAAAGAAGGGTATCAGTTTGTTTGTCTCTCTAAAAATATGATTTGGTAGTTACAGGAATATGACCTTAAGAAGTTTGTAGCCAAAGGATTAATTGTAGTTATTATTTAAAATTCATGTCCTAATTAATCGTAGTCAGTTGTATGAAATCATTATTCTAAAAAAGAAAAAAAACATGGTACTGAGTAATTCAAGAAAAGAGCAGAAAGATTGAAAAGAAAGACCTGCACTGCTTCGTTTACAGTCTGCATGTGTACAGTGTACAGTTTTCTTTTTATCAATTAGCTATCATCAGCTTCCAGGATATGTGACTACTGACCATTTCCTTGATCTTAGAAAAGAGAGAATCTTTTCTAGTGAGCTATCTCTCTGACAGGATTACTGATTTTGTTTATGTTGTATATTTTTTATCTACTTTCTCGCAATGTTTAGCCTTCCGCTGCCTGTTGTACTTCTAGTTTGGCTAATTGCACTTTTCATTGATTTGATATTTTTCAGTTGGAAGGCAGTCGACTCAAGTCACTTTGTCAGTAGATATTGAACAAGGGTAAGAACAAAGATTCTGTGAACATTATGAAGTTTCCCTCTTGCTTTATTTGATATGATATGATCAGAGAATGTGTATAACTGAATTGTTTACATATTTCTGTTTAGCTCAACTGGTAAAGACACAGGCAGAACGAGCGCTGAAGAAAGCCCAGGAAGAGGCTGAACGGCGAGCGCGGGAGGAGGAAGAGCGAAAGAGGAGGGAAGAGGAGGAGGAGAAGCGCAAACTTCAAGAGCTGGAGGATGGAGCAGAGACAACTGTCAATGACAAGGAGGGAGACAACTTCAGTTTTACAGTGTCTGGGGTAGGCAAACATCAACAGAGAGGGCTGACGGGGAATTGAGGGTGGGAGAGGAAACTAAAGATGGTGTCTGAGACCCAGAGGCACTGTCACTTTCTGTATGGTCGTGTCAGGGCATTGCGAGTTCCAGAGTGGGAATGATTGAGTAGTTAATGTTTTATTTAAGGTTTATGTTCAATTTTGGGAGTAGATGAATGTACTAGAGATTTGTAGAGCATACATTAGTGTGTTGATGAGGTGGTGAGGTTATATTTAGTTACCAGAGTGAAAAACCTATCTTTGATGTACATTTAAATGGGAATATTTTGAGTTTGTTATTGTTTGGTGAATACATAGTGAAATTCATGATTCTTCTAAGGTGATTAATTGAATTAACTTTTCTGCTTGTGCTCACCTGCACAATTAATTGTTCAGGAAACAGTGTAGACTGGGTTTGTTTTTAAAAGGCTTCAAACGTAGTATAGTAGTGTGGGTTTGTTTCAAAAGGCTTCAAACTTAAATTGATGTATGGGAGGTGATGAAGATGCTTGGAATCAAAATCAATGGACTGACGACAAAAGATGGAAAAAAATTAACAAAATTTGGTGCAATTTCGACTTCCAGACGGTTTGTTTATGGTACTTTTATTTGTAATTGGATCCCTTGGTTTCATAAAGTGAGCTCCATAAAATTATATTGGTATAATAACAAATGTATTTAAAGGTAAAATGAAAAAAATCTTGTTAGAGTGTAAGGATATAAAGTAGGTTTAGAGGGAGAGGTTTGACAGCAGTATTGTCTATGTAAAGCCACAGTATAATTTTACATTTTATTGGAGCTGTGTATTGTGCATAATGATGGCAAGGGAAGAGGACATGTAAATTAGAAGTAATAAAAACTAAAGAGCCTTTGCATGTAATGATGATAAAGTAAAGGAGGCAGGGTTGAAGATCTACAGAGTAGTTGACTGCACATTCACAATTATTAGGGATTTGTATGTTGTGTAGATGTAAAGTAAAGATAGCCGCCTGGTATTTCTTACCAAGCCACAAAAATTGTCACTTACTGTTGTCGTGTGCCATCGTGTACCGGTGGAAGTGGAGGACACGTATAAAACATCGTATGCATCCTATGTGAGAAACTGGAGGAATAAATGAGATAAATGAAAATGAGTGACTGATGTTTGAATGGTACGGGAAACGACTGAATGAGCGCCAGTAGGCTGCTCTTCGGCCGGCTCTACCTGGGTAAGCAGCCCGTTGAGCGAGTGAGGTAGTGTGCTTATTGTAAAGCGCTTAGAGCTTGGTCTGTGACCGAGGATAGGCGCTATATAAATACCCAATATAATATAATAAAAGATGAATTGTTAGGGAAGAAGGAAGAAGTGGGACAGACCTTGTGAAGCAGCTGTCAGTATAGCCATGTGGAAGTGTTCATGTAGCACAGATGCAGAATGTGAGTGTCAAAGGGATAATGCATACAGGTGTGAGTAATTTGTGTGCTGTGCAGATGAAGGATGTTGAAGGTAAGGCCACCAGGGACAAGGGTGCTTGCTTGGTCAGCAGCAACAGCACTCAGGTTGTCACTACCACCACCACCCTGCACTCCCAGACCACCACCCAGCTTGCTGCTGACAACTGCCAAGTGAATGAGAGAAAAACCATGACCACCACCCTCATCACCACCACCTCATCCACTACCACCAACAGTACCACCATCCGTAATGACTCTCTCTCAGTTGGCAGTGATCCCAATTTTACTGTGCCACACAATCACACTAAACCCTTGACAGAGCCCAGCGGAGACAGTTCAGCTAACCAGGGAGGGAGAGTGGGGGGATTGGGAAGGAGGGAACCAAGGTGGTGAGCCTGCAGTCCCTCATGCCCAGTGTGAAGGCTACCACTCTTCAGGTGACGGACAAGGGAGGGACAGCTGGCAAAGGCCCCAAAACAGTGCTGGTAGTGAATCGTGACGGAGGCAAAGTGATGCTGCAGGTGGCAGCACAGTCAGTGGAAAGAAATGCTGAGGATGGCAGTGGTGGGCAGGAGACAAGCAATAGCACCAGCAATCTGCCCTCAGGTCAGTACATCCAGAGTAACCAGTAGAGTAGGAAAAAAATTGCCCAAAAAGTTTCTCTATAGACTTGCAGCTTTCTATGTTCTTTTTTTTTTTTAACCAGTATTTTAAGTGGAGAAAAAGAAAAGAACAAGAATAAAGACAATTACCTTGCATTCATATGTATACTCACTGAATCTGTAGGTCCATGCCTGGAGTAGAACCAGAAAATGAAACGGGGATATGAAAAATTCTAAAAAGAAAAAAAAAATCTTAACTTGCTTTACTAATGTGTTGTCCACATGTCTACTATGCAGAGAGTCGGTGACTGCTAAATGCGGGCTTGGAAGACTTTCATGTTTTGTTTTGTTTTTCACTCAAGAAGAAATCTATGCTGTTTGGAAATGCATGTTTGAAAGATGTTACTGGGCATCCACTTTGTTACTGAATTGGTGTGGCTCAGGTGTATGTCTTCTTTGAAGCATTAAACTAAAGCAATTGTCTTAAATTATTAAGTAAATTAGAAACAGATCTCCATGATTATTAAGCAAATTAGAAACAGATCTCCATAGCTTACTGAATCTTCGTTTAAAGAACTGGTAAGAGGAACAGATGACTTTACAAATTTGAAGATTAGTGAGTCTGTTTTGTCACCCCACCTAGTCCTGACATTGTCAGTTTGTGTTTACTTTTTTCCTGTCAGTATCATGTCCTCTTCCTCATTTTTTTCTACCGTTTGTTTCCTCGTTTCAGTTAATATGTAAAGTGACAACTGGCTTGTTATATAGTGCGTGTAGTGCCTACAAATTGTTACTGTTGTGTGGTCTGCTCTCATTGATGTGACTGTGGTGAGTTTGTGTTGGAGTTGCTTGTATCAGCCAGCTCAGATGGAGTTACTGATGGTGTCTTGTGAGAGGGATGCTCTGTCATGCTTGCTTTATGTCTGAGCAATTAGTGTCACCACTAGGTGCGTTACGGGGTGGTATGCAGTGTATTTTGGATCAGAACAGGCACCTGCAAAGTGTCTCTCTTTCTTAGGATAGCATTTAAAAAAATTTAATGTAAGACTGAAATCAATAATGCTATTGTTTACATGCAACTTTACGTTCAAAGATAAAACTTTCAGAGTTGAGCATTTTGATGTATAATGATTGCATATGACATATGAACCATAGATGTACAAACGAAAGCGGCTAAAATAACACTTTCAAAAATTTTGTAGATAAAAAATGATAATATCAAGAAAGAGTTAAGCTAGATTGGAGGAGAGGACTTCTTAGCATGAAATTTGCAATCAGTGCTGAGCGTTATAGTATGAATTGCTGCTTTATGGCGTTGACAATGAGCGAGTTACAGTCTTAAAAAACTTTAAATTTGACTGATTTTAGCCAGGAGGTCATATTTGATAGTGTCCCAACTTTCAATGATGATCAAACTGAACACATCTAATCTAGAGTTCTGATAAAAAGATTGAGCTTACACAGGCCATTGCTGAGGGGCAGTTTTCATAGTTGTGTATTCTGTAAGCAGCTGAAATCCAGTCCCTGGAAATATGGTTCTTGTGGAAGTAGTTGTATTTTGGTCCAAGTTTGAAATGTAATTTATTTATGTGCTTGACTGGATGTATTTAAATATTGAAAAGCAGAACTTTCAGAACTTTAAGGCTTTCTATGGTCTTGGAATGCGTAATATATGAAATTGACAACAATTTGTTTTTGAAAAGAACCCTAAATCCAAAAATCAGGGGGGAAAAACATAACTTCTTGTTTATTGTGATGCAGACATTCTTACCAGGATGAGAATATCGAAGTAATAAACAACGGTTTGTAAAACACATTTTATAAAACTCCTCGAGAAGACTTACATGGAGGCGGAATAGATGGCATAGGATAAATGCGTGGGATGACTTTGAAGATGAGAAGGGGGAAAAGGAAGACAGACAAGCAACAAGTTGACTTGTGTAATAATATAGATGATGTCTTGTAAACCTGGTTCACAACATAATTCTGAGAAAAATTTAGAAATAGAGTTTGTTTCTTACTGCCAATGACATTGACAAACAAAGCACATGACAAGACACGATGCATTTCAACCACTTGGGTCTTCTTCAGGCGAAAAAATAAATCACATTTAACATTTGGGACAGTACAAACAAAGAACGAAAACGAAAAAAAAAAGAACGAAAAATGACTCGTCCGTTCGTTCGCCGCCATCAGTCACTCCATTTTGAAATTTTGAAATAATTCTGAGAGACATTTTCAGGTCTGGAGACGCGGCGGATCTTGACTCGCTCCAAGACAGCTCCCTGACCCCCAAGCTGTTCACTGACTCTGTGACCACGACCACAGCCTCCGTCAAGATGACAAGCAAAACATCCACAGACGATGTGCTGTTCATCAACAAAGATGGAGAAATCAGTCGTGTCACTCGTAGTAAAGAGGTCACCTCTTCTACTTTGTCTACCTCACAGTTCTACAGACTGGGTAAGGTGGTTTGCTGATTAATATTTAGAACATAGTGGGCATGAGACGGTGATTCGCAATACTGTATTTCATGTCAAAGCACTGAGTGACTATATACAACACAGAATACATGACAAAATACAGCAGAGAACAACCTAGTATCATACAGAGTAATGTAGGACAGTGCATAACATCGTAACAGTAGAGACAACATAAGTTAGCATGTAAACACTGTGCCTTATAAAACACGGCACACACATTGGTGATGCTCTACAGTATACAACAATAGTACAGCACTTGATATAGTATACCAGTGCGGTGAGACGGACAAAGATGGTGATGACATAGGGAGAGTGTGAGTTGTAATACAGCAGTGCTGTGAGACAGACAAAGTTGGTGATCACACAGGGATAGTGTGATCTGTATTATAACCGACATTCCAGTGAGAGAACTGTGTGATAGTGACACCAAAGTGATGTACAATTGTCTCACTGTTAGTGATGAAAAAAGGAATATAACGCTGATGTCTCAGCAGTGTTAAGTGGATACAGTTTTGTAATGAATTTGAAAGGATATCATGTGACACATTAATTTTTTTCATACACAGTTGTGATGAAACAGAGTAAATAACAGTTGCACTTTGAAAAGACAAGGAGCACATGAGTGACAGATGGGGAGGGAAGAAGATATGTACAGTGATAGATAGGGAGTTTGTGTGCAGTTGGGAGCTGCAAGAAGTAGAGTACTTATCAAGGACTTAATTAATTCAGAAGTTGTTATAGAATCATCATTTCAGTGTGTTTTTATTTGTGATATGTAGAGTGCATACCAAGAAATTTGGCTCAAATTTATAATAGAGTCAGTATTCTCGTGTGTTTGTAAGTTTTCTTCAGGATTGGGGTTGAAAACTGGAGAAATGCTATGATTTATGCAAGAACTGATAGTATTAATTGTAGGACTTTGTGCACAGGAATAGAGGCTTTCCACCTGTACATTGTATAATATTGTGTAGGTATGGAGGGAGGCTACAAGTCCTACCAGAACCAGTATTCCACCAACACCCTTGCCCTTAACAAACATCAACACAATGAGGAGCGAGACAAAAGACGTCACCTCTCCCACAAGTTCTCACTCACTCAGGCCAGCGAGTTCAAGTGGAATGGGTCAGTATATGGGAATCGGTCTATCATCATGACTACACTACGACTGAGCATCATTCAGCTGGAGAACAACATTCCTGCAGCCTTCCTGCATCCTAACTGGAGCATCCACCGTCAGAACTGGCAGAAAGCTGTGCACATGTGTCAAAGTGCTCAGGACTTTGCTCTGGCGCTGGCCATTCTGGAAACGTGCATGAAACCCGTGCTCTTCAATCCTGTCTGGCATGAATCTCTTGGTAAGATTGTTTATCTGTATCTGTTTACTTAGTTGTGTATGTATGGACATATGTGTTTAAATGGGTATATTTGGGTATTGGTGAATGCATGTGCCCTTGGTGGATGGGCAGAAATAGCACCAGTGAAAAACAATTCTATAGATTGATCACAATTAGAATACCATGTCCAAACCAGTTTACCTATACAATCTTGACATTTGGTGAAATGGCGGTGAACTAACCAAAAAACAAACAACAAAAAACTAAGAGAAAAAGCAAACAAAAAAAAACACAACAGAATTCTTAAGCAGCAGTCACTCTTGCAGAGTATAACCATGGTGGGTTTTTTTTATGTGCCATTTTAAGTGCTTTGACCAAAGAGTGACAGCTCTTACTAACTCGCACATATGAAATAATGTCTGGCTGTGTGTACTTCAACAATGTGCAGATGCAGGAACAACAGCAAGGACTAAAGGCCCATGAATATTGAGAAGCTGGCAAGAGAACATGAATTTGTGTGAAAGTACGCTGATGAACCGGATGTGACAGAGATTTGTGTCAGAAGAACCTTTTTTTTTTTTTAAATTCTTTTTTACTATACTAAGTGCAATGCAGTTGCTCTGCTGTGTGGTGGCAGGGGAAAATGAATCCCCCAAACCCTTCCCAACACACCCTTGTTGCATTTACACAAATTTTGAAATTGAATGCATACTTTGTAGAATAAGCACTCTTTTTTTTCTTTTCTATTAGGGAAAGGTACATCTACAGCAGTGTTAACTGTTATAAACAGGTCTGCATTCCTGGTGAACAAGGTTTTTACTCCTTTAACTTTGACAAAGTTTGTAATTTTTTTTTTAATGAACAAGTACGTGTGTATCTGTGTGTGTAGACTTTTTTTTTTTCTAAAGATGTTTTTGAACAAGTAATTTTATGATCTTTTCTGAACAAGAGATGTGTTTGAGCAGGTCATACACGGATGAGCCGAATTACAAGTGCGGAACGTGAAGAGCAGAAGAAACGAGAGAAAGAAGCAAGGAAGAGGAAAGAAGAGGAAGATGAAGGAAAACCTTTTGTGTGGATAAAGTATCCACTTGGACTCAAACATCAGGTGAGTTGGTGTCAAGTATTGCATGTTAGACATCATGTATCTTTGGGACTCTGACTCAGTAGGAAGTATATTCTACACTACATGGTAGTCATCACATGCATTAGGGCTTTAACATTAATCGGTGCAAAGTTTTAGTTGCGCTGCGTGTTAGTTATGATTTATCCCTTGGGCATCAACGTCAGCGTGTTGTATGGTCTACATTATGTTGTAGAAATGCATTCCTCAGGCGCTACAAAATCCATCCCTCAGGGGCTACAAAATCAGTCTATGCTAAGTTTAGTATTTATTGTATGAGAGAGATGGCATACCTCTGGGGTTCCTGTACCTGTCGGTGCAAAATACATTCTATACTGCATGATAAATTTGACATACATGTGCAGCTTATATATCAGTGTAAAGTCTAGTTTGTATGCATCGTTCACAAAATGTACTGCTGGGGCTTTGACGTTTTCAGAGTCTAGTCTGAAATGGGTCCGACATTAATGAAAAGTGTACTGTGGGGATTTTTCCACGTTACTGTGATTTTCTGTTTTGTGCCAAGAAAAACGTTTTCTGCTTGGAGAGGGGGGTGGGGTGGAGGTGGGCGGGAGGGTAGTGATGGAGGTGGGGGGTGGTGGGGTGGGGGGGGGGAGGTGGGGATGACCCTGAAACAGAGAAAAATCAGTTATTCTCATGTGGTATCAGCAGATATTCTCAATAAGTGGACTCCTCAAGTGGTGTGTTTCACAAATGATTTTTGTGTTTGCATTCTGTATTCCCCACAGTTGTGCACTCCAGAGGCTTTATTTGCATCATGACTTCGCTGTTGATTGTAGTAATTTGTGATGACTCTTGGTGTTATCTTGATCATCATCCCTTAGTTTGTTCTTAAATGGTTAATTTCTTTGCCTGGTAGACATACAGATAGAAATACACCTTTTAGGAACATACCAAAGGTATGGTGCTTGTGCATCATCCCCTGGTTTGTTCTTAAATGGTTTATTTCTGTGCCTTGTTGGCACACAGATAGAAATATGTTGTTTAAAAACACACCAAAGGTGTGGTGCTTAACGGCAATAAGGCCATTCTTTCTTGATGTAAGTATTAGTGGAAATGGGTGTGGATATCCTAAGTAGAAAAGACTAGAGAAGCAAAGGAGGAACTGGCAATCTCATTAGCTAGGTGGACACTCAGCAAGGCATAATGTCTGGTACATGTAAAAGATGTCATCTGTAGCAATCTGTAATTACATTATCCTGAGCCTCTAGAAACGGGGATGACTTCACTAACTTAACAATATCAAACATGTTGATTTTTTTTATAGTAAACGGTCTGTGTTTATGTGAGAGTAGGTATAGTTGAATAAGTAAAATTTATGAATGGAGTCAAATGTGATCACAGATCGTTTCTGCCATGGTGCTTTGCTTACCCATTCGCCTCACAGGTCCTACATGATAGATATTTGTATGCAAATTTATGGGATACATCAGTAGTGTGTGTATGTGTGTGTGTGTGTGTGTGTGTGTGTGTGTTTGTGTGTTTTAATAGAAAAAAAGTATATGTATTAGTCTTGAGTTCAAGACTGAATTATTGCCAACACCTCCACCCCCACCCAGATAAAAATACATGACAGCCCAGGAGAGGCCTCCTCAGACCTTAAAAAGGAAGAACCAATTTGACTCCAGGGACTCCACCCCCCTGATGTTGCCCTTGCAGCCCACCAGAGCCGCTGAATTGGTCTCATTACCCTGACCTGGTTTTCAGTGTTTTTTTCCCCTCCTTTTTCTGCTGTTCCCCATCCTTAGTTAAAGTATAGTCTGTATTGTATGATAGACAGGTACCTTAGGGATTCTGGCATGAGTTAGGGAAAATGATAGTATGAATAGCATAGAAGACATGGATAGTGGAGTTTCTTAGCAGCCTGAATTGGTTTCTTTCTCCACCAAAGTTTGCCGTAGAGTCAGTCCAAAGGTTGTGTTCTTCCATTCTTATTGGAGACCGGGCTGTATACCTCGACCTCACAGGTGCTTCTGTTAACATTGCCATTCAGAATTTGTCCTATAGTATAGGTACCTTTGCTTTGCCTTTCAGGTGAGGTTCTTGTCTTTCAAAGTCCTCCCTTTCAATCTGTCTGTCAGCCCATAATTGTTCACTAGGGTGATGAACACGGTCGATCTGTAATGAGATAAACAGTCAGTGTCGTCTAACTACCGGGATGACCTTGTCCAAAGAACAAGGATTCAGGGATGCTTGCCAAGGATCTTGCAACTCTCAAGCAGACCCTCTCTTGGCTGGGCCTTGTAGTGAACATCGAGAAGTCAAACAGGGTTCCCTCTCAGGATTTTGTTTACCCAGGCATGCATTTCTTGATGAATTGGAATCTGGTTTTTCTTCCGGACTCAGAGTTAGAAAGGTTTAGTTCTTTGCTCAGTTCCTTCTGTAGTCTCAATCTGTGTCTCCTTACAGTCTGCAGGCAATGATCAGATTAGCTTCAGCAGCTACAGAGCCTCGTCTCTGTCTCCTTTAGTGGACCCTGAGCAACACCCAGGACACCCTAATATCTATGACCCAGACTTTCATGTCCCACTTCAGCCTTGTTTCAACTAGCTTGATTGAAGTCTGGGGTTCCTTTGCTTTTCCTCCGTGGTCGCACACCATTTGTGCTGACATGAGCAAGTTAAGCTGGATTGCATACATTTCAAGCGTCAGATTTTTTCCGTACTGCCATGGGATCCATGTCCCAAGCAGCTTAGAGTGAGGGACAAAAAATAAAGGCATTGGACAAACTTCAGTCAGTACCTCAGAACTCTCGGACAGTTTTAACTGATTATTAACAAAAGCACCCTGAATTTGACAGCACTGTTCACCTTGTGGATACTTTGTGTGTATAGACTATTAAAATAGTATGTGTGTGTGTGCTGTGTGTCTGTATGTGCGTTTATGACAGTGCAGTGTGTGCGTGTGTGTTTCTGTCACAGTGTCCATATTTATATGTGTGACTGGATTTGTTTAGTTGGTTTTTTGTTAATTCAAAGTGTGTCACTCTGTGTATCAGTGTGTGTGTGACAGTGTATTACTGTGTGAGTGTATGCGTTGGTGAATAAATGTGTGTGTGCATTTGAGAAGAGAGAGTGGGGGGGGGGGGGGGGGGGGGGGGGGGGGCAGGGTTGGGCGTGGATGTTTGGATATTATGTATGAGTATCACTGATATGTAAAGGAAGGTTTATTACCATCGTTTTTTAGAATTTGCTTGAAAAACAATTCTTCAAGCTCTTTGTGATTCTTCTAGTTTCCACTCTGCCTTCAGAGGCATTTTTCTTACTGCCGATAGCATGATACAATCGATGCAGCACGGGGCTCCCAATGACGCACATATGTGCGTCTATGACGCACTATGAGCAAAAAGGACGCACTAACAAAACGTGTAGCGAGTCCTGCGGGACGCACTACAAAATCAGGCAAACCCTAAAACGTGCCGCAGTCAGTGATCAAAGCTGAGCACACCACAAGCTTCGCGCGCGATTGCCTGCCGTCAAATTCAGGACAGCGTGTGCCCGCGAAAGTACAGTAAGCCGAGAAGCTGCGTAAACACTGATAGGCTCACCTTGTGGCCCACGTCACTGAACGGTTACTCAGTCGACCGGCTGACTTATTCAGACTGTGGCGCCCGCCGCCACTAATGAACCAATTCGATGACTCACAAGTTGTAACAATCGCGTGCACAAGCCTAGGCGAACGAAGCAGAAGGGAAGTTCACGGCTATCGCATCTCGCAAATATGTTGTTGCATCAGTGGTTGGGCGCTCCTAAAAAACGCAAAGAAAACATCTTCTGAAGATGCTACAGACAGTGAATTGTCGATTCCTAAAGAAATATCTACAGCAACACCACCTCACAAGAAATGTTTTTTTTTAAGAAATGTTTTCAGAGAGAGAGAGAGAGAAAGAGAGAGAGAGAGAAAGAGAGAGAGAGATTCATTTACTCTGAAATGTTCAGATTATCAAGCCGATAATTAAAAAAGCAAGAAATACTACATTTTCTGTATTGGTTAATTTTGTTCATGGGGACTCTCTATACCCCCTCTGGGACCCTCTATAGCATCAGTGAAGGAGTCCCTGGGACCCCCTGTCTGTCAGTACAAATGGTAGCCCTGGCAGCATGTAGGGGTTCAGGTCCGTCATTGCTGAAACCGTCAAACTTATGAGGAGAGATCTTGACATCAGCAATGAACCATTCCTTTGAGAACTAGTTGTGCACTGGTCGTAGGGAACTGTTAGAACCAGTAAGTGCCCAAGTGGAGTGTATCACTAGTCCTGGAATATCTGGCCTCAGGTGACTTTGAGCCACTTGTGTAATGCTCTTGTCAGACCTTGCTCTCAGAACCTATTTTGTACTTGGCTTTGGCCTGAAGTGATACGATGATGGCTCAGTCACCCTCTCTGCTGGCCCTTTTACCCTAGCCAAAATTTCAAGCCTGAAGAGCAGGAGTCATTGATAACCTTGCCTTCACTGGCCCCTTCTTCATCCAGTCCTAGGCTCAAGCGATTGAAGGTGGAGCAGGTTTAACTGTCCTGTCATAGCACTGAAGATGTACCTTACAGGGCTTCTGAAAACGCAAAAAATTGCGTACAGTATGCATTAAAACTCTACAGGACGGCTGGGTGTCCGTGTAAGGGGTCCCCAGGGACCCTTCAAATTTTGGTGAAGTCAGACATAAAGTGAGAAAAGACTGCCTTCAACATCGTAAGTTGGGTGCCGTAACATCGTAGGTCTGCTACACTTTGGACCGAACCCATCCCTTTTCAAGTTTGAACAGTAACAAAGCGAGTAGGGCAGCCTCCTAACAACATACGTCGGTCACTTTTGTCGTCTGCTGAGGCTGACCGACTAAGCTTAACGCTAGGCCACAGCATCGTTTTCAGTTGACCGAATTTTCCTACTTTGAGCCATGTGATGTCACGATGACGCTTTTCATTTTCCCGGCAGGAGAGAGGCATTTCCGCGAAGCCTTTGTTTCCAACATGTCTATCGAAGCGTGGTTACGAAATCATCGTCGCAAAATCATCGTCGCAAAAGCGAAAAAGCGTAGCAGAGGAGCAAGATCAAGAACGGATACAACTTTTGATGTTTATTTTGTTGTTTTTATTGTGACGATGTGTCTGACAATTGCAGTGCGCGTGCAGGGATGCAATTTTTTGACGTATATTTTGTTGTTTTTATTGTGGTGTAGGGACCCCTTAATGTTAGCCTGGGACCCTTAAAAATCTGATGAAGGGGTCCCTGGGACCGGAAAGATTTTCACCCCAGCAGAAGCCCTGCCTTAGGATAACAGAGGCGGGCCCTTAAAGCTACCTTGTAAGGTGTAGCTGAGGAAATGTTATTACTAAATACAAAACAAAGCTCCTGGCTGAGGCAGGCAATTTGCTTGTCTTAGATCTGTGACCAGAAACCTCTTTTCCCAGAGCGGATGTAAGGGCACAAGAAGTCAGGTCTGTTTCTGCCAGTTTTGCCTTCTGGTGGAGCATTGTAGTCATTGACGGTGACGCAGTATGCAGCAGGCTGGAAATTAAGACAGCCTTTGGTAGATTCTACCTCCATGACATGACTGAAACTATAGAGGCACTTCAGTGCTTTGGAGGTCTAGTAATTGCCCACGTGGCCCACGATCCTCACCCACCTTGGTCAGGAAAAAGTGTGAAAATTGAACAAGTTCGATGAATTAGTGAAGTGAACTCACTAAGAGCAATCACTCTTTGAGGCTGGCTGGTTAAGGAGGCAAGGTTAACTCTCAGTTCTCCCAATTTTTTTTGGGGGGGAGGGGTGGGGGAATCTTGATGATACGGCAGTGTTCCACGCCATGTGAGGATGAAGCGTTTGTTTGGTCTGGTAAGTATATTTTGAAACTACTTTTAAAAGTAAAATTCCTTTTTGTGCCCACAAGTGTAGAAGCAAAGTAGTTTGAAGATGTGCGAGTGGGTATGCCTGGAAGCAGAATTAAAAGAGGCATAAAGATGAATGTGTTTGTGGACCCAGGTGTGGAAGCAGAAAGGAGAAGAGTACCGGCTGGCAGCTGGCAATGGATGGTACTGGGTCAGTGGCACACGCACAGGCAACTTCACCCTCAGGATGGGGTGGGACTGCGCAGCGTGGCCGCCCGGTTACGCAACAGGCGTGTCAAAGCTTATAAATTGTCACGGGGAAAGTGTGGGGATGGGGGAGGGGAGGATATTGATGGACAAGATGTGAAAAGGGGGGATTGCCCAAAGGCAGCAGAAGACAATTTGGGCAAAACTGTGACAGGGGAAAAGAAGGCAGCAGAAAACATGGCCAGGGCAGTGACAGGAGAGGATCAGAAGGCAGCAAAAGAGAGGGGGGACAGTGTCATGACAGGCTCTTGTCAGCAGGCAGCAGAGGACAATCCAGCCATTTTAAGGACAGGAGAGGCAGCACAACACTCCATTGCCAGCAGTGTGGCAGCTACAGGGGATGGAGGGGGCAAGTTGAGCCCGAGGGGAAAGACAGGTCCACAGAACAGGGTACTTGTGAGAGCATGGATGTAGATGGTGCCAACCAGGAAAAGACTGTGGACCAAACCAGCTGTGCAATTCAGACAGATGCAGCAGACAGCAGTCTGTCTTTTGCCTTGAAGCGGAGCTCTTTAGAGCCATCTAAGATCCTTTCTTCTTCATCCATATCTCCCCTCCATCAGCGACTTCTGTCTTCCACACGTCATTGGGGTAACCTCCCTGACAAGAAAGATGCAGAAGTGGCTAAAGAATTGTTTTCTAAATTGCCAGAAAAAGTGAAGGAATGTGAGGTGATTGATGTGTGTGAGGCCATGGTGAGCAGGACACACTATCTCAAAGTAACCAAGCCTTATTCCAAACTGGATGGCTTGCTGGAACGCAGGACTAAACAGGAGGAAGTGGAGGTCAAGCAGCGGAATGCTCTTGAGCAGCAGATCCTTTGGAAAACAAAGTTGGAGCACAAAGCCAAGCTGGCTAAAGCAGAAAAAGACAAAAGCAAACCAGAGGTATCATCATCTGGAACTGCAGAGAAGTTGACCATGGGTTCCTCCTCAGGGTGTTACTCTGTACTGTGTCAGAGTCAGGGTGCTGAGTCTTGCTATTCCCCACTTTGCAGAGCAAGGCAGTTGTCACAGAGTACAGGACAAGACATCCGCCCCAAGACTGAGAATGAAGTGAAGAAAGAAGAGGGAGTGAAGGTGGAGCTCGACTCGAAGAGAGAGACTGATCCTGTATTCAAACAAGGAGACAATTCAGAGGGTAAAAAGCATGCGGCAGGTGAAATCAAGGCAGAGGGAGGCCCAGTTCAGGGTGTGGGAATGAAGGCAGAGGCAGACACTGACAGAAAGCAAGACACTCCTGCAGACACTAAAGTGGAGACGGGCACAAACATGAAATTGGAGAAAGAGACAGTCATGAAAACAGAGGCAGAGACTGACAAGAAAATGGAGGTAGTCATGGAAGTAGAGACAGAAGCAGACAAGGAAGTTAAAAGGTTGGTCAAAGAGGAGAATGAAATGAATATGCAGGAGCATTGTGGAATAGAGCAGACCGCAGGAGCCATGAATGAAGATTCCAGCTCTCAGGGTAGTAGTGAGGAGCTGACTGCTAGATCAGTGAAAGAAGAGCCAATGGATGTGGACAGTGAAAGTAGTAAGTCTGCAGCCAATGCCAGTATGGATGACGAAGAGATTGATGTTGAAGGGGACAAAGAAGAGGAGAATTCTAACTCTTCAGCATCAGATAAACTGCTGAATTCTGTGAAAAGCAAGTCACCAGAGGAAGAGGAGAGAAAGACACTTCTAAGGCAGCAAGCAAAGACAATGAGAACACAGAGATGGACAAAAAGTCCTCCTTCTTGTTCCAAACTCGTCTTCCTCCAACCCCCAGGCTGGGGAGGCAAAAACTGACGGTGAGAGTAGCAAGGAGAAAGTGGGCCACTCAATGCCGCCGGGCATCAAGGACGCAGTGTCTGTGGCTCACATATTGTCTGCTCGGCCTGGGATCACATTGTCCCAGGCTCAGCAAGCTCTCATGCAGGCCATCATGAAAATGAGCACTGCTGAGCTGCGTGCCAAGATCCCACCTCAACGCAAAACCTGCGACAAATTCAAGTTGCCTCGTTCAGCAAAGGCTGCAGCTAAACAACGGAACAAAGCCTTGAAAAAAGCCAGTCTGCCGTGTGTCAGAAGTTTCAGACTCCAGCCAAGCGGAAAAGCATTTTTGTGTTAGAAGTTCATGAGCTGAATAAACTTGCTCGTAGGGGAGGCTTCAAGGAGACGCCTGGATTCAACTACAACTGCAAAATGAACAATGTGGGCTGGATCTATCCATGTCCGCGCCCCTACTTCAAAACAGCTTGGCGTTATCGTACACAGACTTTGTCCTCATTGGCAGCAGCAGCTCTTCAGCTGCACATTCTGTGGGCCTGTGTACGCTGGGATGACCTGGCTGTCAAGCCCCTGCCGGGGGGACCAACACCATCTCCACAGAGACAGAAATCACCACGACAGAACTGCTCAAACGCAGAGATATTGGGCCACATGGCCTCCGCTCTGAATTCTTGGTACGGAAGATTGTGGTACCTTTGGGTATCACCAGCCAACCCAAAGGTGAGTGCACTTCACGTTAACATATATGTGACTGTAAGTTTTTTCCAATGTGCTTATCATGGTTTGAGTTAATTTCATTGGGCACTTTGAATGATGATGCAGTATTTTTTTCCCAGGAACTTTTAATAATGTTATCATTACAAGTGAAAGTTTGGGTGACAAAATCTCGCTATTGACCCATTTTTCTTCCTAGAATCATGCTATTCCTACATTTTCATTCTTAGTAATCAAGCTGTTCATGTTCATATGAAAGTTTGATAATCATGTTGACTTAATCTCATGGGTGTACAGCATGCTGTTGAGTCTTTATTGTAAAGCATAGTATTTGCTCTTTTCATTCAGCTGTATCATTGTTCCATTCATTGTTAAATCATAGCTGATCTTTTTTTAATCATATGTTATTGGTTCATCTTGTGAACATCAGTTACAGTATCTGCTGACATCTGTGAGAAAAAATAATTCAAAGCAACTTTCTTGGAGCTGATTGATGATATTGGTTTGGACTTGATTACACCTACAGTGTAGTATGTTGTACATCTGATGAGGCTGATTTGTGCCAGTTAATTTCCAACTGAATAAAAAGTAGCCTATATCATAAAGAAAAGGTGGCAGGTTACCACTTCATTTCCAGTTGAATGAAAAGTAGCCCATCTCAAGAAGAAAGGAGGCATGTAACGGTTTTGGATGCAGAATTGAACTTGATCATGACAGCATAGTTGATCATTTTGTAGTCTATATCAATCATTCTCTTGTTGAAGCTACATCTGTGGTATAAAGTGCATTCTGCGTGTGTATGTGTATGTGTTAGTCCTGTCTTTGTGTGGCATCTCCATGTACAAATGCACAATTTTTGTTTGATTTTCTCCAAAGTTGGCCAGGCCAGTCACTGGCATGCTGGATAGATCAAGATTGAAACACTTTTGTGCTACACAGTCACATTAGTTGCATTTTTAATGTGACAGAAAAGTACAACTGTAGAGTTAAGCAAACCCATGTCAGGATTCAAAGTTGGTCTTGCTCTTAGGAAGAGAAGACGGGTTAGGAAAAGGGGGGGAGGGGTCTGGAACAGTAAAGGAGGAGGGTAGCAAGGGTAGGGAGAGAGGGAATGGGGGATCAAGAGGGAAGGGTGCAAGAGACATGAAGGGGGAGGACATGGGAGGGGGAGGCGGAGGGAAGGGATGGTGAGAAAGGGATGAGTGGTACAGACGATGGGGGAAGGGGAGGAGGGGGACAGGGAGTGGCATGAGGGGTGGGGAAAGGGGAGGAAAAGGAGACTGGGGAATGGAAGGGGGAGAGTTTAAGGGGGGGGGGGGGGGGGGGGTGAAAGTGAAGAAGGGGTACAGGGGGAAGAGGGTGGGGGAGGAGGGTAGATACTAGTCCACAGGTCATGGCTGATCTTGAGAATGGGCATGGTTACTCATTAGCATATGTGGCATATCAAGAACGAATCATTTATCATTGTGTATCAGACAGTTACTTTAATTACATCTTTAATGTGACATAATATGATAATGTGACTATATTAGTGATGTTATGTGATGTATGATTCCAAGTAGGTCTGAGGGAAAGGAAGAGACATGGTGGGAGGGGAGAGAGACAGGAGGGAGGAAGGAAGGGGAGGGGAAGGATACATAGTGGAAGGGAGGAAGAGGAACAGGGGTGGATGGAGGAGTATCAGTTGGGGGGTACGGCATTGGGGAACAGCTACCGTGGTTTATCACTCAGGCCTGCATCACAGTATTGGTTGATTATCGTTCATAGGAAGTAAACGAATAAAATCATGAATCAATGCATCTGTGTATGATTTAGGGCATTTTGAATATCATCGTTATCCACAGTGTGTCAATTTAGTGGTGCTGGAGTAGTAATACTTCAAGCAGTCAGAGTGTTTATAATGCTGTCATCTGTTGTCCATGTAATTTATTCATCCAGATATGTCATCAATGTTATCAGCTGGCTATAAACTAGTTTCTTGATTTTTCATTGTGTACTATCACGGTACTGGGAAGTCATTGTATATGGAGGGTCTAGAATGATGATATCATCTCGGGTGGATGAACATATTTTGATGATTTGGTGTCTGATGAAGAGTTTGTGTGAAATGTAACAAGTGAATGTATGATTATTAAGTTGTTATCTTGAATGTAATATCTTTAAAGTTAAACCAACATTCAAAACAAAGACTGCAAAATAATGTACCTTAACATCCGATAATATCTGGAGTTTCAGATTACTTGGTGTAATTTTGATGTAATATATTCCAGTGTTTGAAAAGTTTCATCACCTAGGATCAGTTCTATCAGTGTAATAATATCATTTGTGTCAAGTAATAGCATCATCTGGAGTGGAGAGTGTTTTGAATAACATCATCATCTTGCCTATCAGTTTTATTATTATGTTGTTTTGCATGACCTTTTATCTGGGTTGTAGTTGTGCTGTTGCTGACTGTAACTTTATTCATTATGAAGTATAAATAGTCAAGCAAAAATATTAATTAAAATCTAAAGTAGAAGGCCATTTTGAATTTGTTGATAGTTGTTTGACTGTGAGCCTTATCCTGCAAAATGATAACATTTAAAGCAATTTTGTATCTTCTGCAGTCCACCATTATGGTCTTTTGTCACAGTTGGATTTTATGTTGTTAACGAATGGAGATCACAGACAAAGCATCTTTATGTTTTTAATGAACAGAGATCAGTTATGAAAATAGCTTAATGGTTTGCCCAGACTGGAATGATAAATCCAGATTTTTTTTATTATGAAACTAAAACAAGAAACAGATTGTTTAAAGATGAAATATCAATGGGGATCAGATTGCTTTGTAGTGAATCTTGACAGCTTTGTCTCTACTTTCAGGAGCAGAGTTGGAGTTGAGTATTTAAAGTTTTAATTTAACAGAATCTAAAGTAACTGTAGCTGGACGAATGCATTAAAAAAAAATTGAATGTATGTCACTATGTGTGTTATTGCTGTTGTAGAGAAGTACACCCCCAGCGCAGTGGTCTACGTGAAAGGAAACGAGTGGAGTCTCCACGACAAACAGAGCCAAGCGTTACAGAGAGCTGGATTCCTGAGGAAGAACTTGAACTGTGGGAAATTCGACAGTTTGGTGAAAAGTAAGGGTTTTTGTTGTTGTTTTTTTGTGTGTTTTTTTTAAAGTAAGGGTTGATGATGATTTGGACCCAGCCTCTGTGGCATAGTGGTTAGCATTGCACACCTATGGGCTGAGAGGTTGCGGGTTCAGTTCCCATCAGTGGCATTTATTTCTGGGAATTTTCAACATAAGCTGACGCTTGGTCCTACCCAGACTTCAGTGTTCTTTATGATATTGGCTCAGATGGGAGGAATGGAATCAGTCAGTCAAGTTTCATTCACTTGATGTATAGATATCTTGGACACTGTGAGCATGTGTCTCTGTCGGGCCTGGTTGACACTGGGAGATCATCATCAAGGAGTGTAGAGTGTAGTCATGTGATCTGGTGTCTAACTAGAAAGGAAATCCATACTATCACTTTCAACAGCCTTGTTTCTGTCTGTCATTATTTTTTAAAAAATAGTTTGGATTCTGTGGCCCTTCTTGTCCTGCTGTCATGGTGACATCAGTGTCAATTCCCTAGTCTTGTCCATGCCTGTGGTGAGTCCGTCAAAAGTCCTCTGCATTTGCAGGTACCTTGGGACTTACCATAGGATCGACACAGTGGCACCACCTTCCACTGGACGACACACACTCATGTTGACTCGGCAACTTAGAAACTGTGGAAAAAGTGGTGATGTGATGTGGAAGTTATGGTGACTTGAAAGACGGGAAGAAATTATTAAATGACTCTTGTTTCAGCAGAGTGTGCAGACAGTGCTGATCCATGGTGGTGAATTCTGTACATAGATTTGATGATCACAGACCAGATCTTTGGCTTAATTTTATGCAAGGCTGAGAACATGATGTGTTCTGAAGTGGTGTAGTCTGGGAGTGGGATAGGTCTTAATAGCAGATAATGTGGAAAGCTCAGGGAGAGAAGGAAACAGGTGTTGGCAGTGTGAGAGGGAGAAAAGGAGGGTCCTTGTACACTCCTATCTGTTCCACTCCTGTTACCTTCTTTCTCTTAAGTTTTCCATACTGCCTGCTTTTCAGACAAATTCCAGGCGCTGTACTACTCCTGCACTCAACATGTGCTCTGAATAAAATTCACTAATGCCTGCTTCTTCTTCTTCTTCTGCGTACGCAGGCTGATACTCCTGCGGACACTGCCTGTATAGACAGGCAGTGGAGTTTTGTGTGTATGACCGTTTTTTATCCCGCCATTAAGGCAGCCATACTCCATCTTCGGGGAAGGTGCGTGCTATGTGTAGCGTGTCATCCATACCAACGGCCAAACTGGCCTTCTCTTCCGAAAGTTGGTGATGGGATTTTACGTGTGTGCAAGATGTTGTGCGTGCGTTCACACACGGAACCTCGGTTTATAGTCTCATTCGAAGGACTGTATGGGGAATGGAGTCAGAACCAATGTTAACTCCGAGGGAAAAATCCCCCTATACCGAAATTCGAACCTGCAACCCCAGGATCACGAGTCCGGCGCTCTACCAACTGAGCTATTCCGGCCCCCACTAATGCCTGCTATGACTTATCTCAAGTCAACCTGAAGAAGACGCTATGACTTAAACATTGTTTTTCTGTCAGCCTAGATATGCTCACTTCAACACCAGATCAGTTTAAACGGTCTTTCTGTAATGAAGCAGTTGTTGTCGTCAATAAGGGTTTTGGTGGATGGTGTTCTGCACAAGTTGGATCAGAACAGGCACCACTGAACGCCACCAAAGTGACTGCTGCCGGCAGCAGTGCAGTATCTTCTCTGAAGGGTTGCCATATAATGACTTGATGTTGAGTGTTCCCTTTGGTCTGCTGGTGCTAGATCTGCAACAACACAAACCTGAGTGTGGTTGTTTACAAGCCATTTGGGGGTAATGCCACTGGAAGGCACTGAAGATGAGATGAAAAGAAATAAAAAAGAAGGAAAGCTATGATGTGTCTGTGTTTTAGAATGGGAGCTTACATTGTCATATTTGATTTCATTAAAAGAAGTGTGTTGTCTTCAGCTATGTGGTAACCTCCATTTTTGGTTGGACATGAATTGAAACAACATGGATTCAGTTGATGATGGGAGGGATATTGAGAGATGTGACGACTACCTGATAACAGAGAAAAGAATGTTGACAACAAAAAAGCTGACACTGAGCAATGATTGTATAGGTGGTGTTGACATAATTATATTATTATATTATAATGAATACTTATATAGTGCCTATTCTCGCCTAGATACCAAGCTCTAAGGGCTTTACAATCCACACTCGTTTACACAACAGGCTGCCTACCTGGGTAGTGCCAACTGAAGAGCTGCCAGCTGGCATTTCATTCAGTCGTTTCCTGTGTCATCCAGTCAACATCGTTCAATATCGTTCACTCAATTTCCTTACTTCGGTCATTCTTCCCATTTCTTACGCAGGGTGCATGCTATGTGTAACGTGTCATCCATACCAACGGCCAAACTGGCCTTCTCTTCCATAAGTTGGTGATGGGATTTTGCGTGTGTGCAAGATGTTATGCGTGCATTCACACATGGAACCTAGGTTTATACTCTCATTCGAAGGACTTTTGGGAAATGGAGTCAGAACCAATATTAACTCGGAGGGAAAAATCCCCCTGTACCGAAACGGCCCGGCAGAGATTAGAACCAGCAATCCAGGATCACCAAGATTATGACTCCGGCGCTCTACCAACTGAGCTATTCTGGATGTAATTACATTCTGACAGCAGTGAATTGATGCAGACAGATAGGAGTGCAGACTGATAATGGAAGAGGTGTTGACAGATGTGATAACAGACTGACAGTGGAAGAGGTAGGATTACAGACTGTTTGTGGAAGAGATGTTCTTATATGGGATTACAGACTGATGATGGAAGAGGTTTTGACCAGTGGGATATAGTGATCCAGTGGAAGAAATGTTGACAAATGGGATTACAGACTGGTGATGGACGAAGTGTCGACAGATGAGGATAAACAGTGTCTAAAGCCGGAATAGCTCAGTTGGTAGAGCGCCAGTCTCGTAATCTTGGTGATCCTGGGGTTGCGGGTTCGAACCTCCGCCGGGGCGTTTCGGTACAGGGGGATTTTTCCCTCGGAGTTAACATTGGTTCTGACTCCATTTCCCATACAGTCCTTCGAATGAGACTATAAACCGAGGATCCGTGTGTGAACGCACGCACATCATCTTGCACACACGTAAAATCCCATCACCAACTTTCGGAAGAGTAGGCCAGTTTGGCCGTTGGTATGGATGACACGTTACACATAGCATGCACCCTGCGTGAGAAATGGAAAGAATGAAGGAAGTAAGTAAAATGAGCGTTCGATATTGAACGATACTGACTGGATGACACGGGAAACGACTGAATGAAGCGCCAGCTGGCAGCTCTTCAGTCGGCACTACCCAGGTAGGCAGCCTGTTGTGTGAACGAGTGTGGATTGTAAAGCGCTTAGAGCTTGGCCTCTAGCCGAGAGTAGGTGCTATATAAGTATTCATTATTATGATTATTATTATTATTATTAAAGTAGTAGTGTTGATAGATTAGATTATGAACTGTACAATGGAAGTGTGTCAAGAGATGGGATTGTAGCCTGACGGTGGAAATGGTGTTCACAGACATGATTACAGACTGACAGTGGAAGAGGTTTTGGACACATGGGATTACAAAGTGACTGCGGGAGGTGTTTTACAGGTGAGATTAGACAGACAGTGGAAAAGGTGTTTGCAGATGGGATTACAGCTGGTGGGAGAGGTGTTTGACAGATGGGAATACAGACTAAGGATGGAAGAGGTGTTGACAGATGGAATACAGGCTAATGATGGAAGAGGTGTTGACAGATGGGAATACAGGCTAATGATGGAAGAGGTGTTGACAGATAGGAATAAAAGGCTAATGATGGAAGAGGTGTTGACAGATGGGAATACAGGCTAATGATGGAAGAGGTGTTGACAGATGGGAATACAGGCTAATGATGGAAGAGGTGTCAGCATATATGGTATTACAGACTGACAGTGGGAGAGGTTATTCATGGGTGAGATTAGACTGCCAGTGGAAGAGGAGGCGTTGATGAATAGTTGAATAGTCGACGGACAGTATTACAGATGACAGTAGAAGGGATGTTGCCCGGTCTGTATAATTATACATTACACCATATCTGCTAAGTTTCAATACCACACTGCAGACAATTTAAAGCTGATGGATAAATGAGTTAATAACTAAGATGAAAGAAGTAAAGGAGAGTGTCTCATGGCTGCGACTTTCCAGATGTCTAAGCTGTCCTTAAGTCCAACACGCAGGTCATACCTTGGGTACCTACCTATTATAATCATTGTATGTGTGTGTGGTGAGTGTACAATTGTGTGTGCATGGGAGGGTGGGCACAGGCCCATGTGTGTCTGTGTGTGCCAGTGTAAGGGATGCATGTGTGTGTGCGTGCGTGCGCGAGCGTGCATGCGCACAGTGTGCATGTGCATCTATGGGTTTATGTGAGCATTCTCCTGCATTCATGCATGTGCACATGTATGTGTACATATATGGGCATACAGGTATGTGGTTTGTGTGTGTATGTGTGTGTGTGTGTGTTTAGATTTGACACATGTAACTAGGTAGCGGCAGCCAAAATTTTCTTTCAGATATATTGAAAAAATAATTAAACCACCATCAAGATATGTTTAAAACTAGCATACTGGAAAAAAAATCATTGCTCTAGCTTATTTGTTCCCGAGCTATGATCCGTTAAAGATTTGCCGAATTTCCGTCACAGCCAATTTTGTTCGGAAGGCCTACTTTGACAGGCCCTATCATGACAAATACCTAACAGAATCAACTTAACTTTTGTTTGTGGACTTAAAGTACTGTATTGTAATAGAAAACCAAATATGAGTGAACCACTGCATGTATGAACAGAGATATGATACGTCAAAAACTGCTTTTCATGCAGTTTGAACGAGAGCAAAAATGCACAATGTGTCAAATTCAAGGACAAATAATTTTCAGAAATGGAAGTTATATCCTTTGAAAACTATACATATCTTGTCTACTAAACATATAGATAAAGCCCAATTTTTTTCAGGATGCTAATCAAATATTTTGTTTGCTTTTAAGGACCTCTAATTTGCTTAATCATGCAAAATGGGCTGCGACGGACATTTTGCTAACTTTTAGAACATAGTCCTCAATAACTTCTGAACCCCAATAGATATCAGTATGAAACTTTGCCACAGTGTGAGAAATGCATTTTGCTTGTGGAAAAAGTCACAATTGTTGTTTTTCATTTGATATAATTAGTAATATATGAATTAAATTAACAACAATTTTCAGAAAAATAGAAAAAATACACACTAGAGCCTTACTGAACATTGATGTTGGTTGTTGCACTCATATTTTAAAACAAATAAAAGTCATTTTCACATTTCTTTCTAGCAGCAGAATCTTGAAGCTGGTGTAGCACCAGGAGAAATGTAAGATGGATGATGCGGCAGGTGATGAATCAGTTTCTCCAGGATTAGCACAAAAACTGTCAGAAACAAGTGAGTGGCCAGCTGCTCTGGTGAGGAGACTCAGTATTTGTTGAAAAAGCATTGGATGCCAGGAAATCCTCCAAATCCTTCCTTACTTTGGGGTTGCGTGTAGCATTTGGTTGGAGTTTGGCAACTCTCTTTTGCAATTTCTCAATTTCTTTCATGAGGTTTTTTTCTGGGATATCTATACCAGTGAGATGAAGCCACCACTGGGTCATGTGTTTGTAAGTGGCACCTGGGTCTCGTTTCTTGAAAGCGTGAAGGTCCCTCAACAGTTGGAATGTTGGTGGCCTGTGTGATGTTGATGGATGTCCTTCCAGCAGCTGCTGTCGACATAGTCCTTGAAGCGAAGACCCTAAACTTTCAGTGTCAATTTCAAGAGTCTCGGTCAAGAAAGCAGTCCTTTCATCACATGATGATAATTTCAAAGCCTTGCTTCTTTTCTGCCGACACAAGAAGATAACGCAGTCTTGCTAGTGGAGCACTAGTTCCTTCTGGAAGAAGCCGCAGAAAAAAAGCTGCAGTGTCATCGAAGGTCTTTGTGCCATCAGTCTTCTGGATGAGCAACTGGATCAGCAAGCGATTTGTCAGTTGAACTGCTGGAAGTGCTGGTCGACGCCCTTTCCCAGAGGCAAGGAAAACAGAGCGGAGTCTCGCGAACACTGGATCATCTGTTAAAATGTAGCATACACACACACAAAAAGCTATTATAACAACTGTTTGAACGATTGAAACATGCGAGTGTATGGATATCTACACCATGTGTGTGGTTATACATTAATCATGACATAATTTTAGCTGTATACTTGGATGTTTTCTTGATTATGCAGTGTTTCCTGTCAGTGAGTGTGTGTGTGTGTGTGTGTGTGTGTGTGTGTGTGTGTGTGTGTGATCTGCATTTATCTACATTTTCTTTCATAAACTTTATTATACATCGGTATGTCTTGTTTCTGGTTGTCTATTCATTGATATTTTGTTAAATTTTTTTTGTTTAAATGTGTACTATCTGATGCTGGTTATACTGGATGTATACACCCCTCTCTCTCTCTCAGACGCACACGCAGAGAAAAACAAACGGGTACAGTTTACAAACATTAGTTAATGCGCACACCTGACAAACAAAAAATTACACCCCCCCTTTCCTGCCCCACCCAAAAGACTGCATTTGTTCAAAAACTTCAATTCCGTGAATTGTTGCTTGCATGATTGTTTGTCACTAAGGTCTACGTGTGTTTTTGCTAGTATGTGAACTTGACAAAATAAGGTACATTTGACATACACACAAAAACAGTGTGTGCATTTGTAGACGCCTGTGCTGAATATGTGTGTGTGTGTGTGTAAGATAAGATAATGTTGCTTATAGCCCAGCCGACCGCAAAGGGCCACATCAGGGCTGTCACCACGTTAAAATCAACTCACAAGTCATTAAGAAAAAAAAAATTTAAAAAATTCACACACATGTGTGTGTGTGTGTGTGTGTGTGTGTGTGTGTGTGTGCAATTTTATTAAATGATTGATAATCATCCCAAATTTCCTTAGGAACTTAAGGAATGCATTTCCCTTTTCCAGCCCACTAGCAAATTCATATTCATGATATCGTAAAGACTGATAATAATTTAAAAGACTTATAGACAGAGAAGAACTATAATTGTACAGCTAGAGGCGCGAAAAGAATATGAAAGTGATAAACTCATAGTTAAATACACAAATTGTACTGTTTAGTTCTTTCACTTCAGTGTCACTGCTTGTGCAGAGGCTTGAATTTGAAATAGTTGGAAGTCAGTATTAACTGTCCAAGCAAGGGCTAACCAAAAAATAGTTGAACAATGGGTCTAACATCAATCGAATTATATGAATTGGAACCGTAACAATTAATCCAGAAATAGGTCTGGGTCTACTTTCGATCAAACTCCCGACTTCATTGCAGCTGATCGTTCGAGTCAGTGAATGTCAATAATTGAGTTACTCCCCTTGGCATCACTCGATCGGCTACTATTTTGTTGTTTTACGGACCGAAAACACAACAATCCTATATAAAAAAAAATACGCTAGAAAGAAAAAACCATAAACTTCTCGATTACTAAAGATATATGTGCTGGATAAGGCATTTATCGATGGTATTTGTTAAAACAAGTCATCAATACAGTTCTTCCGGTAGTACTCGAAATGATCGCGGCTAACATTCTCAAAGTGGCCTGTTTTTATGCAAATAACTATTGATCTAAAGAAAAATACGGAATAAATTGTGAGAGATACACTTAAATCATACATAAGTGTTATAATGGACAATTCTTACCGAGTTCCTTGCGGAAAATCTCCAGATTTTGCTGTGCGAAGTTTGAGTCGGCGCGCTCCATCTTTCGTGTTGAATCAACATGTGCCGGGAAGGAATGTGGTTCACAAGACCCATGTTTTGATTGGCTGAATTAACTAGGACAAGCCATGAATACATTAACCTTGTACCTCATTCGAAAGGGTACGGCTTGTACTTCATTCGATACCATGAAACATGCATTTTTTATCGGTTTTTCCGTCCGAAATTCGCAAAAATCGGCATGCATCTGACTTTAACTTCTTCCTGTGATTTCATTAGACCAGCATTCGATTTTCCCCCAGACCATTAAAATCTGCATTTAATTCCCTTTATTTTGATACCAGATACATGTGTGAGTGTTGTCCGTACCATTTAATCTTTGGTAGGGAAGCGCAGTGTGTCAAAACCGACTCGACACAGAATCGCCGCGGGCACTGGACACGGAACGAAAGTGAGCTGAACACACACTCATTCTCTCTTAGATATTTATTTCTTCACAAATCATTCACACTTAAAACAACACTCGATGAAAAGAGGAAAGATTGAACTTTATTTTGACATATTTTTCATAGCAAAACATTAAAAAACAAATGCATACGGCTGCACAGAAAATCGGCAAAATCAGTGGAAAAGGCAAGATGATTGCAGCGCTGTGGCTTGGCTGCCGCTACCTAATGTAACACCTGATTGGGGAAAGAGGAAGGCAAACTGATAGTCTCAGTAAGTTGATTAAAGATTGATAAGTGGAAAGGCTGTTAAAAAATATCATGATTATGGTAGCTGTTAGTACATGTATACTGATGACAATGGAAAGAGTTTTGACACACACTGATGACTGTGGAAAAATTGTTGGCAGAGATGATTACAAATCACTAGAACTAGTAAAAGTTATTTTAGATGACATGATTACATACCAATGAAAGAAGAGTGGGCAAGTGATTCGTGACTATGAACTCACGATGGATGGCTGTTATAACTGTAACTATGGGGGAAAATGTTGACAGTGGATGCATCAATGTTTTCAGACTGGAGAAACAGAGGGCGAGTGCCCAAGAGAAGCTGGTGTCCCAGAGCAGTGCCAGCAGCACCGGCCTACTGTGGTGGTCACCACGTCCACTGCAGGCCTGTCTCAGACTGCCTCCCAGATCAAGGCCCAGATGGAGATGCAGCTGAAACAGCAGCGCCTGGCTCTGCAGCAGAAACGTCTGCAGGTATATCAGTGACAGGGAGATTATATGCAGAGATGCCAGCTGCCCAGAGTTGACAGCACTGAAGATCACATCCTTGTTCTGGTGGTCTTTTTTTGCCACATTTTTCAACAACAGTTGTGTCTGAAAGTGGATCTTATTGTCATATTTCATAATTTCATGAGGTATTTGATAGAAACAGGTGATTTGTTTTAGGTTTCTTCCTTCTTTGAATATGACCGAATATGGAAAAGTCATGTCAGTAGAAAGGAATAAAAATGCAGCTCTAAGAAATATATGGTGGAAATAACAGTGATAATATGGGTAGATAACATATGACTGAACTGATTGAGCTGAGAATTAAGTGCTGGTAACAATGATAATGTCTGTATTTTTTTCTGTTGTAAAATGGATGAGTAAGCAGTGATATATTTGCAGGAGAACCAAGGCATCAAGTTGACGACCACAGCATCAGCCATCAGTGCCACTGTAAGTGGCACTACTATCATTGTCAACAATGCACCCTCAGCCACTTCTCAGCTGAAGACCATCTCTTTGACCTCTCCTTTGGCAGCAGGAGGCAGCACTCCCACAATCATTCGTCAGGTGCAGCCGAAAAACCCTGGTGACTACATCTGGCAATCTGGCAGGTAGGTGATGGTCCGTGATGTTTTCTGCCATCTGCGTTGTGTATTTGTGCCATCAGTCGATTGTATTGTCTTCAGCATGGGTGCAGCACTTCGTCAGATGATAAAGTACATGATTTTGAGTTTAAACCATGACAGGATTGCCATCATGTAAGAATGTCGCAGTTTAGGGCAGACAGCTGTAAACCCTTATGGCACAGCTCATCCTTCGGGACAATCATGCACGACTCCCGAACAGAGGATCGGCTCGACCCGTCGGTGTCCTTCACCATGTTGGGCACTGGTGGCAGAACAATCACGGAACACACGATCATAAAGAGGAGATGAAGAGGTAGATCGAGGTATAGAAAGAGCTCGATCAACCTTGTGAAAGGCACTGGTAATGGGAGAAGTAAAGAGTAAATCAAGCGAAAAAATGATTGAATTACCAAGGGAACAGTACTAAAGTACTGTTAGATCGAGGATAACTCGATCGTACCACGCACGCCGGTAATGGCCGGTCGAAATCAAAATGGCGGAGGCGACCGGCGAGGAGAATGGAGGCTGAGCGACCGACGAGAAAGATCATCGACTCAAGGCGGTGTAATAAATGGGATCGCCGAAAGGGAGCCGAGAAAGGCTGAATGGAGGGGATGAGTTCCAAAGAGGAACGAATTAGAAGTCCCGGCGACGAAGTTCTGAAATTGAGAACGTCCGGGAAAACAAAGTCGCGAGAGCAGTGAAAGAAACACTAAAGTGAGGAGCGTGGGATTAAATGAATAAATAAAACACATAAACCAAAGCCTCACACGGCAAGGGAGATGGTCTTCAATGCGCAAGCCACAACAAAACAAATAAAAGAGCAAACACAAGGCAATCTTTACAGAACGGCAAAGAAAAGGCAAGACAGAGCACAAGACTTATCTTGCTTGGACGGCAGGCCGAAGAAGAATGAAAAAATCTGACCCCACGTGTGGTTCGAACCCACGACCGTCAAATCTGCAGGCAAACGCTCTAACCATTACATTACAGGCCCCTTTACTATGGTCTGACATGGTAAGTATACTAGCCAAACAGGGAGTATAATACAAACTCCCCATTTCAGTCCCACTGTGTGATTCCCAGAGCAGTTCTAGGTTTTACTGTGATGTCTTTTTCTGAAGTAGACAAACTGATCCAAAATGCTGTAGTATCTAGCTCTGCATTGTAGATTCTGAGATGTTAATGGATGTACGTCACTTAGAATTCCTTCTCTTTTTCAATGGTTGAATATGAAGGAATTGAAAAGTTGGCAGAAATTAACGTTTGGAGCAATAAAGCTGAATTTAACTCATATCAATCAGGAAAAAGTGCTAGTGCATAGCCTATCAAGGCATTGATAAATGCAGACCTGTTTTACTCTACGATTTTGCCGTAATTTTTACGGGAAAAAATCGAAATTACAGGAATTACGGCCAAAAAAAATTATTACGGGGGAAAAAAAAAAATTCTTAAACGCAAAGTTTCTTTTGCTACGATTCCGGTCAAAAGACAAACAGCATTGAAGCGTTTCCCAGCGTGCCTTGCGTCTTATCCTTTGCAAAGAGGCGACGAAGCGAACACGCGCGCCCACGCTGGTTCATCCAAATGTTCAAAAGTTGCAAAAGTTCGGCAACAGTTCCGTGAATCATACCTGAAGACGCCTGGAATACAGAGATCGTCACTTGGCGAAGAGTATGCCTTCTGTGGTTACTGTTCATTGGATTTTTCTATCGCGCATTCAGGCCAGTATGACATAGAGTTACACTGCAAAACGAAAAAACACCTGAAGTACGTTGAAACGAAGAAAGATGCCGAGTCTTCACAGAAACTGACATCGTTTTTCACGACTGAAAAGAAGAATACCAAAAAGGAGTTCGATGATTTGTCTGTCATAAGGGCAGAAGCAATGGTAGCGGAAACCTTGGTGAAAATGAACGTGCCATTGTCTGTGTCTGATGTTATCATTGTGGTGTTTCCAAGTTCAAGAAGCATGAACTTGACTTCAGAGTGCCTGCTAGCTGAACAACATATAGTGACTTGCAACATTAGTATACTTATAAACAGTATTCAAGAGTGGCTTCTTATCATAAAGTGATTTGTGTGTATGAAATACAAGGATACTCCCACTCCCAGTTGTGGTGTTTACAAGTTCAAGCATGAAACAGACTTGAGAGTGCCTGGTAGCTGAACAATTTGAAGGTAACTGGTAAGTAAAGTGTTATTAAAAATTAAATACTATAATTGTATAATTAACCAAAGTTTGGTACTGTATAAATGCTTTACATTTGATATACATGTGTAAGTGCAAAAAGTCGCTAAATATTGCGATTATGAAAATTACAGGTTTTTTTCTGAAATTACAGGTTTTTTTATGAGACATTACAGGTACACGAAATTGGGGTAAACAGGTCTGTAAATGTACTGTTATGTAAACCTCTATCATTCAGGAAATGTATGTTTAACACATGGGTGTTGTTATTCAAGTGAGAAGTACAAGTTGTGTACTCCTTAAAACAGAACAGTGGACTATGTCTCTGGAACCAGCAGTGATTCAGTAATATTTTTACAATAAACTAACCTGCATCTCAAGTGAAAATTAATTTGGATGATTTCGGGAACACATCAAATTGGTGTTTGCGAATGGTGGGCACTGAAGTTCTGTCAAGCAGAAATGGCAGCAGTAATAGATGAATAAGGGAAACGTTGTTATAAAATTGCAATTAATGATAGTAACTTCACAAAGGCAATATGGTTAGTTTGGTCAAGTCGGTCAGCACAATTGAAAATGTATCGATTCATGTGTGAAATTGCCGACTAACAAAGATTTATTGAAAACACTGATAAAAGCAAGATTATTCTGTTAGAATGGACTTTTCAGATTGGAATTTTTTTTAAAATTATCTGTGATTGTTATGGGTGAAGATGATTTGGGTTTTTGAATTGTGAGCTGAGATTGCAGGTTCCAAATCTAGATGTAGATCAATACACTGAATTTGTCTACTTATTGTTTTTTTTTCTTCTTCATTTGATACTGTTATAAATTAAGATAAAAAGGCAAGTAAACTTTGAAAATCTATTTCAAAATATGAATTTTGTATGAATCAAAAGAGATCTTATCTTTTTGATTGTGTGTGTTAAAAAAAATAAAAACGCTGTTTCATTATATGAAAACTTTTCAGACAATTACTCGATGCTGGGAGATTGTGATCAGTTGTCAGTTTTGTTCAAGTCAGAGATGGCGGAAGTGTTATCTTCCAGAGTATGAAGAACTGGTTAAATTACTATTCAATTTGGGCAGTGAAGATGGATTTGATGGTTTTGATCTTGAAAAATCAAATCAAGATGTCAATTGACTGCAAGATCAGTATCCTGATGTGGACAACTAGAAAAACAAATTTAGTGAAACTTTTTATCAGCACATTACATGTCGTCATTGATGTAAATTGATATGATGTTAGTGTGCTGTGTAACAGGATCAGCGCTTGCTGTAGTCTGTCTGGCAGCATTGTCGTGTTAGGGACATTGTTTATTGATAACTAGAGCAAAGTTGCATCGTGGAAAGATATCATATGACATTGCCATGTGGTGTGACAGGTTCTGTGCTGGCTAGCAGTCTTACAGGCAGCACCCTGCGACCAGGGATTCGGGTTCAAGTCCTGGCACGCCCAGCCTCTCAATTCGTCCTTCATCCTCCATTACCTTGGCCCCTAGGCCAGACAGTGGGGAAACCATCACCACCACCACTGCCCCCTCTACCACTACTGCAGCTGTTCCACGCATTCTCTCTCCTGCTCAGGTGCAGATGCCGAAAGGTGAGATGGAGACATTGGAGAGAAAAGAATTTTTTCCTTTTATTAATTTTTTTGGAGCTCACCACTTTATGTGCACTGCTGCTATCTTTCCTGAATTTTTTGGAATTTCTTAAGTGTAAGAAATCATTTCTAAAGCCCTGAATTTAAAAAGACAAATGAGTTTCAAATGAATTTGAAATAAAAAGATGAATAGTTACCAGCCGCCGTGGCGAAGTGGTTAGCGTCGCGGACTCCCGGCTGGGAGGTCGTGGGTTCGAATCCCATCAGAATCATGTGGGTTTTTTCTGCCCCGACCGGCTCCTACCCAGAGTTGAGTTTGCTGCGGACTCAGTTGGGAAGACTGGGACCACAGAGTCGAGTTTCATCCACTTAATGGATGCGTTTCTGAGAGTGTTGCTCAAATTCCCTGACCAACACTGCAGGTGCCTGTATCTCTCGGGCCTGGTTGATGCCGGGATATATTATGAAAGGAAGCGTAGAGTACAGCCCTGTCATGTAGTCTCAGACCGAAATGGAAATCCGTAGCATCATCTTAATCATCCTCATTCTCATCGATCAGCATTAAAAAAAAATGTCTCAAATTCTGTGGCCCTTCATGCCCTGCTCTCATGGTGACCTCAGTTTCGATGTCCTCTCCACGTCTGTGGTCTTGGTTTGGTTCCGTCGGGGTCACCGGTATCGGTGAGTCCATGGGGGCTGTCGTTGGGACGGACGTGGTGGCGCCCTCTGGAGGGAGAGCTCACTCACGCCGGGTCCGCGACTAAGCAATTATTGTCGTCAGTAGGGGGCTTAGTAGGTGGTGTCCTGCGTATGTTAGATCAGAACAGGCGCCACTGAACACCACCGAAGTGACTCGGCAGCAGTGCAGTGTCTCCTCCGGTGGGTTGCCTCTTGACGACTTGACATTGACTGCCCCCTGTGGATTGTCGGTGCCGGGCTGCGGCGGGGCCGACCGGGCTGTGGCTGTGGACGGGGTGTCGGAATGAGCGGCGTGTGTGCACTGCCTCTGAGGTGGCGCAGAGGTTGGGACAAAAAAAAAAAAAAAAAAAGTTGGTATGGGAGCATTGAGTTGGGGTCATTTTTGTTGTAGGATGAAAATATCACCAAATAGAGCCAAAGTGATGATCTGTAAATGCTAGCAACTACATGTAGTGAAAAATCAGGTTTCTTTTGTCAGCTCAGTCCAGAGTAAGGTGCTTTCAGTTAAAATCCAAACTTTGGTATATATCTGCTGATTGCTGACAGCTGACTTCAGAAGGTTGACAGCTATGAAAATGTGTATTCTCCTCATGCTTGGAATTGTGGCGTTAATCTTGATGTCTAGAAAAACCAACAAAAATTATAGAGTCTATGCATTTGATGTCACTGTTGTGTAAATTTTCTTGAAATCACTGTACTCTGTGATGATGAGACAGTCTGACCGGTCTGAATTGTTTTCTTTGCCAATCTCTTCCACTAACGGGAATCGTCACTTACCTGCTGTCTGTCATTAATTTTGATAGGAGTTATATTTATATGTTCAGCTAAGTGTTAGCATTCCATCATAGGTTGCCGGGGTCTGCTTGTTAGCCAAATATGTGCTAAAAATAGCTGCTGTCTGTTTTACTATGAGATGTGAAATGTATTGGCAGTGATGTTACTCTGATATGAGATGCAAGTGTTAATACAGTGTGTGTGGTGTGTGTGTGTGTGTGTGTTCAGTGCAAATCAAGCCTCAGGTGCCCAGCAGTCAGACAGTGCAGAACCTGCAGATCATCCAAGGCCCTGGTGGTCAGCTTCAAGTCAGAGGACTTCTGCCAGGTACATGCCACTCTGCCCTTTCTTTGTCAGTCCTTTCTGTCTCAACTTCCATCACATATTACTTCCTCAGTTCTCTGCCTTTTTTCTGTGAGGCAGCATTATAGTTTGAGTCATTGCACAGTTTTCATATATTGTTGAATTTTCAAGGGATCAAGTTTTAGAAAGGACTGTAAATGTCATCATTTTTTTAATGTATTTTTACTTAAGCTGCATTGCTTTCTGTAAGTTACTTATGATTTGTGATGACGTTTGTTTTGGATTGCTAAGGTATGTGTTCCCAGTGTATCATATGCTTGAAACTGATTCTGGGGTAGGTGTAGAATAAATGAAAATGATGATGGGGATGATGATTTATTGGCTAATGATGAGAAATAAAGTGGTGATGAAGTGTGGTGTGTTGCCAGGTCAGCAAATTGTGCGTCTGCCTGATGGTCGACTGCAATTGATCACCATGCCTGGCCAGGCCCTCAGCACTGCTGCCACTTCCACTCCGGTCTCCAGTGTTCCCCGCCCACAAACGCAGACCGTGGTCCGTACCACCATCACTCTCCGCCCCCAGCAGCCCCCAACCCTCATTGTGTCCAGCGCCACCACACAGGCTGCTGCCACCCTTCTCCCTCCTCAGCAGACCCGACTGATCATGCCAGCTGCGGGAAGTGTCGGGGTTGGGGGTTCAGGCACCCTTACTCTTCCTGCTCGCCCAGGAGGGAATGTGTTGGGCATGGCTGGCTCCTCCCCCACCAAACCTCTTATCATCCGCACCACAGGACGTCTACCTGGTTCTTCTGTGCTGACAGCTACGGGGCAAACTCCGCTCATAGCTGCTTCTGCTGCTCTTCCAGTCTTGTCTGCTGCTTCATCTGCTCCACTCCTGTCGGGCCCCACGTCCACTCCCATTCTTCCTGCTGGCACCATTACTACTACTTCTGCTGTCACCGCAACCCCAACATCAGTTGTGGATGGGAACCCAGTGCAACCCACGTCCGTGGGTAGTGGTGTGTTGACAACAGGGGAATGCACTCCTGATGTGTCCAACCAGCAGGCAGTGACTGTGAATGCCAGTCAGCCAGGCGTGTCTGCCCCTCTGGTGTTGGGTCAAGCTCCAGTGACCACACCTGCCATCCCAACGTCCGCCCCTGTCATTGCCCTGCCCACATCCATCACGACCTCCCTCCTGGCTCCTCAGTCTCTCAACCCTCCTGCACCTGCAGTGGTTGCGCTACACACTTCCCAGAATTCCTCTCTGCTGACAGGGCAGTCCTTGCTGGCACGCCCACTCAACACAAACATTGTGGCCTCCAGCACTTCAGCGCCCTCTGTGCTTGGTGTGGCTTCACCGTCTGCTGGCGGGACACTGACACTTGGAGGTCATAAAGTGCTCCTCCACTCATCTGCTGCTGGCACTCCCGGTTCAGTTGGCACCACAGTAGTCATGGCAACCCCTGCAGGCATGCGCACTGTGCCAGTTGCTGCTCCCCAGCTGCAGCTGAAAACGGTCGTAGGTTCTTCACCTGCCACAGAGATTAAGACACCGCTTTCTCCTCAGCGACAAGTCATTGCTCCTGTTCAGGTAATATTACCTTCTCTTTGATTGTCTTAGATAGGAAAGCTGTCCACAGCTTACCCCACCTTTAGGCTAAAAATTCATGTTTTTTTTTAATCACTTTGACAGATTTTGATTAGACTTGGCTGGATTATTTGTTGTTTTTTCTTGTTTTTTTTCTCAGCAAGGCAACTTTCTGTATTGCGTAGGATGTGACATTTCTGCAAGTTCTCTGTCGGAATTAAAATAGATTTGGATGATTTATTGGTCATAGGAAAGAGAGAATGATAACAACAGATCAAAGAAGATTTTCATGGTGATGATGACAGGGGAGGAAATGTAATGATAATGATGGTGACAGGTGAAGACATCAGGCGGTGTGCTGATGACCAGCCCCCAGAAGTCTGGTGTGGTACCAGTGGCTGTCAAACCAGTGGGGCAGAGTATTGCCTCCCAGCTCCCTCCCTCCAGCCCTTCCAACACCACATCCCCCATGCAAGTTGTGTCTGCTGCATCCCCATCTCCCTCTGTACCCACGGCCACCAGCACCACCACCCCTACTACCACCTCGGTCTCTCCTGTGACGGTCAGCAGTGTGACGCCATCATCTGTGCCTGTTTCTGGCACCGTGACCAGTCCCTCTAGCAGCACTGCGGCTAGCAAGTATGCCATCACTCCCCAGGTGGTGCAACAAGGTCAGTCCTTTATTTATGATAATATTTATTTATGATAATATGCCGTCACTCCCCAAGGGTGCCAGTCCATATGTTTTTGACATATTACTCTTTCAGTTGAATTTGTATGCTCTTACAAACAGTCACTTTATCGTAAAGTGACAAAATTCATGTATGTTTGCCAAGTCAAAATAATTATAAATTTTTAGACACCATTGAATCACCATGTCTTTTGGGGCATGGTCAACAATGAGCCAGTCATTTGCATTGTTGTGAATAACCAATAAGAAGGGGCAGTGCTAGGAAGTTAGCCCATTCTTTACTTCTGCTGATTCACGGCTGTGGTTTACCAGAGGGTGAGTGTGCAAAAGGAAACATGCTCATGCCAAAATTTTCCTCAACTCTAAGAAAATATTTAGAGAAATATTCTTGCAATTTAATTATTTATTCTCAACAATGCTGATACATTGCCTGTGTGCTTTTGATTTATATGCTGTCACTGTTTTTAAGTGGTGCCATGTGATAAATCTTGAGTGTCTATGGTGTATGTCATTCACGCTTATAAACTCTGCCATACAAATTAATAATCTGTCGTACGTGTCATCATGATAAACGTCATCATGATCCCCAGAAGTGCCACATGGTCAATCCTGTGTGGCTGTATGGTAAATGCCAGTACATTCCCAGGTAGTGCCATGTTGTGAATCCTGTGTGTCTTTATGTACACCATAATCAGATAATGCTCTCAAGTGGTGCTAATTGATCAGTTGTGTGCAGCTTAATGACATATGCCATCAGTTTCCCATGTAGTTAGTGCATTGTTGTCACTTGTTAGCGATTTATGATGTATTTCATGACTGTCTTGAGTAATGCCGCATTCTTTTATCTTTACAATCACTCTTCCAGGTAGTGATGCCACATGATTGTTTCTTTGTATCTTTATATTTAATATGACTCCTCGGTAGTCTGTCCTTTGTTGGTAACTAATTTTGTCATCACCCTTAGGTACTGCAAGTGCAACATGAGCGCATTTTATAGCTTATGCCATTAATGTTTCAGGCCAGGATCATTTCACTCATCCATCTTCGTATAGACCATCATAAAAAGAAAGTCTCTAATTCTTAGGCCTTTCATGACTTCTTTCTTTGTGACTGCAGTTCTGATTTAATCTTCATGTCCGTGTCCATGGTATATTCATGTCAAAGTTGTTGGCATGGGCAAGTCCATAAGGACAGTCATTGGATGGATCTGGGAATGGCCTCAGAATATAACCCCATGAATAACTACTTGTCATCACAGGGGCTCAGTAGGTGGTGGTCTGTATGTTGGACTAGAACAGGCATCAGTGGCGAAGGAGTCTGAATTCCGCATTATATGCTATATGCTTGGTGTTTGGCTTTATGTAAGGTTTGTTGAGAAATGCTTACAATTGCCTGATGGAGGGGACTGAAAGTTTCTGTAACTATCATGGAAGGAAAGTGCAGTGTAAGCTGTTGCGAAGTGTCTGTTGGGAGAGTTTTGAAAGTCCAGAAACAAATGGATTTTGTCATTTTTGACAGGTAGGCTTTCCTTTTTCTTTTGTACAAAGATAAGGCATTTACAGTGGACAAGGCACAGGGGTCAGAGTTTTAAAAAAAATCCAACAACATTGCATCTTGTAGGCCGGAATTAAAAAAAATTATTTTGGCTGTCCCATCTTCTATGCCACCTCAGTGGCATTGCACCCACGCCGCTCATTCCGACACCCTGTCCACAGCCACAGCCCGGTCAGTCTTGCCGCAGAACCGGCACTTGCAATCCACAGGGAGCTGTCAGTGTCAAGTCGTCAAGAGGCAATCCACCGGAGGAGACACTGCACTGCTGCCAAGTCACTTCGGTGGTGTTCAGTGGCGCTAGTTCTGATCCAACATATGCAGGACACCACCTACTAAGCCCTCTACTGACAACAGTAATTGCTTAGTCGTGGAGCCAGCGTGAGTGAGCTCTCCCGGAGGGCGCCACCACATCCGTCCAACGACAGCCCCCATGGACTCACCGATACCGGTGACCCCAACGGAACTAAACCAAGGTCACAGACGTTGAGAGGACATGGAAACTGAGGTGACCATGAGAGCAGGGCATGAAAGGCCACAGAATTTGAGACTTTTTTTTTAATGCTAATCGATGAGAATGAGGATGATTAAGATGATGCTACGGATTTCCATTCCGGTCTGAGACTGCATGGCAGGGCTGTACTCTATGCTTCCTTTCATAATATATCCTGGCATCAACCAGGCCCGAGAGATAAAGACACCTGCAGTGTTGGTCAGGAAATTTGAGCAACACTCTCAGAGACGCATCCATTAAGTGGATGAAACTCGACTGTGTGGTCCCAGTCTTCCCAACTGAGCCAACAATAGGTGTCAACTCTGGGTAGGAGCCGGTTAGAGCAGAAAAATCCCACATGACTCTGATGGGAATCAAACCCATGACCTCCCAGCCGGGAGTCCACGACACTAACCACTTTGCCACGGCAGCTGGTTAGGCTGAAAATTATCATAATGAAGAAAAGAAACTGCAGTTTTTAGGATCTGTCAGACCTGCCTATCCATTCCCTTTTGGCGTATTTTGTATGCCATTTTACACTGAATACAAAACACCTGTCAAATGGAAAATATGCAAAGCAAAAATTCCAGCAAAGTTTGGTTTTGGACACTGTATTGGACATCGCTTGACAATGGTATGAGAAGTAAACATAACATTGCCAAATGTGACTAAACTGATAAAGTATTAGATTAGAGTATTTACTGAAACTGTTTCAAAACAAAAATGAAATCACCTGGTTTATTTTTCCAAAATGCACCCGTTTTATGTGAGAAAGTACACCATAGACAAATTTTGGGTAAGCGGGTGTGATCTGTGATGGAGATAATGATGAGGATGTGTTTGTGTGAGAATAATGTGAAGACATTTGTGAGGAAAATGCAATGATAGTGATGCTTGACTGATTCTTTGGTGATTTTTACCTGTGTTGCAGTGGTGCGGCAAGCACTGATGCAGAATCAGGCCCCAGAGATCCAAGCCAAACTGCTGGCCATGCAGCGACAGATTCAACAACAACAGCAGCAACAACAACAACAACAACAACAACAGCAGCAGCAACAGCAAGTTGTAGAAGTGCCTCAGAGCGTAGTCAGCAAATCATTGTTGCCAAGCGTTCTTAAGGCCAACGTATCTCCTGTCAGCAGTGCAGGTGAAGGCAGTCGACACAAGAAACCTCTGACCCAGCAACAGAAGGAGGAACAGATGAGGTCAGTGTCTCCACAATTAGGCTGTCTCTTTATGAAATGAGTCTTGAACAATGCAGTATTAAGTTGTGTATATAAACAGTAACAGTTGTTCTGTATTTGATGTTTTTGAAAGATGATGGTAGGAGTTGGGCAAGTGTGGGGAAAGGGGAGGACTGATGTCCAGAACACCTGTAACCATCCCTCTGATCCACCCTTGCATGCAAAAACAGGATTGAAGATATTTCTGTTTAAAAGTAGGATAGAGTAGCGTACAGCCTCAACAGGGATTACCAATCAACCCATTTCTCTATATGAATGCAGACACAGCTGCTGTGATGGAATGAAATACCCTGTAGGTTTTACTTTTTTTTTCTAAAAGGTACAGTAAAAATCTTATCAATGAAGTTGTGTGTTTGTATTGCAGGTCAGCAGTTTGTGGCATGGTGATCAAAGGTATGCTGGACAAAATTGAGCGAGAAGAAAAGCAAGAACAAAAACGTCAGAAAAAACAAGAGTCTGCCGAAGAAAGACAGAAACGGCTCAACAGTGTAACCCAGCAGCGGGCATTGTTCAAGCACAAAGAAGCTCTGAAAAAAGACATCTTGAAAAAAACGATCGGCAATGGAGAAAAGTCTGCAACAGGAAATATTTGTGAGTTGATTATCTGTCAGCACCTGATGTTTTCATGTCTGTCTGCTGTAGGTTAACCTTTCATAGCTTTAGGCATGTTTTTTTCTTGTATAGAAATGGTAGTTTTAGAAGTTAAAAAAAAAAGAAACCAGTCGTCAGTTGACTTGTTCCCATATGTTAACAAATGGTGGTATTTGGAAATCATTCCCATGAGTAACATTGATTCTAGCTTTTTCAGTATGATTGCAGAGCAAGGAAAGCTGTTCGTTCTTTTGACATTGTTTTTTTCTTGTTAGGAGATGATGGTGTTGGAAGAAGCATTTCTATTAGATTTGTTTTCTGGTTTGAGGATGGTTGTACTGGAAAACCATTTCCAGTTTTAGATGGTTAGTCTGCTCATCTCTTGTTTATGGGGGAGTTGAATTGGAGATCTACTTTCACTTTAAGATTATAAACATGTCAGGATCCAAGATCAATAATGAAGTTTTTGTGCACCTTGGGTTCGAACTTTCTGGAAATTATCTTACTGTTTGCCTTCTTTTCAGATGGAAATTTCAGACACCATGAAGCGTCAGAAGAAGGCAGGGATGAAGGCAGGTGTGTCCCCTACAGGGTCTCCGGTGATGGCCCAAACTCCTGCGGGTCCCACCCCGACCATGCTGGTGAAGAAGAGGGATGGAGAACCACCCAAGATCACTAGCTATATTCCTGGCATTGACAGTGGACGCTCCAAACCTTCCACTGCCAAAAAGCGCAAAGGTATGGCATTCTCGTATGTAGATGTCCTAAAAGGACTAGTCTTATTCCAGCTTTTATCTCTGATCCCTTCATATTCTTTGCCTCTAGTGGCCAGCTTTCTCACACTTTCTTTTTATTGCTTGCACTCTCGGCCTCATGTATCTCTCCGTCTCATTCTCACTTGGACAGACTTGCGCACGCACGCGCACACACACACACACACACACACACAACACACAACACACACACACAATGCATGTTTGTTGCATATGCACATGACAAGCACATACTTGCATGCACTTACACACATTCGACACACACAGAATGGACACATTCGTTACCTTACTTCATTTGCCCTTCATTCAGTTTCATGATCTTATTAACTTTTGACCCACTGTAAGTGTTGCGTCTTGTCTCTTACAAGAACTTCTACTGGTAACATGTCTAACATTATGTAGAATTGTGGAATTCTGTCATTTCATCAGTCCCTTGTCATTATTTTGTCCTACCCCGAACCCATCCACCCCCTACCCCATCTCAGTTCTTCCTCTGTCCATCCTGTTTTGCTTCCTTTTTCTTCCCTGCCTAAAAGTTTTCTTCCCTTTTCAAGTAAAAGACTTGCTAAAACTTCTGAACATGGTCTTTTTTTACATGTTGTAAAAAGTAGAGGTGCAACAAATTTGGAAATATGACCTTGATATTGACATTCGTAATTGTTAAATGTGTTTATGAAAGAGTGGAATACAAGGTGTCTTACAGATCCGTCTGTTTCAGCGGGCAGTCAAGGTGCAGCAGTCAATAGCAGCAAACAGAGGCTTATCACTGTTGGGTCAGCTGGCAAAGGGCGGGCTGAGAAACTCTACTGTATCTGCCGCACCCCTTACGACCAAACCAAGTCAGTGCCGTCGAATTTTACCTTTAGAGTGTGTGTTACATCTGTCAAGTCAGCTGTGCTGTTGACTGTTGTTGACTGGAAGTTCATGTCTTTGAGCCACATCAATGGCGTGTGTGCGTGTGTGTGTGTGTGTGTGTGTGTGTGTGTGTGTGTGTAATTCTGTGGAATCTTTTCACTGCAATTGCATAGTCTTTGTCATGACAGATATCTGTGTGTGAAATTTATACTGGTTTTGTCTGGAATAGTGCGTTGTCATGGTACAGTACAACCTTTCTGTAGATTATAGTCTTTGTTTACCTGATAGATTTGATTTTTGTAGAGGATTTTGCCAGGCACCACTACCTTGTTGCTGCAGGAGTTCTTGATACATCAGGTATACACTGTACATAGTTTATTGTTGCATCCAGAAGGTTAGCATTCAACGTCTGTTAGAGAGGGGAGGAAAAAAAAGATCTCATGCAAGATTGGAAGCATGAATTAGGAATTTCTTTTTTTTACTAGTCCTGTGCATTATCCCATAGGCCATCATAGAGTGGTGGTGAAGAAGGGGAAGGGAGGGCCTCTGAGAAAAGTATCTCTACCAGTAAAACAGATATTGTTTGGAGGTGATGGCATATGCACAGAATACCAGAATGTGTATTGGCTGACAAGATCTTAAGCTTTTTCTTTGAGGAAAGGGGGAGTTTGGGGATTATATAGTAAAATGACGTTAATTAATTAAGGGTAATAAAACATTTGATGAGGAATGCGTGTTGGATGATGGAATTATGTTGATCAGTTGGATGTATGTAGCATAAATGGGGAGTTTGTGTTATACTCCCTGTTTGGCTAATATACTTACCATGTCAGACCATAGCATTCAACGGCAGTTGCCAGCTCTGTCAGGCCGAATTTTATCCGTGGCCAGTGCAGTCATAAGACAGTCACGTGACATCACCCACTTCCCCCTCCGGAAGAAGCCGGTGTCAACTTCTTCTACCTCATTCAGCGAGGCCTGTGCGCAAGGTAACCCGAAAAACCTTTGCGCTAGAGGGGAAGGTAGGGAGGGCATTAGAGTCTGACATGGTAAGTATATTAGCCAAACAGGGAGTATAACACAAACTCCCCATTTTGGCGTCATATACTGTACCATGTCAGACCATAGCAGAATTTAAAGGAATCGGAGGAGGGCGAGCGCCTAGTGGTTCTCGGGGTTGGCCGTTATGGCTGCATTGGCCGCCACAAAGGAGATCCCTTTAGAACCTTTCAGCTCTGGTCATGTGGATATCCAAGTAGAAGTTAATGAAGGGATTTTCCGAACGCCTTTAGGCTGCCTCAAGGAGATGGCGCACGGGGACAGAGTACTGGAGCGCCGTGGAAGTGGCCAGTGCTCTGACCTCGTGGGCCCTGGGTGATTGGCGGGGAGATCCTTGTGCGCCTGAGCGTAGGCAGATCTCACCGTCTTAGAGAGCATCTAGAGATGATCCCGCCGAGATGTCTCTAGTATTGTTGGGGTTGAGTGAGATAAGGAGTCGCCTCTGGGAGGTGCGCCTGGGGCGAGTGCGCTCCCAGTAGTATCTGAGACACCTAGCAGGGCAATGGTTAATGTGTCCAGATTTCTCTCCCTTTCCCAAGATATCCGTCAGGGAGCGGATGACGAGGGAGGGAGAGGGGGTGCCCGGTTCCTGATTTTTAGCTAAGAACTCTGGAAGGAACTTGAGGGAAAAAGAGCCGTCCCTGTGGAAGGCGATATCTCTGGGATCACCGCTGAGGGCGTGGATCTCACTTCGTCTTCTGGCCGAGGCCAGGGCGAGGAGAAAGGTGGGTCTTAAAAGAGAGAAGGTCAAAGGGAATAGATGTAATGGGTTCAAAAGGGGGCTTTCTGAGGGCGTCGAGGACGATGAAAAGGTCCCAAAGGGGGATGCGCCTAGGGACTGGGCTTCCCGTAGAGCAACTCCTCTAGAGACCTCTCTGAGCAGGAAGTCATTGTCGCCCAGTTGGCGAATGGTGGTACAGATAGCCGATCTGTACCCCTGAATGGAGCTAGCTGACAGCTTAAGTGAGGAAGATAGGTGGGAGAGGAAATTGCCTATCTGGATGTTGGGGGGGCAGTCCTGGGGAACCGAGTTATCTAAGCACCAGGCTACCCATTTCTCCCACCGGTAATTGTAGAGGGACTCGGTGCCGGCTCTGCGAGATGCCAAGGCTAAGTCCCTCAATCCCTGAGAGGCCCCTGCCCCGGCTAGAGTGTCTGGGACGGACTGGGGCCTGTCCGAGTGGGGAGTGGATGAAGATGTTCGCATTTGGGGCTGGCATAGCAGCCACGCGTGTAGGCGAAGCCTCTTGGGATTGGAGTGAGGAAGACCCGAAGGGGTTGTCTCAACATGTCCCACCGAGGGCTGAGCCGTAGAGGTGGAACGTGAGTGAGGGACTTGAGGTCTGGGAACCAAGACTGGGTCAGCCACCACGGGGTTATGAGGATCAGCCTGGTTTCTCCAGCCTCGCTTTCCTGATGACCTTGTGTAGGATAGGAAAGGGGGGAAAGGCGTACGCCAGTAGGCCCGTCCAGGGGAGGGAGAGCGCATCGACTGCAATACGCCTGAGGGTCCGGAACGGGGGAGACGTACAGGGCAGGCGGGTGGTTGAACCTGGTGGCAAACAGGTCGATCATGGGCACAAACCAATGTTCCCACACCACAGACAGGGTTAGTCTGTTGAGGGTCCACTCTGTGTGGAGTAGAGACTTCGACCGGCTGAGGGAATCCGCCAGGATGTTGCGGGTTCCTGCTATGTGTCTCGCGCGGAGGGTGATCCCCGCGCGTGACACCAGCGAAGGAGGGCCTCTGTTCTGAGGGAGAGGCTGATGGAGCGTGCCCCCCCCCCCCCCTTGTTGACATAACATGTTGTCCGTGAGAAGGAGAACATGTCGGTGTGCGACCTTGTGTTGGAAGTGGAGAAGGCTAGCCTGACCGCTTCCAGCTCCAAGATGTTGATGTGGAGGCGGGCAGTTTGTGAGTCCCACTCCCCTGAGGTATGACCGTCCTCCAAGTGGGCCCCCCAGCCCAGGTTTGAGGCGTCTGTGTACAGTTCCAGTGGTTGGGTTGGGAGGGAGATGGGGACCCCGGTTGAGAGAGTGCCCGGATTGAGCCACTCCTCTATCGCCGAAATAAACCAGTGTCCGAGGGGAATGACCTGGTCCCTAGCGGTCGGAGGTCTGCGACCAACGTCGACGGAACTCCCTCTGAAGTTGGCGTTTGGGGACTCGCCCAGGGGAATGAGGGGAGACAGGGACTCCATCATTCCTATGAGGGAGGACAGGTTTCTGGCCGAGGTGTGGGGTGCCTGTGATAGGTGGGAGATGAGGTCCAGTATGCGTGTGGACCTCCCCGGGGTCGGGGAGACTATCATGGAGATAGTATCGAAATCATTCCCAGGAAGGCGAACCTTGGCTGGGAGTGAGTTCGCACTTCTTGGGGTTGGTGAAAAACCCCCAGTGTGGAGCAAAGACTCAGGAGGCGGGTGGTGTGGGCTTGGCACTGGGCCGGGAGGAGGCCAAGACGAGCCAGTCGTCCAAGTAGACTAGGAGGCGGATGTCCTCCTGCCTGGCTAGGGAAGCCATCTCCTTGACAACCTTCGTGAAGAGGAAGGGTGCCAGTGAGCCCTCTGCTTGAGCGGGGGGAGGCTTGGGCGAAGGAGGAGGAGAGTGCATGAGGGGGGGTCGCTCGTGGATCCAAGGAAGACGATACCCCTCCCGTAGCACCGCCACTACCCAGGGGCTGAGGCCCATACATCTCCACCGGTGGGCGTGCCGGGAGAGGCTGCGAAATCCTTTTTGACCAGGTGTCACATAAAAGGGTCGCTAAACAAGCGAGAATCATTCTCTTGGTACGCCTCGGAGTCCAGGTCCGAAGGCCCAGGGGCGGCACCGTCGTCCTCCGGCCATAGAGCCTCCAGTTGCTGTAGGAGCATACCTAAGTAGGTATGTCCCGCGTGGTGTGGAGGATGCCCCTCCTGGCTGTTCGGTCCCATTCTTTAAATTCTTAAAGGAGATGGTGCCCGACGTGGGGGGGGGGGCAGGTGTGGGATCAACCGACGGTCTGACTGTGAAATGCCCATCTCCCTGGTCACCGGGTTGTCGGTGAACAGGGAGGCGACCGAGGGGTTCTTGCGGTCCCCGAGGAGGGTACCGACTTGGGCTGCATTAGGTGCTGAGAGGGATCCCTGTCCTGGAGGGGGGACGGCCTGCGCACCCATGGCGCGAGTAACCCGGGTCCTTCCCAGAGTGAGGTGGTGACTGGGGGGCGACGATCCTTGGTTTGGACCGCTGGGCGGGGGGGGGCCGGTGAAGAGGGAGAGGGAGAGGACTTCGTCGGCGGGTGCGGCCTCTCTCCTAACGAGGTCTGGGCGCCACCGTTCCACCGTGCGGACATCATACAATGAGGTGGAGGCTAGGTCCTCCTCATCGTCCGCCTCAGGGAGGTAAAGGTCCTGGCAGGGTTCGGAGCACCCCTCGTCAGGAGGACCGTCAAGGATACTTGCGGTGTCTCCCAGGTGGCTCTATGATCGGCGGACGGGACCTCATCCCGCCGATCGGACAGCGCCCGAGGAGGGGGACCCAGGTCGACCCCAGGTCGCCCCAGGCAAGCGTTCCCGGGGTGCCACATGCGACCATACAGTTGGTCGTGCTGGGTGTTGGCGTTTAGCCACTGGTCTCTCTCGGGGGCATAGAGCCACCGGTCCCCGGGGTGGGAAAACGGGCTGTGGCGGCCCTTGGTGTCGGCAGAAGTTCCCCGGGGACCCGG
>CM031595.1:141288091-141319743 GCA_018398815.1 Conus ventricosus | reverse complement strand
AGACAATGACCAGGCAAGTGTAGGCGAGACAGAGCACAAGACTTATCTTGCTTTGACGGCAGGCGAAGGTGAATGAGGTAGAAGAAGTTGACACCGGCTTCTTCCGGGGGCGGAAGTGGGGTGACGTCACGTGACTGGCTTATGACTGCATTGGCCACTGATAAAATTCGGCCTGACAGAGCTGGCTAACTGCCGTTGAATGCTATTGGTCTGACATGGTACAGTATATGACGCCAAACAGGATTGTATGAAATAATAACAAGTATATGACAAGGAAACAGTCGTTGGATAGTAGGACATGTTTTATGACAGGTACTGATCAGTGACATTGTGCTGAGGGGGAAAAAAAAAAGACATCGTGCAGGGTGTGATCTGCTGGAGGAGGATGGGGCAAGTGGAGGATAATGAGACAGGTGACAGATTATGAATTATTCCAAGGTGTATGTGCAATACAGGAAAATGTTTCCAATCATTCTTGTGTATGGTTTCAGGTTTTACATAGGCTGTGATCTGTGTTCCAACTGGTTTCATGGCACATGTGTGCACATCACGGAGGAGCAGGCTCGTTTCATTGACTCCTACATTTGCGAGGACTGTCGGAAACAGCAGGAGAACACTTCTGAGGAGCTGTACTGTCTTTGTCGAACTCCATATGATGAAAACCAGTAAGTGGTTGGCTATGAGTAGGGGAAAAGTTGAGCTGGAAACCAGCTGATAGAATTGAAAAGAGAAGGAAGGAAAAACCTTATCAGGGGCAGTGGTTATTATTACATTCTCATAAATTCAAGTTACAGGTTTAAAAAAGTACTTCATGACTTGCCATTTTTACTAGTGCTGATGACTTAAGATTTCCTTGGACAGGTTGTCTGGAATTGTGGCAGTTACACTGTGCGTGTATGTGACTTTGTTCGCTTATGTACAGGTTGGGTACTGGCGCAACTAGTACCTGATATTCTGTGTGATAGGACTTCCAATGTACTTAACAGTTAAACTGTGCGATATAACAGGTTATAATCAGGCTTGATTTCACTACTTGATATGTGATTATTGTGCACTTTTAATTGTATCAGAGGTTGTGCAAAAGCTGAAACTTTCCCTGTGAGTTTGTTTGGAGTCATTTTCATTGTAAAAAAAAGTTGATGTTTTCTGGTTTGGATGGGCTACAGATCTTGTTTTCCCGTCTTGTTTTCATTTTAACAGTTGTTGTCATATTTCTTTCTTCTGGTCCACTTGCCTATGCTGTTATTTAATCTTTTCCAAAGCAGTTTTTGAAATGTTTGTTTCAAAGACTGCCTGTTCCAACTAGTAGTGTGAGGATGTAAATATCAATATTTTAATGGTCTTGTAGTCTTTTCATGGACTGAATGGTGTGAGATTCAGTGAAGTTTGATTTATGAAGAAGTTTTGGAGTGTAGGCAATATTCAAGACGAACAATTATCTTTCACTCACTTGACTTGCAGTACAGTGTTGTTGGGTAGGCTGCAACACCCCTTCACTGTTTCCTATGACTGAAGATAGCTGTGAACATCCCCAACTGCCCCAGCATATTCATTGAACCTTTTTAGCCTAGCGTAGAGAAGAGGTTGGGAGAGAGGGGACAGTGTTTTGGTAATACAGATGGAGGCCGACTTTTGAAACTTGCTCTTGTGTGCCATGTTATGAAATGGTTATGATTTTTCTTTGGTTGACATGTCCAGCAATGGTGACTGTTTCCTGTGATAGGTTCTACATTGGCTGTGACCGCTGCCAGGACTGGTTCCATGGGCGCTGTGTTGGTGTAACGAAGTCAGAGGCCGACTCCATTGACCCCTACATCTGTCCAAACTGCCAGCAAAAGGAGCAAGCCAATCCATTGCTCAGAAAGTTCTCACGCTGATGACTATGTCACTCTCCTCAAAATTGTGCGAAGTCTCAAGGTGACTGGTGTAACCTAATATATGTGTGTGTGTGTGTGTGTGTGTGTATAGTTTTTGCTTTGTTTTGCTTAAACATGCATCTGGTGAGTGTTGAATTCCTTGTTTGCAGGATAATTGTTAATGAAATAGAAATGATCAAGAAACAAAAGTGTAGAGGTGCTTACTGGAGAGATAGGGATAGATAATGTAGGAAAAAAGTTATCTCTAGTCAAGTAGGTTTTGGCGATACCATTGACTGGCATTTTTCTCATCAGAAGAGCTTTGAAAAACTTTCATTTTTTTAGTGGGTAGTTCCTCAGTGTTTTCTCATTACATAGTCAGGTTGTTCATTCTTGTCCGTTTCCTGTTCAACCCAAATGGAAGAATTCCATCTTTCCTACTGGTTTGTTCATAGTCTAGGAAAAGTGACAACAAAAACACTTAAGTGTCATTTTGCTGTTGCACAGGAATTCGAAACAAGCTCTTTTACTGTTTTCTCAAATCCACTCACCTGACACCATTTAATCTGTTGCTGACATGTTAACAATAGACTATCAGCCTTATATGCCAAGCTGCTTTGAAAGAGTACAGAAAGCTGTGCACTCAGTGAAATTAATGAATGCAGAACTTACAATCCAGTGACAACACCATTCTCATTCTCCAGGAAGGTGTACGAAGGAGATAAGGATGATAACAGGGTCTTCACTGAACATGATTGGACTTTGTAAAGGATTTGGGTCGCAGTTGCTATTCTGAGTGATCTCATGTCTTTGTAGTACAGATCCATTTAGTACTAGCTATTTCTCAAGTTGTCCAGAATGACTTCAGAAAAATTACTTTTAGAAAAGACCATGAAAGATTTCATTTCCCTAGACCAGCTCTGTCATCAGAAAGTGGTACAAAACTGTATACAACATTTTTATCTGCATGATTATTGATGTAGGATAATGAAACTTAGTCTTGATGCCTTTAATATCCAGATACGGAGTTAAGCCAACATCAACATCAGTCCCAGTTAAAGTACTTAATTTTGAAAGACAAACTCGCGTTAAAGGGAAAGGGGACATTAGAAGTAATTCTCCTGTGGCTGCTTTGTTAGTGTATTGTTCCTTCGAAGCAGATGTCCGCAGGATCAGCAAGTGATAGCTGTTTAGCTCTGTAAAGAACTCGTCAGACTTGTTGCATGATTCTGGTTACCTGCTGTTTGGTTGGTTAATCAAGGTTTAATATCTGTACCCACTTCAGCAGTTTACCTGATGATGACAAGCACTTGTACAGGCAAAAAAGAAACTCAGAAATCGTTGTAGATCCTCCCGCAAATATGAGAAGTGTCAACAACGAAAAAAAGGATCACTCTGTTGATTAAGGAAAAAAAAAAGAAAGAAAAGATGGACTGAAATGTGTTTAGAAAAAAAGACACACTTATGAGACTATTAACAGGGATAAAAGTCAGCAGGTAAGAAATTTTTTTTTTGAAACTCAGGTTCAGACGAGCTACTATCGCCTTTTATGTTAATTTTTCTTTCTTTCTTTCTGCGTACGCAGCTGATACTCCTGCGGACACTCCCTGTATAGCCAGGCAGTGGAGTTTTTGTGTGTATGACCCTTTTTTATCCCGCCATTAAGGCAGCCATACTCCATCTTCAGGGAAGGTGCATGCTATGTGTCACGTGTCATCCATACCAACGGCCAAACTGGCCTTCTCTTCCGAAAGTTGGTAATGGGATTTTACGTGTGTGCAAGATGTTATGCGTGCGTTCACACACGGAACCTCGGTTTATAGTCTCATTCGAAGGACTATATGGGGAATGGAGTCAGAACCAATGTTAACTCCGAGGGAAAAATCCCCCTATACCGAAATTCGAACCCGCAACCCCAGGATCACGAGTCCGGCGCTCTACCAACTGAGCTAATCCGGCCCCCGCCTTTTATGTTAATGATTCTAAACAAGATGAACTATTGTGGAATTGCAAGAATGAAATACAGCAAGACTGGAACAGAAAATGACACTGTAGAAGCCATTACGTTTAGGAGAGGGCAGGGCTTTACCCAACACTGGCATGTTTGATTTGTTGATGACAGTGATAGTGATAGCAGTGCCAGTGCTATGAGTCAGGTGACCAAGCCCAAATGGTGAGGGTAGAAAGAAATAATAAATACAAAAGAACTGTAAGCATGACTGCATCATAATGGTGTCAGAAGAGGCATGATCTACGGCCAGAGTCGGTGGCATTCAGCGATCACTAGCTGTGCCCACTACAGATGCGGTGAGGCAAGTTGCTTCCCACGTTCAATTGAAGGACAATCAAGGGAATTATTTTTTTTTCATAGTTGAATTTGTATGAGTTTTGTTGATCTGAGAGAGAGGGTGTATGTGTGCATCAGTGAGTGTGTATTTTGTGTCCGTCTGTCTGCGCACAAGCGTGTAAATGTGCTTGCTTGATGTTGATATTTGACAAAGCTTACATGTAGTTATGTTAAACAAACCATCTATTTCCTCCATTTTACAACAAACGGCCAAGAAATTGCTTTTCCAGTTATGTGTGTATATATGGATATGAAATTGCGGTTTTTTGTAGAAACGTGGCTGGTGCTGGTAATTTAGGCAAAATTGAATTGATGGGACTTTCTGAAAATATGTAGTAAAAATTCCAAAATAAATGTTATAAACACACATTACTAATTTTATTTGAAAAAAAATTACAGTCTGTGGGCATTCCTTATCATGTGTAGTGTATGTGTTGCAGGGTCACAAGATGGCATGGCCTTTCCAGGCAGCAGTGGATCCAGTGAAGTGCCAGACTATTACCAGGTCATTAAGGATCCAATGGGTGAGTGACTCAAGTCTCCTTATCTTGTTCTCTCTCTCTCCCTCTCTTGCTTTCTAAACCTATGTACCCTCCAACTGTTCCCTCTGACAGATTTGCTGTGTTTTAGAGCTTTTACAGCTCTGTTACCCTCGGAGCATACAGTGGTGGCCTGAAGGATAATGTGCTCACCTACTAGCTGGGAAGATTCAGGTCCATGGTTTTGAGTCTTACGCAAGCTTTTTTTCAGAATGAGATGATGAGTAGAGATTCCATGTGCAGCCATGCACCTAAAATATTTCTCAGCAACAAGCATTTCAGCAGTAATTGTGTACAAAACCCTCTTTGGGCATGTAAATAAAGAAAAGAATATGCAGACAAAAAAAGGATAGTACTACAGGATGGTAACATAATACAAGAAAAAAACGTCTTGTACCTCGAACTAGATGTATATTGAAGATCTTGGAGTGATCTGGTGCACATTTCTGGTCATAGATTCTTCATGTGGACATTAGTGAGGGGTAATAACAGGTTAGGGGAATAAGAAATTTAAAAAAAAGCAAACAAAAAACAATGGGGAAGAAAGGGGAAGGGAAAGCAGTTCAGTTGGTGACAGGAGGGTGTTTGGGATGAAGGTTGCTCCCTGCTAAAGGAACCCAAGGTGAATTCACCCATACACTCTCCCCATAATGAATCTTAACTGAGCTGATTTCCCCTCCCCAATACGTTTGCCTTGTTCCCATCATCAATCACTTCACCCCTCTGTGTCCAGATTAGCGGGGCTAGAAATTCTCAGGTAATCTTCAGTTGTCCTGGGGACAAGCTAAATTTACCCCCCCCCCCCCCCCCCCCAAATCTTTACTTGCCCTTCTTAAGTAAAGGGAAGTTTAATAAAAGTAACAACTGGTCATGCAGTGACAAGTCAGCAGACCTAATTCAGTAATGGCATGTTCTGCACACATGTGAGTATGGCCTAAAATAAGACATAAACAATTACTGTTGTGTATAAGAAACCAAATTGGGTTAGATTGTCATACTTCCAGTATTCACACAGTTCTGGACCCCCAAAATTGCTGTCTTGCTTTGTTTCTCTTTTTCTCTCTCCCTCATCCTTCAAGACATGCTCATTCCAGAATAAATGCATTTCATAATTACTTAAAAGTAAAGGTGTGGATCTGTCAATTCAGTGTAGACCAAGTGCAACGTTTGGATGCTTGATGATATGTTTTAATTAGAGAACGCGCCTTGCCTCGGTGAGACGGGGCTCATGCTAAGATCCTGTTATGAGAAAAACCGGGGGTAGGTGGGAGTGGGGGGAGGGGTTGAGGAATGATCATAATGGTGTAAAAGGGAAATTGGAAAGAGGGAAAAGCAATCGGTGTGCACTAAAGCTTTCTTCTCGGCCACTCTTTGAATTACATATTAACCCCTTGACTGCCGCTATTTTGTATCAGTTTTGTACTTCTGTGTGTTGGAGCAAACTTTGACAGTTTGCGGTAGGTTCACTAATTTGATCAGTGCTCAGTTATTTGTGGAGATATCTCTTAGATTTTTAGCATGTTTTCTTCTTATACCCAGGGCTATAATATCTGCAAATAATGTTTGATTTTGTTCATTCTGAGTATAATAAATAATCTTATAATTCAACTTTTTTAAAAAATTATACTTTGCAAGCATACAAAACCCCACAGCAGCAAAACACAAAACATACAAACCCAGCAAAAAGTGGTTTTAGTGTTTACTGAACACCTGTGTAAATATTTGGTAGTGAATTTACAACCCACAATTGTTGTTTTACATGATAAAATCTATGTATACTGGGGTACAGTACAACCCAGGTATCAAGGGACACAATTTTGTTTTCTTAGGTTCCCTGATATGCCCAGTGCTCTTTCAATTCTCGACATTTATCTTAGATACTTGGGAAATTTTCTGGTTATATCCTTGGCTACAGCCAGATATCACAATAGTTTGATTTTATTTGTAATGAGTAGACAAAAAAATATAAATAATGATGAATGTTTTGTTTGAAAAACAGACACTTTCAGAACATAAAAACAAAACTATAGCACTAAAATCACAATGAAATAACACAAAAACTGGTGTTAGTATCCTTTGAACTTCAGGACAAACATCTGACAATGCATAAAATGTTTAGCAACCATATCATAGGGGACACTCCAGTCCTGGTAAAGCTCGCCCTCTTCCTCTGCCACGCCCCCTTACACTGGACCCTTGCGATTGTCCTGAACCTCCTTCCCTTCCTCAACTCCCCTCCCGACCTCTCATGAAAGGAGGGAGGGGGCAGTCGACATAGACAGAATCGGCTCGTCACTCTCCGATCCAGCCCCACTTGCGTCGGTATCGCTCAGTTCAAAGTCGGGGATCAGCTTCGTCATCAACAGCAATCTCCGATAGCACAGGGTGGTGTTGATTGTGATCGCTTTCTTCCTCCTCCGAATCGCTTCGTTCCACTTCTCTGAAGTCTTCGTCATTGCTTTCACGGTCTCGGATAACTTCTTGAAGCACTTCAAGAGCATTAGATGGTTTTAAAAACGGCACATGCCTGAACAAACTGCCTGCTCGATTTGCCATCTTGAACCGAAAATGACTCGGCTGAACTTTGCCAAAGTATTTCGTCTGAACGGACACAAGCCGGTCAGTCAGCGACCCGTTGAAAGGGAAGAAACAGTCCTTTAGGGTCCATAACAACCGTTTGAACCATTTTTCTCCTTGCGTCCCTTCTTCAAATCACCAAATTTTGATGATGAAATTACCTCGAACGGCACTCGATATGTGGCACTCAGCCTTCCAGAAACCACCTCGAACGCCGTTCGTGCAAAGGCAGTCAATGGGTTAAGAAAAAACAAAACTGATGGACAAGTAGAGAATTTTCACCTGTATGCCGGAAGATTTTTGTTTGTTGATGAATTGGACTTTGTAGGTCTTCCAAGCCCTGGTTAGGGATTTATGGTCAGAAAAGTCAATCAAATTTTGTTCCAAGATGTGTACTATATAGCTTTTTCAGGGTACCAACCTTCATTCTTGCAGTTTCTGAAAGAGCTGCAGTCATCATATAATTAGGTCTCAGTGATGGCATTGTCTACTTGAGAGAGTAGCTTAGACTTTACACCGTGAATTCTGTTTTGATAAGAAAATTATGCAGTGCAATTTAATATTTTTAGCAGCCCTGGAACCTGGTGGTAATCATATTTAATTCCATCAAACCTTTGATTCATAATTTACAACCTTTGCTACCTGGTACTATGCTTGGTTTCCATATGACTCTGTCACACACATATACATACTTAAACTGAAACCTTTGACCTCCATTTCTTCCATCATGCCAGCACTTGCTGCAGAAATGTAAATCTTAAAGGAAAGAGAACAATCAGACCATGACTGTAACTATGCTACTGTTCTGATTACAGATTTGGCCATTGTGGAGAAGCGGGTGATCAGCAAGGCATACAGCAGGATGAGTGACTTTGTGCGAGATGTAACCAAGATCTTTGACAACTGTCGTCTCTACAACCCCACAGACTCGCCTTTCTTTCAGTGTGCTGAAGTTCTCGAGACTTACTTTGTACAGATACTGAAAAGTCGCCAGCAGTTCACATGAACTGTCATCTCTGTGTGCTGGTCATAACTATGTTGTTGCATACGTTGATATTTATTGGCTAAGTTTGTCATTTGGCCCTCATGGGGTGGGATGGGGGTAGGGGTGAGGGCGGTTGGTCACATCACTGTAAATATCATTGTTCATAGAGGAAGGAGACTTGTTTTATCTTCTCCTGGCTATTGTTGTTTGCTGGGAAAATGTTATGCTGTAAATACTGTTATATAGACACCACCCTAAAGATACTGTTTCACCCATATACAAGTTTGAGTGGTTGTACATATATAGATAGTGGTCCCAAAGACACTATTTACCTGTTCTCATCCCAGTTTGCACCAAGTTCTCCCTCCTCCCCTACCCTCTCCCTCAGAACAAAGATAAAAAGTTGATTTTGTTTCTTGTTGCAACTTAAGCCTGAATCTATTAATTGCAAAGTTTGGCATTATTTTGTGTACATAAATCTCCAGCTGTTTCTTTTTTCTATGTTGTAGAAATTGTATGCAGCATCCAACATTATGAAATAATGTTGAAAATAAATCTTTTGTAGCAATACTCCAACAGCATTGTGTGGTCTGTTACCAAATTACATTAGGTGTTGACTAGTATTTATTATTATTTTTGAGTCATGGGTTAAAGCAGGACCTTCTGTCACTTGTTTGTGTGCATATAGCTACATCCTTCACATTTGTTGAAAACTGCCATCTGGTTGAAGACTGAGCGCAGGGGAGAATGTCACATCTGTAACAAATGTTTCAGCTATATTTGTTATGTACTCAAAATAAATATATTGTCAGAAGTCATTATTTGCAATAAATTACTGCAGAAGTAGAGTACTAAATGTTTTGAAGGAGGTACGATCAAAAGATTGGTGGTGGTGCTGATCAAAGTATTGGTGGTGGTGCCGGTGCTTGTTGTACGAGAGTTTGAACAGTAGTTTTGGATCAGTAGTTGCCACTGATAATGGTTTCTGCAACAACCTGGCTCAACTGTTGTTGCTTGTAACAGTTGTAATCAACAGTAAACAATATTTGCTGAATACTCTTCGCCAACAGATGAAGCTTTGGTTCAATAGTTGTCTCAGCCATCACAGGTTTGCTGGCAGTGATCACCGACAACATAGTTTGTTCTGGTACTCCAGATTCACAGATACTATCATAGTTTCTCTTGTATGTTTTTGATTTTCAAGAACAGGCCATAAAACGACAAAATCCTTGCCCGAAATTCCAGTCAAACACACTCACAGAAAAAGGAAGCATACAATGATGCATAATCTTCTTGATTCGAGAAGACACGTCTCCTTGGTCACACTACTTGTGACATTTTGTACAGGCATGTCTGCATTTCCAGATGTGGATTACGAGACACTGTACATACATGCACAGTATTTGAAGGCAAAAAACAATGGGAGCACTGTGAAAACTACAATACTATGTATTTTCACACACACATGAATTATGCTTGTGAGCGCGAACATTCTCGTGCCCATATGCCAACATGATTCCCCAGCCCTACAGGGCTTTAGATTTGTCCAATATGTCTGCTTTGTGCGGAAAAAAATGATTTGATTTGTTGACAAGACCCTGACTGATGTGTGCAAACTTTGCTTAAAATGTGCTTCTGTATGACTGACATGGGTAGGGATCTTTTAGTGTAAATACTGAACTGAATTATCAACTGCAATCGGGGGGGGGGGGGGGGGGGAGTAGTCGGAAACATTTTCAGAATGGATGACAGGAGATTGTCACACTGAACAAGATCATTCCTGGGAACTCGCAAGACTTGAGCTACTGGAGTTGGGCCAGTTTTTTTTTAAAGAAAAATTGCCCACTTGTGGTTTGTATCTAGGAAATCAAAACACAATTTTGTAACAAACCATTGCATCAGAGTTTGTGGCTACTGAAAAGATCTCATCAGTAGGATTTTATTCCAAGGTGGCAGAGAATTCCATAAAAATCAGCTGAATGTGTTTCTTCTAAGCTCCACATGAATTATTAGGAGGGGAAAAAAAAGGTTCATAGATAGCATCCAGAGGCTACAAACAAAGGTCTCAACTGTTTCTTGATGATGGAAGAGTAAACCATCACATTGGGATGACTTTTTTTTCTTTGAAAACTTTAGTTTTTCTTCTCCATGCGATTTCAAAGCTTTTCACATTCATTAGAAAATACTTTCAGACGTGAAAAGTAAACAAGGAACTGCATATAAAAAAACGAAACTACACACACACCCCACACACACACACATGTACACACACACACACATGTATACACCCCGGTTTCTCAAAGATAGACGATCATTGTTCACAAACGTTGCTCACACTTGTTTAAATACTATTTCACCCTTTCACACACATCCACAGACTGGCCCCCCCTCTCTCTTAAGTCATAGACACAGGTGGTTAGGAAATCACAGGTATAACTGATGAAAATACATGTAGGTGCAGTCATTTTGGCATTTTAAAAGAGCATTTTGTTGATTGTATTTTATTGAGTGTACATTGGAGGAACAATTTGGCGTTTAGTTTTTTTTCCTCGGCCATTATTGTAGTTCGCTATATCAACATTTTCATCATCATTGTATTATCTGCATCTTAGTAATTCTGGGCTTTGTGAATTTTCTGTGTGAAGTTCTTGCAATGGAGTGGTGTCAGACAGTCCGCTAGAACACACTAAAGAGTGACGCAAGCAGATAGCTAGGTTGTGCACTTCATCAACAGTTCTGGTGAGATGGCATGTAGGCCTCCAGTGCTTCATATTTTTTCTTGGGTATTAAAACAAAGAAAGGAGAAGGATGATACTCTAGGATTAAAAAAAAGAAAGGGGAATTGTGATAATCTGGGTTCCCACTTAATTCACACACACACACACACACACAAAATGTCATCACATTTAACTAAAAACAAATGTTAAAACGCACAAAAGTATTATCAATTACAACAGAATTTAATAGACACTCAAGTTCTCCCATGTATTCAGATTTGTTCATATTTTGAGTCATGCTAAACCCAGAAACATACAAGATGTGGTACTTCAGAGTGAAAAACACACATACTAACACACATGCACATGTAATGGATGGCAGGTCTTCCTCCATGCACACATGAATTCATACTTACATGCTTTTTATATGGCAAGATTGGGAATCTGTCATTCAATACAAAAATGCAATCAACTTATGATGACCCGAGTCATTAATAGGATGTTGGTAAAGCCCATGGACATTCTGGGCCATAAGCAACTCCACAGGTACAGCCTGTTTTATTTCAGCTGGATGCAGTCAACGTCCTTATTTTCTTTGTTATTCTTCCGCATTGTCTTCTCATCCTTTTTTACTTAAAAAATTCAGACCTCTGGCTCTGTTCTTCCCTACACACACACACACACACCACACACATGAACATAAACGTGCACTCTCACACTCGCATACACACACACACACACTTTACGATCAGACTATGCCTTTTCAAACTTGCTAGATCAGCCTTAAGTGTTCCCTTCCTTGTCCCTTACTATGTGAGGATGAAGCCCATTTTACAGTTGTCCAGATCAGTTTGGTGTCAAATGCTGTACCATGTCAAATTTTCGCCAACTATAGGCAGTGTGTTTGCTGCATCTGGCCAAATTTTGTGTCTTCTGTAATAAAAACAAAGCCTGTGTTTCACTGTTGGAGGCTTACTCCCAATATTACTTAACTGCACACAATGTACCTTTCTTTTCTTTCTTTATCATGTCTGAGCACCATCTCTTTCTATCAAGTCCAATCAGCCATCACACATGTGGCTGTGAAGTTCATTCATTCAATGAAATGGGGAGTTTGTGTTATACCCCCTGTTTGGCTAATATACTTACCATGTCAGACCATAGCATTCAACGGCAGTTAGCCAGCTCTGTCAGGCCGAATTTTATCCGTGGCCAATGCAGTCATAAGACAGTCACGTGACGTCACCCCACTTCCGCCTCCGGAAGAAGCCGGTGTCAACTTCTTCTACCTCATTCAGCGAGGCCTGTGCGCAAGGTAACCCGAAAACCTTTGCGCTAGAGGGGAAGGTAGGGAGGGCATTAGAGTCTGACATGGTAAGTATATTAGCCAAAACAGGGAGTATAACACAAACTCCCCATTTAGGCGTCATATACTGTACCATGTCAGACCATAGCAGAATTTAAAGGAATCGGAGGAGGGCGAGCGCCCTAGTGGTTCTCGGGTTGGCCGTTATGGCTGCATTGGCCGCCACAAAGGAGATCCCTTTAGAACCGTCAGCTCTGGTCATGCGGATATCCCTCAAGTAGAAGTTAATGAAGGGATTTTCTGAACGCCAGTAGGCTGCCTCCAGGAGATGGCGCACGGGGACAGAGTACTGGAGCGCCGTGGAAGTGGCCAGTGCTCTGACCTCGTGGGCCTGGGTGATTGGGCGGGGAGATCCTTGTGCGCCTGAGCGTAGGCAGATCTCACCGTCTTGGAGAGCCACCTAGAGATAGATCCCGCCGAGATGTCTCTAGTATTGTTGGGGTTGAGTGAGATAAGGAGTCGCCTCTGGGAGGTGCGCCTGGGGCGAGTGCGCTCCCAGTAGTATCTGAGACACCTAGCAGGGCAAAGGTTAATGTGTCCAGATTTCTCTCCCTTTCCCAAGATATCCGTCAGGGAGCGGATGGCGAGGGAGGGAGAGGGGGTGCCTGGTTCCTGATTTTTAGCTAAGAACTCTGGAAGGAACTTGAGGGAAAACAGAGCCGTCCCTGTGGAAGGCGATATCTCTGGGATCACCGCTGAGGGCGTGGATCTCACTTCGTCTTCTGGCCGAGGCCAGGGCGAGGAGAAAGGTGGTCTTAAAAGAGAGAAGGTCGAAGGGAATAGATGTAATGGGTTCAAAAGGGGCTTTCTGAGGGCGTCGAGGACGATGAAAAAGGTCCCAAAGGGGGATGCGCCTAGGGGACTGGGCTTCCCGTAGAGCAACTCCTCTAGAGACCTCTCTGAGCAGGAAGTCATTGTCAAAAGACGGGCCGCCCAGTTGGCGAATGGTGGTACAGATAGCCGATCTGTAGCCACGAATGGAGCTAGCTGACAGCTTATGTGAGGAAGATAGGTGGGAGAGGAAATTGCCTATCTGGATGTTGGAGGGGCAGTCCTGGGGAACGAGTTATCTAAGCACCAGGCTACAGACGAATAACAAACTCTTTCAGATCCGTCCAAACCTTAAGGACTTCTCCCATCTACGTTGGGAGGTCGTAAAGAGGAAACGGTTCTGTGCCGGCTGCACACCGGCCATTCGTATTTTACCCATTCTTACCTTTTAAAGAGTGAAGAAGCTCCGTGGTGCATTCCATGTCATGCGCCACTCACAATGAAACATGTTCTTTTAGAGTGTTGGGACTTGCACGATGTGAGACACAAACATTTTACAGCGGAGTCCATGAAGATCCTGTTCAGGGATGTCCCGCCTGATGTGATCCTCGAGTTTTTGAGAGAGATTAACATTTTTCATCTTATTTAAGATTTTACGGAAGAAAGATTTTTAATGAAGTTTCTGGTGCGTTTCTAGATGATGTCATTTAAAGAGATGTGTGAAAGGTGTTTTTTTTTTTTTTTTTTTTTTTTTTATAATGACTGGTGAGTTGATTTTAACGTGGTGACAGCCTGATGTGGCCCTTTGCGGTCGGCTGGGCTATAAGCAACATTATCTTATCTTACCCATTTCTCCCACCGGTAATTTTTAGAGGGACTCGGTGCTGGCTCTGCGAGATGCCGAGGCTAAGTCCCTCAGTCCCTGAGAGGCCCTGCCCCAGCTAGTGTGTCTAGGACGGACTGGGGCCTGTCCGAGTGGGGAGTGGATGAAGATGTTCGCAGTTGGGCTGGCATAGCAGCCACGCGTGAAGGCGAAGCATCTTGGGATTGGAGTGAGGAAGACCCGAACGGGGTTGTCTCAACATGTCCCACTGAGGGCTGAGCCGTAGAGGTGGAACGTGAGTGAGGGACTTGAGGTCTGGGAACCAAGACTGGGTCGGCCACCACGGGGTTATGAGGATCAGCCTGGGTTTCTCCAGCCTCGCTTTCCTGATCACCTTGTGTAGAATAGGAAAGGGGGAAAGGCGTACGCCAGTAGGCCCTTCCAGGGGAGGGAGAGCGCATCGACTGCATACGCCTGAGGGTCCGGAACGGGGGGAGACGTACAGGGGCAGGCGGTGGTTGAACCTGGTGGCAAACGGGTCGATCATGGGCACAAACCAATGTTCCCACACCACAGACAGGGTTAGTCTGTTGAGGGTCCACTCCGTGTGGAGTAGAGACTTCGACCGGCTGAGGGAATCCGCCAGGATGTTGCGTGTTCCTGCTATGTGTCTCGCGCGGAGGGTGATCCCCGCGCGTGACACCAGCGAAGGAGGGCTCTGTTCTGAGGGAGAGGCTGATGGAGCGTGCCCCCCCCCCCCCCCCCCCCCCCTCCCTTTGTTGACATAACAAGCTACCGACATGTTGTCCGTGAGAAGGAGAACATGTCGGTGTGCGACCTTGTGCTGGAAGTGGAGAAGGCTAGCCTGACCGCTTCCAGCTCCAAGATGTTGATGTGGAGGCGGGCAGTTTGTGAGTCCCACTCCCCTGAGGTATGACCGTCCTCCAAGTGGGCCCCCAGCCCAGGTTTGAGGCGTCTGTGTACAGTTCCAGTGGTTGGGTTGGGAGGGAGATGGGGACCTCGGTTTGAGAGAGTGCCGGATTGAGCCACTCCTCTATCGCCGAAATAAACCAGTGTCCCGAGGGGAATGACCTGGTCCCAGCGGTCGGAGGTCTGCGACCAACGTCGACGGAACTCCCTCTGAAGTTGGCGTTTGGGGGACTCGCCCCAGGGGAATGAGGGGAGACAGCGACTCCATCATTCCTATGAGGGAGGACAGGTTTCTGGCCCAGGTGTGGGGTGCCTGTGATAGGCGGGAGATAAGGTCCAGTATGCGTGTGGACCTCTCCGGGGTCGGGGAGACTATCATGGAGATAGTATTGAAACTCATTCCCAGGAAGGCGAACCTCTGGCTGGGAGTGAGTTCGCACTTCTTGGGGTTGGTAACAAACCCCAGTGTGGAGCAAAGACTAGGAGGCGGGTGGTGTGGGCTTGGCACTGGGCCCGGGAGGGGGCCAAGACGAGCCAGTCGTCCAGGTAGACTAGGAGGCGGATGTTCTCCTGCCTGGCTAGGGAAGCCATCTCCTTGACAACCTTCGTGAAGAGGAAGGGTGCCAGTGAGAGGCCGAATGGGAGGGCCCTGAACTGGAACACTCGGCCCTGCCAGACGAACCGTAGGAATCGTCTGTGGGCCGGGTGAATCGGGATCTGAAAGTACGCGTCTTTCAGGTCTATGGAAGTGGCCCAGTCGAGATGATGGATTGAGTCCTGGATCTGGGTGGGGGTGTCATCTTGAATTTGATGGGCCTGAGGAACTTGTTGAGGGGTGATAGGTCTAGGATGGGCCTCCATCCTCCTGAGGGTTTTGGGATCACGAATAGGTGAGAGTGGAAGCCGGGGTTGGGGTGGGACACCTCTGTGATGGCCCCTTTTTGGAGGAGCTCTTGGACCTCCACGTGGAGCGCCTCTGCTTGAGCGGGGGGAGGGTTGGGCGAAGGAGGAGGAGAATGCATGAGGGGGGGTCGCTCGTGGATCCAAGGAAGACGATTACCCCTCCCGTAGCACCGCCACTACCCAGGGGCTGAGGCCCATACGTCTCCACCGGTGGGCGTGCCGGGAGAGGCTGCCGCCAGGGGGGGCGGGGACGTGGGCTGGGGAGAGGGCGAACGGGCGTGTGGGGGTGCCGCCCGATCTAAGTCTCCCTTGGGTTGTGGCCCCAGTCAGCTCCGGGGGCGTGACTGTTGGCGAACCGAAAATTTTGCAGCTGTGATTTCGGTTTGGGCCTGGGGGGAAGATGGGACGCTTGGCGGGCCGTGCGGTGTGGAAAGGCGATTGCCTGGGGTAGGGTTTGGGCCTGGGGAAGGACGAAGGGGGGGTCTAGCAGGGCGCGGCAGTGGCCTGGGCGCAAGGATGCTGCCTGCTTGCGTTCCTCGACTGCTTGTGTTATCACGTCAGTCGAGTATTCGCCGAACAGCGACTGGTCCTGACCCGGGACACACCGCAGGGCTGCCTTAAGCGCAGGGGAGAGAGAGGTCCGTGCCAGCACGGCATCTCTGGCCACCAACAAACAGTTGAAGTGGCTCCTAGCTGCGCTGTCTGCCGCAGCCGAAAGATGATGCGAAATCCTGTTGACCAGGTGTCGCATAAAAGGGTCTCTAAACAAGCGAGAATCATTTCCTGGTACGCCTCGGAGTCCAGGTCGAAGGCCCAGGGGCGGCACCGTCGTCCTCGGTCATAGAGCCTCAGTTGCTGTAGGAGCATACCTAAGTAGGTATGTCCCGCCGTGGTGTGGAGGATGCCCATCCTGGCTGTTCGGTCCCATTCCTTTAAATTCTTAAAGGAGATGGTGCCCGACGTGGGGGGGGGGGGGGGGGGGGCAGGTGTGGGATCAACCGACGGTCCGATTGTGAAAGGCCCATCTCCCTGGTCACCGGGTTGTCGGTGAACAGGGAGGCGACCGAGGGGGTTCTTGCGGTCCCCGAGGAGGGTACCGACTTGGGCTGCATTAGGTGCTGAGAGGGGTCCCTGTCCTGGAGGGGGGACGGCCTGCGCACCCATGGCGCGAGTAGCCGGTCCTTCCAGATTGAGGTGAGTGACTGGGGGGGCGACGATCCTTGGTTTGGACCGCTGGGCCGGGGGGGGGGCCCCGGGGAAGAGGGAAGAGGGAGAGGACTTCGTCGGCGGGTGCGGCCTCCCTCCTAACGAGGTCTGGGCGCCACTGTTCCACCGTGCGGACATCATACAATGAGGTGGAGGCTAGGTCCTCATCGTCCGCCTCAGGGAGGTACAGGTCCTGGCAGGGTTCGGAGCACCCCTCGGCGGACGGGACCTCATCCCGCCGATCGGACAGCGCCCGAGAAGGGGGACCAAGGTCGACCAGGCAAGCGTGGCCGGGTGCCACATGCGACCATACAGTTGGTCATGCTGGGTGTTGGCGTTTAGCCACTGGTCTCTCTCGGGGGCATAGAGCCACCGGTCCCCGGGGAGGAAAACGGGCTGTGGCGGCCCTTGGGTGTCGGCAGAAGTTCCCCCGGGGACCCGGGTAACCTGAGCCACCATTGTGGGGGTAACGAGAGGCAGTGGCCTGTCGTCCCCGCACAGGTCCGTGCACTGCACCTTGCACGTCCTTGGTGGGGGCCTGTGAGGGCCGGTCTGGTACGGAGGAGGATGCGGAAGCCGAGCCTCCAACCGCGAACGTGCGGATTGGTCAGGATGCGGTCCCGTGCCCACCCCCTGGGATAGGTCAGGTTACCCGCGGTCCGGTGGTAGATCCTCCCCCGGAGGAGCGGGACCGTGGACGTTGCCCAAACGGGGACCCGAAAAGGTCTGATCCCCAACGTCCGATACCCCTAGGGGAGAAGGTGATGGTCGATTGGGGTGGGTCGACCGTCCTTGTGCGAACCCACGACCGCGCTGATGGCGCGATGTGACCGCACGCCCAGAATTATGGACACCACCGAGCAGACCTGTTTACTTCCGTTTTCGCCGGGAGATTCTCCGTTTTTCGTAGGTCACATCCGGGTCTCCCGGTCATAGCTCGATCTCCCGATGTCCGATTTGGTTTTCTCCCCGGTTTGCGCCGTCTACGCACTCGGCAGTTTGAAACAAGGCACTTTCGAAAGAAACCCGAGGTCCGCTCGCGCTACGGCACTAGGCCTAGGCCTAAGCGACGCATAGATAGGTTAGCATCACGCCGGCAGCACACATGCTGCCTAGCGTACAGTACAAAGATGCTTGTCACTCTTTAGTGCGAAAGGCGCGAAAAGTATCTGCATTCAAGATGGCGGCGAAAGAAGCGAAGCTCCATGAAACGGACAGTGAAGATGACACTACTAGGCGTGAAGATAGCCATGGAAGTGGAAAATCATCGGCGAAAAAGAAGAAATATTTACAACGATTCAAACCATCGTACTCGAAAGATTTTCCGGGATTAGTGGCATCACCAAAGGCGAAGATTTTGCGTTTTGCCGAAAGTGCAATGTTCACTTCGGAATTGGGCACGGCGGACAGCACGACATAAAACGCCACATCCAGACTGAGAACCACAAGTCGAACGCCTCAAGCAGCGATGGTGGACGGATTAACTCAGTTTTTTATGGCCGCTTCACCTGCGGAAGAGGAAAAAAAAAACATGCTGGAACTCCAGATCACTCGTTCCGAGGCAACGTTGTGTGGCGTGATCGCTGAATGCAACTTCTCTCTGAAGAAGCTGAAGTCTGCTTATGCCAGCAGCCTGAAGCAGTGAGATCCTTTCAGTCATGTCTGTCCCCCATCTCCACCACCTCCCTCCCACCTACCCCTTCTTCAGAGTGAGATAATAGTAAATACCCAAGTTCTGTATTTTCTTCCTATCCCCACCCCCTACTTCAAAGTGAGATGACATTCAAGGACTGTGGTTTTTCCTCCTACCCCACCCCCCTACTTCAAAGTGAGATGGCATTCAAGGACTGTGGTTTTTCCTCCTACCCCACCCCCCTACTTCAAAGTGAGATGGCATTCAAGCACTGTGGTTTTTCCTCCTATCCCCACCTCCTACACCAATGACCTAAGTTCTGCAAGTATGAGAGTATGGGCTATTTCTTCTTCTTCTTCTTCCTAAAATACTGGTTCACTCAAAAACGAGTAGGTCACCAGCGCGCATGTTAAAAAGTAAAATAAAATAACATAAAACATAAAACAGTGCAACTCAAGACTGTTGGCCCCTGGAGCAAATTTGGCAACAAGGGGTCGCACTCGAGTTTTTGTTGTTTTTCTTTCTTTGTTTGCTTTAATAACATTTTAGCTTACTTTTTAAAGCTGTCATATATACTCTCAATTAAATACTGCTATGAGTTGATATTGTACTCTTTGCCTAAGAAGAAATGCCGCGAAGAAAAAACGCCGCGAAAAATCTACTGACTTGACATGCAAATCTACTGACTTGGGAGGTCCAATCTACTGAGCAAGTGAATAGGGGGGTAAACAGGTCTGCCACCGAGGTCGTGCGTCGGGGTGACCATAACACTGCATCCGGAGTCTAAGCGCTCCTTGGGCTCAGGTGTTGGCTGCACCTGTGCCCGGTGGGGCAGAGCTCTGTGAGTACACGTGTCGATTTCGGGGGAAAAAAGGGACATGTGACTCACCAAGGCGAGTGACGGATGGTGATTCCATACCAGACCCGTCACCCGTGCTGGTCCGCGGCTCTGCATGATTCCCCTGGGACCGAGGGTCGCGCGACTCAGCATGATAGAGAGAGGTCTCCGAGCGCGTCCGGGGGCGAGAGGGCAAGCTGGCCGATGGAGAGGAGGGGGGTGAGGGCGAAGTCCGTCGGCTATTCTTAGCTCCGGAGGGCCCCCTGAGGGGCGCCTTGCCCTTAGACTTCTTGGATATTCCTTTCTTTCCTGGCAGGTCAAAAGAAAGGCATTTAGCAATGGTGGACGCTTGCCCATCCGCCTTCGGACGCCGCGATCGTGCGTCCGTCGGTCGGGTAGAAGAGGAAATGTCACACGTCCCCTCCGCGGAGCAGTCGTCTCTATCTACCCGAACCGTACGTTCATCCATGTGAACGGATTGCTCGGAGACGGAATCGACCCGCCGGTTCTCCGGGAAACTGAGCGAACTCCGAGCAGTGGAGTGGCTCGACCCGGCAGTGTCCTTCACCATGTTGGGCACAGGTGGCAGAGCAAACCCGGAACACACGACCGCAAAGAGGAGACAAGGTGGTAGATCGAGAAGGTAATTAATCTCGATCGCCCGTGTGGTGTCGTGCAAGTCCTCGAGAGATCGACCGAAATCTCGAAGTACCCGTACACGCCACCGATCGTGAAAATCACGCACACTTACAGAACCACGTTCTAAGTGAGATGGATAATGGTCTTTCTTGCGCACTATACCTTAATGAGGAGTCTTGCGTCAAATGGGTGATGAACCCGAGGCTAGGAATATGTTGGGGAAACACGACCAGCGAGAAAAAAAAGATGGCCGCCGCCGACCGGCGAGGAAGTCGCGGAAGAACAAAGGACGACCGGCGAGTAAATCGCGGGATAACCAGGAGCGTGTAGCCCGACAAAGGAGGAGGAATGCGACAGTAGGATGCGACCGTAAAACCCGAGACGGGGTAGGGGGGAATCCGACAATTTGATAGAAGTGAACCACGTGGCGATGATAAAACACGCACAAGTGTAGCGACGATCGAACGAACCGACGATCGTGAACGCTAAGTCGCGAGAGAGTGGGTAAAAGTGGTAAATTTCCACTAATTACACTCCCACCAAGAGCCTCACGCGGCAAGAATACTCAGGGTTTAGCGCAAGGCACAACTGAATCAAGTATAGAAACAAAGACACCAGCAATCTTAACACAAAGGCAAGTGTAGGCGAGACAGAGCACAAGACTTATCTTGCTTTGACGGCAGACCGAAGGTGAATGAGGTAGAAGAAGTTGACACCGGCTTCTTCCGGAGGCGGAAGTGGGGTGACGTCACGTGACTGTTTTATGACTGCATTGGCCACGGATAAAATTCGGCCTGACAGAGCTGGCTAACTGCCGTTGAATGCTATGGTCTGACATGGTACAGTATATGACGCCAAAAACACCACTGCATCACCGGTGGTGCATTCAACTGGGTAAACATTTAATAACAATGGAAAACAGAACTGTTGCTGCAGCTGCTTGATGATATCCTCTAACCATCATCTCCACATTACCTATATTTTTTACATTATGCAAAATGTATGTTCATATATCTGAAATGAATTTTTTACACCAACTTCACAATGACTGCAAACCTTTATGACACACTCATCAACTCTCGTCACTTGACCTTGACCTTATGATGGTCCCAGAGGGCAATGGTGTAGAGCAGGAAAGTGGCACCCAGCACTGTGACAACAATTGTTCCGAATATCACAACACGTATGTCCCGTTCTCGGCCCACTGGTACTCGCAACTCCAATGAATCGGCAACCTGGGAACACCCACATACGTAAAATGACAACTACAGTTTAATACTCATGCCTTTATTCAATGACACACAGACTTCTTGGCATTTGATAACACGCATTTCACTTGCCTTTCTCTGAGAATGAATTTCTCTTTTCTTATCTGAAAACAAAAAAATTGACTGCAATTCCAATCATGGCTTGCTTCTAAGTCTAAAGATGTCAATTATTGTGAGCAGAAAAGATCCAGAGAATCGCAAAAGCTTGCCAAAGAAAAAAAAATTATCATCCAATCTGCATGTAAAAAGAACTAATTTCAAAAGCAGTTTAAAAATGCAACATTATCAAGGCATCAAATAATACAAAATCTTCCACAAAACACATGTGTCCACTAAAAAGAGACAACTAAATTATTGCACAAATGGACTGGTGTATACATAATTTGTTCCATAAATGCAGAAAGCTGTAATGTGATCTCGGGTTTTGGTCACATGATAAAAATCCTATCAAATCTGCACATAATGCAGTATTATGGTGCGTCTGTTACCAGAAAGCAAAAAAAAGATGCACATGCACCAGAGCTTTCATCTTCAAATTGCTATCAGTGCTCTTTCAACTAAAGTGAGTATGTTTTACAAAGTGTCTGCACACATCTTCCAAATTTGTGTAAAAGTAGGAAGGGGAGCAGGAAGGGTTGTTTTCATCTACCATTGCGTAACAGGGAAGTAGGGGAGGTTAATTTTCGTCTACTATCACACGGCAGACATAGAGGGACACCAGACCTACTGTAAAAATGGTTTCTGCTGATAGAAATTTCTTTCAATCTTTTTTTTCAAATATTTCAGAGCTTGTAGTTCCTGCTTTCTTCCCACATATCAGTTTGTAGTTTAAGACACAGAAGCAGCTAGATACGAATTCGCATGTGAGAGTTGGCGAGGATTGTCACTCTGGTCAGAGCACACTAACACAATGGCTAGACACTGCAAGTGCAATTACCGCCTGAAAATTTCGTCTCCAGGTTTGTTGTGTTCATTGTATTTTCACCACAGGTGTACAAATAAGGAAGTCATATGGATAAACAGTTATGACACACATACACACACAAACCAAGGAAGACAGAGATGAATCATGATGGCACCAGGTAATGCAGGAATCAAACTGTATGTCACTTTTATCAGTAACGAGTTGGGTGAGAACACGGCCAAGCAAGTTAAAGACATGACACGCATGTATATTTCAAGAAGATGTGTAGAATACACACACTCGGACACATCAGCAAAATCATATTAAAGTAAATATGCACATACACAAGCATGCATGTCACGACCGACCTCTGGAGGTCTGCCCTGACAGGATCGGTCTAGATGGGAGTGAAGGGAGTGACTGACCTCGCACGCCTCGCAAGAGACCACACAAGAAAGATTACAATACAATACACCATTTATTCACACCAACACACACATAGTCACAAATAAGCATTCCAACACACACAACACGCACAATCACAATTAAGCATTTCAACACACACATAGTCACAAACAAGCATTTCACCGCACACAACATAACCATAATCATAAATAATCATTTCCAACGCATATTCCTTTCCGTGCTTCATGTGGTTCCCCACACCTCTGTCTCTCCAAAGTCCTCTGAGAGAACCGTGTCGACTCAGGTGCCCCAAACTGGGTCTGTTCCCGAACAGAGTCTTTCAATGCCGACACCCCCGACACTCACACACACCCAAATTGCACGACACAGAGCGAACCACACTGGTGACATGGGCTGTAGGAAGTCCGAGGACAGTGGAGAACGCGTCCCAAGGGAAGAGGCGTTGTCGCTGAAGGTCCCGGACAGGGGTTAGGACCATCCAGCGAAGTCCACGCGCTCCTCACACTGCGCGGCCCCAACAGCGCAAGCTTCGGGTGAAACCCCCGGGAGGAGAGAACACGGAAGGAACTGGAAGGAAAGAAGAAAGGGTACTGGAACCCCGCAGTCAGTACGGTCTGAAATTTGCTGCTTAATCCTAACAGCCACTCGCATGGTGGGCGAGGGGAGGTGTTTGCTGAATACATTAGTAACACCAGCTCAACACAGACCTGAGCATAACACAGTAAACAAACCAAATGAGGAATGTTCGCTAAAGGTCTCCTCACACGAAGCAGGTAAGAGATTACATTAACAGGCTAAACAAACGAACAGCAATTATATCTTCATCCTTCCCTCACTCACGTTCAACATTTTCCTTTCTTAGGAACTGAACTAATACGGCAACCATTGCTTTATAACTGCCTCCATATTTGCAAATAATAATTCAATGGCACGATTATCCTCACATTTTATAGTAACATTTCAAAAATAACAATTCTCCAATCACGCATCCATACGACTAATCACGCGTACGCACGCTCGCAAACACAAAACACTCGTTCCCCTTGCAAACACAAACAGACGGTGGCCGAAGAATAAGAGACCGGCGATTGTGACAGGGGAGGACGAGCGAGACCAAGCAAGTTCCAACCCTGAATCACCAGGTTCTCCCCATCCCCACCGACTACCGCATCACCAGATGCATAAAAAGGAGAAAGACTTTTGGATATAATTTTGACTGGCCAGGTTAAAGATTGAATTAACAAAAAAAAATGGTCTCAAACAATATTTCTTTTATAATTTTGAAAACCCAAAAGAAATTGCGCAAAAGAGAAGAATTAGCCGGTGTCACCGATCGGCAGTAGTAAACCAGCCGTTCATGTGTTTGGAGTAATGGTAGTTCAGAAATAGAGAGCGTGTGCGCGTGTGCATATGTGTATATGTGTGTGTGCAAGTGTGCGTGTGTACGATTGGGGTTTTGGTTAAGGTGGAAGGTTAGGCTAGGTAGGGTGCTGGGGAAATAAGATACACAATATTCTTGAGTTCCAATCTTGACTTGTTGAAGGGATGGAAGCGGGAGGTTGGTTTCATTCCCGATTGTTACCCTTTTGTTACTTGGGTTCTACACCAGAGAAGGCGGGGCAGGATATCGGCTGTTGTTGGTGTTGTCAAGTCTGTGAGTTGTTGTGGTAAATTGTCGTGTTGTTGCACGAGCAACAACTAGTCGTTGGTCCGGCGTGTCAGCTCTGCGGAGGGATACGCTGCTCTGACCAATCGCTGTTTTATGTTGTGAGTAGAGTTCGCTTGAGTCCGACCAGGGCGGAATGCGTTGGGTAGCTTCACTTCGGTCCCTGGTGTTCGTCGGAGTGGACGCGCCTTGTAGTTGCGGCGGCAGCGCCGTTAGTCGAGCTGAGTGACTTCGAGTCATAGTTAGTGCCAGGTCCTCGTCGGGTCTGGTGTGCCCTTGGCCTGTGCAGGGTTCTGTGTCGTCTCTGTTGGCAGCCACTTCAGCCAGTTGCAGAACTGGTGTGGTTGAACGTCTGTCTGTCCAGGTTGGTGATTTGTTAGGTTCATGGTGGTGTTGTTCGTCATGTTGTCTTGTATTATGGCGAGTTGTACTGTAGTGGTCATGTTATGTTTAGTTGTATTATGTGTGTTGCGTATACTGGTTGTCTGGTATGATGTCGTCTTGGTTCTGTGATTGGAACTTGTCAGCCGGTTTGTGTTACCTCTTTTCTGTATATTCTGTAAGTAGTGTACATAGTGGTTCCTGAGTTCGATTGTCATGTGACAGTTTGGCTAGACAATGTGGTTCGATAATAACCGTTGATGGACGGTGATGTAGATATTGGTTGTGATTATTTCATGTTATGTCAGAGGGAATACGAGGTTGCATTTTGTTGAGGATCATAGTATGAGTCAGGTGCAGATGTGTCTGCGTGAATCGTAAAGGGATTGTGCTCATTTTCAGTTGTAAATAGTAATAGTTCGTTGAAATTGATTAACGATTTCGGAGTAACCTGCACAGCATTGGGATCGGGTAACTGTACAGTAGGGCCAAGGCTAATTGGTAGTCGAGTGGTTTATACTGGAGTACGGTTGTGACTATTCAATTTATATTGGTGTCTTTTCACTTTCGTTACGAGTCTTGGTTCTCGACGCGGGTGTCGTGCGCGTGCAGACTGTATCTGTGACGTACGTATTTGGTACAGGACAGTGAGTCCATATGGTTAGAAGTTTTGTAAAGCAAGTGACAGTCGTCACACATGCAGGGATGTACGTGTTTGTGACAGAATAGGGTTGGAGAAAGATATCTTAGGTTGCAGGGAGACAGTCCCATTATGAATTTTAGTCCATCACCTACACTGACCAGTGTCCATGCGGCACTGGACCCCAGACCCCTGAACATGTCCTACTGCGCTGTCCTAGTCACGCAGCTCTACGACACAAAACCTGGCCGGGGGGAGCGGAGTTACAGGAGCAGCTTTGGGGAGCCGTTCTGACCTGGAGAAGACCGCGGGCTTCATCATGGCGGCCGGGTTACAAGTCTGACGCATCCAGCTTCAATCGAACGCAGAAGAAGAAGAAGAATTTTAGTAGTCGGAAAGAAGGGTATGGTAAAGTTTAAGGCGGGTAGCTCAGCAGTTGATAGGATAAAAACGGAGGATGTGCAGCATGTAATATTGTATGAAGTATGGTTGTGTTGGCATAACAAGGATTAACCACTGGGTTATCTGACAAGGGATGACATGAGAGTGGGGTGCTGGATGGAAATTTTGGCGAACAAATCATGTGTTGATATATGATTGTAATTGACAGTGCAAAGGGGGATGAGAATGTGAAGGATTGTGGCTGCGAGCCGATTCTCTTGTATGAATATGCTAGGACTGTGAACCGTTAAAAATTGATAAGTTTTTTTTTTGTTCTTTTGTTGTTGTTGTTGTTTTTTGAGATGTGTATTACTATTGATTACAAGGTGGAAACGTTTCCTTGTGAAATTGCCATTTCCTAGTTTATTTAGTATTTTCTAAGGGGGCCCATGGAGTCCGTGTTGGATTGCTTAGATTGGGATTATTTCTCCGAGAATTGTGTGAGTGTCATAATTTCATATATAATAGCGCAGATTGGCTCAGAGAGAATATTGCTTTACTGCGGTTGTAAAGGTTGGCAGGGAATGGATCTGATAACCCAAAGTAACGGGTTTATGGGGGGTGTATTCGAAATGCAAGTGGTCACTCTCATTCCCGAGTGGGAAGTAGGCAAGGGAGATGGAGAGTTAAAGCTTTACCAGGTAGCTTATGGGCCTTGATGACTCGGGTAGTAGCAACATTACAGTAGTGGCCTACAGTTGTGTCAGCAGGTATCCTGTTTCCGTCCTGAGGCTGGGCCAGATCACCGCAGTCTGCTGCCGCGTGCCGGCAGGTGAGCGGTGGTTTCCCGTTGCCTGCTGCTTTCCCGGGAGAGGGAGACCATCCAGGCGTCGGCCGTCTGTGAGGCAGCTCTCCTCCTGCTACCGGGGTTTCTTCCGGGAGTTCTCCAGCCACCTGTTGCTCTTCCTGTTCAGGCGTCCTGAGAGAGGGCGCTGCACCAGACCTTCCCTCACCCTCAGAGTCTGGCGGGGCCTTCAGAGGAGGAGGAGTCCTTCGAGCCCCGGACTCGTCGAGAGGGCGTCTGGTGTACGTTGGGTGTCGTGCCCAGCGTGGGAGAGGAATCAGACTGCAGGGAAGCCACGGTCGGCGCGGGGTGAGGAGTCTTCGGGGAGGAGGTCGGCCCTCGGGGAGGCCACGGTCAGCGCCGGGTGTGGAGTCTTCGGGGAGAGGTCGGCCCGCGGGGAAGCCACGGTCAGCGCCAGGGTGCAGAGTCTTCCAGGGAGGTGTCAGCCTGTGAGGGGCCAAGTACAGCGCCGAGGACTGGAGCTCTCCGGGCCGGGATGGGTTGTCCCATAGGTGTAGTAGGAAGGGTGTAGTGTTAGGAAGTAGGGTTAAGGGGTGTTAGCTACTGCCTCCTTTTGGGACGTAGTGGCCAGCACAGGTAGGGTACTTGTTGTTGCCTCCCTTAGGGACGCAGTGACCAGTGCGGTAGTGGTCCCGGGTCAAAAGAGAAGGGTGGGTCCTGGGAAGAGGTGTGGGTGGTAGTAGTTTAGATATTAGAGTCCCTTGGGTTTGTCCTTGTCCCCAGTAGTTAGCCACCACGTGTGCGGGCTATCTCTGCGTCCCTAGGTCGCAGTGATATACCGCAACTGGTGCTTTAGCATAGGTTAGGGTTCTCAGGATCGTAGCATGGTAGTGTGGGTCAGGGAAGAAGTGGGATACCGGTGTGTGGGTGTGGATGGACGCGAGTGGTGGCGCCATAGTGTGTGTGTGAAATAAAGAAGTGTGCATGATTGTAAAGCTGTGTTAGTGTGCTGTGTTGTCTGATCTAGTGTGTAATAGGCGTGGGTAGGGGTGGTAGGGCCGTCCGCTTAGCGACCGTGACAGCCGGCTAACAACAAAAACAAACCAACAAACCACGAAACTGATGCTTACCAGCTACCCGTGGGTGACCCAAAAGTGGCGGGTTCAAGCGACTCTCTGCCCTCTGTCCAGTCGAGAGGACCAGCAGAGCAGATGCGGAAAAAGAGATGACGTGATGTGATGTCCCTCCCCTACAGGCCGACTGTAGGAATGAAGGTACCGACCGTACCTTCGACGAAGTGGTAGAGAACCAGAACCGGAGCGGGCGCTCCCAGGGACATCTTCGCTCGAGTGAAGAGAAAACCTGCCTAAGCGATGGCAGCCAACATGCCACGCTACGTCACAGAGTGAGAATACCTCAAGCCAAGAGGAATGCTGCACGTGCGGCAGGTAAAAAAGACAGGTGAGAGGCCGACAGAGACAGCCAGTTCGAGAGAAAAGGTACCAGCCACCCGTGAACCTGCAGGATGAATTGCACGGGCAGTGGAATTAGAGAGAGAGAGAGAGAGAGAGAAAGTAAACCTAACCTGAGCTGAATGACATAAAGGTGCAAACACACCACAAGCCACATTAAGGGATGGATACACGACAACAACAACGACAATAAATAAATGAATAATTCCACCACCCTAGATGGGTCAACCGTCATAGGCCTCGTGACAAACTCGTGACAATGCACTTGCATGTGATCTCTCTAGGAGCACAAAGTGACTTACACTTCTGTAGGACAGCTCGGCCCAAGAACACTGGCTGCTATTGGAGGCGTCACATGGAGCCTCTGTCAGTCTGGAGTCTGCACAATGGTACCATACCATGCCACCTTCACATCATATTCTTCCTTCAGCACACCACACCCTGTATCACAACATGAGATTCTTGCATCACCCTTACTATACTCTCTCATCATCACATCCCATTCTCTCATCACAACATCGCATTCTCCCATCATTGCACCACAGACTACTGTCACCACACAAACTCGCATCACATTCTGCCATCACCACATGAGATTCTCCAGTCGCCAAACAGAGTGAAACCACATCTTGCCCACACACATCACATTATTGCCTACACACATCACATTATATCATCACACTGAATTCTGCCATCACTACTTCGACATATCCTGCAATCACACGACATTCTTCTGTCACTTATAGCTGAACAATACCACATCATGTCTTGGCATCTCATCCTACCATTACAATTACATTCTGCCATCACCAAATCACACTCAATTCATTCATCATCACGTAACAATCCTGACATAACCGCTCCATACTCTTGTCAACACTACCTCACACTGTACTGTCATCACCACAAGACATCTTGTCATTATACTGTCACATTCTGGTACCACTGTCTCACACTGCACTGTCATCACTACAAGACATCTCGTCATTACACACTGTCACATTCTGATACCACTGCCTCACACTGCACTGTCATCACCACAAGACATCTTGTCATTACACTGTCACATTCTGATACCACTGCCTCACACTGTACTGTCATCACCACAAGACTCTTGTCATTACACTGTCACATTCTGACACCACTGCCTCACATGTATTGTCATCACCACAAGACATCTCGTCATTACACTGTCACATTCTGATACCACTGCCTCACACTGTACTGTCATCACCACATGGCGTCTTGCCATAGTAATGCCACATTGCACCACCTCAGCGTCAGACTATTCTGTCATCACCCCATGACATCTCATCATCATAACAACACATTCTGTCATCATCCTCCAGACTGTATTCTGACATCTCACCATGACATCTCATCATCCCCATCACATCATACTATTCTGACATCACCGCATGACATCTCATCATCATGACAACACCATCTCTTACAGTATTCTGACAACTCCCATGACATCTCATCATCCCATCACATCATACTATTCTGACATCACCGCATGACATCTCATCATCATGACAACACCACCATCTCTTACAGTATTCTGACTTCACCACATGGCATCTCATCATCATCATAACACATTTTGACATCACCCCATCATGCTGTATTCTGACATCACCACATCAGACTGTATTCTGACATCCCTATAACACATTCTGCCACCATCACATCACACTGTACTCTGACATCACCACATCACACTGTACCCTGACATCACCACATCACACTGTACATTGACATCACCACATCAGACTGTACTCTGACATCACCACATCACACTGCACTCTGACATCACCACATCCCGCTGTACTCTGACATAACAACATCACACTGTACCCTGACATCACCACATCACACTGTACTCTGACATCACCACATCACACTGTACCCTGACATCACCACATCACACTGTACATTGACATCACCACATCACACTGTACTCCGACATCACCACATCACACTGTATTCTGGCATCACCACATCAGACTGTACTCTGACATCACCACATCAGACTGTACTCTGACATCACCACATCACACTGTACTCTGACATCACCACATCACACCGTATTCTGACATCACACATCACACCGTACTCATCACCACATCACACTGTACTCTGACATCACCACATCAGACTGTACTCTGACATCACCACATCACACTGTACCCTGACATCACACATCAGACTGTATTCTGACATCACCACATCACTCTGTACCCTGACATCACCACATCAGACTGTATTCTGACATCACCACATCTCACTGTACACCACATCTCACTGTATTCTGACATCACCACATCAGACTGTATTCTGACATCACCACATGCCATCTCGCCCTCATCAGTACACATTCTACCACCACCGCATCTCGCTGTATTCTGACGTCATCAGATCAGACTGTATTCTGACATCACCACATCTCACTGTATTCTGAAATCTCCACATGAATTACCATCATCATCATAACACATTCTGCCACCACCACATCACAGTGTCTTCTGACATCACCACATCTCACTGTATTCTGACATCACCATATGACATACTGGCATCACTATATTTCCGCTACCTCTACATCTCACTGTATTCTGTCACCACCACATGGCACCTTGCCATCACCATACTACATTCTGTCGCATCAGATCACAATGTATCCTGCCATGGCCACATGATGTCCAAGCATCATCACACCACATTCTGTCACATCAGATCACAATGTATCCTGCCATGGCCACATGATGTCTTAGCATCATCACACCACATTCTGTCACATCAGATCACAATGTATCCTGCCATGGCCACATGATGTCTTAACATCATCACACCACATTCTGTCATGACCACATCACATCCTGCTATCACCTTATCCTATCACTGATCTCTGCTGCCTGTCACCAACACACAAAACTTCCTTCTTTAATATCACACACTTTCACAAGGGACACGCACAAAAAATACATAGCCATACAAAGACAGACAGAAACGCTCACCTGGTATTGCACAGTTCAGCAGAACTCTTGGATGGTAGAGCGTCACAGCTACATCGGTGACCTCAGGGTCAGGGGACGGTCGGTGGTAGCGCACATGAACAGGTAAAGAAACAGTAACAGTAAGGGAATCGGAGGAAGTGGGTGTGTCAAACAGCGCTGAGGAGAAGACAAAGAGATCCAGGGGTGCAGACAGGTATTCAGGTGCCTCTATGTCCACTGGGCTGGCTGTCAAGACCTGAAGGACATCACAACCAAGCATAGTAACACTGTAATGATAAAATGAATGTTAAGTACAATGACTTTTGTGCCCTGAATGAAACAATTAAAGGCACAGAAAGCCAAGCCAGCTATGTCGTAAAGTTACTGTAATAAAGAAAAAAGGAACTACTGATACTCATTTACTGTTAACTTCTCCTGGCTGACTCGACGTTTCCTTTCAGCAATACTGTGCTAACAACCAGACCACTAACAATGTGTAACTCAACTATTAACAAGAAATACACTATTGTACTTCAATTTGCAAGGAAGGCAACATGTACATACATTATGCGTTGATCAT
>CM031595.1:141194613-141287091 GCA_018398815.1 Conus ventricosus | reverse complement strand
GTAACCTGAGCCACCATTGTGGGGGTAACGAGAGGCAGTGGCCTGTCGTCCCCGCACAGGTCCGTGCACTGCACCTTGCCGTCCTGGGTGCCTGTGAGGGCCGGTCTGGTACGGAGGAGGATGCGGAAGCCGAGCCTCCAACCCGCTAACGTGCAGATTGGTCAGGATGCGGTCCCGTGCGCCCCCCCCCCCCCCCCCCCCCCCCCTGGGATAGGTCAGGTTACCCGCGGTCCCGGTGGTAGATCCTCCCGGGAGGAGCGGGACCGTGGACGTTGCCCAAACGGGGACCCGAAAAGGTCTGATCCCCAACGTCCGATACCCCTAGGGGAGAAGGTGATGGTCGATCGGGGTGGGTCGACCGTCCTTGTGCGAGTACACGACCGCGCTGATGGCGCGATGTGACCGCACGCCCAGAATTATGGACACCACCGAGGTCGTGCTTCGGGGTGACCATAACACTGCATCCGGAGTCTAAGCGCTCCTCGGGCTCAGGTGTTGGCTGCACCTGTGCCCGGTGGGGCAGAGCGCTGTGAGTACACGTGTCGATATCGGGGAAAAATGGACATGTGACTCACCAAGGCGAGTGACGGATGGCGATTCCATACCAGACCCGTCACCCGTGCTGGTTCGCGGCTCGGCATGATTCCCCTGGGACCGAGGGTCGCGCGACTCAGCATGATAGAGAGAGGTCTCCGAGCGCATCCGGGGGCGAGAGGGGCAAGCTGGCCGATGGAGAGGAGGGGGGTGAGGCGAAATTCCGTCGGCTATTCTTAGCTCGGGAGGGCCCCCTGAGGGGTGCCTTGCCCTTAGACTTCTTGGATTTCCTTTCTTTCCGGGCAGGTCAAAGAAAGGCATTTAGCAATGGTGGCCGCTTGCCCATCCGCCTTCGGACGCCGCGATCGTGCGTCCGTCGGTCGGGTAGAAGAGGAAAGGTCACGCGTCCCCTCCGCGGAGCAGTCGTCTCTATCTACCCGAACCGTACGTTCATCCATGTGAACGGATTGCTCGGAGACGGAAATCGACCGCCGGTTCTCCGGGAAACTGAGCGAACTCCGAGCAGTGGAGTGGCTCGACCCGGCGGTTTTCCTTCACCATGTTGGGCAGGTGGCAGAGTAAACCCGGAACAGACGACCGCACAAAAAGGAGACAGGTGGTCGATCGAGAAGGTAATTAATCTCGATCGCCCGTGTGGTGTCGTGCAAGTCCTCGAGAGATCGACCGAAATCTCAAGTACCCGTACACGCCACCGATCGTGAAAATCACGCACACTTACAGAACCACGTTCTAAGTGAGATGGATAATGGTCTTTCTTGCGCACTAAACCTTAATGAGGAGTCTTGCGTCAAATGGGTGATAAACCCGAGGTAGGAATATGGTGGGGAAACACGACCGGCGAGAAAGAAAGATGGCCGCCGACGACCCGGGAAGGAAGTCGCGGTAGAACAAAGGACGACCGGCGAGTAAATCGCGAGATAACCAGGAGCGTGTAGCCCGACAAAGGAGGAGGAATGCGACAGTAGGATGCGACCGTAAAACCCGAGACGGGGTAGGGGGCAATCCGAAAACAATTTGATAGAAGTGAACCACGTGGCGATGATAAAACACGCACAAGTGTAGCGACGATCGAACGAACCGACGATCGTGAACGCTAAGTCGCGAGAGTGTGGGTAAAAGTGGTAAATTTCCAGTAATTACACTCCCAAGAGCCTCACGCGGCAAGAATACTCAGGGTTTAGCGCAACTGAATCAGTATAGAAACAAAGACAATCTTAACACAAAGGCAAGTGTAGGCGAGACAGAGCACAAGACTTATCTTGCTTTGACGGCAGGCCGAAGGTGAATGAGGTAGAAGAAGTTGACACCGGCTTCTTCCGGAGGCGGAAGTGGGGTGACGTCACGTGGACTGGCTTATGACTGCATTGGCCACGGATAAAATTCGGCCTGACAGAGCTGGCTAAACTGCCGTTGAATGCTATGGTCTGACATGGTACAGTATATGACGCAAACAGGATGTATGAAATGTAACAAGTATATGACAAGGAAACAGTCGTTGGATAGTAGGACATGTTAGATTTCGCTACATTAGAGCCACACCAGATTACTCCAAATTTTGGGTTTTGGGTTTTTTGGTGGGATTGTGTGTCTTTTCATGGTCTTATCAAGAGCTCCAAACCTGGTGATGTGATGTTGCATAATAGCAGAGATAAAGCGAAAAAACACTTGTGGCACAGAGCAAGATTACCTATGGGGTTTGGAGCAACAGCGGAACACCCGGCTTTAACCAACTGTGCTGAGAAGAGGATATGTTAAGGAAAGGAAGGGAGGGTAGGCTACCTCTGTACACTTGGCTGATACTCTTCCTGCGTGTGAAAGATACTGGCAGCAGGAGAGGGAAAACGTCTGCCTTCCTCATTACACTGATTATGGCCTGCTCTGCCATGTGGGAGGGGAGAGGCTAGGACGGTCAGATAAAGAGCGCGCTACACCAGGCTTACTACTGGAAGTCTGGTTTGCTCCAAATTATGAAGAGCCCTGCGAGGCAGTTTTCAAGCAAGGAATGACTATTTTTTGTAAATGCGTGTTTTTATGTTTTCTGTTGAATACTATTTGATGCTGCTAACAGCACTTATACATTACAACTTGAACTTGAACCATTGTGAGTTACGTGACTATAGAAGTACTCGTTTTGACTTCTGCCATTGTTTAAAAACTTCAAGTGGGCATTTCTCAAATCTGCCATTTTGGAGATGAACTGGTGTGCCTCTGAAGTAGCGATTTTATGACAGGTACTGATCAGTGACATTGTGCTGAGGGGGAAAAAAAAAGACATCGTGCAGGGTGTGATCTGCTGGAGGAGGATGGGGCAAGTGGAGGATAATGAGACAGGTGACAGATTATGAATTATTCCAAAGGGGTTTTGTGCAATACAGGAAAATGTTTCCAATCATTCTTGTGTATGGTTTCAGGTTTACATAGGCTGTGATCTGTGTTCCAACTGGTTTCATGGCACATGTGTGCACATCACGGAGGAGCAGGCTCGTTTCATTGACTCCTACATTTGCGAGGACTGTCGGAAACAGCAGGAGAACACTTCTGAGGAGCTGTACTGTCTTTGTCGAACTCCATATGATGAAAACCATGTAAGTGGTTGGCTATGAGTAGGGGAAAAGTTGAGCTGGAAACCAGCTGATAGAATTGAAAGAGAAGGAAGGAAAAACCTTATCAGGGGCAGTGGTTATTATTACATTCTCATAAATTCAAGTTACAGGTTTAAAAAAGTACTTCATGACTTGCCATTTTTACTAGTGCTGATGACTTAAGATTTCCTTGGACAGGTTGTCTGGAATTGTGGCAGTTACACTGTGCGTGTATGTGACTTTGTTCGCTTATGTACAGGTTGGGTACTGGCGCAACTAGTACCTGATATTCTGTGTGATAGGACTTCCAATGTACTTAAAAAGTTAAACTGTGCGATATAACAGGTTATAATCAGGCTTGATTTTTACTACTTGATATGTGATTATTGTGCACTTTTAATTGTATCAGAGGTTGTGCAAAAGCTGAAACTTTCCCTGTGAGTTTGTTGGAGTCATTTTCATTGTAAAAAAGTTGATGTTTTCTGGTTTGGATGGGGTACAGATCTTGTTTTCCCGTCTTGTTTTCATTTTAACAGTTGTTGTCATATTTCTTTCTTCTGGTCCACTTGCCTATGCTGTTATTTATCTTTTCCAAAGCAGTTTTTGAAATGTTTGTTTCAAAGACTGCCTGTTCCAACTAGTAGTGTGAGGATGTAAATATCAATATTTTAATGGTCTTGTAGTCTTTTCATGGACTGAATGGTGTGAGATTCAGTGAAGTTTGATTTATGAAGAAGTTTTGGAGTGTAGGCAATATTCAAGACGAACAATTATCTTTCACTCACTTGACTTGCAGTACAGTGGTTGTTGGGTAGGCTGCAACACCCCTTCACTGTTTCCTATGATGAAGATAAACTGTGAACATCCCCAACTGCCCCAGCATATTCATTGAACCTTTTAGCCTAGCGTAGAGAAGAGGTTGGGAGAGAGGGGACAGTGTTTTGGTAATACAGATGGAGGCCGACTTTTGAAACTTGCTCTTGTGTGCCATGTTATGAAATGGTTATGATTTTTCTTTGGTTGACATGTCCAGCAATGGTGACCGTTTCCTGTGATAGTTCTACATTGGCTGTGACCGCTGCCAGGACTGGTTCCATGGGCGCTGTGTTGGTGTAACGAAGTCAGAGGCCGACTCCATTGACACCTACATCTGTCCAAACTGCCTGCAAAAGGAGCAAGCCCAAACCATTGCTCAGAAAGTTCTCACCGCTGATGACTATGTCACTCTCCTCAAAATTGTGCGAAGTCTCAAGGTGACTGGTGTAACCTAATATATGTGTGTGTGTGTGTGTGTGTATAGTTTTTGCTTTGTTTTGCTTAAACATGCATCTGGTGAGTGTTGAATTCCTTGTTTGCAGGATAATTGTTAATGAAATAGAAATGATCAAGAAACAAAAATGTAGAGGTGCTTACTGGAGAGATAGGGATAGATAATGTAGGAAAAAAGTTATCTCTAGTCAAGTAGGTTTTGGCGATACCATTGACTGGCATTTTTCTCATCAGAAGAGCTTTGAAAACTTTCATTTTTTAGTGGGTAGTTCCTCAGTGTTTTCTCATTACATAGTCAGGTTGTTCATTTTTTGTCCGTTTCCTGTTCAAACCAAATGGAAGAATTCCATCTTTCCTACTGGTTTGTTCATAGTCTAGGAAAAGTGACAACAAAAACACTTAAGTGTCATTTTGCTGTTGCACAGGAATTCGAACAAGCTCTTTTACTGTTTCTCAAATCACTCATCTGACACCATTTAATCTGTTGCTGACATGTTAACCAATAGACTATCAGCCTTATATGCCAAGCTGCTTTGAAAGAAGTACAGAAAGCCTGTTGCACTCAGTGAAATTAATGAAGCAGAACTTACAATCCAGTGACAACACACATTCCTCATTCTCCCGGAAGGTGTACGAAGGAGATTAGGATGATAAAAGGGTCTTCACTGAACATGATTGGACTTTGTAAAGGATTTGGGTCGCAGTTGCTATTCTGAGTGATCTCATGTCTTGTAGTACAGATCCATTATAGTACTAGCTATTTCTCAAGTTGTCCAGAATGACTTCAGAAAAATTACTTTTAGAAAAGACCATGAAAGATTTCATTTCCCTAGACCAGCTCTGTCATCAGAACGTGGTACAAACTGTATACAACATTTTTATCTGCATGATTATTGATGTAGGATAATGAAACTTAGGTCTTGATGCCTTTAATATCCAGATACGGAGTTAAGCCAACATCAACATCAGTCCCAGTTAACCCAATGCCTACCGGATCGACCGAGATCGACCGCGAGATTTCCTCCTTCTGAATACCGGATCGACCGAGATCGACCGCTGAATACTCGGTCAACGACTTTCGCTTTCACCATCGCATATCCCAGAATGCAATTGCGACAGAAGAGTCTTCCGGTACTTCCGTTTCTGTACGCCATTTTGGTTTTTGTTGCATGAGTTTTGGTGGAGTAGTTTCGCTGCTGTGAATTTTCAAAGTTCGGCTTTTTTTTCGCGAAGATTTTCTGGGAAAATGGCGGATCAAGTAACTATGCAACTTGCAGAATTCATTTTCTGAAGTGATATTGATGAAGAGAGCGTATTTGCGGGCTACACTCTTAAAGAAGATTTGAAGCAAGACGATTCGGACGTCAATCTTGACCTAGTTATGAATAAAGATCGACTGCTGACTGATTTTGAGGCCGGAATCAATAAGGATTCAGGCGATGATAATGACGATGTCGAATAGCCATTGCTGCTGGGCCCAGACCCCCCAAAAAAGAAAATTCGAAAACAAAACTTGCTAGAGATACTTTAATTCTTGACTGGAGTGGTTGGGTACAAGAAGTGAAGCCCCCCAAAAGTTCCCTTGTTTTGATAGCCAGGAAACCGGGTCAGTCAGTGGGTGTGTCCCACGATTTGCCTGTAGGAGCATCACCTTTAGCTTTTTGATTTCAGAAGAATTTTGGTAGACTTTTAACGAGAAACAAATTTATTTGCTGCACAAAAGCAAGCAGAAAAGGATGAACATAAACTCTGGCCTGAAATAAAAACTGCCTGTTTATCAAAAAGCAAAGAGGAGCCGGACAAGAGGTACATCATCACCACAGTGTGTGTGTGTGGGGGGGGGGGGGGGGGGGGGGGGGGTTGCTCAGTGCACTTGTGCAAAAGCACATTTTTGTTGAATTCCATCACAATCTAAAGCCCAGTATTCAGTAATCTGTTCTTGTTATTTTTTCCCCTCAGTAGTTAGAAGACAAATCTTCTTGTATGTGATGCCTTCAGTTTAACAAAATTGTTGAAGTTTGGGTTGTTTTTTGCTTCACAATAAAAGTTGATTATTTAGTGTGCATACCATACAGAATGACTTTATTTTGTTCCTGAAGGTTTCAGTACTTTGTTTAGACTTGGAAAATCACTCTGTGCTCCTAATCCATGATGTTCTGTGGGTACAGTGAATTTAGGGAAAATTGTTTTAGCACTGAGAATACCAAAGTACAGTTAGTCTGTTCGTTTGTTTGTTTTTTCCTCGTGTACCAGTTCACTATATGTGGGGGAAAATGGCTGTTTTGGATGGAGTGATGTCTTTGAATTTTTTTCATTATTTTTACAGAATAGATAAGTTAAAAACAAATTTTCTATTGAGGTTTCTTTTTGGCAAGTGTGTATGTGTTGCGGAGTTACCTCTCTTGGCATGGTATTTCTCATAGTCATATAGCACAAAGTCATGCGGTAGGCAGAGGGTTAAAGTACTTAATTTTGAAAGACAAACTCGCGTTAAAGGGAAAGGGGACATTAGAAGTAATTCTCCTGTGGCTGCTTTGTTAGTGTATTGTTCCTTCGAAGCAGATGTCCGCAGGATCAGCAAGTGATAGCTGTTTAGCTCTGTAAAGAACTCGTCAGACTTGTTGCATGATTCTGGTTACCTGCTGTTTGGTTGGTTAATCAAGGTTTAATATCTGTACCCACTTCAGCAGTTTACCTGATGATGACAAGCACTTGTACAGGCAAAAAAGAAACTCAGAAATCGTGTAGATCCTCCCGCAAATATGAGAAGTGTCAACAACGAAAAAAAAGGATCACTCTGTTGATTAAGGAAAAAAAAAGAAAGAAAAGATGGACTGAAATGTGTTTAGAAAAAAAGACACACTTATGAGACTATTAACAGGGATAAAAGTCAGCAGGTAAGAAATTTTTTTTTTGAAACTCAGGTTCAGACGAGCTACTATCGCCTTTTATGTTAATTTTTCTTTCTTTCTTTCTGCGTACGCAGGCTGATACTCCTGCGGACACTCCCTGTATAGCCAGGCAGTGGAGTTTTTGTGTGTATGACCCTTTTTTATCCCGCCATTAAGGCAGCCATACTCCATCTTCAGGGAAGGTGCATGCTATGTGTCACGTGTCATCCATACCAACGGCCAAACTGGCCTTCTCTTCCGAAAGTTGGTAATGGGATTTTACGTGTGTGCAAGATGTTATGCGTGCGTTCACACACGGAACCTCGGTTTATAGTCTCATTCGAAGGACTATATGGGGAATGGAGTCAGAACCAATGTTAACTCCGAGGGAAAAATCCCCCTATACCGAAATTCGAACCGCAACCCCAGGATCACGAGTCCGGCGCTCTACCAACTGAGCTATCCGGCCCCGCCTTTTATGTTAATGATTCTAAACAAGATGAACTATTGTGGAAATTGCAAGATGAATACAGCAAGACTGGAACAGAAAATGAAAACTGTAGAAGCCATTACGTTTAGGAGAGGGCAGGGCTTTACCCAACACTGGCAATGTTTGATTTGTTGATGACGTGATAGTGATAGCAGTCCCAGTGCTATGAGTCAGGTGACCAAGCCCAAATGGTGGGGTTAGAAGAAAAAAATAATACAAAAAACTGTAAGCATGACTGCATCATAATGGTGTCAGAAGAGGCATGATCTACGGACAAGAGTCGGTGGCATTCCAGCGATCACTAGCTGTGCCCACTACAGTGCGGTGAGGCAGTTGCTTCCCACGTTCAATTGAGGACATCAAGGGAATTATTTTTTTTCATAGTTAAATTTGTATGGTTTTGTTGATCTAGAGAGAGGGTGTATGTGTGCATCAGTGAGTGTGTTTTGTGTCCGTCTGTCTGCGCACAAGGGTAATGTGCTTGCATGCATGTTGTATTTGCCCAAACGCTTACATGTAGTTATGTTAAACAACCATCTTTTTTCCCTCCTTTTACAACAAACGGCCAAGAAATTGCTTTTCCAGTTATGTGTGTATATATGGATATGAAATTGCGGTTTCTTTTAGAAACGTGGCTGGTGCTGGTAATTTAGGCAAAATTGAATTGATGGGACTTTTCTGAAAATATGTAGTAAAATTCCAAAATAAATGTATAAACACACATTACTAAATTTCATAGAAAAAATTACAGTTGTGGGCTTTCCTTATCTGTGTAGTGTTTTGTGTTTGAAGGGGTCCCCAAGATGGCATGGCCTTTCCAGGCAGCAGTGGATCCAGTGTAGTGCCGGGACTATTTACCGGTCATTAAGGACCCAATGGGGTGAGTGACTCAAGTCTCCTTATCTTGTTCTCCCCCTCTCCCTCTCTTGCTTTCTAACACCTATGTACCCTCCAAACTGTTCCCTCTGAACAGTTTCCCTGTGTTTTAGAGCATTTTACAGCTTTTGTTACCCTCGGAGCATACAGTGGTGGCCTGAAGGATAATGTGCTCACCTACTAGCGGGGAAGACTTCAGGTCCATGGTTTTGAGTCTTACGCAAGCTTTTTTCAGAATGAGATGATGAGTAGAGATTCCATGTGCACCCATGCCCTAAATATTTCTCAGCAACAAGCATTTCCAGCATTTAATTGTGAAACAAAACCCTCTTTGGGATGTAAATGAAGAAAAGAATATGCAGACAAAAAAAGGATAGTACTACAGGATGGTAACATAATACAAAAAAAAAAAAACGTCTTGTACCTCGAACTAGATGTATATTGAAGATCTTGGAGTGTGATCTGGTGCACATTTCTGTCATAGATTCTTCATGTGGACTTTTGTTGAGGGGTAAATAACAGGTTTAGGGGAAAAGGAAATTAAAAAAAAAAGCAAACAAAAAAACAAAGGGGGGGAGAAAGGGGAAGGAAAGCAGTTCAGTTGGTGACGGGAGGGTAGTTGGGATTAAGGTTGCTCCCTGCCCAAAGGAACCCAAGGTGAATTAAACCCATAAAACTCTCCCCATAATGAATCTTAACTGAGCTGATTTCCCCCCCAAATACGTTTGCCTTGTTCCCATCATCAATCACTTCACCCCTCTGTGTCCAGATTAGCGGGGTAGAAATTCTCAGGTAATCTTCAGTTGTCCTGGGGACAAGCTAAATTTACCCCCCCCCCCCCCCCCCCCCAAATCTTTATTGCCTTCTTAAGTAAAGGGAAGTTTAATAAAAGTAACAATGGTCATGCAGTGACAGTCAGCAGCCCTAATTCAGTAATGGCATGTTCTGCACACATGTGAGTATGGCCTAAAAAAAAGACATAAACAATTACGGTTGTGTATAAGAAACCAAATTGGGGTTGATTGTAAATAACTTCCAGTATTCACACAGTTCTGGACCCCCAAATTGCTGTCTTGCTTTGTTTCTCTTTTCTCTCTCCCTCATCCTTCAGACTGCTATTCCAGAAAAAATGCATTTCATAATTACTTAAAGTAAGGTGTGGATCTTTTCAATTCAGTGTAGACCAAGTGCAACGTTTGGGAATGCTTGATGATTGTTTTAATTAGAGAACGCGCCTTCCCTCGGTGAGACGGGGCCATGCTAAGATCCTGTTATTGAGAAAAACCGGGGGTAGGTGGGAGTGGGGGAGGGGTTGAGGATTGATCATAATGGTGTTAAAGGGAAATTGGAAAGAGGGAAAAAGCAATCGGTGTGCACTAAAGCTTTTTTCTCGGCCACTCTTTGAATTACATATTACCCTTGACTCCCGCTATTTTGAAATCAGTTTTGTACTTCTGTGTGTTGGAGCAAACTTTGACAGTTTGCGGGTAGGTTCACTAATTTGATCAGTGCTCAGTTTTTGTGGAGATATCTCTTAGATTTTACCCATGTTTTCTTCTTATACCGGGCTATATATATCTGCAATAATTTGTTTTGTTCATTCTGAGTATAAAAAAATAATCTTTTAATTCAACTTTTTTAAAATTATACTTTGCAAGCATCCCAAAACCCCCACAGCAGCAAAACACAAAACATACAAACCCAGCAAAAAGTGGTTTTAGTGTTACTGAACCCTGTGTAAATATTTGTGTAGTGAATTTACAACCCACAATTGTTGTTTTACATAAATAAAATCTATGTAACTGGGGTTACAGTACAACCCGGTATCAAGGGACACAATTTTTTTTTTCTTAGGTTCCCTGATATGCCCAGTGCTCTTTCAATTCTCGACATTTATCTTAGTTTCTTGGGAAATTTTCTGGTTAAAACCTTGGCTACAGCCGATATCACAATAGTTTGATTTTATTTGTAATGAGTAGACAAAAAAAATATAAAATAATGATAAATGTTTTTGTTTGAAAAACAGACACTTTCAGAACATAAAAACAAAACTATAGCACTAAAATCACAATGAAATAACACAAAAATGGTGTTATTTACCCTTTGAACTTCAGGACAAACATCTGACAATGCATAAAATGTTTAGCAACCATATCATAGGGGACACTCCAGTCTGGGTAAAGCTCGCCCTTTCTCCTCTGCCACGCCCCTTAACTGGACCCTTGCGATTGTCCTGAACCTCCTTCCCTTTCCTCAACTCCCCTCCGACCTCTCATGAAAGGAGGGAGGGGGCAGTCGACATACAGAATCGGCTCGTCACTCTCCGATCCCGACCCACTTGCGTCGGTATCGCTCAGTTCAAAGTCGGGGATTTAGCTTCGTCATCAACGCAATCTCCGATAGCACAGGGTGGGTGTTGATTGTGATCGCTTTCTTCCTCTCCGAATGCTTCGTTCCACTTCTCTGAAGTCTTCGTCATTGCTTTCACGGTCTCGGATAACTTCTTGAAGCACTTCAAGAGCATTTTGATGGTTTTTAAAAAAGGCACATGCCTGAACAAACTGCCTGCTCGAAATTTTCCATCTTGAACGAAAATGACTCGGCTGAAACTTTGCCAAAGTATTTCGTCTGAACGGACACAAGCCGGCAGTCAGCGACCCGGTGAAAGGAAGAAAAAGTCCTTTTGGGTCCATAACAACCGTTTTTGAACCATTTTTTCTCCTTGCATCCCTTCTTCAAATCACCAAATTTTGATGATGAAATTACTCGAACGGCACTCGATTTTGTGGCACTCGCCTTCCGAAACCACCTCGAACGCGTTCGTGCCAAAGGCAGTCAATGGGTTAAGAAAAAACAAAACTGATGGACAAGTAGAGAAAATTTCACCTGTATGCCGGAAGATTTTTGTTGTTGAGAATTGGACTTGTAGGGGCTTCCAAGCCCTGGTTTGGGATTTTTTGGTCAGAAAAATCAATTCAAATTTTGTTCCAAGATGTGTAATATTTTAGCTTTTTAGGTACCAACCTTCATTCTTGCAGTTTCTGAAAGAGCTGCAGTCATCATATAATTAGGTCTCAGTGATGGCATTGTCTACTTGAGAGAGTAGCTTAGACTTTACACCGTGAATTCTGTTGTGATAAGAAAATTATGCGGCAATTTAATATTTTTAGCAGCCCTGGGACCTGGTGGTAATCATATTTAATTCCATCAAACCTTTGATTCATAATTTACAACCTTTGCTACCTGGTACTTTTGCTTGGTTTCCTTTGACTCTGGTCACACACATATACATACTTAAACTGAAAAACCCTTTTACTCCATTTCTTCCATCATGCCCAGCCCCTTGTGCAGAATGTAAATCTTAAAGGAAAGAGAACAATCAGACCATGACTGTAAACTATGCTGCTGTTCTGATTACAGATTTGGCCATTGTGGAGAAGGGGTGATCAGCAAGGGATACAGCAGGATGAGTGACTTTGTGCGAGATGTAACCAAGATCTTTTACAACTGTCGTCTCTACAACCCACAGACTCGCCTTTCTTTCAGTGTGCTGAGTTCTCGAGATTACTTTGTACAGATACTGAAAAGTCGCCAGCAGTTCACATGAAACTGTCATCTCTGTGTGCTGGTCATAAATATGTTGTTGATACGTTGATATTTATTGGCTAAGTTTGTCTTTTTGGGCCCCCATGGGTGGGATGGGGGTAGGGGTGAGGGCGGTTGGTCACATCACTGTAAATATCATTGTTCATGAGGAAGGAGACTTTTTTTATCTTCTCCTGGCTTTTTGTTGTTTTCTGGGAAAATGTTATGCTGTTAAAAACTGTTATATAGACACCACCCTAAAAAATACTTTTCACCCATATCAAGTTTGAGTGGTTGTACATATTAGATAGTGGTCCCAAAGACATATTTACCTGTTCTCATCCAGTTTGCCCAAGTTCTCCCTCCTCCCTACCCTCTCCCTCAGAACAAAGATAAAAAGTTGATTTGTTCTTGTTGCAACTTAAAATGAAACTTATTAATTCAAAGTTTGGCATTATTTGTGTACATAAATCTCCCGCTGTTTCTTTTTTCTATGTTGTAGAAAATTGTATTGCAGCATCCAAAATTATAAATAATGTTGAAAATAAATCTTTTGTAGCAATACTCCAACAGCATTGTGTGGTCTGTTACCAAAATTACATTAGGTGTTGACTAGTTTTATTATTATTTTTGAGTCATGGGTTAAAGCAGGACCTTCGGTCACTTGTTTGTGTGATATAGCTACATCCTTTACATTTGTTGAAAACTGCCATCTGGTTGAAGACTGAGCGCAGGGGAGGGAAAGTCACATCTGTAACAAATGTTTCAGCTAAAATTTGTTATGTACTCAAAAATTAATTATATTTTCAGAAGTCATTATTTGCAATAAATACTGCAGAAGTAGAGTACTAAATGTTTTGAAGGAGGTACGATCAAAAGTATTGGGTGTGGTGCTGATCAAAGTATTTGGGGGTGGTGCCGGTGCTTGTTGTACGAGAGTTTGAACAGTAGTTTTGGATCAGTAGTTGCCACTGATAATGGTTTCTGCAAACAACCTGGCTCAACTGTTGTTGCTTTTTAACAGTTGTAATCAACAGTAAACAATATTTGCTGAATACTCTTCGCCAAAGATGAAGCTTTGGTTCAATAGTTGTCTCAGCCATCACAGTTTGCTTGGCAGTGACACCGACAACATAGTTTGTTTGGTACTCCACATTCACAGATACTATCATAGTTTCTCTTGTATGTTTTTGATTTTTTTAAAAACAGGCCATAAAACGACAAAATTTCCCTTGCCCGAAAAATTTCCCGTCAAACACACTCACATAAAAAGGAATCATACAAAGATGCATAACCTTCTTGATTCAGAAGACACGTCTTTCCCTTTGGTCACACTACTTTTGACAAATTTTTTACAGGAATGTCTGCATTTCCAGATGTGGATTACGGACACTGTACATACATACACAGTATTTGAAGGCAAAAAAACAATGGGGAGCACTGTGAAAGCTACAATACTATGTTTTTTACGCACACACATGAATTATGCTTTTGAGCGCGAAAATTCTCGTGCCCATATTTCCAACATGATTGCCCAGCCTACTGGCTTTAGATTTGTCCAATATGTCTGCTTTGTGCGGCAAAAATGATTTGTTTGTTGACAAGACCTGACTGATGTGTGGAAACTTCGCTTAAAATGTGCTTCTGTATGACTGACATGGGTAGGGATCTTTTAGTGTAAATACTGAATTATCAAAATGCAATTGGAGGGGGGGGGGAAGGGGGGGGGGGGGGGGGGGGGGGGAAGTAGTCAGAAACATTTTTTAGAATGGATTTACAGGAGATTGTCACACTGAACAAGTCATGCCTGGGAATTCGCAAGACTTGCGCTAATGGAGTTGGGCCAGTTTTTTTAAGAAAAATTGACCACTTGTGGTTTGTATCCTAGGAAAACAAAACACAATTTTGTAAAAAAACCATTGCATCAGAGTTGTGGCTACTGAAAAAATCTCATCAGTAGGATTTTATTCCAAGGTGGCAGAGAATTCCATAAAAACCAGCTGAAAGTGTTTCTTCTAAGCTCCACATGAATTATTAGGAGGGGAAAAAAAAGGTTCATAGATAGCATCCAGAGGCTACAAAACAAAGTTCTCAACTGTTTCTTGATGATGGAAGAGTAAACCATCACATTGGGATGACTTTTTTTTCTTTGAAAACTTTAGTTTTTCTTCTCCCAATGCGATTTCAAAGCTTTTCACATTCATTAGAAAATACTTCAGACGTGAAAAGTAAACAAAGGAACTGCATATCAAAAAACTGAAACTACACACACACACACACACACACACACACACATGTACACACACACACATGTATACACACCGGTTTCTCAAAGATAGACGATCATTGTTCACAAACGTTGCTCACACTTGTTTAAATACTATTTCACCCTTTCACACACATCCACAGACTGGCCCCCACTCTCTAAGTCATAGACACCAGGTGGTTAGGAAATCACAGGTAAACTGATGAAAATACATGTAGGTGCAGTCATTTTGGCATCATTTTAAAAGAGCATTTTGTTGATTGTATTTTATTGAGTGTTTTATTGAGTGTACATTGGAGGAACAATTTGGTGTTTAGTTTTTTTTCCTCGGCCATTATTAGTAGTTCACTATATCAACATTTTCATCATCATTGTATTATCTGCATCTTAGTAACTCTGAGCTTTGTGAATTTTCTGTGTGAAGTTCTTGCAATGGAGTGGTGTCAGACAGTCCGCTAGAACACACTAAAAGAGTGACGCAAGCAGATAGCTAGGTTGTGCACTTCATCAACGTTCTGGTGAGATGGCATGTAGGCCTCCAGTGCTTCATATTTTTTTCTTGGGTATTAAAACAAAGAAAGGAGAAGGATGATACTCTAGGATTAAAAAAAAAAAGGGGAATTGTGATAATCTGGGTTCCCACTTAATTCACCACACACACACACACAAAATGTCATCACATTTACAGGCTGGGGAATCTCCTCGGATCCGAGGATTTCCGAGATTTTTTTAAATGACTTCCGAGGAAAAAAAAGATCGTCCGAGGAAAAAAAAAATCCGCTGAGAAAAAAAAAAAAATCGCGAAGGACTTGATCACTCCCGAGTCCAGTACCGTTCCGTATCCAGTATTTCCAATCCAGGTTTTAGTATAAGGCAGTTCCGCCCGCGGTTGTGAGGGTATTTCCGCGAGCTTTAGGAAGCCATTGCCGAGGCGGGCGCATCAGTCTGCGAACGCAATATTCGCAGTCATTTTCTGCATCTTTCACGAGTCAAAAATGTCGTGTGTATCACGCATCGTAAATCGTGGCGAGTCGTTTGAAGGATCGATTGCCAACAAATGGAGATGGGACTGGACTGAAAAATCAACGAAAGTGGCGGGTTACGATCAGCGAGTTTCAACTCTACCAAAACAAAACAGGCTTCAATTGCTAGTTTTTTTAAATAGTGTCCCCTTTTTTTCTTATCATGCTGTGTAAAGATATGTGAGTCACTGAGTGTTAACTATTACTATTACATATATTTTTTTTTTTTTGCATTAACTATTTCCATTAATTTGACTTTGAAGAAGTTTGACTTTGAGGTTGATGCATCATTAGTACTGAAGAACTACTGTTTATGGGCCTCAGTGTGTGAAGACTGAAACAGTTAAAGCAGGCGCTTCATTACACTAAGAAAGTGGAGTGAGTGTTGACTATATACAAGACTGATGTCAGTATTTGACTTTGAATATATCCGTGGGTGATGCTTCATTTAGCAGAGACATACACTGAACATTACTGGGACTCAATTTGTAAGACTGAACTATTGAACTTATGAAGCAAGGCACTACAGCACATCAACAAAATGAAATAAAGTAAGTATTTTTTTTTTTAAATTTCTTTGCATGCTGCATGTAAATATGTTTTAGTTTGGTTTCTTTGCATGCCACAGGGTAATTTGCTATCACCAGAAGCCACGAAAGGGTCTTCAAAAGTGCTCAAAATCAATTTCGGCCGGGGGGCTTTGCCCCCTGGACCCCCACCGGGGCGTTGCCCCTGGACCCCACCGGGGCCTAGGCGGCCCCTGGACCCCGGCTTATTTTTCAGAGATTTTTTTGATCAGCTGTTCCCCAGCCTGCATTTAACTAAAAACAAATGTTAAAACGCACAAAGTATTATCAATTACAACAGAATTTAATAGACACTCAAGTTCTCCCATGTATTCAGATTTGTTCATATTTTGAGTCATGCTAAATCCAGAAACATACAAGATGTTGGTACTTCAGAGTGAAAACACGCATACTAACACAATGTACATGTAATGGATGGCAGGTCTTCCTCCTTGCACACATGAATTCATACTTACATGCTTTTTATATGGCAAGATTGGGAATCTGTAATTCAATACAAAAACGCAATCAACTTATGATGACCCGAGTCATTAATAGGATGTTAGTGAAGCCCATGGACATTCTGGGCCATAAGCAACTCCACAGGTACAGCCTGTTTTATTTCAGCTGGATGCAGTCAACGTCCTTATTTTCTTTGTTATTCTTCCGCATTGTCTTCTCATCCTTTTTTACTTTAAAAAAATTCAGACCTCTGGCTCTGTTCTTCCCTACACACACACACACGCAACACACACACACACACATATGAACATAAACGTGCACTCTCACACTCGCATACACACACACACACTTTACGATCAGACTATGCCTTTTCAAACTTGCTAGATCAGCCTTAAGTGTTCCCTTCCTTGTCCCTTACTATGTGAGGATGAAGCCCCATTTTACAGTTGTCCAGATCAGTTTGGTGTCAAATGCTGTACCATGTCAAATTTTCGCCAACTATAGGCAGTGTGTTTGCTGCATCTGGCCAAATTTTGTGTCTTCTGTAATACAACAAAGCCTGTGTTTCACTGTTGGAGGCTTACTCCCAATATTAAATTAACTGCACACAATGTACCTCTTTCTTTTCTTTTTTTATCATGTCTGAGCACCATCTCTTTCTATCAAGGTCCAATCAGCCATCACACATGTGGCTGTGAAGTTCATTCATTCAATGAAAACACCACTGCATCACCGGTGGTGCATTCAACTGGGTAAACATTTAATAACAATGGAAAACAGAACTGTTGCTGCAGCTGCTTGATGATATCCTCTAACCATCATCTCCACATTACCTATATTTTTTACATTATGCAAAATGTATGTTCATATATCTGAAATGAATATTTTTACACCAACTTCACAATGACTGCAAACCTTTATGACACACTCATCAACTCTCGTCACTTGACCTTGACCTTATGATGGTCCCAGAGGGCAATGGTGTAGAGCAGGAAAGTGGCACCCAGCACTGTGACAACAATTGTTCCGAATATCACAACACGTATGTCCCGTTCTCGGCCCACTGGTACTCGCAACTCCAATGAATCGGCAACCTGGGAACACCCACATACGTAAAATGACAACTACAGTTTAATACTCATGCCTTTATTCAATGACACACAGACTTCTTGGCATTTGATAACACGCATTTCACTTGCCTTTCTCTGTGAATGAATTTCTCTTTTCTTATCTGAAAACCAAAAAATTGACTGCAATTCCAATCATGGCTTGCTTCTAAGTCTAAAGATGTCAATTATTGTGAGCAGAAAAGATCCAGAGAATCGCAAAAGCTTGCCAAAGAAAAAAAAATATCATCCAATCTGCATGTAAAAAGAACTAATTTCAAAAGCAGTTTAAAAATGCAACATTATCAAGGCATCAAATAATACAAAATCTTCCACAAAACACATGTGTCCACTAAAAAGAGACAACTAAATTATTGCACAAATGGACTGGTGTATACATATATTTGTTCCATAAATGCAGAACGCTGTAATGTGATCTGGGTTTTGGTCACATGATAAAATCCTATCAAATCTGCACATAATGCAGTATTATGGTGCGTCTGTTACCAGAAAGCAAAAAAAAAGATGCACATGCACCAGAGCTTTCATCTTCAAATTGCTATCAGTGCTCTCTCAACTAAAGTGAGTATGTTTTACAAAGTGTCTGCACACATCTTCCAAATTTGTGTAAAAGTAGGAAGGGGAGCAGGAAGGGTTGTTTTCATCTACCATTGCGTAACAGAGGGAAGTAGGGGAGGTTAATTTTCGTCTACTATCACACGGCAGACATAGAGGGACACCAGACCTACTGTAAAAATGGTTTCTGCTGATAGAAATTTCTTTCAATCTTTTTTTTCAAATATTTCAGAGCTTGTAGTTCCTGCTTTCTTCCCATATATCAGTTTGTAGTTTAAGACACAGAAGAAGCTAGATACGAATTCGCATGTGAGAGTTAGCGAGGATTGTCACTCTGGTCAGAGCACACTAACACAATGGCTAGACACTGCAAGTGCAATTACCGCCTGAAAATTTCGTCTCCAGGTTTGTTGTGTTCATTGTATTTTCACCACAGGTGTACAAATAAGGAAGTCATATGGATAAACAGTTATGACACACATACACACACAAACCAAGGAAGACAGAGATGAATCATGATGGCACCAGGTAATGCAGGAATCAAACTGTATGTCACTTTTATCAGTAACGAGTTGGGTGAGAACACGGCCAAGCAAGTTAAAGACATGACACGCATGTATATTTCAAGAAGATGTGTAGAATACACACACTCGGACACATCAGCAAAATCATATTAAAGTAAATACGCACATACACAAGCATGCACTTGCATGTGATCTCTCTAGGAGCACAAAGTGACTTACACTTCTGTAGGACAGCTCGGCCCAAGAACACTGGCTGCTATTGGAGGCGTCACATGGAGCCTCTGTCAGTCTGGAGTCTGCACAATGGTACCATACCATGCCATCTTCACATCATATTCTCCCTTCAGTACACCACACCCTGTATCACAACATGAGATTCTTGCATCACCCTTACTATACTCTTCATCATCACATCCCATTCTCTCATCACAACATCGCATTCTCCATCATTGCACCACAGACTACTGTCACCACACAAACTCGCATCACATTCTGCCATCACCACATGAGATTCTCCAGTCGCCAAACAGAGTGAAACCACATCTTGCCCACACACATCACATTATTGCCTACACACGTCACATTATATCATCACACTGAATTCTGCCATCACTACTTCGACATATCCTGCAATCACACGACATTCTTCTGTCATTTATAGCTGAACAATACCACATCATGTCTTGGCATCTCATCCTACCATTACAATTACATTCTGCCATCACCAAATCACACTCAATTCATTCATCATCACGTAACAATCCTGACATATCGCTCCATACTCTTGTCAACACTACCTCACACTGTACTGTCATCACCACAAGACATCTCGTCATTACACTGTCGCATTCTGATACCACTGCCTCACACTGTACTGTCATCACCACAAGACATCTCGTCATTACACTGTCACATTCTGATACCACTGCCTCACACTGTACTGTCATCACCACAAGACATCTTGTCATTACACTGTCGCATTCTGATACCACTGCCTCACACTGTACTGTCATCACCACAAGACATCTCGTCATTACACTGTCGCATTCTGATACCACTGCCTCACACTGTACTGTCATCACCACAAGACATCTCGTCATTACACACTGTCACATTCTGATACCACTGCCTCACACTCTACTGTCATCACCACAAGACATCTTGTCATTACACTGTCGCATTCTGATACCACTGCCTCACACTGTACTGTCATCACCACAAGACATCTCGTCATTACACACTGTCACATTCTGATACCACTGCCTCACACTGTACTGTCATCACCACAAGACATCTTGTCATTATACTGTCACATGCTGACACCACTGCCTCACATTGTACTGTCATCACCACAAGACATCTCGTCATTACACTGTCACATTCTGATACCACTGCCTCACACTGTACTGTCATCACCACAAGACATCTTGTCATTATACTGTCACATGCTGACACCACTGCCTCACATTGTACTGTCATCACCACAAGACATCTCGTCATTACACTGTCACATTCTGATACCACTGCCTCACACTGTACTGTCATCACCACAAGACTTCTCGTCATTACACTGTCACATTCTGATACCACTGCCTCACACTGTACTGTCATCACCACATGGCGTCTTGCCATATGTAATGCCACATTGCACCACCTCAGCGTCAGACTATTCTGTCATCACCCCATGACATCTCATCATCATAACAACACATTCTGTCATCATCCTCCAGACTGTATTCTGACATCTCACCATGACATCTCATCATCCCCATCACATCATACTATTCTGACATCACCGCATGACATCTCATCATCATGACAACACCATCTCTTACAGTATTCTGACATCTCCCCATGACATCTCATCATCCCCATCACATCATACTATTCTGACATCACCGCATGACATCTCATCATCATGACAACACCACCATCTCTTACAGTATTCTGACTTCACCACATGGCATCTCATCATCATCATAACACATTTTGACATCCCTCCATCATGCTGTATTCTGACATCACCACATGAGACTGTATTCTGACATCCCCATAACACATTCTGCCACCATCACATCACACTGTACCCTGACATCACCACATCACACTGTACCCTGACATCACCACATCACACTGTACCTTGACATCACCACCTCAGACTGTACTCTGACATCACCACATCACACTGTACTCTGACATCACCACATCCCACTGTACTCTGACATAACAACATCACACTGTACCCCGACATCACCACATCACACTGTACTCTGACACCACCACATCACACTGCACTCTGACATCACCACATCACAGTGTATTCTGACATCACCACATCACACTGTACTCTGACATCACCACATCACACTGTATTCTGACATCACCACATCAGACTGTACTCTGACATCACCACATCAGACTGTACTCTGACAATCACCACATCACACTGTACTCTGACATCACCACATCACACTGTACCCTGACATCACCACATCACACCGTACTCATCACCACATCAGACTGTACTCTGACATCACCACATCAGACTGTACTCTGACATCACCACATCACACTGTATTCTGACATCACAACATCAGACTGTACTCTGACACACCACATCACACTGTACCCTGACATCACCACATCAGACTGTATTCTGACATCACCACATCTCACTGTATTCTGACATCACCACATCACACTGTACCCTGACATCACCACATCAGACTGTATTCTGACATCACCACATCAGACTGTATTCTGACATCACAACATCAGACTGTACTCTGACATCACCACATCAGACTGTACTCTGACATCACCACATCAGACTGTATTCTGACATCACAACATCAGACTGTACTCTGACATCACCACATCACACTGTACCCTGACATCACCACATCAGACTGTATTCTGACATCACCACATCAGACTGTATTCTGACATCACAACATCAGACTGTACTCTGATATAACCACATCACACTGTACCCTGACATAACCACATCACTCTGTACCCTGACATCACCACATCAGACTGTATTCTGACATCACCACATCTCACTGTATTCTGACATCACCACATCAGACTGTATTCTGACATCACCACATCAGACTGTATTCTGACATCACCACATCTCACTGTATTCTGACATCACCACATGCCATCTCGCCCTCATCAGTACACATTCTACCACCACCACGTCTCGCTGTATTCTGACATCATCAGATCAGACTGTATTCTGACATCACCACATCTCACTGTATTCTGACATCTCCACATGAATTACCATCATCATCATAACACATTCTGCCACCACCACATCACAGTGTATTCTGACATCGCCACATCTCACTGTATTCTGACATCACCATATGACATATTGGCATCACTATATTTCCGCTACCTCTACATCTCACTGTATTCTGTCACCACATCTCACTGTATTCTGTCACCACATCTCACTGTATTCTGTCATCACCACATCTCACTGTATTCTGTCATCACCACATCTCACTGTATTCTGTCATCACCACATGGCACCTTGCCATCATCACACCACATTCTGTCACATCAGATCACAATGTATCTTGCCATGGCCACATGATGTCCTAGCATCATCACACCACATTCTGTCACATCAGATCACAATGTATCCTGCCATGGCCACATGATGTCCTAGCATCATCACACCACATTCTGTCACATCAGATCACAATGTATCTTGCCATGGCCACATGATGTCCTAGCATCATCACACCACATTCTGTCACATCAGATCACAATGTATCTTGCCATGGCCACATGATGTCCTAGCATCATCACACCACATTCTGTCACATCAGATCACAATGTATCCTGCCATGGCCACATGATGTCCTAGCATCATCACACCACATTCTGTCACATCAGATCACAATGTATCTTGCCATGGCCACATGATGTCCTAGCATCATCACACCACATTCTGTCACATCAGATCACAATGTATCTTGCCATGGCCACATGATGTCCTGGCATCATCATACCACATTCTGTCACATCAGATCACAATGTATCTTGCCATGGCCACATGATGTCCTAGCATCATCACACCACATTCTGTCACATCAGATCACAATGTATCTTGCCATGGCCACATGATGTCCTAGCATCATCACACCACATTCTGTCACATCAGATCACAATGTATCCTGCCATGGCCACATGATGTCCTAGCATCATCACACCACATTCTGTCACATCAGATCACAATGAATCCTGCCATGGCCACATGATGTCTTAACATCATCACACCACATTCTGTCATGACCTCATCACATCCTGCTATCACCTTATCCTATCACTGATCTCTCCTGCCTACAGCCCTGATGTGGCCCTTTGCGGTCGGCTGGGCTATAAGCAACATTATCTTATCTCTCCTGCCTGCCACCAACATACAAAACTTCCTTCTTTAATATCACACACTTTCACAAGGGACACGCACAAAAAATACATAGCCATACAAAGACAGACAGAAACGCTCACCTGGTATTGCACAGTTCAGCAGAACTCTTGGATGGTAGAGTGTCACAGCTACATCGGTGACCTCAGGGTCAGGGGACGGTCGGTGGTAGCGCACATGAACAGGTAAAGAAACAGTAACAGTAAGGGAATCGGAGGAAGTGGGTGTGTCAAACAGCACTGAGGAGTAGACAAAGAGATCCAAGGGTGCAGACAGGTATTCAGGTGCCTCTATGTCCACTGGGCTGGCTGTCAAGACCTGAAGGACATCGCAACCAAGCATAGTAACACTGTAATGATAAAATGAATGTTAAGTACAATGACTTTTGTGCCCTGAATGAAACAATTAAAGGCAGAGAAAGCCAAGCCAGCTATGTCGTAAAGTTACTGTACTAAAGAAACAGGAACTACTGATACTCATTTACTGTTGACTTTTCCTGGCTGACTCGACGTTTCCTTTCAGCAATACTGTTGCTAACAACCAGACCACTAACAATGTGTAACTCAGCTATTAACAAAGAAATACACTTTTGTACTTTCAACTTGTAAGGAAGGCACATATGTACATACATATATGCGTAATGTGTATACAAGAAGAATGATGGCAATACAATATATATATGAACATCCCCTCCCTGCACACACACCTCACACACACACACACACATACCACACACACACACACACACACACACACACACACACACACACACACACACACACACACTCATGCACACACACACACACACACACACACACACACACACACACACACACACACACACACACACACACACCAACTAACTAAATGAGTACACAAAACTAGACACATAAGAGCAGAAAGTAATATCCTTGCCCCCCAAACATAAGTATGAAGAAAGGGGAATTGATGGATTCAGACAATCATACCACACATAAGCCTGAACACATCAAATGACCCGTACACATGCGCAAACATACCAGTGTGAAGAAGTGAAGGTAGAATGTGAAAGCAGTTAAAGCAGTTAGACATACATACCTGTGGCCCCCCAAACTGGGCCAGACTGTCCAGCTGAAAAGGGTCGACATAGAGACCAGACGGCAAGTGTTCAATCAGCAACAAACCGCACTCTCCGCTGTCCGGAACCTTGACAGCATGTTGACCCACTGTCACTGTTGTCTGGATTTCTCTGGAACATTGCACAACAGAGCGCATGACTTTGTAACATTCTGTCAGTTTACATCCCTGTGTACATATGTAACTCTGCACAGAAGCACGATATGTACATCTCCGTAACACCATGACTTGGTAACATTCCATCACTTTATATCCTGAACACATCACATAACTCTGTGTTCCTATCCCTGTACACATCGCATAACTCTGTGTTCCTGTTGCATGGAAGCACAGAATATATGTCTTTGTAATATCATACCTTTTAGTTCCTGAAATATCATATTCTAGATCCATGAAACACTGCATAATAGTATGTATATGTATACATGCCACCACTGTAAGAGTGAGCTTTACCTTCCTACGGGCGTCACAACACCCATCAAACTACAGTACCCACAAACTTGCTGATACAGGCTCATCACAGGCATAAACATGATGGAGAGGATAATCAAAACTGCGGTTTACATGAGAGCTGGGCATAAAGGGCCACCAATTTGAGATTCTTTATGTTAAGTGATTAGGATAAGGATAGGTTCGGTTTCAGTTTCATCAAGGAGGCGTCACTACGTGCGGACTAGTCCATATACGCTACACCACATCCGCTAAGTTTTGAGACCACACTACGCATGATTTTAAGCTGATGGATAAATGAACTAACAACTAAGATGAGAGAATTGAAGAAGAGGGTCTCGTGGCTACGACTCAGCAGATGTCTGACATACACATTAGCCCAACGTGCTGGTCAGACCTTGAGTACCTATCTACCTTTTTCTCTCTTTTTTGTTGTTTGTATGTGTGTGTAAGTGAATGTACACATGTGTGTGTATGGATGTGTAGTCACAGTAGGATAAGGATGATAAAGATGATGCTATACAGCTTTATTTCTGTTTGAGATGATATAACATGGTCTTCTATGCTTGCTTTCATGATATACCCTGGCATCAAGTAGGCCCCAAGAGATACAGACACATGCAGCACTGATTGGAAATTTCAGCAAAACTGTCAGAGATGCATCATTTACATGGATGAAAGTTGATTTCTCAACTAAGCCCATAGCAAACTCACTTCCAGGTAGGAGCCTGTCAGAGCAGAAAAATCCCACATACAAATGTCTCTGAAGGGAATCAAAACCACAATCTCCCAGCTGCCACTAAACACTGCACAAAGTGGCTGGTCTGAACTCCCACATCTCCCCAAATATCTGCAGCCCCCCCCCCCCCCCTCCCCCCATGATATACTTACAATCATTAATAAAACCAATGGTAACCATGTCTCTCATTTATCATTATCTGGTTTTTAAAAATCAGTTGAAAGGAAGTGGCCTATCAGTTTAAATATGCAGAGAGAGAGAGAGAGAGAGAGAGAGAGAGAGAGAGAGAAGACAAGACAAAACAAAATTCTTTATTTAGGAGGATGATAGATAAGCATTTGATGCACTTCTTTACGTCCAGTCCTCACCCTGAGTAGGGTCAACAATGCAAATGAATGGCACAAAGCAGCACGTATAAAGTGGCTAGATCTAAAATAAGATATGGAATTACAAAAAAAAAAAAGTAAAATGAGAGAGAGAGAGAGAGAGAGAGAGAGAGAGAGAGAGAGAGAGAGAGAGAGAGACGAAGGAGTGCAGGGAAGAAGGAGAGTGAGGGAAGAGAGAGGAGAGAGAGAGAGAGAGAGAGAAGAGAACGCAGGACGAAAGGAGTGCAGGGAAAGACAGAGAGAGAGAGAGAGAGAGAGAGAGAGGAGAGAGAACAGAAGGGTGGGAGGGAGCGAAAGGGACAAAGAGGTGAGAGTGGGGCGCAGGAAAGAGCATGTTTAGAACAATATGACAATAAAAAAACAACAACAACAAAACCAAGGAGATGCAAGGCAATCGATTTTGAAGCACCAGGAAAAAAAAAAAGGAAGTAAAGCACAAATAGAGGGGAAAATAATGCATAATGATAGCCCAGTTACCATGGGTGGAGGGGGGGGGGGTGAATGTCATATCTAGATAAATCAGTCATTGCAGCAGAATCATAAGAGAGAGAGAGAGGAGAGAGAGAGAGAGAGAGAGAGAGAGGAGAGAGAGAGAGAGAGAGAGAGAGAGAGAGAGAGAGAGAGAGAGAGAGAATCGCATAAGAATACAAGCATAACAACATAATGACAAGGAGGGCAGGAGGTAGTAGGAAACACACACACACACACAACACACACACACACACACACACACACACACACACACACACACACTCACACACTCACGTACTTAACATAAGACATACTTACTAAACAGAATAACATGTGCATTTTCATGTACATAACACTTTCTTAATAGTCAGGTTCATACATTCTGAGAGAGAGAGAGAGAGAGAGAGAGAGAGAGAGAAGAGAGAGAGAGAGAGACAGACAGACAGACAGACAGACAGACAGACCGACAGGGGGACTGAGAGAATGACTATAGTACACCCTTGGATGTCATGCATGTCAACAATCAAATCAGCCCATACAACAATCAAACAAAAAAAGAGCATAAATGCTCATAAATTTACACTTCTACACCAGCTACCTGTGGAAACCTTCTCTCACTACAGTACGGTGCACATTGACGATTACATTTTCTGAGATTGATGTATGTAACTGATTCCAGAGTAACAAAATGAACTGTACAGCGTAAATGAAACTATTCATGTCTTCTTTGAAATGGTGAGAAGCACAACGGGGTAAAACTGGGCTAGCAGACGATTTATCGAAGCAAATCTTTGGCAACTTCCGCTGCGCTGCGATTCACAACTTCCGCTCTGATCGAGGATTTAGCTGATCATCATAGAGGTATGGTTTTGACTAGTTAGGACTGTTCCATAGCCAAAGTAAATTTATGTTAGTCTTTTAACATTAGACTCAATATCAGCTAATAAGTTACCAAGTTATACTGCTCTGCCATGGGCATGAAACATAAAGGAAGGCTTCAAAAACGTCATAAGGGGCGAGGGCCAAGGCAGTATCACGAGTTTGGATTGTTTGTAGCGATGCAAACTCTTCCTCTACTGTTGTTCAGTGAACGATAGGTCGTATCTTATCGAGACTCAGCTGTAGTTTAAATTTGTGCAGTTGGCCACGTATATGTGGAAGGATACTGGCTGTAAAAATAAGAAACTAAAACGTTTCCATCATATGGTTCATTATGTTTGAAAAATTTCACATCTTGTGCCTGTACACGGTTGTGTCTGCTCTTTTTGTCATTAACTGATTAAGTAAATCAACATCCGTATCACCATTCACTGCCGTTTTGATGCAAGTATTCTAGTCCTAATATTAGTATGAAGAACAACTGAAAACTCAAGAAGATTCTTGAAGTTGAAGTTAAACGCAATTTTTATTGTTTACATGGATTATTTATAGGCCTAATATAAAATAAATACATATATTAATATCAAAATAAAATATGAATTTGATGGGTAATAGGACTGAGCTAGCCTACGACTGGACCAACAGTCATGGAAAAAAAAGAAGAGATATATAGAAGGGGCGTAAAAAGCCTAAATAGGCAAAGTTGTTTTTGATACAATGCTCATATCCTGATCCTAATTATTTATGCATAATTTATAAGTGGTTACATCCAGAATGGCTCCGGATGGATGATTATTTATGATAAATGGCAGCCATATTGTTAATGGAATTCCCTTTCAGTCAGATGATCAGTCAGTAAGACATAGCACATTGCTTGTGCAGACACTGTTCTGGGGATCTTGTTCTGATGGAGATTGTGATGCTGGCTACTTCTTGGTCATCTTTCTGTCCATGGCATTGCGTTCTTTAGAGGAAGACATGCTTTCTCTTCCTGCTTCCACTCTCGCCATGATGGAAAAGCACAATTGTTAACACTTCTGTTCCTTTCATTGCCTGTGTGTGTGTGTGTGTGTGTGTGTGTGTGTGTTGTGTTGTGTGTGTGTGTGTGTGTGTGTGTGTGGGAGAGAGAGAGAGAGAGAGAGAGAGGAGAGGCCAACTGATCAGCTGGTGCTGCTGCACTTTACTCACTGTTTACAACTGTCACAGTGCCAACAAACACAAGTCTTACAATTAGATCATGGCATCATTGATAAATAATGCTACAAGGTACAGCACAGACATAAGGTGTAAATGAGATACTTGGACTCCAACTTGGAGTGAACTTTGAAGTCTGACCAAGTGATTACAGTCACTTCAAAAGGTATGTCAACTTATTGAAGATAAAACAGGAAAAAATTATGACTACAGTTGGGAGGAGTGGATGGTTTGATGATGGAACTATTTGAAGGTGGGATAAAAAAATTTTTTAAAAAGCACACAGGTAGCACTCTGTCTTTAGAGTATTTGTTATAATACATTAAAAAAAATTCTTGCTTTCAAAAAATAATTTTAACAAGCATTCACATTTTGTATAATTTATCATGAGGAAAAAAAAGAGAGAGTGGATAATGTTCAAACAATTTCCTGCAGCAAAGAAGAGGTAATAAGCTGGAAAAGAAAGGAGGAATCAGCTGAAAAGAAAACTGACATGCCTGTTTATGCATTTATGCTACCATGCTGGCAGCATTACATGCAGCTAGCAGTGTCGCACATGATGCCAATTTAGTATTGCCAGTGTGAAATCCCAGAACATGATGCAAACAAAATGGTCACCGAGCCTTTTAGCTCACTGTTCATTAGGAGGGAGTTGCCCCTCTGGATGTAGCTGCTGGTGATTAATACTGTTTCATTTTGCTATTTTACCATCTACTCTTGATCTGGATATACCTTATCATTTTGCTTGTTCAAGTGTAAAATTTGTAGAAACGGTATTTTTCCCCCAGTAACCCAGTTCAACTACAAATTAAAGCAACACGTATACGGTATAGATGGAGCTGAGAAGCGACAGGGCAGAAACTCTACTTGTTTCGCAACCTAGTATTAATATTTAATATTTATTCCACTTCTTTATGCACTTATGATAACTGACTGGTTTGCCTGCTGTAAAGAGATAACTAACCAAGTGCTGTAGGGACATCACTGACCGTGAATGGTGTGCAAAAGGGAGATCACTGTCTGAGTGTCTGTGATAGATCATTTTTCAAACTGTGCAGCCAGAAAACGTGGGATTGGTGTACCTCAGGAATAAAGAAGGGAAGAGCCTAGCTAAGCATGTCAGGGGAAGGATCCGGAGACCCACCTGAGGTTGCAGGTGGGGAGACGGAGGGGGCGGCGGCACCTGACAAGGACACAGGTTCTGTTGTACAGCCCTCTGTGTCACCACCTCCAACCCCTGCATCACCCAAAACCACAGCAGTAAAAGTAAGTTTGATGTCTGAACCCTTTCTACTCCACTGCTGCAGTATTATTTGGCATAAAAGTGTTTTTGCTTTTCTTTATTTTTATTCCGTTTAGGAGCAGAATACAATTAGTGTTTTATTATGTCCATATGTGTATGTATACATGTGTGTGTGTGTGTGTGTGTGTGTGTGTGTATGTGTGTGTGTGTGTGTATGTGTGTGTGTATAGCAGGTTCCACCCAAAAGTACAAGAGAATGCTAAGAAGACAGTTGGTACCAGCAACAACAACAACAACAAAATGTGTCCATGCTTCATCTTTGTTGAATTCATTTGAATCCATTTAGTCCAAATCAGAACATAGACAACTGTTTGTTTTGTTTTGTTTTATGTGTTTATTTGTTCGTTTGTTTGCTTTTCTGACAGATTTGTTCATATTACCGATGAATCAGACCAAAAAAAGACTGTAAAAACACAGATGACTTTATGTTGTGAAATTTACCACAAATCATTTGTGATTTTTATAACATGTCCTGTCCTCATACCACATCCAGGAAAGGAGGGGATTGTGGGGGACAGGGGGGAGGAGCGAGATATTTAAGTTCAAGTTGATCTGTCAAAATGTGTCTGCTGATAGTTACTGGGAATTTGATTTCTTTTGGTATTGAAAGTGTTTAAAATCTGTAGTTAATCAGTCATAAACAAAATTGTTATCCTTATTTGTGTGTGTTAATATGTGTTTTTGTGTGTAGTTCGGTGTGTATAGACATTTGTAAGTGAGTGTGCGTACATGTGTGTATATATTGTGTGTATATATTTATAGGTGTAGGTGTGTGTGTGTCCCAAAGGACCTAAAAAAAAAAAAAACCAGTTGTATGAATCTTCTCTTCATCTCATTTTACAGACTTTTTTTTCTTCAGGATCATCACATCCACCAGCGATTACATTGTAAAGTCTGTTATGCACAACTACATCACTGACTCTATGCAGTCTATCCTGTTCAGTGAGCTATGTTCACAGAGTTGTACCTCAGGACAAAACTCATTGGTTGAAGACAGGAGAAAATCCATCTGCGCTAAAACTATCGCAGAGCCGTGAATCAGGTTAGGGAGGTACACACACACACACACACACACACACACACACACACACACACACACAAATCTCAGCAAAATAAAAGGCTGCAATCTGACGCAGAAACTCAAGTCAAGAGTGTTCTCATGGGCTGTTGTGCAAGCTTTGCACTCCTTTCATTTACTTTTTTACAGCCCTGAAAGGCTTTCATGTGGTCTGCTGGGCTATAGTGAAGCTGAAACTGAAATGGCTCTTTTTTTTAACTTTTAAATCTGGGTTTGAAGAACTAGGCATAACACTGATTCCCGGAGCAGTGCCTCATTTTGCTGGTGTTAGGAGTTTTCAAGAATGCCATCAAATTAACCTCCAAAAATGTCGTATAATGTAGATTGTATAGATGACATTTTTCACATGTGATGACACTTTTGCTTAAACTATTACCTTGACCAATAAGTCATGTATTCATCCGCTTCTGTCGGTTGGTTTGTCTGTCTGGCAGCAAGGTTATGCAAAAAGTGTAGAAACAATTTTAACCAAAGTTGGTGGAAGGATGAAATATTGCTATAGGATAAACCATTTAAGTTTGGTGTGGATTCAGGTTTAAGGGTGGATCCAGGAGGACTGTAAAACCTTAGCAGAGGTCTGTGCTTTGCCAAGTGCCGTTATAGTTTTGGCATGGCTTAAAAACGTCAGTCCATTCATTGTTTTAAATACGTATGAGTCTGTGACGTATATATTTTTAGATGCATCTGCACACATAGTCAGCGTTTACATTTAGCATCAGCATATGTGTAACCGACCTAGATAAAGACATGTACATATAATCATATCCACACATGAGTGAAGCATATGTGAAGATTTCTGATATTTGTTGTAACCAGTCATTTCATTATTTAACAAGTCTTTAAGCAAATGGATGAGAACAGTCAGTTTCTGTTTTGGCATGTATATGAAAATGGAGCTTGACAATGTTGTAAATAAACAGAAAGTGTTTTGGCCATTTAGGTTTTAAAAGATTTAAAGAAAAGAAGTATTTTTGTGAGATGTGTTCGGGTGTTTAACATGTGTAGCTAAGCCAGGTAACTTTTATGATGTTACAGTTGACGTCTTATTAAAGCCAGCAGGAAATGCACCTATTTTAAAGAAAAAGAAGTGGTCAGTGGACAGACAGAAGCAGATTGCTTGGATCAGCGAGTTTATCCGCAAGTTTATTCGCACTGAAACTGAAGATTCTGTGGTAAGTACATGCTATTCCATTTCTGTGTTTTTATTTCATTTGAACTGGCTTTGCACTGTTACTTGCTTGCTTGTATTTTAGAACTATTTTCATGTTAACAAAAAAGAACAAACCTTGTACAAATTAACTCATAAGATTTAGGCCCAGCCACAGATCCCAGTGGGTGAACTGTGTTTTGAAGATACTTTTGTCCTAGCACAATGAAATGATGATATAAATATAATATTTTCCATACTTTCTTTTTGTATAGCTACCATTGTTTTAGAACAATACTAAATAGTAAGTTGTCATCATCTCAGAACAGTTATAAATGTGAAAATACTACCATTGCAGAACTTTCAGTAGGAAACATGAAGGTAAAGACCATCTGAGATTCTCAGCACACTAACAAATATAGGTATGACCATCTCAGCACTTGTCACATCAGTTCTGTTTTTTATGAAATCTCAGCTCCTTGACAGTATCATCATCTGGGTTCCTTTTCACCACCTCAGCTTAAAGCTGGTTTGTGGTGGTTACTATAGGATGAATTTGTCAACTGGCGAGATTTGTTACAACTGGCTATCAAGGTCAGAATTTTCTTATTGTTATTGTTTATAGAAGAGTTAGGAAGCATTGCTATTTATTTTTGCTGTGTTTAATATCAGCCACATACACTCAAAAGAAACGAAGCAAAAGAAGATACCCAGCAGAGCTGGCAGTCACAGAAAAGACTCACAGAAAACAAGATGCAAAGTTATACTTACTTTGATTCCCAATATGAAACAGGTAAATTTTCAACAAATACATCTTGTTCAGACATTACAAATAGCAGACACAAAAATGCACAGAACAATACTCTCCAGACAACTGTCAGCAACAAACAGCCAAATGGGGAGTATTATTTCATGCATTTTTCAAATCTGTTATTCGTGACTGAAGGGGACATATTGCTGACAGCCATGTGGGGAGTATTGTTTTTGTGCATTTGTATCTATGTTATTTCTGAAATCTGAAGGAGAATTAGGTTGGTGCTTCCAGGTTTGGGGTGTGTGTGTGTGTGTTTTTTTCTCCTGTATTTCAGCAGTTTTTACATTCTTTCTTTCTGCGTATGCAGGCTGATACTCCTGCGGACACTCCCTGTATAACCAGGCAGTGGAGTTTTGTGTGTATGACCCTTTTTTATCCCGCCATTAAGGCAGCCATACTCCATCTTCGGGGAAGGTGCATGCTATGTGTCACGTGTCATCCATACCAACGGCCAAACTGGCCTTCTCTTCCGAAAGTTGGTGATGGGATTTTACGTGTGTGCAAGATGTTATGCGTGCGTTCACACACGGAACCTCAGTTTATAGTCTCATTCGAAGGACTATATGGGGAATGGAGTCAGAACCAATGTTAACTCCGAGGGAAAAATCCCCCTATACCGAAATTCGAAGCCGCAACCCCAGGATCACGAGTCCGGCGCTCTACCAACTGAGCTATCCGGCCCCCTAGTTTTTACATTAATGATTGCCTTGCTGTCTGTGTTTCAGTTTGTTTACGTGAACCAGTCCTTTTCACCTTCTCCAGATACAGAAATTGGAACTCTCTTTGATGTGAGTTCTCTGATGTCTGATGTTTGTAAACATGCTCTCATCAGTATTTCCTGTAGTGTGTATGCTGTATGCTTTGTTAGAAATGATAAAGTGCTCTTTGTGTGTGTGTGTGTGTGTGTGTGTGCATGTGTGTGTGTGTGTGTGTGTGTGTGTGTGTGTGTGTGTGTGTGTGTGTATGCTGTATGCTTTGTTAGAAATGATAAAGTGCTCTCTGTGTGTGTGTGTGTGTGTGTGTGTGTGTGTGTGTGTGTGTGACTTTTGGTTGTAATGGTTATCAGGTTTCTGGCATGTGTATGTTCAGTGCTTTAGAAGTGATGATAAACTGATGTGCATGTGTGTGTGTCTGCAGTTCTTTAGTAGTTATTATAAACTTGTGTGTTTGTGTGTGTGAGCGCACCCATTGTTTAGGTGGTTGTGATGAAAATGTGTGTGTGTGTGTGTGTGTGTGTGTGTGTGTGTGTGGTGTGTGTGTGTGTGTTGTGTGTACAGTGCTTTGGCAGTGATGGCAAATTGGTGATCTATTACTGCTGGCACAAGCCTGGGGATGACTTTAAGGTGGCTTCTGTGATCATCACCACAGAAACTGTGACATCACACATCATGCCGTGATCAGTGTGAACTGCCATGTGTTTGTAAACCTGGGTTTGGATGGCGTTTGATGGGTGAACTGTAAAATGGTGCGTGTCCGAAGGCAATTACAAACGGTCCTCTGTGTGGCTTCATGTTTATTATTGGAATGGTTGACTGTTTGATAAATGATGTATACATGTTTGAGGAGTTACCAAGACCTCAGCCTCAGTGTCCTGTTTGAGATTGAATATGTGTGATGGTGTGGTGGTGTTGATGTGTGTGGTGTGCCACAATCGCGCAGATGTGTATGTGTATATGTATGTGATGCTTGCCTGTGATGTATATGTGTTGTGGTGTGCTTGCATTGTGTGTGTGTGTGAGTGTGGCATTGTGTGGTCCTGTGGTGTGTGTGTGTGATGAGAGAGAGGAGAGGAAGAGAGAGGAGCGGAGGATACTATGATGTGATGCATGTTTCTGTGAAGTGAGGGCATGTTTGTACCATGATATGGGATTGTGATGGAGAGAGAAATGAGATGAAGAGAGAGTATGATGGTTGCATGTTTCTGAGTGAAAGGGATGTATGGTTGATTGTGACATGGAGATGGAAAAGGGGGAATGTATGGTTGATTGTGACTGGCTGAGATGGAAAAGGGGGAATGTATGGTTGATTGTGACTGGCTGAGATGGAAAAGGGGGAATGTATGGTTGATTGTGACTGGCTGAGATGGAAAAGGGGGAATGTATGGTTGATTGTGACTGGCTGAGATGGAAAAGGGGGTATGTATGGTTGATTGTGACTGGCTGAGATGGAAAAGGGGGTATGTATGGTTGATTGTGACTGGCTGAGATGGAAAAGGGGGAATGTATGGTTGATTGTGACTGGCTGAGATGGAAAAGGGGGAATGTATGGTTGATTGTGACTGGCTGAGATGGAAAAGGGGGAATGTATGGTTGATTGTGACTGGCTGAGATGGAAAAGGGGGAATGTATGGTTGATTGTGACTGGCTGAGATGGAAAAGGGGGAATGTATGGTTGATTGTGACTGGCTGAGATGGAAAAGGGGGTATGTATGGTTGATTGTGACTGGCTGAGATGGAAAAGGGGGTATGTATGGTTGATTGTGACTGGCTGAGATGGAAAAGGGGGTATGTATGGTTGATTGTGACTGGCTGAGATGGAAAAGGGGGAATGTATGTTGATTGTGACTGGCTGAGATGGAAAAGGGGGTATGTATGGTTGATTGTGACTGGCTGAGATGGAAAAGGGGGTATGTATGGTTGATTGTGACTGGCTGAGATGGAAAAGGGGGAATGTATGGTTGATTGTGACTGGCTGAGATGGAAAAGGGGGTATGTATGGTTGATTGTGACTGGCTGAGATGGAAAAGGGGGTATGTATGGTTGATTGTGACTGGCTGAGATGGAAAAGGGGGAATGTATGGTTGATTGTGACTGGCTGAGATGGAAAAGGGGGTAGTATGGTTGATTGTGACTGGCTGAGATGGAAAAGGGGGTATGTATGGTTGATTGTGACTGGCTGAGATGGAAAAGGGGGAATGTATGGTTGATTGTGACTGGCTGAGATGGAAAAGGGGGAATGTATGGTTGATTGTGACTGGCTGAGATGGAAAAGGGGGTATGTATGGTTGATTGTGACTGGCTGAGATGGAAAAGGGGGTATGTATGGTTGATTGTGACTGGATGAGATGGAAAAGGGGGAATGTATGGTTGATTGTGACTGGCTGAGATGGAAAAGGGGGTATGTATGGTTGATTGTGACTGGCTGAGATCGAAAAGGGGGTATGTATGGTTGATTGTGACTGGCTGAGATGGAAAAGGGGGAATGTATGGTTGATTGTGACTGGCTGAGATGGACTGAGTGACTAATGTTTGTGGCTTGTGTCAGACTGCAAGAGTATTCTCTTTATGAATCATTATTATTGAAATGATAATAAAATGTTATTCATTGTCCCTGAGTCAATAAAGTGATTAAAAAAAGACTGATGAAAAGATTTGATTTTGTGTGCATTTAGTTGAGGCAGAGGTTTTTGTTTTTGTTTGGTTTGGTCACGGGAGTCCCCTTTATTTAAAAAAAAAAAAAGTCCAAGAAAGACATAGTATGCAATTATAAGGTGACCTAATAATGATAATTATACTGGATACTTACCCTGCATCTCCAGAAAACTGCTCTAGTGCTTTACAATAAGTAGTGATACGACACATAATTTTCTACATAACACATTTTGATAATATTACATATGCATACCAAAACGCATCTAAGAAAATTTTGTATTAAAAATAAATATACAACAAACGTATGTCTGTATGCGCTATTTTAAATAAATATGTATATAAGTGAGAGAGAGATAATGTTGCTTATATCCCAGCTGACCGCAAAAGGCTCTGACATGGCCCTTTGCGGTCGGCTGGGCTATAAGTAACAGTCTCTCTCTCCCGTATATACACATTTCTCTAAAATAGCACATACAGGCATACATAAACATACATGATCATGCATTGCTCAAATAATGAAAAGTACATACTTTATACATGGGCATCCCTGATGTGGCCCTTTGCGGTCGGCTGGGCTATAAGCAGCATTATCTTATCTTATCTTATTCATGGCCATGCCACAAGCAGACCTACTGCCCATATTTATGCCAGATGTAAAAGAGGTGAGGGAGTCGGCGATTGTCAGGGACCCTGTTCTACATCAATTGGTCTGAAAAGAATACAATTCCGCCGGATGAAAGGGACTAAAAATTACAACACTTTTTTTTTTTACCTCTTTGGTCTTCTTCAGGCAAGATGAACAACATTCAGGACAGAACAACATTCAGGACAGAACAACATTCAGGACAATGGGAACGAAGAACGAGCAATCAACTACCTCCTCAAATTGGGCGCAAAGTGCACGTTGATAAGCGATTGCTTGTTCTTCATTGTCATTGTCCTGAATGTTATTATCTTGCATGAAGAAGACCAAAGAGGTCGAAACACGTTGTGTTTTGTCTAGTGATTTGTTGGTCCCTTCCATCCCACAGAACAGTATTCTTTAAGTGTGTTTTGTCCAGTGATTTGTTGGTCCCTTCCATCCCACAGAACAGTATTCTTTAAGTGTGTTTTGTCTAGTGATTTGTTGGTCCCTTCCATCCCACAGAACAGTATTCTTTAAGTGTGTTTTGTCTAGTGCAGGCTGGGGAACTCTCCTCGGATCCGAGGATTTCCGAGATTTTTTAAAATGACTTCCGAGGAAAAAAAAGATCGTCCGAGGAAAAAAAAATCCGCTGAGAAAAAAAAAAAAAAATCGCGAAGGACTTGATCACTCCCGAGTCCAGTACCGTTCCGTATCCAGTATTTCCAATCCAGGTTTTAGTATAAGGCAGTTCCGCCCGCGGTTGTGAGGGTATTTCCGCGAGCTTTAGGAAGCCATTGCCGAGGCGGGCGCATCAGTCTGCGAACGCAATATTCGCAGTCATTTTCTGCATCTTTCACGAGTCAAAATGTCGTGTGTATCACGCATCGTAAATCGTGGCGAGTCGTTTGATGAAGGATCGATTGCCAACAAATGGAGATGGGACTGGACTGAAAAATCAACAAAAGTGGCGGGTTACGATCAGCGAGTTTCAACTCTACCAAAACAAAACAGGCTTCAATTGCTAGTTTTTTTTAAATAGTGTCCCCTTTTTCCTTATCATGCTGTGTAAAGATATAGTGAGTCACTGAGTGTTAAACTATTACTATTACATATATATTTTTTTTTTTGCATTAAACTATTTCCATTAATTTGACTTTGAAGAAGTTTGACTTTGAGGTTGATGCATCATTAGTACTGAAGAACTACCTGTTTATGGGCCTCAGTGTGTGAAGACTGAACAGTTAAAGCAGGCGCTTCATTACACTAAGAAAGTGGAGTGAGTGTTGACTATATACTAGACTGATGTCAGTATTTGACTTTGAATATATCCGTGGGTGATGCTTCATTTAGCAGAGACATACACTGAACATTACTGGGACTCAATTTGTAAAGACTGAACTATTGAACTTATGAAGCAAGGCACTACAGCACATCAACAAAATGAAATAAAGTAAGTTTTTTTTTTTTTTAAATTTCTTTGCATGCTGCATGTAAATATGTTTTAGTTTGGTTTCTTTGCATGCCACAGAGTAATTTGCCTATCACCAGAAGCCACGAAAGGGTCTTCAAATGTGCTCAAAATCAATTTCGGACGGGGGGCTTCGCCCCCCTAGACCCCCCACCGGGGCGTTGCCCCTGGACCCCACCGGGGCCTAGGCGGCCCCTGGACCCCGGCCTATTTTTCAGAGAGTTTTTTGATCAGCTGTTCCCCAGCCTGCTAGTGATTTGTTGGTCCCTTCCATCCCACAGAACAGTATTCTTTAAGTGTGTTTTTGTCTAGTGATTTGTTGGTCCCTTCCATCCCACAGAACAATATTCTTTAAGTGTGTTTTGTCTAGTGATTTGTTGGTCCCTTCCATCCCACAGAACAGTATTCTTTAAGCGTGTTTTGTCTAGTGATTTGTTGGTCCCTTCCATCCCACAGAACAGTATTCTTTAAGTGTGTTTTGTCTAGTGATTTGTTGGTCCCTTCCATCCACAGAACAGTATTCTTTAAGTGTGTTTTGTCTAGTGATTTGTTGGTCCTTCCATCCCAAGACAGTATTCTTTAAGTGTGTTTTGTCTAGTGATTTGTTGGTCCCTTCCATCCACAGAACAGTACTCTTTAAGTGTGTTTTGTCTAGTGATTTGTTGGTCCCTTCCATCCCACAGAACAGTATTCTTTAAGTGTGTTTTGTCTAGTGATTTTTTGGTCCCTTCCATCCCACAGAACAGTATTCTTTAAGTGTGTTTTTGTCTAGTGATTTGTTGGTCCCTTCCATCCCACAGAACAATATTCTTTAAGTGTGTTTTGTCTAGTGATTTGTTGGTCCCTTCCATCCCACAGAACAGTATTCTTTAAGTGTGTTTTGTCTAGTGATTTGTTGGTCCCTTCCATCCACAGAACAATATTCTTTAAGCGTGTTTTGTCTAGTGATTTGTTGGTCCCTTCCATCCCACAGAACAGTATTCTTTAAGTGTGTTTTGTCTAGTGATTTGTTGGTCCCTTCCATCCCACAGAACAGTATTCTTTAATGTGTGTTTTGTCTAGTGATTTGTTGGTCCCTTCCATCCACAGAACAGTATTCTTTAAGTGTGTTTTGTCTAGTGATTTGTTGGTCCCTTCCATCCCACAGAACAGTATTCTTTAAGTGTGTTTTGTCTAGTGATTTGTTGGTCCCTTCCATCCCACAGAACAGTATTCTTTAAGTGTGTTTTGTCCAGTGATTTGTTGGTCCCTTCCATCCCACAGAACAGTATTCTTTAAGTGTGTTTTGTCTAGTGATTTGTTGGTCCCTTCCATCCCACAGAACAGTATTCTTTAAGTGTGTTTTGTCCAGTGATTTGTTGGTCCCTTCCATCCCACAGAACAGTATTCTTTAAGTGTGTTTTGTCTAGTGATTTGTTGGTCCCTTCCATCCCACAGAACAGTATTCTTTAAGTGTGTTTTGTCCAGTGATTTGTTGGTCCCTTCCATCCCACAGAACAGTATTCTTTAAGTGTGTTTTGTCTAGTGATTTGTTGGTCCCTTCCATCCCACAGAACAGTATTCTTTAAGTGTGTTTTGTCTAGTGATTTGTTGGTCCCTTCCATCCCACAGAACAGTATTCTTTAAGTGTGTTTTGTCTAGTGATTTGTTGGTCCCTTCCATCCCACAGAACAGTATTCTTTAAGTGTGTTTTGTCTAGTGATTTGTTGGTCCCTTCCATCCCACAGAACAGTATTCTTTAAGTGTGTTTTTGTCTAGTGATTTGTTGGTCCCTTCCATCCCACAGAACAGTATTCTTTAAGTGTGTTTTTGTCTAGTGATTTGTTGGTCCCTTCCATCCCACAGAACAGTATTCTTTAAGTTTGTTTCTGCCTGCGGTCACCTCACTTTGGGCAGAAAAGAATGAAAGATTCTAGCTCATGTCTTTGTTGGGATATGAGGTATCCTGTGAAATCAACCTAGTGGAACTGTTGAGTGATAGTCTGAGACTGACAGCATGCAGTTGTATGGTGATCTAGTGGAACTGAGAGTTGAACATGGTTTTGTGCAACTGCACCAAAGCAGTCAGCGTCTCTTTCATCCTCGGAGAACCATTCATGCTTGCTATTTGTTAATCTTTCCTGATGCAAAGAAAAACTTGCAACATATTGTAAGGAAAGTGTCTCAGACCAGTGGAACTAACTTCTAATGTACTGGACAAATCTCATGTTAAGTATCCAGATCATTTGAGTGAATTTATGAAGACTGGATGATTTTTTTTTTTCAACGTCTGGCTGGATTAATATGATCATAATTAGGCATATCAGAACAAGAAAAATATTTTTACAGCCAAACACTAGCAAGCCTGAGAAGTCCACTGTGACAGAATTATGCAATTGCACATGGCTTCCTTGTAGAGGACTGCTGGAAAATGATTGAAAGGTTTTTGAAACAATGAAAACTCTCCCCTTTTTCAGTTTCTGTGTGAAAAAAAAGTATCGGAAGATAATTTTTTCTATTTCATTTTTATTCCTTGATTCTCTCATAGAAATGATTGACATTTTTCCAAGGAGTTGCCACTGCATGCAAACTTGTTTATGCATTGTCACTATGTGTGCCAAAGCTTGTAATTTTCTCATGAATGATTTTGAGATATTGACATGTATAGTGCCTTGATTTTTAGCATTTTTTTTTTTCAAATTCTTATATGAATTCATGAGTGTTAGTCTTGTAATTTGGTCATGAACAACTTGCTTTCAGACAAACATTGTACATTAACTTATGAGAACCTGGAAAGAGAGGGGGTTAGTTACCACCAAGGACACAGAGTACAGGACTAGACATGTACACTGTCTAGTCCTGTACTCTGTTTGTCTGTGTCCTTGGTGGTAACTAACCCCCTCTCTTTCCAAATGTTGCTTTATTTTCCGCCTTCAGTCACTCCCTTTTCAAACTTATGAGAAACTGTTTTAAAATCGCAACATGAAAGAAAGAAACGTCAGTACTTTGGTATGAATTTCATTTTGAGAGGGAATTAGTATCTAGTCATAAATCTCTTCCTGTGTCTGAGGTCATAGTCAGCTATGAAACTCCTTCGGATTAAGGTTGGTCTAAATCAATAATTTTGGCCTGAAAGGAGGACCAAGAATAGAATCTTGTTGGAATCAACACAGATCCATTGTAGAATGTTGTTGTTGTTGTCCGTACCCTGGCTAAAAGACTCCAGGGATCATCCGAACAGCCGAAGCATTTGAACATGGCACAAATGCATCAGCTGGGGATGAGAACATTACGTGTGTGACCGTTTTTGATTACCCCGCCACATGGGCAGCCACACTCCGACTTCGGGGGATTTGGGAGACTGATAATGTTATGCTAGGAGCTTGTCACGACTGAAGACAATCCCCACATAACTATGCAGAGCATAACAACATTTTGATGTAGCCTTGGTGTTCTGGCCTATGTCAATTGGTCTGACACAGCCTTAAGCCAAGGCGGCATTGTAGAATAAAAGGAAAAGAAGGTAAAGTTTTGAAGTTTTTGTTTGCTTTTGCTTTCTCATCTTTGAAGTTTAATGGAGATTATTTCAAAGATGCTGTTGATTAGAGGTATACATGTGGAGGATGAAACTGACCACACTCCCCAGTCTCCAGCCACAAGTGATCCCTGAGACAGAAGGGAGGGTTCAATGGAAATACCTCCAGTGGCTGATGGGTGTGCACATGTATACCTCTACCCAACAGCATCCTTGAAATAATCTCCATTAACCTTCAGTTCCAGGTAAGTTTCATTCAATTTTCCAATTATTGTGCATCTGCTGATTGGTCAGTATACATGTGGAGATTTTAGCATTGGGGTCACACATTATTTATTCCTTAAGCATGTATCCAAGAGATTTTTGTTACTCCTAATGTTTCCAACACATGGACCATAATTTGTCAAAATTTCAAAGATTGATATGTCATGGTCCATACATTTTTCCATTGGTGTGTCTCCTTTTTGGACTGCTGTTGTTTGAGCAGAGTATATAGTTTGTCTCATTTTTCGTCTGCTGTTGTCAGAGCAGAGCAGGCAGTTTATCTCCCTTTTCATCTGCTGTTGTTGCCTCTCATCTGCTGTTGTTGCCTCTTTCATCTGCTGTTGTTGGAGCAGAGTACTGAGTAGGTCCTTTCTCACCTTTTCCATCAGCTATTGTTACTGTGTGCCTGGGTTAAGAAATGTGAGTCAACTGGGGGTTTTCTTTGTAGGAGATGTTTCTTTGTTAGCATGTGTTTTGTTTTTTTAATGGGAAGGCCTGATATAGTCTCTGTGATGGGGTGGGCTAAAAGCAACATGTCTTGAGCCAACGGGTACTGCGTGTGATTTTAACAGGCCTCCTGCTTCTCAGGTTTTGGACGATTGCAGCAAAAAGTCAAAATGCACAGACACCAAAATCATGTTTTGGAACACGGCTAAAATTCTATAAGAATAAATCTAATTGTTCTAGAGATGTAATGACACTTTAAACTCTCTGGATTCAGGAGTATCCAGGAAGCATTTACGCAGAAAAAGACATATCATTTACACACTTTATTGTACAATGATAAGTCACAATTTTGTTTTGATGTTTTAATAGCCATAGATCGAACCATTATTTTGAGTGTTTGACAACAGAAGATCAAAATATAATTCTGATGCTATTTGATACACCAACAGACATCACAGCCAGCAATACCCAAATGTAGTTAAATGTAAACAATTACCTTGAAAATAGGAACAACAACAACAAAAAAAGCAAAGAAAGGAAAAAAACAGACACAAAAGGAAAACACAGATCAACTAGACTGGATTTATTAGCAAATATCTGCTAAACTATATAATTTAGGATAAATGGATCCAATCACTCCGCCATGAGAGAAAAAAATTGCTAACTGTTGATTCTACCATTGGTCAACATGCTGTGTTGACATGCAACATCATCATTCACACAGTTCAACACATACAAATATGAGTCTTTTTTACTATTTATTTCAATCTGTGCCAGTTGGAACATCACAGCTGACAGAAGTCAGCAAGCTGTGAGGAAGTTGGACATTATCACTCATATAGTTCAGTATGTTGCAAAGCTAATGGAAGCTTAAGAAAATGCATTTTTCAGCCTGTTGAGGGAACCAAATTGTGTTTGATAAGAGTGATAAGGCTCCTGAAGAGAAAGTATGAAACGGCCATGTGGAATGTTGTATGCAGGCACTCTGGGGCAAGCAGCATACTGTTATATACTGGTGCTTTATTTGAAAATAAAAAGTCCGTCCCGAGCTTTCTTCCGAGTATAAGATGAAAAACAATTATAATGCAAGGTTTGTTCAAGAACAAAAATCCCACAAAACTCCAACATTAACTCACCCCAAGACAGATGTTCTACATCACCAACAGTAAGCATGTATCTCATCTTTCAGGTAACAGTTTGCACAATAACAGGTGCTGTCATTTTTAAGTCTTAGAATAAGAGTGCCACATATCCTGGGGTATAGTAGCATGTGCTACCAGGACATGACAGAAGATGGGATGCAAAGTACTCTTAAGTTCATTTTTTGGAAAAAAAAGAGACACTCCAAGATGTAAATTTGTACTGGACTACTGAAACTGAATAGTAGAGAACAATTTTTAGATGGACAAATGTTCCCACAGCAATGACACAATACAGAAGAATTTCCAGACAGAGGAAGCTGTCAGTATATTATTCCACTGTGGCTTGTTCAATGCTGCAGGCAAAGTCACTGTGAGTACACAGAAGAAGGGAACGTTGAGGCAGATGGAGAACAAGGTCACATTTGTTTCATCTGACCAAGACCATGACCATGAGTCGGGTATTTCCAGATGTGGATGGCGCCGTCTTCGCCCCCACTGATGATCATCTTCTGGCACGGGCAGATGCAGGCTGTAGTGATCTGGTTGCTGTGACCCATGCCAACATGTGTCACCGAGCCTTCGTTGTACTTCCATAGCTGTCACAACACAGATCACACCATTGCCATTGTATTACTCTTGTCATCACATATTTCATAACACTTTATTTGCAAACCAGTCAATCAGTGTACTTTAGCAGCTGTTTCATAGCATACATCATCATTTGCACATCGGGTTATTCTACTGGGTATTTTAATAACTTGCATCACCACATTTCAACTAACCTGCAGTTTTACAACATGCATCATCTTGTATTCCTTATCTGAAACACATTTCATTTTGTAATATAGTGTAGAATACACATGGTCTTCATTTTCTGAAAAGGTTTGTGAAAAAAATGTATGTTCATGTTTGTTAAAAGATCCATAAAATGATGCCATGCTCACCCTGTAAAATGCTTTCAAAACCATATCGCTAGCTTACGGGGATGCATGCAAGTGTTTCACTGGGGATTTAACCATAAGAACAGTGATGGCCTGTATGTTTTGTATCATCATGCATGTAGCAGACCCGCCTAGCCCTGCAATATTTTTTAGTTTTATATGGTAAAACTGCAAAACTGAGGTTGCATATCAATAATTTACAGATGCACAGGAAATAAATCCTATACTTGATTTTTATGAAAAAAATTTGGTATGACTTAGACCTCCCATGGTTATGTGGTTGATTTCTTTCTTTTTCAAAAGTATAGAGTTTTAAAAGTTCAATATAAATTTGTTTTGGGATTTTAAAAAAAATTTGGTTGTTGCCAGAATTTTATGTGAATAAAAAGAAAAGAAAAAGAAAGAGTGGAGTGTGGATTAGAGGATGAAAGGCAAGAATCTTTATCTGGATGATCTGTAGCAAGAGGTTTCACTTCGTGTCGGTGTGATGCCTACCTTGAGCAGTCGATCTTCTCCTCCTGTGATGAAGGTGCTACAGTCAGCAGAGATGTCCATGGTGTTGATGGCCCCAGTCTTGGAGCCCTCCAGCTCTCGCTGCAGTGCCCCATCCTGCACGTCCCAGTAGCCAATCTTGTGGTCTGTGCCGCTGGTCAGGGTATGCAGCGCTTTCTCTCCAAAGCACACGCACTTGAACAGCGTGTTGGCCAGCATGATCTGTTTGCGGGTGTTGGTCCTGAAAATATATGAGCACATAACTGACACAATACTGTTCATGCAAAAGGACATGTTGGCTCAAATGCAAAGAAATGTGGGAATATACGTCCGTCTGTACAGTGCAAATAAATTGAAGTGAATTGAGGTACCTGGAAAACATGATGGGCAGGTAAGGCAGAACAAAGAATGTAAAGGATAACAACAAAAAAAGAAAAAAGGGATAGAAATAGGAAATCTGCAGAACAATTTTTTTAAACAATGTGTTAGTATCATTCAAGAGTGTGAGCCCGGTCTCAGGTCCACTTATTTAGAGTCTTTAACCTTCTCTAAGCATGCAAATCAGAAACACAGGTAAATGGTGCTGTCATCAATATTTTTTTTTTCTTCAGATTTATGAAACAGAAACAAATCTCGTATGCAGACATCCCAGAAGTATTGCTGCTAAGCACATTATTGTATGCAAACGTAGATTCCATTGGAGCAGCACTCGCAGGTGGTTGCCTCGCAACCAAAAACTTTTAAAAACTTGACTGTCATTTTGAGCATAATTTCTCTCACTTTCATGAGGCAGTTACAATGGAAGCCATTCTTGGTTCTTAGGGGATGACAAATCTTTGCCAGAAAAATTTCAGACCTGATGGCAGACAGGTACAGACCTGCCAAGTGCTACGCTTTTGGCACAGCATACTATGATTATGTTGACAATGTTGTTCTGCCACACTTTGTGATGAAATGCTACACAGCCAAAAACAAAAGTTTAAAAAAGAAAAAGAAAACTTCACAAACATAGTGACGGTTTAAATGGTACAGAGATGACAGAGATCTTTACACTGTAGATTCATTTTCTCTAAAAATGGTCATGCAGTAAACAAAGGAAGAAAATGTAGAAGGAAAAATTGCTAAAGACAGTTGCAATTTTGCTGCCTTATTGGTTGGTTATGTTGCCTGCCATTTTGATTTTTTTATAGCTCAAGTCAAGATCATGCGATAACTGGCAAGATCTCTATCTTCCTTGTCCACCATCACATTGTGCATGAAATGCAGTGCTATTGAGTGTGACTAGTGATCTCGCATACGAGTGGTATGCTTGAATTTGTACTTTTGAGGCCTTGGCAGCTCTGCTGGTAGATCATGTGAAATAACCGATGTCTAGTGTCTAATTGGTCCATGTCCACCATTGATTACTTATGGCACAATACTGTCTTCAGACAGATTACCTGCCTAAATTGCCACAAAGCTAGCTGATTCTTGCATCAGTGATCCCACCCTTGTGTGTTTCTGTCTAAGTTTGACTTCCCACAATTTCATTAGCAACAAAATCAAATGTCTGGTCAAAATTTTACTTTTAAACAAGTGCTAGGTTAGGTAACTGCTCGACAGCAATGATGCTGAGGAGGCAGATGGAGAAAGAACATGGCACAGATTTCATTTCAAATACGTCTGTGTCTGAAAGCAATAATAATGACATTTCTGTGTTTGACAGCCCAGAGCCCTCAACTTTGACCTAGTACTATAAGCTTGCACTGCCGAAACAAAAAGGCATAGCATGGTCTATAATTTGCCAACATTTTCCCACAAAAGATGATTCAGTGTTTAGTGTATTAAGTTTCAAGCATTTAGTACAAAGTTATTTGAAATCTATACATAAGAATCAAAATTACGAGCAGTTTCACAATACAACCGTCACTGGTCAGCAGTCGGCTACAAAAGAAAATTGCTGTGGCAATGGGAAACAATCTCACTGACGATCCAAAAGATGTGAAACAGGAGAAAAAGTGCTATCCAACTAAATCTCTACATCTTGTACACAACATGACAACTGCAGAATTCAAAGTAAAACAAGAACCAGCAGAGAATATCTTTTTCATTCCACACAAGATTCTCTCTACATGCAATCCAGCCCTAAATCTTCTTTCATATTTTATATCCTCTTGTATCTTGGTATCATTAGATACATACATGTCATGAATATGTCAAAGAACTACACATGGTTTTCCACTTCCCACTGCGATATTGTCACAAATTTCTTTTATCCACAATTAGATTTGTTAGCATTCATAAACTGCATAATCCCAGTTTACTCTATTTACATAAACACATGTTGTATCATGCTTCATGACACCGAGTCAAATTCTCACAAAGTTTACAATCTCCATCAATGCCAGAGCTTTCAAAGGACTGAAATAAACTGGTGAGAACAGAGGAACTTGCTGCCAAATCCTAATAAAGATGGGTCCATCTGTGCTAACAAAATGCCAGGATTTCCCTGACCTAACACTATACTCTAAGCTAATGATGGACTTACATCAAATCCCAAATGATGGTGGATCCATCGGTGCTGGCTGACACACAGGAGTCGTCCTTGGGACTGATCTGAATGGAGGTGACCTTGCCCTTGTGCTCTTTCATGTTGGCCTTCAGGTCAGCACGAAGCTTACCAGTGTATGAATCTTCAACCAACTGCCATACCGTACCTGTGTAGATGCAAACAAGCAACTGTAGTTTCAATGAGACTTTCAAAGAAATCAAAGGCTGTTCAATACTTCTATGATTTTGCAGATTAGCAGAACAATTTCATTCATTTACTACACAGTACTGAATGTTGATGAAATGCTCACATAACCCTAATGCAATTTTCTGTTTAAAGGGTTAGTCAAATCATGCTTTAAGGATCAACCAATCCATTCTTGGTTACCAGTTTTAAGCATATCCATTTTCAGGGAAACCGTACCAAACTGTACTTACTCAGATTCAGTGACGAAAAGTCTCCAGTCTTACCTGGTTTAATATACCCAGTCCGTAACTTATGTTTTTTCTTAATTCAGTGAAGGATAAAATGTTCAGGCAAAATGATCAAGGTGTCCAGGCAAATATGTAAGAACTGTTTTCTGACCTGATTTACTTTAAGCAAAGGTAAATGTGTTATGGTTAAACCACAGCTTATCATTGTTACGTAGGGTGAAGGGTGAAGGTCACCATATTCAAATCAAGGTTAAAGTGTATTCTCTCCTTCAGGTAAGGATCAAAGAGTTCTGCAGAGGTGATAAGTGTTCAGGAGAAGGTAACTGAATGCTCAGGCATGAGTTAAAGTGTTTATGCAAAGGCCAAAGTGTCGATGTGAGGTCAAAGTGTTAGGGAAAGTTCACAGTGAATCAACTTTCCTTTCATGTCAAGAACACAGACAAGCTCACCTGTCCCTCTCCTCCACCTGTAACAAGTCGGCTGCCAGCAGAATTGATGGCTATTGCTGTGACACCCTTGTTGTGAGCATCCAAGACATCAGCCTTGTCAAACATCTTGTTGGTTCCATCCTTTTCCCTCTTGAGGCCAATCACACGGACCTTGCCATCACCCCAAGCTACAATCATACACCACAAAAATGTCATTCTTTGCTGATACCGGACAGAAAACACCCTTATTTTCAGACTATAAAAAGATAACTTTTTTCCTAAAAATCTAACCAGGGTGTCTTATAATTGATAGAACTCTGTATACAGTTACATCTGTTTTGGCATCCAGTGGTGCTGTAGACTTGAAAGGAGACCTGTGATCTATAAACATGTTCACATTTAGGAATAGAGTTTGTTTAGAACTTACCGCCAATGACATTGACAAACAAAGCACAAGACAAGACACGATGCATTTCAACCACTTGGGTCTTCTTCAGGCGAAAAAATAAATCACATTTAACATGTGGGACAGTACAAACAACGAAAAACGAAAAAAGAATGAAAAATGACTTATCCGTTCTTGTCCATGTGTTTGGTGGGCGGAAATGACATGCGGCCAGGGGGATTATGGGAGAGGAAACGGAGGGGGGGGGGGGGGGGTTGCATCAGGGGAGGTGTGTGTGTGTGATATGATAGGGTTGTGTGTCCAGTTTATTGGGATGGTGTGATATCTTTGTGATGGTTGTGGTAATGGTGGATTGATAATAATGGTAAGGGGGGAAAAAAAAAAAAAAAAAAAAGGGGGGTGGGGTGGGGGGGATTTAAGGGGAAGGATAATACAAAACTAAGATTAAATAGATGGAGGGTTGCTGTAACTACTGTATGAAGTGAGTGAAGGGGATGTGGTGGTGGTGTATGTAAGTGTGTGTGTATGTATGTGTGTATGTGTGTGTGTTGGTAGGGGATTTTGCCAACTGGTGTGGAAGAGGTGAGTATGTGTGTTTGGTTATTGTTGGATATTGATGCCTTGGGGGTGTAGTGTGCCCAGTTTGGCAATGAGGTAAAGAATCCCATCTCATTGCCAAACTGGGCACACTACACCCCCAAGGCATCAATATCCAACAATAACCAAACACACATACTCACCTCTTCCACACCAGTTGGCAAAATCCCTACCAACACACACACATACACACACACATACACACACACTTACATACACCACCACCACATCCCTTCACTCACTTCATACAGTAGTTACAGCAACCCTCCATCTATTTAATCTTAGTTTTGTATTATCCTTCCCCTTAAATCCCCCCACCCCCCCCCTTTTTTTTTTTTTTTTTTTTCCCCTTACCATTATTATCAATCCACCATTACCACAACCATCACAAAGATATCACACCATCCCAATAAACTGGACACACAACCCTATCATATCACACACACACACCTCCCCTGACGCAACCCCCCCCCCCCCCCCCCCCTCCGTTTCCTCTCCCATAATCCCCCTGGCCGCATGTCATTTCCGCCCACCAAACACATGGACAAGAACGGATAAGTCATTTTTCATTCTTTTTTCGTTTTTCGTTGTTTGTACTGTCCCACATGTTAAATGTGATTTATATTTTCGCCTGAAGAAGACCCAAGTGGTTGAAATGCATCGTGTCTTGTCTTGTGCTTTGTTTGTCAATGTCATTGGCGGTAAGTTCTAAACAAACTCTATTCCTAATCTTGCTTCGTTCGCCGCCGTCAGTCACTCCATTTTGAAATGTTCACATTTGCACATTTAAGTCTATCAAAATATATGGTACAAAATGAAAGGGTTCAGTAAACATACGTCCCTCTATTTCCCACAGAGAGCACCGAAGCATGCATGTGGTTCATCAACAACAACAAAAGAAGTTAAAATTCAGGCCAATTGCAAGAGAAAATATTTGTTGTTTTACCTGAATAAACTGCAGACATAGTGAGGTTACATCAAATGAAATAATGAGGTTAGTAGTAACATAACTCAAAAGCAGAAGGAATCACAAAATTCATGCATCCTTCAACCTGAAATGCCTGACGAATGGAGGAAACAAATCATGTCTTGAAAATCAAGGAATACATCCCACAAAGCAACAGTATTACTGAAGCATGGCAGGATCTGATCACTGCCACTGATTATTATGAAAAACGGAGCCGTCAAAAAGGGTAAATACAAAACGAGATGCAATACAAATGAATAATAATTATGGAAACCAAACATCTGTTTTCACATTAAAGTTTCTCTTGGCTGGTAAGCCTAAAATTTAGCAGGAAATGACAAATAGTAAATACAATACATGAGAAAAAACAAACAGACAAGCAGAAAAACGACATTTTCCAGTCAGAAGCAAAAGGAAGAAAGATGTTCTACTCGTACAATGAATGAGTCTCACAAGAATCTAGCCTACTGGAACTGAAATGTAAGTGAGGTTCATGTGCTTGAATGTGTGTGTGTGTGTATGTGGGTGTGTGTGTGGTGCGTGTGTGCGTGTTGTGTGTGTGTGTGTTGTGTGTGTGTGTGTGTGTGTGTGTGTGTGTGTGTGTGTGTGTATGCATGTGTGCATGTGTATGTGTGAGTGTGTGATTGTAAATATATGTGCGAGTCTGCACATGTCTGTGCCTGGGAGTGGGTGCCTAAAGAATACTGACCAGTAAAGATTTTGAGGCCATCTCGACTGATGCAGATCGAGTTACAGATCATGTTGGGCACAGTGTAGCGACACAGCTCCACGCCTGTCTTGGTCCACCACACACGGATCTCTTCATCCCGCATGTGATGAACAGCTCATTGCTCCCACTGCACACATCACCCACAATTCACTGCTCCAAATGCACACATCATCCACAGTTCATTGTTCTCATAATACACATCACCCACAATTCACTGCTCAAAATGCACACTTCATCCACAGTTCATTGTTCTCACAGTACACATCACCCACAATTCACTGCTCCAAATGCACACATCACCCACAGTTCATCTCTCCCACGGCAGCTATCATCTACAGTTCATTGCCCCCACTGCGCATTACTAACAAAACTGGCTGATGCAATGACACCACTAAAAAGTGATGCATCTTAAAGACAGAGAGAATGACTTCAAATGAAAGTGACTGACACAATGATTTCTTTAAACACAAGGAGACATTTCTAACATCATTGAAGACAGTGACAGGCATAATGACATCATAAAAGATAGTGACAGACACCATGATATTGTCAGAGAAAGTGACATTTCAAACAAAAGTGACTGACGTAATGATTTCTTTAAACACAATGAGACATTTCTAACATCATTAAAGACAGTGACAGACACAATGACATCATAAAAGACAGTGACAGACACGATGACATTGTCAGAGAAAGTGACTGGCACAATGACATCTTTAATGACAGTGACACACATTGATAAAAGCCTGCTGCAGACAAAATGACACCATTCAAGACAGTGACCAAATGGCATAATCAGGAAAAAGACAGACACACACAACGACACCACTACGACAGACACCATGACCTGATCATTACAGACAGTGACCAACAAAACGTGGTCATCATTACAAAGACACAGTGAGCACAATTCAATGCCAAGGGCATTCCTCTCACTCTGAGAAATGCATTCGCATTCAATGACCTAACTTTATGTTTGTGAGGGTGCATGACCCCAGTGTGTTTAGCTGGGGAATGAAAACCAACGACCGTGATTGACTCGATGAAACTAGCTGGAATACTGAGACTCAGTGGCCGGTGAGTGACCCCATGAAATCAGCCACAGAGATGCATGCTCACTAGGGAAAGATGATGTGGTTCACAGGCCCAGGCAAAGAGGTCTTGAACAGGTCTGCCGACAGCTCACTGAAGTTAAATTTGTAGATCTGGCTATTTTCCGTACCCACAAAGAACTGAAACAAAATAAAATGAAATAGTAACACCTTTATCAGCTTAGTCTCCAGTCTGTCACACTTAGCTGCTTTTCTGCAAACATAATAGTTTTTCAGTAAACATGTTTTTTTTCTTAATTTATTCCTTTCTTTTCCCTTGTTATGATTATGATCATGGTTGTGATTATGGTCATGAGTAGTAGCAGTAGTAGCAGTTACAGCGAAAGCCTTTTCATCCCAGTTAGCATTACATTCATCACTATTATTTTGATCTTTACCATTATCATCATCAACATCATTATTATTTTCTTTTCATTATTATCATTACATTATCATTATTGTTATCATTATCACTGAACAATAATAAATAGTTCATCTTCTGAACAACCACAGCCCACAAATAATCAACCACACACACACACACACACACACACACACACACACACACACACGTTCATGCATGCACATACCACATATATGGCACACATACAGGCCACCCACTCTCACAAACACACACATACATGCACATGCATACACACACATACAACTATAACAGTGGTGCAGACAGTGTTAGATATGTATCCCAGGTCTGACCTGCACTTTAGGCTAAGGCATAGGAGTCGTGTCTATGAGACCTTTGTCTGAAATCCTGTCATCTTAGTTATCAATCTATTTATCTATCAACTGTTAATCCTTCACAATGTGATAACGTAGCTTAACAGATGTGGTGTAATGTACATGGTTTAGTTTGCACGTAGTAGTACCTCTTTGATTAAACTGACACAGAAATTGAAACTATAAACACAATGGATCAACATGCAAGACCAGACATCAATGATTTAGAACATGGATATTCTTGTACTGCTGATCTCAAAAGGTAGGCCTAAGCATGCGTCAGTTTTCAGAATTTTCTGGATCTTTTCTTGATCAGATGGAGGTTAAGATCTTTGATACTCACCTGGTGCCCACTGCCTCTTTTGGCAATGGAAGTCACTGCATATCTCTTCTTCAGCTTGCAGTCCTTCCATGGCCTAAAAAGAAGCATCATCATTATCATTTACTGTCATCATCATTGCCATTTAACATCAATCATCGCTTCACATGGAATATGACAACAACACATATTATCCAGTGGCATGAGTCACTCACGACGAGAGCATATTCTCAAAGAGGCTGTGAAATGGGGAACTCTGGGAACTAAAAATATACCACACCACCAGCTGCTATGGTGCAGTGGTTAGCATCACAGGTTCCTGACTGGAAAGTCATAGGTTCAATTCCCATCACAGCTAATTTTATTTGTGGGACTTTTTAGTCCATGACCAGTCATACCCATAATTGAATTTACTATGGACACAATGGGGAAGACTGGATCTGTACAGTCGAGTTTCATCCACTTCATGAAGTGTCTGAGAAAACTGCTCAGAGTTCCCGACCTATACTGCAGATGTCTGTGTTTCTTGGGCATGGTTATATATTAGACTATATTATAAGAGTAAGTATAAAGTACAATAACTTAATGCAGTTTCATGCCAGAATGGATCACCATAGCATCATCTTGATCATTCTCATCAATCAACATGATACTAAAAAAAAATCTCAAATTCTGTGGCCCTTCATGTCTTGCTCTCATGGTGACTTAAGTTCCAATTTCCTTTCCACATCCAGCCCTTGGTGACTTCATGTCAAGGTCCTTAGTACCGGCATGTTTTGGGGGACTGTTGTCGGATAGATGTACCTTCCACAGGGGGACACGCATTCACGCTGGCTCCACAACTAAGCAATTATAGTCATCAGTAGGGGAATTAGCATGTGGTGTCCTGTATATGTTGGATCAGAACACTACCAAAGAGACTTGGCAACAAAGCAATGTCTCCTTTGGTGGGTTGCTTAATGACAGCATCACATCGACACTCCCTATGGATTGCCATGTCAAGGCTGCAGCAGAACAAGCTGGGGTGTAGCCGTGGAATGAGCCAGAATGAATAGTGTGGGAGGTAATGTCAAAGACATAGTAGAGAAAGTAAGAAGAAAAAAAGACTGAATCAAACTTCATCTTTTGAGATACAGATTTACTTTATGACATAAATGTAACTGATGATGAAAAGGTTTATTGTGTCATAGCATAGTGTAGGTTATACAGAGTGAACATTTACATCATACTATAATCTTTCAGCCACTTTCACTAGCCTTTCTTGGAAGTGAAATCCATTTAAATGTCTCCCACTAATTAGTAGTAAATCAAATAATGAAGACTGAAATTCACCCCTTTTCTATTGAACTCATGGCGCTTAACATTCAAACACCTGTTTACTTTTACTCCCTTTGCATCACAAATACACACTAACACAGCAACAACATACACCCTCCCCTTTGATCTTACTCCCCTCCCTCCCAGCCCTCCATGCCTCACAAAAATGCACAACACTTGGACGCACATGCACACAAACACTCAACACACACACATCCATGTACACCCACACACACATACACACACACACACACACAAACACACATAAACCACACACACACACACACACACACACACACACACACACACACACACACACACACACACATTCACACACACTCTATTCTACCAGCCATTTACTTAAGACCGCTACGATGCTTGAAAGTGGCATGGATGTGACGGGATTTGTCCACAGTCCACTTGAGGTCGTACAACCCCACCACGCCATCCCCAGTCCCCACCAGAAGCTGCACCCCATCACAAGAGGCACTGACGATGGACAGGGCAGTCACACCCAAGCTGAGCTTCTCCTTCTCTGGCACCAGGAACTGCAGCTGAGGACTGCTGGAGTTGATGATGCCCAGGATGTCCCCAGAGGAGGTTCCGCACAAGATGTAGGGCACACCCATGTCATCTGCCAGCTGCACATCATCATCATCATCATCGTTATCATCATCATAGTCATCTCTTGTCATCCGCTTATCATACATCATCTTCCCTTACACAGTCACATCACAGTCATGTTCATACCACCATCATCATTATCACCATCATATCACTGTAAAACTTTTCTTTTCCAATAAACCTCTCTTCATCACAATCACCCCTCTGTCTCTCTTTCGTACACACACATTCCCTCTCTTTATCTTCGTCATTCCACAGATCCAGAGTCCTTACCTCAATACACTTGACCTCCCGTTTCAGGCCTCCTCCTAGCTTGACCTCAGTGGGTGTGATCTTTCTATTGGCAGCATCCAGCTTCCAAACACGCAGTGTATTGCTGTTGCACAAAACACAACACCACCAGTGTTTTGTTTTCAGTGAATCCTCTATGTAGTTTCCACACACACACACACGCCCCAACACCAACAGTGATATGTTTTAATAAGTCTTCCATTTACTCTCCTCACATACAATAGAACACCACCAGTGATATGTTTTAATAAGTCTTCCATTTACTCTCCTCACATACAACAGAACACCCTCAAAGATATGTTTTAATAAGTCTTCCATTCACTCCCCTCACATACAACAGAACACCACCAGCGATATGATTTTGAATTTCTGTTCTGAAGAGAATGTTTCATCCAGCTTCAGATTCCTCCGAGAGGCATCACTATAAGCAGACTGTTCCATATTTGCTGAATGTCCATTGCTGTTGTGTCAAAGCAGAGAAAACAAACTGATATGACTGGGGTGGGAAGCAATATGAAGAAGCTATAACCTATTTGACTAAACAGATGTCAGATCCACATAAAACCTGACATGCTGGGGCCGTTTATCCAGCATACTGTGACACAATAGAACACCACCAGCAAATAACTTTGATCAGTCTCTCATGCGGTGCTCAGCTGTAGCACTGCTCATCCAGCATATTACTATAAAACACATAACAGAGCAGCAACAGTAGTTTCTTTTCATCTCTCAAGCACTTATTGCTGTAGAAGGGGAGGGGACATTCTGCACACAGACTGGATGTAGGTATTGCATTGTGACAGGTGTTCTTGCTTGTCTATTCAACCTTTCTATTTACCATTACACAGTGCGGTATTTAAAGTCTGTAATGTTGTGATACCAAGTCATACACACCTATGTAGTGAACTTTAATTGCTGTAGATCTATTTCATGTGGGGAGGGAGGGGGGGGATGGTTTCTGTCTGTCTGTCTGTCTGTCTGTCTCTCTAAGTATGGGACAATAAAATGACTCACTTTCCAGCAGTGACGAACTGGCAAGGGTCTGATTTTGATGCCGCCAGACAGTTGGTGATTCCAGCACTCTCCCTTGCGCTGGGGAACCGCAAACGCCTCCCCCTTGTCCATCTCCACCGTCACCCTGAATCAGACCACCATGTCAGTATTCAACAACAAAACACGTTTCATGGTCGAAAATGACTGACATGCAAAATCCAGCTTATACCCGCAAAAATTGGCCTTAAAAAATCTTCACTAACTCAAAAATTAAATTAGTCCAGGTACAGAAATACATGATTTAACAGGGCTTAATAAACAGAAATGACATTAATTACACTCATTTGGGGGCCCCGACCCGTCATTTATGTATGGAAAGATTGGTGTACGTGGAAGGGGCGGGTGGGTGGAGCGGAGGATGGAAATCGAGATGTGGAGTGGAGAGGGAGTGTGGGGGAGGTTGGGACAGGTCGGGGGGGGACACATTTTTAAAGGGTTATACTGCAATATAGGGAAAAAATTTTGCTTGTTGGAAAAGGAAAAATTAAATGGGGCACTTTTTCCCGAAATGTATGGCAGAGTATATTACAGGAATCTAAATATTCACATATAGCACAACAGAATGTACGTACGAGCCACAGTCCCGGCCACCCAGAGAAAAGAGATATTGACTATCTCTGGAAAAGGCCAGCGCCTCCACCTTCACCTTGTGCACATCACTCAGTTGCACAGGTACATATTCGCAGTTGTTGCAATTAAACTTCCAGAGAATGATGCTTGCCTGCAAGCACACAGATGCAAACACCTCAGATGACTTCACATTTCAACTTTTTGCACAAGATCATCAACAACATAACTGCTCATTTCAGCTGAGAGAACACACACACACACACACACACACACACACACACACACACACACACACAACCACACACATGCACGCACACATACCAATCACAGAAACATGAATAGGTTCCAACCCCAAACAACTTTTGTCATCCAGAATTTCATGTACAATTTTGTTTGTAGGCAAGTATATACATTAGAATCCTTCAAAAGGAAAAAAAAACCCACTTCAATGTGACAGTGTCAGAAGTGGAATCTGGAGCAAGAACAGAAAGATCTCCAAGGATTTGGTCTCAATCACTTTTTGGCTGGATATTCCATACCATGCTCTGCTTTCATGATGCCATGCCCCAGACATGATGAACCTCCAACACACTGTTCACTGCTGCTATGGCTCCAAGGCTATGGGGCTTTCACCCTTAAACTTTTATTCCATCCCAAGACAGTACCTGGGAAAAAAGGCACTTTGATGGATACTGAGTATAGCAGTGTGGGACAGGTTCATCTTATGTCATCTTTGAATAAGGAAGAGAGTTTTATGGCTATTTTGGGGAGGACTCTTTGGACTTCCTTCCATTACTTTTTTAAATATGCACTGAAACCCTGACACATGCCATGAACAGCTCATCAACCCTGAGGAACTATCCTTTGTGCATTAAGCAAATCTCACCCTTGAATCTGCATAACCACTAGGTGGGTAGGGTGAAAGCTTGTCACGTTTGAACACTCATTTTTTCTTTTGAACAACAAAGAAACTCACACTGAGTTTCACCAACATTTTCCTTCATTACTCTGCTTAGGAATTATGTTTTAACCCATTTCTGCTGGCTTGATTATTGGCAAGATAACACAGTAACTATTGAACCAGTTTTAAGTTAATTTGTGGGAAAATGGAATGTTGTCTAAGTACTACACTACTCAATTTTGGTATGGATCTGTGGTGGAGATCTTGATCAGAGTGAGGATCCAGGATCCATTCAACCTTGACATAGGTCTGCACTCTCCCAAGTGCCCTTCTAGTATTTACCCTGTGTACAGAAGCCTGCAGAACAGGGTATTGATTTTTGGTCCCCTTTATCTGTTTGCATTTTTTTGTTCTTTCTGCCTATGCAGGCTGATACTCCTGCGGACGCTCCCTGTATAGCCGGGCAGTGGAGTTTTGTGTGTATGACCTTTTTTATCCCGCCATTAAGGCAGCCATACTCCATCTTCGGGAAGGTGCATGCTATGTGTCACGTGTCATCCATACCAACGGCCAAACTGGCCTTCTCTTCCGAAAGTTGGTGATGGGATTTTACGTGTGGCAAGATGTTATGCGTGCGTTCACACACGGAACCTCGGTTTATAGTCTCATTCGAAGGACTATATGGGGAATGGAGTCAAACCAATGTTAACTCCGAGGAAAAATCCCCCCTATACCGAAATTCGAAGCCGCAACCCCAGGATCACGAGTCCGGCGCTCTACCAACTGAGCTATCCGGCCCCCATTGTTTGCATGATAATCAGTCCATAAATCAGGACAAAAAGAATAGAAAAATAAATAAAAATTTAAAAAGTCGGTAGAATGTTATCACATCTCACAAGGTTTCTTGTGGAATACACAGCAATCACTATCAATAATTAAATTATGAGGTCTCTAAGTAGAAAAATGATGAAATGTGAAAGTAAACCAAACATGACGCATGTAATCTCCCACCATTTATACAGCTAATGGCACAGGTTGCTGTTCTGCCTGCCCTCCGACACTGCTTTCAATGATTTTTCAAAAGTTTCTCAAGCGCTGTGTCAGAAGTCAAAAAACAATGCTGGAGCCAGAATCTACAAATATTACATGTTATTACAAAACTGGGCAAATTGCTACCAGAACCAAGGAATACCTGATGCCATTACAAGTCAAACATAATCCTACCAGAACGATCCATATTGCTGCTGTATATCCAAATATTACCACAATTACAATCCACAAAGGTTTGTGTTTACCAATTACTGGTTAAGATGATGAGGTAATGATAAAAACACTGGTGACCAATACTGCCTACTGATTTTTTTGGGGGAGTGAATGTTGGCAGTGGAAAAGTAGCCCTTGCATTACTAGATTGCTATGACCAGACGACAAGTTTCTTTTCACCATTTGACAACTTTGCTGTACTAGCTTTAAAAACTACTCAAGTGACCACTGACCAACATCAAATACTCATTTACATACCCAAGACGATAAAAAATTATCCACAAATAACGAATAACATGTTGAACGTATAGCTACAACAAGAGAGCATAATGGGCGCAGTGTCTCAGACCTTGAATCCCATGTAGTTGATTTGACCAGTGGCAATGCACCGCCCTGTGGGGTCAATGGCAATGCAGGAGACATAGTTGGGGTGTTTGGACAAAATGGTCTGTTTGCTGGAAGGGTTTTCCAGGTCTTCAATGATCACATTGCTGCCAAGTGGGTACACCAAGTAACGTTTGTCAGGGTGCACATGCAGTCCAAGTGGAACGCCTCCTGAAACACCACAATCACAATACATTCAGCGATCATGTTTTTACCTAATGGATATATCATTCAAGCATGTATGCACAAACACATATGCTCACACACACACACACACACACACACACACACACACACACACACACACACACACACACAGAGCAGACGACAGACCACTCAAGATATGGGTACTTGCATAGTTTCGTATTCTGCAACGCGCATGCGTAATAGGTCGAGCAGACGAGGCTGTCCCAGAACTTGTACCATGTGTTTTGTGGCCTGAATAAATACTACAAGAAAACAACAAACACAGTGTTGATTGTGTATGTTGGTGTAACAGTACCCGCTACAGAACATGACATGGTGGCAGCGGAAAACAAATAACAAGTAACTGTAAGTACTTCATTTCATTAGCATATTAGAAATGAACGATCGTTGACCACGTGCCCGCATCGGTACACAGTGACGTAAGTCGGCAGACCCCTCAGCTACTATCTCACACAGTGGTGAGGACTGGTGCAGTCAAAAGTGTCTCGGCGTGGAGCACGGTCTTCTTCTAACAGTACTTCGGTTTCTTCTTCTTCCTAAAAGACTGGTTCACTCAAAAATGAGTAGATCACCAGCGCCAAGCTGCCAACAGAGCGCCCGCACTATGGCCCACAAAGACCCCCCACAGCTGAACTGGGATGCCCCCAATGCCAGGGAGGCCTTCACACTTTTCCAACAGAAAATGAAACTGTACTTTACTGCCAAGAAAGTCACCGATCCGGAAGAGCAAGTCGCGCACATTCTCCTTCAAGTAGGAGAGGAGGGGCTCCGACGGTACAATGCCCTCCCCCTCACAGAAGAAGAACAGAGGCAGCCAGATACAGTGTTGAACAAACTCAAAGAACTGATGGTGCCGACGGAAAACTTCCGTGTGAGCCGGCTACGTCTCATGGGATTCAGACAACAACCTGAAGAAACGCTGGACAACTTCATCACAAGAGCCAGACACCAGGCAGCTACGTGCGACTTTAGCCAAGAGGAAAGCGATCAATGGCTGATTGAGCTGATCATAGCAGGCACACCAGACGCAGACTTCCGCAAGGCCCTCCTATCAAAAGATAAGGGCTTCACGCTCCAGAGGCCCTCCAACTTGGATGCCAGTTCGAGGCCACGGCCTCTCACCTCAAGCAGCTGCAGTCCATGGAGAGCTCAACAATGAATAACATTGATGCCATCACCGCTCCAGTGCCCTGCCGAAATTGTGGTGGAAAACATGCGCCTCGGAGATGCCCAGCGTTTAGCACAACATGCAGTGCCTGTGGTAAGACCAACCACTGGTCGAAGGTCTGCCGATCAGCTCCCCAGCAAGCCTCCAGTGAACACTACAAGAAAGGACAAAGCCAGAGGTACCCCAGCAACCGTAGGCAAGGAAACTGGCAGAAGAGTGTCTATGAGCTCCAGGAAGCGGCACAAGACATAGATAGGGAACACCAGACATTCAACAACGTCCAGGTATCATCTGTTGAGTCGCGAAGAGATGAAGCATACGCCACCCTGGAAATCAAGCTAGCCTCAAGACAAAGCAAAGATAGCCTGGTGCTCAAGGTAGACACTGGCGCACAAGGTAACACGCTACCTCTACGGCTTTTCCGAAAGATGTGCCCAGATCGTCTTAAAGAAAATGGGCTCCCCGATCACAGCACTACAGCAGCAGCACATAGGGTTCAACTGACGGCCTACAACAGCACAGAGATCCCATGCCATGGGGCCATCAACATCGCCTGTCAATACGGTGATTCAGCATGGGAGGACACAAAGTTCTACATCGTGGACGTCCCAGGCCCAGCTATCCTAGGGCTTCCATCATGCGAAAAACTCAAAGTCGTGACAATGCACTGCAGTGTGAAGTCAACTCACACACAAAACAGCCCAGCATCACAAGCTCCTCCCATCAACTCAGTACCTGACCTGAAGAGCATGTACCCGGACCAATTCGACAGGATCGGCATGCTCCCCGGCCCCGTTAGGCTGTTCACGTCACCAGAGGTCCAACCTCACATCGATGCCCCCAGGAAAACCCTATCGCCCTGAGGGACGCCATCAAGAAAGAACTGGAATCCATGGAATCCTGTGGGGTCATACGAAAGGTAAACAACCCTACTGACTGGGTTTCCAGCCTGGCCTACTCACACAAGAAAGGGGGAGATCTGAGGATATGCCTTGACCCACGACACCTGAACAAAGCTCTCAGGAGACCACACCACAAGGTTCCAACAATAGAGGAGCTGACACATAAGTTCCAAGGAGCAAGGTTCTTCTCCAAACTGGATGCCAAGTCGGGTTATTGGTCAGTGCAGCTCGACACAGAGTCCCAGCCACTGACAACCTTCCAGTCGCCATTTGGCCGATACTGCTTCACTCGCCTTCCATTTGGCCTCTCAGTGTCACAGGACATCTTCCAAAAGAAAATGGACCAGATCCTGGACCAGGTTGACGGCGCTACCGGCACTGCAGACGATGTAGCCGTATATGCAAAAACTGAGGAAGAACACGACCAGACTCTTCACAACCTGATGAAAGTTGCCTCTGAGAATGGACTAGTCTTCAACTCTAACAAGTGCTACATCAAAAGGGACTCAATCACCTTCTTTGGCTGCCTTGGCTTAAAGCTGTGTCAGGCCAACTGACATGGGCTAGAACACCAAGGCTACATCAAAATGTTGTTATGCTCTGCATAGTTATGCGGGGATTGTCTTCAGTTGTGACAAGCTCCTAGCATAACATTATCAGTCTCCAAAATCCCCCGAAGTCGGAGTGTGGCTGCCCACGTGGCGGGGTAATCAAAAACGGTCACACACGTAATGTTCTCATCCCCAGCTGATGCATTTGTACCATAGTGTTCAAGTGCTTCGGCTGTTTGGATGATCCCTGGAGTCGTTTAGCCAGGGTACGACAACAACAACAACAACAACAACACCTTCTTTGGCATGGTGTACGACGCCAGTGGAGTGCACCCAGACCCCGAGAAGGTCCAAGACCTACAACAGATGCAGCCTCCAACGAATAAAAACGAGCTCCAAATGTTCCTGGGCTTCATGAACTTTCTGGGACCATTCATCCCCAACATGAGTGAGAAATCAGCCCCACTCCGGGCTCTGCTGAAAGACACAGCCCAATTCATCTGGGAAGCCCATCACCAAACATGCTTCGAAAACCTCAAAGCCACAGTCACAGAGAGGTCTACACTGCGCTACTTCAACACTGGGGTGGCACCAACACTGCAAGTGGATGCCAGCATCAAGGGACTAGGGGCTAGCCTTCTCCAGGACGGTGAGCCTATTGCATATGCCTCAAAGGCGCTGTCAGACGCCGAGACCAGGTATGCCTGCATCGAACGGGAACTACTAGCCATAGTCTTTGGTGTTCAGCGCTTCCACACATACCTGTATGGTCGACAGTTCCACGTCATCACAGACCACAAACCCCTGGTCATGATCATGCAGAAACCTCTGACAAAAGCCCCACCCAGACTGCAAAGTATGCTGCTGAAACTACAAGGCTACGACTTCACCCTTGAATATCGACCAGGACAGAGCATCACCCTGGCCGATACATTATCCAGACTGCGAAACAAAGACAACAACAAAACTATTGATCTGGATGTGAGAGTGCACCTTGTCCAATGCAACGAGGAATGCCTGACCAGAATCAGCAAGGAGACCAAGCTTGACCCAGTCCTCAGCCGACTCACGACCACCATTGCCCAAGGATGGCCAGAGAAAATTCAGGAACTGCCAGAAGCGCTCAGGCCATACTGGTCATTCCGAGACGAACTATCGATTGAAGACAGCATCATCCTCAAAGGAGAGCAGATCATCATCCCAAGCTCTATGAGGCAAGACATCCTGAACCAGCTCCACTATGCACACCAAGGAATGGAGAAGACGAAACTGAGAGCCAGAAACTCTGTCTTCTGGAACAACATCAATCAAGACATTGAAAAGACTGTCAGGAACTGCCCCATCTGCCAGGAGCATCAGCCAGCACAACAGCGTGAAACACTCATGCCTCATGAAGTCCCCAGTCACCCATGGGAGGTCTTGGGAGTCGACCTCTTCCAACTACAAGGACAGGACTTTCTAATTGTAGCGGACTACTACAGCAAATACTTTGTGGTCAGAAAGTTTGAGCAAGACACATCTAGCAGCAACACGATCAGGACGCTGAAACAGATCTTCAGTGAACAGGGAATACCCTCAAAGGTGATAAGTGACAATGGCCCCCAATTCAGCTCCACAGCCTTTGCCAAATTCGCCAAAGACTGGGCATTCACCCACACCACCTCATCCCCCAAGTACCCAAAGTCCAACGGCTTCATCGAACGACAGATCCAGACAATCAAAGCCACCCTGACCAAAGCATTTCAATCCCACTCTGACCCTGACCTTGCTCTCCTATGCCTTCGCACAACCCCAATCAGCCCAACCCTACCCAGTCCAATGGAGCTCGTTGCAGGCAGGAAAGCAAGGTGCAACACACCCAGCAGGCCCAAGAACTGCAGACCTGAGGTCAAAGAGCAGCTCCACCAACGCCAAGCTGTTCAGAAGCGGTATCACGACCAAGCAGCCAAAGACCTACCTGCTCTCCACCCAGGCCAGCCAGTTCAGGTTCAGGACAACTTTGGGACGTGGCAAGAAGCTGAAGTCATCAGTGAACATGCAGAACCCAGATCCTACATCATTGCCACTCCCGCAGGACAGCAACTGCGGAGAAATCGGGTTCATCTCCGTGATGTCCCAATGCAGCAGAACCAGAGCCAACACTACAACCAACAAGTGACCAACCAGCATCAGCGGCTGAAACGCCACCATGTGAAAGCGTGCACACTCCATACACCACACGATCGGGCCGCATCAGCCAGCCACCACAAAAACTCGATCTTTAGAATAGAAGGTCTCAGCGCTCAGCTGTGACCTTGGCCTGATCAGAAAACTCCGTGCCCGTGTCTGGGGAGTTTTCATCAGCTATAGGGAAATTAGCTATTTAGTAGTGTTCATAGGTCATATCTTTTTATTACAAAAAGGGGGGCGGTACAGATATAACTAATGAATCTTGGATCACACACACAAAGCGGTACAACGGACATATCCCTCTTGAAAGGCATGTCAAGATATCATGTGTTAAAAGAAGAAAGCAACATAAGACCCAGAAGCTACACTTCAAAACCGACTGAACAAGTGTGATACTACATTCTTGTACCTCTCTAAATTAATTAGCTTTGATTTTGACAGTATGACTGAGCAACGCCATGCCAGAGCTATCATTTGACTGTCAAAAGAGCAACATTATCTGCCATTAGATCACGGTCATGAGGGAACCCACTGTATTATAAAGGCCACATGTAGGCTTATTCCTCTACGTTCTAAGTATTTGATATTTATAGTTATGTTACCATGTAATTGTTTTGCTACCAATATAAGCTGACCCATATTGAGTCCACAGTGTATTGTTAATGTGTGTTAATGTAATATTCACTGTATATCATATAATCATGTTTCTTATTTTCAAAACTGCAACCACCTTTTCCATAACCCATTACGTATTAGAAATATATGTGTTTTTATTTTATAATTAGAGTATAAGCTTTTTAGTCTTCACTTTTTTTCGTTCATGTAAAAAGGGGAGATGTTGACATGTGTGTCTCACTCGACTCGTAGCTTGAAGCAGACGACAGACCACTCAAGATATGGGTACTTGCATAGTTTCGTATTCTGCAACGCATGCGTAATAGGTCGAGCAGACGAGGCTGTCCCAGAACTTGTACCATGTGTTTTGTGGCCTGAATAAATACTACAAGAAAACAACAAACACAGTGTTGATTGTGTATGTTGGTGTAACAGTACCCGCTACAGAACATGACAACACACACACACACACACACACACACACACACACACACACACACACACACACACAGAGAAAGATGAATAGGTTCAAAATCATAACTTTTGTCATGAAGAGTTTTACAAACAAAATTGTTTACAGAACAGTTTCAAGCTGGCATGATAGATGTTGATCCAAACTGGAGCCTCAGTCCTGCATCAAACCACTAGCGTTGTGCAAAGATTGTTTGCAGTCATGGAAAACTCTCTGGACAACAATCTTAATCCACCTGAACAGGGATGAAAATCCTGTTCTATAAGAACTGGGAGCATAAAAAGTTGATACCCATGCGGATGAGTAAGAAAACAATGAGAACAATTAAGAAAAAGCACAAATTATTTAAACGATATTTGAATACCAAATCTGGTCAAGATTATCTCAGTTACATAAATGAACGGAATCTATGTACAAAAATACTAAAAAGAGACAGAAAGAGGTATGAAAAGGAAATTGCTAAAGAAATTTTGGAAATATATCCTGGAGAGGCTCAAAAGCAATAGTGGTATAAGCACTTTGAAAAAAGAAGATGGCTCCATGGCTACAGCTGATGCTGAAGATGCTAATGTTTTGAATAAATTCCTTTCAAGTGTATTTACGCATGAAGATGTGAGCAATGTACCTAACTTAAGCGAATGTTCTTATTCACAGGGTGTATCAGTTAGTGACATCAGAGTTACCAGCGAAGCGGTAAAACAGAAACTGAAAGAGCTCAATCCTAATAAAGCACAGGATCCAGATGCTATTCCTCCTTGAGTCCTACGTGAAGTGTGCAATGAAATAGCCAGCCCTCTCTGTCTTCTGTTCAACACATCTCTCAAGACTGGAATTTTACCCCAGGACTGGAAAACGGCCGAGGTGACGGCAATATTCAGAAAGGGAGGAAAATCAGATCCAGGAAACTATCACCCAGTTTCACTTACCTGTGTACTATGCAAGGTATTAGAAAGCCTAGTGAGAGATACTATCGTTTCACACGTCACTGATAATGGACTCTATGCTGATTGCCACCATGGTTTTAGGAAGGCAGTTACTACAAGTTATGGAAAGGCTTACATTTTACTTTGATGAAGGGGAACCTGTAGATGTCATTTATCTTGACTTTAAAAAAGCTTTTGACTTGGTCCCACATGAAAGGTTACTTACCAAACTTGCTGCTTACGGTGTATGTGGCTCCATTTTGAAATGGACTAGTAGTTTCCTTCAAGGGTGCACACAGAGAGTAAGGGTAGGTGATGCTAAGTCCGAAAAAGCTTAAGTACTGAGTGGTATACCCCAGGGTAACATATTAGGTCCCATTCTCTTTACTGTTTTTATAAACGATATGCCCTCTACATTGCAAAGTATGTGCCACATCTTTGCTGACAATACCAAGATAATGAACACTGCAAAGGAAAACCCCACCATCCAAAATGATATCAACAAACTACAAGAGTGGTCAGAGACCTGGTGCTTATTTTTCAATGTGTTAAAGTGTCATGTTCTACATATGGGAAATAAAAATCCTGTAAATGAGTATGAAATGAAGCTGGGTAATAATGTTCAAAAGATTACAAGATGTAACGAAGAAAAAGATTTAGGTGTTACGTTTGATGAAAGTCTTGATTTTGATCCGCACATAAACTGAATTGTTAGTGAGGCAAACCAAGTATTAGGAATGGTAGAGACGACCTTCACATTTTTAGACAAAGATACTTTCACTACATTATACAAGTCCATTGTGAGACCACATCTGGAATATGCAAATATTATCTGGTGTCCTGCAAACCTAAAGAGGCAATCCATCCTGATCGAAAGAGTTCAGAGGCGTGCAACTAGACTGCTGAAAGAATGCAAAGAAATCAACTATTATGAATGTGATCGACTAAAATTTTTGAACCTTCATTCACTGAATGGTAGACAACTATGAGGTGATCTTATACAGATGTTTAAAATCTTCCACAGATATGATAATGTTGATTGGCACTCTTTTTTTTCCTGTGCACCTGTGAATGTTACTAGAAACCCTGCAGGAAAACTCTTTGTAATGCATGCCAGAACTAACAAGCGCAAATTCTCATTTTCTTTCAGAGTTGTTAACCTGGAATGCACTACCTTCATCAGTTAAATTTGCAAAATCTGAGAATGAGTTCAAGAACCTGATCGACAAACTGCCCCAGCTAGAAGATCTATTTTATGGCTATGATGAGCAGACACCCCATTACGTACGACCAATCTTGATACAAATAACCAATACCACACCATGAGGAGACAAATATTAGACCTCGCGGTCTAGGCATAACCAAACGCTGTCCCTATTACTACTTCTACTACTACTACTTATGTAAACACATGCGTTATGTTTAGGAAATCACCTGGTTTATTTCTGTTTAGCTAATCTTGTGAAAAGAAGCTCTGTTGTGGTAGGGGGAGCAAGATTTCATTCATGAAATTCGAGCACATTCTTTGGCTGTATCTGCGATTTAAAAAGAAAAAAAAAACAACAACTATGTCCTTTCAAACAGTGTCGGATTTAAGGTCTCACAGTGAAAGGAGAATGATCGAATCTGTCCTTCGTAAGATGTTGTGTATGATATATATATATATATATATATATATATATATATATATATATATATATATATATATATATATATATGTTCAACTGTCCGAGACTGAAAAACAAGAATGGGTAATTCAACTACTAATTGTTACTAACGCGCTGCAAAACCGGCAATCTATAACCTGTGCAATATTGATCCACGCTTTCTTATCAAAAGAAACTGACTTACCGTTGAATCCAATGATTCGTTCAACCTCAAGCGTGTCCATTCCCGAGTGATCATCATCCAGAGTCATGCTGTATTCGTCGTCGGGCGTCAGACGCTCTTGGATATAATTCCTTGTGTCCTCACCGTGTCAACAACTCAAGTTGGCCCAACACTTTCAAGTTGTCATTGGTAACAAACATGGCGACAGCGCTGTACGGCGCCATCTATGACGAAACAACTGATCTCCCTTTCTTTTCTAAATGTGTGCTACTTGTTCACCGGACTGGGAGCAACTTCGTCATAGTCTTAGCTTCAATCAATTGAAAATGTAAGATATAAAAAAAAAGAAAAACAAACAGACCGTCAAATCTCTTTAGAACCTCTCTCTCTCTCTCTCTCTCTCTCTCTCTCTCTCTCTCTCTCTCTCTCTTCTCTCTCTCTCTCCTCATACACACACACACACACACACAAGCGCGCATTGCCCTTCATCCATTCAGGCTCCCTGATCAAACACTGCCTATGTTCTTCTCGTCAAACACCACCTGGCCCTTTCATCAAACACCACTAACTGGGCCTCGTTGGCCAGGTGAGTAAGACGTCAGACTCTGAACAAAGGTCTGGGGTTCGGTTTCCATTCAGGACAGCCAGGCTGGAAGGGGGAAGAAGGGGTTCTGCCTAATGTCCCATCACGCACGCATGTGGGTGAAGACCAGATGTGATGTAAAGAACAGTTACAGAATGTTACTTATTGAACGTTGTACAAGGTAAGTTGTCAATATAACAAGGAATAAAAACAACAAAAACAACTAACAAAGCCAGGCTATATAAAACCACCAGCATTCCTAGTATCTGTAAAATGCACGATTTCATCACGAAAGGCTTCATTAAATTACAATCAAAAGATGGTATGCTGAACAGTTACATCACTGAGACAGATACACTTGATACCAGAGCAATATTTGGTCAATTACGAATTGTACAAAGGTCAGAGTTCAGACTTGACGAGGTTTTGAAGATGAAATGAAGCATCTTAAAACATCTATTTCTAGAACGTTACTCATTCTTGTGTATGTGTCTTGCGCCCCGGGGAAAAAATATAATCTTCCCCTTTTTGTGCACTTTAAACCGGCAGACCTGCTCTGCAGATACTTGATATGCTTTTAGGTGGTGAACTTTAACAGGAGTGATTGAAAACTCACCTTTATCGGGTGCTTGCTCCTCGGTGATCGTTGTTTTTAAAATAGTGATTTGTGCTCTTGGGTAAAAAAACAAACAAACAAAAAACCCTAACAAACAGAAAAGAAAAACTGACACTTTGGCGGAAGCAGCGGAGGAGCTAAGAGAGAGAGAGAGAGAGAGAGAGAGAGAGAAGAAGTATGACTGATTGAGAGAGAGTTGAACTCTCAACCATTTGCTGGCTCGTATATCACTGATCCTAGGGGCGACCACCCAGGTTTTTTTGGGTTTTTTTTTTGCACGTTGGAGCAGGGACCGTACAGCAAAGGGATGCGCAGCTGGCCGGCTTCCCCTTCTCTGAGTCACTAACGAAGTACTGAAAGGGGCGGGCCCCACCACCTAGTGCGTACAGAACTTCCGGTGTCGGTCCCTGGTTGGAGGTATACTCGACAGACGTACTCTTGCTGTACGTCCTCTCGACGTAGCCGCTCGCAGCCCCTGAGATGTCTCAGGAGCTACGAGCTTTTGGATTGTCAGTGGAGACAAGAGTCGCGGTCATAACGAACTCTCTCCATTGGGAAGAATGTCTGCTGTCAAGAAAAATTTTGATTGGGAAATTTGATGAGATGATTGTCGTCACGGAAAGAATTTTGGTGACTGAAAAGAAAGAGGTCAATTTAAAGAGAACTGGGGTCCGCGAACCCAGAATGGATTGTTGTTTATGTGAGGTAAATTAGACGTGTGTATCACCTGAAAACGAAGTTTGTGAAATGGGCGAATGAAATGAGGTCATGTGACCTAGATACATTTCTGCGAGAACAGTGTTAACACTTTGTTTAAAGGGAAGTTTTGTTGAATAACATATTAAAAAGATATTTGTGGTCTATGGGGTGCCCGGGTAAAGGTAGCATCTCCGGTGGGGTGTTTGCCAAGTTCTTAGGGCTGCACATCCATCTTTGGTCCTCACTCGGCACTCAGCTCTCACCTGTGGCTCCCCGTAGTTGTTAACATGCGACAGCGACCAAACCCCGGCAAAAAGCTTTGGCAGGCTGGCAGAACCAGGTGAGGGTAGCCGACGGGTCTCAAACCCTCGGTGAGATAGGACTTGTGCGGGCTGTGCTGAGGAAATCACAAACTAATCCAATTGGCAGAAAGGCGACTCCCAACAATGCATTGTGGGGAGCATAGAGCATGGTGAGACACAAAATGATTGCGCTCTCAACATGGCTCAGAAACTGACATGCAGTCCAGCATCAACATTTTCCGTTGCCTGCGCCGACTTCAGTCTCACCATAAATACAAAGAAGACAGAAATTGTGCATCAACCCGCTCCAGGAAGACCCTAAGATGAGTCTACCATCACGGTCAATGGTGAGAGACTCGCTGCAGTGAGTAAATTCACCTACCTTGGTAGCACAGTCCAAGAATGTCACCATCGGCGATGAAGTGAGCATCAGAACTGCGAAAGTAAGTGCAACGTTTGGCAGACTACACACCAATGATTGGAATAGAAGAGGCATCAGTCTAGAGACCAAGCTGAAGATGAACAGAGCAATTGTTCTCCCCGCACTCCTCTACGCATGAAACGTGGACAGTGTACCAACGGCGTGCTCAAAACCGACCCAAAGGTACAAACTGTCCACATATGAATTAGATGTTCTGAATTCTTGTCGTAGACAAGACCAGTCAGACGGACAGAGACTGGAAGAGATGTTCTCTTTGGACTTCACATCCGTGCGGTCTAGTCCTTTCCTGTTCCTTCGGGCGAGACTTTGGATCAACGTCCCGTGCGTGAACTCACCCATTAAAAAAGATACCATGCAGGCGTTATCCAATTAAACCCTTGAACCTTTCGTAGAAGACCCGGCCATCGTGTGCAGGTGGCGTGGATAACACAAAAATAAAACATATGTACACTGGTATCATGCGAATACATCAAACCCGAAGACAAAATGTGGGTCCCTTTAATAATGAGGTTAAAAATGGTCGCATGGACAAAAATTTAACCAATAATGAACCTTGGAGTTTTCGCCGTCAAACGAAGAAAAACAAAAGAAAGAAACAAAGAAACAACCAAGGCCTCAACATCAAAAACCGTCCAGACTTCATTTCCCCAAGAGCCTTGAAGCAACTCTTTAAAGGCTATGGTCGATCATTGAAAACCCATCAGTGCAGTTTGGAAGCTTAAGCCGAGTCTCAGGTCGATACCCTATAGCCCCCCCCCCCCCCCTCCCCCCTATCTAACTCCCCTCCCCTTCTATCAGACTGTCAGCAGAAGAAACTCAAAGTATCATTGGACATCTACTGAAACTCATTCTGAAGAGGCAAAAACATACTTGTACTTTTAGAAAGAGCTGCACAACAACACAAAAAAATCGGAAGACACTAATATTTCTGCAAATTGCAACGATGCGCGTGAACTTGCAGTTGCTGTCGCCTTAGAAGCACCATGGCGTTAAGGACTTGAATTAATCTTTCGAATGGGACTTGTAAATCTGGAGAAAACCTCAAAACAACAACAAGAACAACAAACAAACAAATATTTCTGCCATTTCCGAAAGGTACACAAGAACTTGCGATCACTTTCTGGGAAGACGATTGTCTTCTTGGTGAAGCAAAGAGAAACGGTGTAAACGTTCCTGCAGCCTACAGTAATGTCTCTCCTCATAGGTAAAGAAAGTTGACTGCCTCGATCTTGTCACTGTGTGATGCTGTGGAGTTATATTCTAGCCTTCCTCATTCCAGGCTGGAGTTCTCTCATGACCGACATACACAATAAAATTATACTCTAGTCACAGTGCCATTTGACACTGTTCAACATGTTTTCCGAGCAGTTTCAAAGACACTGGAAAAAGCTGGCTATAGATACTCTAACGCTCCTTCTGTAACCAACATTCTTATGAGATGCCTAAAACTGCGCCTCATGTCAGCTTTGCTATGGTTCTGTCGTATCAATTTATGGACAACAAATTCATAAAATGGCTGCGAGAACCATTCATATGCGACCAAGTCAGTTCAATGCAAATGACGGGACTACCAACTTGTAACATCTCTTTTCTGGATGTCCTTGTCGGTATTAATGATGTTTGCTTCCATACAGACCTACACACAAAAAGCACCAATACACAGATGTCCTTGTCCTTTCTCTTGGGACTTTGCATCACCGCGAGAAATACCCCTGTGTCACAAATACGTGTAGATATGTCGCATAATATTCAGCCGTGTTACATTCTGCCTGCCATTAAGTACTGGGGATTTGCAAATGGTTGTATACGTAGGGTTGGCCTAGAACACTACTCGGCGGCGTTATGTATACGCTCGGGTCACCTACATGCCCGCGCAGAAGCCATTTATCTAGAAAGAAGTCACCCCACCAAAAATTGTACGTGATCCTTGAGAGTGGCCCCAGAAGTCAGAGCAGACTCAGCGGCTGAAAGACAACACGAGTGTTCTACCTTGAAGCCGCCATATGCAACACACCACATCATTTTCTGCCTCTTCACTGACGGCAACAGTAAGAATTTACGTGGAATTTCCATGCCTTTTGAAGGAATCCGCCACCATAACTGGCTCACCGGGACCCATGTCAGTTAAATGGTCCTGGAAGGGACACTGTATAGCACCGAGGACGACACTGTTTAGACTTTAAGTCTAGAAACCATCACCAGCTCCATCTAGAACACACACTCCTGGCCCGGATCTCCAGAACACGACCCCAGCTGTGAAGCTACGGGCACCGCCCACGACTGAAGAAGTCTTAAACCACATTATTTGCCATAAACAACTGATCATTGTGTCCCTCCTGGCTGAGTGGAAACCTCGGCACGGCACATTGGAGTCAGTGCGTAAGTGGCTGCACGTGTAACGGAGAGCATGTGCACAGACATTTGCACCTCTGGTTATTTTCTTCGAATCTTTATGTATTTGTTTATATGCATAGTTTTTTTGTTTTGTTTTTTTGTTTCAAATTCATTTCATGAGTCATTGAAAAAAATACAATACGAAATTACCATGCTCTAAACTGCAATTCCGCACAACTGGAAATGTCAGCTGCTCGTATGATAATTGCTAGTATTGCCGGTACTCACGTGCACTATGCATTACCGATATACGAGTTTTGACAGTCCACACGTGTACATGCCACACATGATAAAGCGGCACGTGCGGCATATACAAGCGCACGCGCACCACACACACACACACACACACACACACACACACGCCGCGCGCGCGCGCGCGCGCGGCGCGCGCGCGCACACACACACACACACACACATGCACGCACACACGAGCACACGCACACGCACGTACGCGCGCGCGCCGCACACACACACACACACACACACACACACACACACACAAAACACAGTGAAATTTTTAGAGACAAAGATCGAGACTACAACTTTTCTGTCCATGAGCCCAATAAGCACACTAATACAAGGTACAAACGCAACGCTTATTACTTCAAATACAAACAGATAAGTTAATGTTCACAAAAATCTTGTCCTTGAGACCCTCTTTCCATCTCTTTTATTTCTTACGTATTCCATATTCAGTCATTTATTTATTAGCCTCAGTCTCTGCGTTTTTTGGCCCCAATCGTGGCTTCACAGATGTACGCTCTAGTTTCTCTAAGTGACCTGTCTTCTTGATGAAAGTGGAGCTGGCCTGGCTAATTCGACTTTAATCTCATTGTCAAAACAATTTTTACTGTTTCTTTACCCCGCCAGAGTTTCATCGATTTTTTAACATAGAGATCCAATGACAAAATGACATGATTTGATCACTAAGAAACCACGCATTGACTGTTTTGCCAACCCTTGCGGAGAAAAAAAAAAAAAAAAAAAAAAAAAGAAGGGAAGGAATTCCTGCTTGGTGTCTGACCCACTGAAAAGAGTTAACACTCCTGAAATTGCATGTTCGTCAACATTTTCTTTTATAGATACAGTATATCTGATGAAAAATCAGGGGAAAATAGCCATTTACAAGGTTCAACCATTTGCAATGATTATGTATGTTTGTCTGGTTTGATTTTGGTTGTTCTTGGATTTCCAAAATGTTTAATGCCGCAACCGCCTTCATTTCGCGCAGTGCATTCTGGGACGCAGCCTAGTTCGATGTAACACCGGCCAACTTCTGGTAGCTGCCATTTTGGTGTGGAAGTCCATTACAATGTCAGGGATGCACCAACCGACAGACAACGACGCTTTAGCGTTGTTGGCTCTCAAATCAGCTCCGTCAAGCCCTTCAAGGGTTGCATGGGGCATTGAAAGTAACGGGGCAGCGATAGCACGTTTGGAAGGTAGAGACATAGAATACACAATGCGACAGCAGAAGATCACGATCGGCAGAAACAGCAGCAAAGGAGATGTGGATGTGAACATGGGTCTTTCAAGCTTTATCTCACGTGTACATTTAGAAATATTTTTTGAGCATGGTAACTTCTTTATGAAATGTACAGGAAAAAACGGAGTGTTCATCGATGGCATTTTTCAGCGAAAAGGTGCACCACCTCTGCAACTTCCGAAAACGTAAGCGACATGCTTTTTCTTGCACGAACGCAGTGATGGGAGTGTACAGTTGACATGTCTAAAATCTTATTTTATTTTGAAGAATTGACCATGCTGCTTATCAAGTTGAGGGGAAACATTTGTAAGATTCTAATAGCGTGTCTTTTATGAGGTGTTTGGAACCCTTATACATTTTTTTGTGCCGTTTCTTGGCCGGAAATCGATTGTTGCTAGTCTACCATGTGCTCCCTATAAAATGGCGGCTGTGTAAACAGCTTGTTTACAAAATTGTGATGCATTTAGGGTCTTATTTCTCATATAATTTAGATACAAGAAGGTCTAGATTCTTTACGATATTGTGCATTAGAAAACGAGGCTAGTGTTTATGCTGCCTGATAAATTTTATGGAAAGTAGCGTTAATTTCAGCAACGGAGGTTGTTGCAGGCGGCTCATGCCACAGTCATGTTGACCTCAGACAGTGCATTGTGGGAAAGACCTCAGTTGAGGGGCACAGTTGTTTACAAACAAACGGCTTTTTCGGTCAGTGGAGTTTTGATGTTGAGGAGAATCGCTGGCTTTGAAATGCAGTTTAGTATCTTTTAACCAGTGGGCTTAAAAAGTAAGGGAACTCGCAGTCCGTCCATCAATTGTGCTGATTTGTGTTACAGATAAAGTTAAATCAGTTGTCTCGCTTTTTCCTGTCTTAAAGCCGCACAAACGATACTCGGCGTAAGAGTGCAGATTAATTTCGGCCAATAGAAGAAGGGGGGGGGGGGGGGGGGGGGGGGGGCAGAACAGGGCCTCTTGAATAGAATTTTGCAAAATTTTATCTTCAGAGGCAATGCATAGCTATAGAAAGAGTACAAAAAGGGCAACTAGATTGATACGTAAAATAAAGGATTGGAATATGCAGAACGACTGTCATATATTTAAACTTACCATCTCTGAAATATAGACCTTTCAGAGGAGATCATATTCAGGTGTATAAAATAATAAATAATTTAGATGATTTAGATTTTAATAAATTCTTCAGTATTAATACTGCACGAAGGCACTCTGATTTCAAATTATTTTTTAATTATAGCCGTACTAACCTTCGAAAATATACATTTAGCAATAGAGTTGTTCAGCATTGGAATGCACTTTCACTACTAAAAATGCACCAGATATTAATCAATTCAAGAATCTACTAGATAGAGACCCAAATTGCTTAAATTAGGAAATTTGATGTGGATTAATATTGGAAAATTTGCATGCATAAAGCAGACCTATACATTTGTTAAACTGATAAAGATGGGATGTATAAAGGCTCGTGAGAGCCTAACCTAGTCCCTATTTTACTACTACTACTACTACTGGTTATTGTATTCAGTGCTACTCTTCTAGTTATTATTGCTGATACTGGTTGAACACACCAAATTACATTGCTGGAAATAAAGCTCTTGAAATGCTTCTCTTCAGGCAGAAGTCTCCCCCATCCCATTTAATAGCTATGTCAAGATATGTGGTGTGTGTGTGTGTGTGTGTGTGTGTGTGTTTGAAGTAGAGGAACTGGTTAACTCACTTTAAATTCTTTGATATTTAAAAATCAGAAGGCTTTGATGTCATACAATGTTTATTGAAAACATTAACGTTTTGTAAGCATCCGATCCACATCATCATCATCAGTCCTCTCCGTGCCTGCTGGCGCTTGAGGCTATGGCAAGAGATCTCCATCTGGCTCTGTCTGCGGCTGCTCTGGGGGCTGTGTTGAGAGTCAGTCCTTTGCCTTTCAGCTCTCTTTCTATTGTCCTGCGCCAGGTTTCCTTCGGTCGCCCCCGTTTTCTTTTACCTTTGGGGGTCCAGCACAGGGCTGTTCTGGGGAGTGAGCTGGGTGGCATGCGACAGACATGCCCTAGCCATCTCCATCGACGCGCCTGGATGGTGTCCTGTATTGTGGAGACTCCTGTTCTAGTCCTCAGTTCTTCGTTTGAGATGATGTTCGGCCAGAAGATCCTGAGGATACGTCGCAGACATTTGTTCTGGAACACTTCCAGCTTTTTCTCGATGGCGACGGTCGTCTTCCAGCACTCTGAGCCATACAGGAGGACGCTGAGGACATTGCTCTTGAAGAGTCGAATCTTCGTTTGGATGCTGAGGACGGTGGATCTCCAGATGGGCCTAAGCACTGCGAAAGCTTGGTTGGCTTTGCTGATTCTGGCGTTGATCTCCTGGTTGCAGTCGCCGTCTGTGGTCATCTTGCTGCCCAGGTATACAAATTCCTGAACATCATCAAGTGGTTTGCCGTTAGCTGTGATGGGGTTGTGTTTGTGGCATTTTTCCTCATGACCTGCGTCTTCCTCTCGTTGACCTTCAGCCATGGTGCTGGCTATCTCGCTGAGGCTTTCTGTCTTCTGCTGGGCGTCCTGATGCTTGTGTGACAGCAGTCCCAGGTCATCTGCGTAGTCAATGTCCTCCAAGACTGAGGTCAACGTCCACCGGATTCCCCGTTGCTTTCCCAGGGTGACGTTTCGCATCAACCAGTCGATGGCCAAGGAGAAGAGGATTGGTGACAGTATGCAGCCTTGTTTCACTCCGGTGTCCACCTTGAATGGTTCCGTCAGCTGGTTGTTGTGGATGATGCGACACTCAAAGCTCTCATACAGGGACTGGATGATGTTGACCATTTTCTGGGGATGCCGTAGTGTCGTAGGATCTTCCAGAGAGAAGCGCGGTGCAAACTGTCAAAGGCTTTCTCGAAATCAATGAAAACCACGTAAAGTGGGCTGTTCCATTCATGGGACTGCTCGAGGATCTGGCGTAAGACGAAAATGTGATCAGTGCATGATCTCCCGCTCTAAAGCCTGCCTGCTCTTGACGAAGTAGGTCATCTACCGCTTTCTTTATACGCTGGAGTAAGATGCGACTGAAGACTTTGCTGGTGATTGATAGTAGGGTGATGCCTCTCCAATTGTTGCATTCTCCTAGATCTCCTTTCTTTGGTAATTTGATGATGGTACCAGTTCTCCAGTCAGCTGGGGTTGTCTCCTGGTTCCATATGTCCTGCAGGATGCGTTGGAGGATAAGACAAGAGGTGTGTCCTGTTCTTCTGCCTTCAGCATCTCGGGGCATACACCATCTTCTCCTGGGGCTTTGCCATTCTTCAGCTTGCGGATGTCTTCCTTGACCTCATCTACTGTGATGTCTCCCATGTTGACGTCCAGGTCCTCCTCTGCCATAGGAATGTCAGCTGGTGTTGGTGGATCAGGGCGGTTTAGGATCCTCTGGAAGTGCTCTCTCCACCTCTCGAGCTTGGCACATTCTTCTGTGATAGGTGTTCCGTCCTCTGCCTTAACTGGTATGTCTTGGTTCTGTCCTCTGTCTCCCCGCAGCCTCTTGGTGGTTCTATACACTGTCTTCATATCCTTCATCTCTGCTGCTGCCTCAGTTTCTTCAGCAAGTCTCTCCGCATAGAGACGTTTATCTTTCCTTGCATACAACTTCACTTCTTTGTCTTTCTCTCTGTGCTGGGTTGCTATTCTTTCCTTTAGCCTGGGTGACTTGGCATCTAGCAGTTTCTTCTTGATCTGTTTTCTCTCCTCAATGGTTTTCCATGTGTTGGCAGTTATCCACTCAGATTTCACACTTTTCCTATAACCTATTGTCTCTTTTGCTGTTTCGGTTTATAGCCTTGTTGAAACTGTCTATGGTCAGTGCTGTTTCATCTTGGAGGACGCTGAAGCGATTCTTCAGGGTGACGCAGAATTCTTTCTTTGTTGTTGGATCTTTTAGCTTGGCAACATCAAAGCGCAGGTTCCGACTGTCCCCAACTTTTGCCTTCCTCAGTTTGAGGGTCAGTTTCGCTACCAGTAGTTCATGGTCACTACCAACGTCTGCGTGTCGCATCACACGTACATCTTGTAGGGAGGCCTCCATTTTCCGTTGATAATGATGTGATCAATTTGGTTCTTTGTCTTGCCGTCAGGGGATGTCCATGTTAGCTTGTGGATGGTTTTGTGAGCGAAAAGAGTACCGCCAATGACCAAATCATTTTCTTCACAGAGGTCGATGAGTCGTTCGCCGTTGTCGGTCATGTCTCCTATTCCATGTTTCCCCATGACTCTTTCCCTGTTCTCATTGTTGCTACCAACTCTTGCGTTGAAGTCCCTATCAGGAGGAGAACATCGTGTCTTGGTATGTATCCAATGTTGCTTGGAGCGCACTGTAGAACTGATCCTTGTTCTCCTCGTCAGTGTTGTCTATTGGTGCATAGGCCACTATAACTGATAGCTTGGCACACTTGGAGTTCATTCTTACGTACAGCAGGCGTTCATTGATTGGTTTCCATTTCAGTACGGCATTGGCATGTTTCTTGGCAATAATGAGGGCAACTCCTTCCTGATGGATGTCATCTTGCCTTCCTGACCAGATGATGGTGTGGTCGGCTGGGCTATAAGCAACATTATCTTATCTTATCTAGATGATGGTTTCTCCAGTACTCAGTCTCTGTTTTCCTGTTTTTGTCCATCTTGCCTCTGTGACCCCTAGTAGGCTCAGGTTGTAGTTTCTTCATCTCATTTCAGTTTGTGCTAATCTTCCTTGGTACAAGGTCCGCACGTTCCAAAATCCAACTCTGGCATGTGACGTTTTGGCGTTAGGATCCGCTGAGTCGCTGGGACGTCCCTTCCTCTTGTGATTCCTCTCCTTCATACTCCAGATGGGTGTTTCTTGCTCCTTTCCGTGCAGTAGTTTTTGGGTAGGTGCTTCCCTCCGTAGCGTACTGTTTTTCCGGGGTGAGGTTGCTAGCCCACGCCAAACTCGCCTGTTCCGCCATAAGACGGCAAGTTGTCTTCTATTATCCTCTTGGAAGTTCCCGATCAAAAAATCTGATTGTTGTTGGTATTTTTTTTTTTTTAAAGTGAGATTCAAAGATGACTGGTTAGTTGAGTTGTAACTATTTTTCTAGTTTCAGGTTTTTTTTTGTGAAAAATTCTAGGGTACAATTGAACACTCTAATAAAAATCAATGGGCAATTGAGATTAATGGGTCATCGTTGGTGACACATAACAATAAGGGTTTGGGTTTTATTGAGTGAGTAAATAAAGAAATGGCGGCGGATGTGCTGGACATGTTTTGGAGAAAGTGGATGAGATGGACAATTAGTATCCCTTTGAGCTCCAGATTTGCAAATGTTCGTCAACAAGTTATTGTATTATCTATTGAAACATAACGGTATAAAATAGATTTTTTTATTAGTGTCCTTCATTTGTGTATCCAAAGTGTAAACAGCTGTTTGTTTAGTAATAGTTGTTGTGTGTGTGGAAAAGAATTTGTAAACTGCAGGTGTTCAATGTGGGACACATTTAACGCTAAGAATTTGAACAATGACTGTACTATGAGGCGTCACACTTCTTCTGACACCAAACGCTTTAAGAACTTAACCGCCCTCCTCTTCTTTGTAACCTTTTTCTCTTCATACACCTCGATTGCTATTTGGTGCTGCCATTGCTCGCTTGAATGCCAGGAACATTCTATCAGTTGCATCGTTCGGAAAGTTATATTTCCCTTGAGCCATTGGTTTGTAAATTTCCTCCTGACACTGTTAAAGTCATAAGACTCTCAAATGAGTCAGGGTAGAATGAGCCAACGTCTTTGTTCAAAAGTGTCCATTATGTTTTCGGATGTCAGTTTGTGCGTCAACGATTTAGTTTGCAGGGTACAATAAACATTCGGTTTAAGTTCGGTGGCCGATACTAACTCGGTTTAGGTGAATGTAAAACTAATCGTCTTTAAGGTGGGTGCTAGGATATTTTTATGAGCATTTTGGATAAATTGTTAATAATTCTAAACTGAAAGCAGCAAAAACTTTCCAAAAAAGAAAGTCTTCAGAACAGAAAACGCAATTTCATTGGTTGGGGGGGAGGAGGGCGGGGGGGAAGGGGGAGGAACACTATTCTAGAAGCATTCGGTGTTAGAACAATGTGTTAAATGTGTGCTGCTGTTCTGCTGAGTCTGCTTTTGAAACGGATTGTGAATCTATTTATTATATTTAGTTGGCAGGCTGCTCATAGGTAAAAATGATGCGCCGATTCCCGTACGAGCACAAGTAAGGAATTTGACTCAAGCTGCTTTGGCGCAGGGCCGCCGCTCAAAAATAAACCCTGTGTGTCTTAAAAAAAAAAAATTTAACTTCTTTTTCATCTCCTCACAGTTTTGTTTTTGTTTTGAGCATATAAAATGAAAATCAGACGAAAAATTATTTTGTCGTAGATGTAAGAGCCCTTAAGAAAGATTTTTGTTTTACTTAATCCAGTAAGGAAGCTCTGTGGGAAGTTTACATTTTACTACTAATTATTAAAATTTAAAGAAGACATGCATGCACCTTCATTTTTTTTTTAACTGCTTGTAATTGAAGGTGTAAAAATAATTTGTGGCATAGAATAGACTACCTGCCAAACTGTAAACAGGTTAAGACATGTGTGCAACCTGTATTTGATGTATTTGAAGCTAATGCGGTATGAAAACTTCACACATATGGCTTCACTTATTATTTATTATGTATTTATTGCATTTTCAAATCAGCCTTGTCTTATTTAAAAAAATAAAGTACATTAAAAAAAGAAATATTAACATTTTAAAAACCGAGTCTCCTCACATCTGGAACACTACTGATCGAAAAAGTTGTTTGTAGACAACCCTGCCTCTCAGCTGAGGTCGTTCCACAATGCACTGTCTGAGATCAACTGACTATGACATGAGCCTCCTGCAACAACCTCCGTTACTGAAATTAACTCTTCTTTCCAAAAGATTAATTACTAATTTGGCAGTATGAACACTAGCCTATTCTTATAATGCACAATATTGTGAATAATCTAAAACCCTTAAATGTAAAAGTTCATCAAAGATTTTGCATCTTGGATTGGGAAACATCATGATTAACAAGATAAATTAAAAGTCCTTTAGACTACACACAAGAGTTCAGCTTAGATCATAGATCATTCTTTTGTTTCAAACAGAATGAAAATTAACATTTTTATGCGAGGACAGATCTTACTGCGGTGACAAGTTACTTAGTTTGGGAGGGTTACAGAACACATTGGAAAAGTTTGGTTGGGAGGATCAGAGAACACTCAGGTAAAGTGAATATTAATGATAATTCAAGTTTTAAAAGGTGAGGGTCGGAAACGGAAATATTTTTGTATTCTAATAAATTTTTGTGATAACGTCTGGTCAAATGAAATATGCCTAAATCAGTTAATGCATGAAACAATACCTAAATACATGACAGACATAAGTTCAGATTAGAGCTTTCACTGAATATGAATATTTGGGGTGGGGGGGGGGGGGGGGGGGGGGGGGGGGGGGCGGAGGACACCTACATACAGCAAATGATTAGATACAGCAGTGATTAGAACAATGATGTTAAAAAATGTCCATCATGGCTGTGTCACTGGCCTGAAGCTTTTTGCAGTACTGTGATTGTGAAGAATGAGTGTGCAAAGTTCCCCAAGATCTTCATCACAGTCAGGTGTATGCGGCTGTCATGAACTCCCAGTTCCTGACTTCAGCATGTCATGTCAGTGCTTGGCACCTGACCATGCTGCTTCCCTGTCCTCTCCTCTTCTCTCTTTTTCTCCTTTCTGTTCTTTTTCTCACTCTCTGAGTGGAAAAATATTAATATCATCAAACAGCCTTCAAGATTTTTAGTCAAGGCTTATCTTTTAAACAAAAAAAAATCCAGAGAAGGTTCCATTTTTGCAATCCTAGAAGCATGCTTGACAACAGGTTTGGAGCTGGAACATCAACATTCAAATTAATAAGTAACTCTGGTGGGATTCAAACCCAGAATCTTTCATCCCACAACCTGTATCAAACCATTTCACTACAGCGGCTGGTTACTGCCTTCTACTTATATTGTGTTGATGCGAATGAATGCATGTTCTATGTTTTTTGCCCGCTGTAACTTACAGGTTGGACTGTAACGTGTTGCAGGTGTATGTTACGATTTCCCAGCACAAGTATCAAACTGCAGTTTCAGTCCCTAGTTGAGGACACAGTGCCCCCAGTGATTCCACCGCCTGCAGCTCCTTCCCCAAAGAAAAAACTTCCTCCACCCTTAAAAATCAATATTCCTGAACCTGACCTGCTTGCTGGCAGTCCTTGCATTTCGCCTACAGGAACCATCAGGTTAGTATGCTAAGTATCTGTAACTTTCGGCATAGGATAGGGTTTACATCAAATATAATATGAATTATTACAGAGATCTATCGCATATTTGAAGTAAGCCAATATCTTAAGCCAAAAACTAGCAGCCAGTAATGCTGTGCATGATTATAGAATTGGTTCAGCTTACATCTAGGGAAGAAACTAACGGTCTGATTTGAATTGGTGAGGACCTGGTTGGTTTAGTGGCATCATCAGGTAGTTCAGCTGGAGATGGCATCAGAAGTGGGTGAAATACTAGATAAGAGGCATTTATTTGTGAACATCATGTGCAGTTTTCCAACCCAGATTGTGCATTGTCTTTAGCTTTAAGTTTAACTTTATTGGTGTATTTTAATATACTCTAAAACATTCTACTAGTCTCGTTCATGTATTGAACTAGAGAAACATTCTTTTGAATCATGATTGCTAAACAGTAAACTACTTGAAGTTGCCATTGCTTCCATCTATTTTGATTTCGTGGACTTACTGATGGCGATTATTTGTGTGCCCCACTAGCATTTTCTCACTATGGGTAATGTGCATTGTTAAAGGAGACAAAGATACCTTGTGGTCTGTCACCACCATAGCTGAGGAGTAGGAATAGGTAGGTGGGTGCCTGTGTGCCCGAGATATTTTTACTGCCTTTTCCTACATGTCAGTATAAACTATTGTGGATGTACTCTGTCAGTCTATGTCAAGGGTCCAAAAATTGTAAGCATTGTTGAAAACGGTGCCTTGAAGTGGGTATAGCTACTTTGTATTGCGATAGCTAGCAATCATTTGAAAAGCTGTTTTCCCATGCAGACAAAGTAACATGAGAGGTAAAACATTTTGAAGTGCCAAAGGTACGCAACTGTAAAGTTGAGGCCAGATGGGAAACTAGTTAGGAGGTACAAGTAACTTACCTAGGATTTTTATGACATTATTTATTAATTTTTAGCCTGTTGTGTGACATACAGCACCTAATTGCACAGGTTAGAATTCAATACATGTAAAACCAACTTATAAAATGTTTTCTACTGCATTAAGAAAAGACTTTGCCGACACACTATATGTGTAGCTTCCTTTAAAGCTCTTAGTTTTCGTCTCCAGAATGATATACATTTGAAATTTATTCCTTTTTCTATTTTTGACTTGTGGGAGAAAATTTTGTGTGACAGTGATGAAGTGTTAATTCCTTTTACAATTAACAAGATAGTGTAGAAAATAATGAGTAATACTTCAGGTACATACTAACATAGTGGGTGAAAAGATTTTGATGCTGAAGATGTCAAACTGTGGGAGATTGAAAAAGTTGAGACCATCATTGGTTCTGATTATGAAGCTGCTCTATATATGTATTTGATGGAGAAGAGGATCCAGTTCTGAAGCATTCACTGTAGACTGTAGGTGGTCTTCTTGTGGTTTAGGTTATCATTGTATTGTTATTTCTGAGTTAATTACCTTCTTTTTGTTTCCTATATACTTTTATGGCTCTATTTTGAGTACGTGTAGAGCTGTATGCAAAACAAAAGGGAGGCATGCTTTCTGTGTTTTCTCCATTATTTGCTTGGCTTACAGTGTGCCCACATGGCTGGGAACCCAAGCAAATACTACATTGTATCCATAAGGTTGCAGAGAGGTGCACAATTCAAAGACTTTCAGCAGCTGAGGGTGCTTGAGATTACGGCCGGCAATGGCCTCCAAAGCAGAAAGGGAGTCTGATAAAATAAGGAAACTTTGTTTCGATATGCAGATCATTTGAAGAGCCAGGACCAAGGCTGTCAGCTCAGCAGTGTAGATCGAGCTGTCTGTTGGAATGTGTTTGGTACACCTCTGAGGGGGATCTGAAGCACAAAACACAGTAGAGGCAACTCCCTCCTCAGATTTGAACCATCTGTGAAAACTTTTTTTGTAGGATGGAAACTTAGAATACAGTTGAGCAAAAAGGGACTTGTATGTCAAGGAACTAGTGGAATCTTTCCGGTACGAGGCCAAATCAAAGCGAATCTCTGGAGTGAAGAAAGTACATGGTGGGTCATCAGGAAACTTGCTTCCCCGAAGATGAAGTATGGCTGCCTTAGTGGCGGGATAGAAAAGGGTCATACACACAAAACTCCACTGCCTGGCTATACAGGAAGTGTCCGCAGGAGTATCAGCCTGCGTACGCAGAAAGAAAGAAAAGGAAACTTGGAAAAATCATGAATTGCTCCCAGGTCTATATCTGCTTTGTTCAGATGGAGAAGAAGACTAATTCCCTAGGGTAGAATGGAACTGGGCTGGTCATCGTATTTCTTTTGGAACTTGGGGTAAAAAAAACCAGTCATATGCCAGGTTTTGAAGTTTAGAAGAGAGACTCGGACAGTAATTCAAGGCAAGTGTGTGTGTGTGTGTGTGTGTGTGTGTGTGTGTGTGTGTGTGTGTGTTGTGTGTTTACAGAACTGTGAATTATTTTGTTAATGTTGACAGTGCTGATACAGTTCTATGAATTGTTTGGTTTTACGCAATAAAGAAGGAATTGGTAATCTACAGTAGCCTCAGAAAGGCGAAAGGATAAGATACTTTTAAAATGGAAGGGTGTATGTTTTCAGTGCAGCCAATTCTTGCCCTACAAGTCCACGCGCAGGCACAGGTCAGCGAGTTGCCATGGTGCCTGATCTTCGCACAGTTGCAGCATTTGCTGCAGCGCATCCACGAGAAGAGAAAGAGAGCAGCGTGGGTACAGATGAGGGGGGCCTAGAGATGACTCTAAGCCCCCATATTCCTATGCCCAGCTAATCGTACAGGCCATAACATCGGCGGGAGATAAACAACTGACATTGGCAGGCATTTATGCCTACATTACCAAGAACTACCCATACTACCGTACAGCTGATAAGGGATGGCAGGTGAGAGTGCTGTTAGGTATGTGTATAATAGCCATAGGAAGAAAGTAGTGGAAGACCTACTGGTCAGATGTAAAAGTTCACTTTATCGGAAGAAATGATACGCGTGATAGCAAATGACTGAAACATTGGACTTACAAAGGTCAGCATATTTGAGCCTTTGCCTGATCTGTAAGGATGGTGCTGGAGGGGGTGAGGGAGTGAGGGCAAAGGAGATATGAGGAGAGAATAGAGACCATAAGTCAGATTTATCAGCATGTTTCATTGATGCTGTGTATAGCGTTGATGGACAATGGAGAAAGGTAAGCAGACCTGTGCACTTCACGATTTTTGCGTATAATCTCACGAAATTTAATACAGCTATACGATTGTACGTTTCAAAACCAAATTGTACGAAATTTTGATGAACGAGCTTACGAAAATGCGCTGAACACGTAATCCGGCCGAGTCCAAGAGTCTGGTCCAACTTTTAAAAGTTCCGATGGCGCATGCGTACTTCCTGCCTCTATGAATGCATCAACATTGCTTCTCACTCAGCTTCAACTCGCGCGCATGAAACAGACAACGAAAATTCAGATTCATTGGTAGAAGCTGTGATCCAAAAGAAAAAGAAATATGAACAGAAGTACAAACCAGCGTATCATACTATTTTCAAGTTCATTACTGCGTCAAAGAAGGGCGATACGTTCGCACACAGCACCACGTGTAACTGTCAAATCTCGATTGCTACGGTGGTCGCTTTGACATTCAGCGGCACATCGGTAGCAAAAGCCACAAGGGAAACAGTGATTCTGGAAAACGGTAGGCAATGAACATTCAAAGCTTTTTCGTGAAGTCGAGTTCTGCAGGCACTTATGATGAGAGACTGGAACATCAGACTACTCGCGGAGAGGGACAAAAAGCTCCAAAATCCCCCCCTCCCACCCCACCCCCGGCCCCAAAGGAGCACACTGTCCAGTGAAATTCTTGAAAGTCTTCTCATCCTGAAGAAGGCTGGCTGTTTTTTAATAGATGCAGTTCATGGCCTTTCAGCTGACAATTTAAAGGACAGCGTTCGTAGGGTCCTTTGAAGTCCTTATAAACGGGATTTTTGTCAAAAGGTACTGTTAAGTCCTGTTTTTTCAAGAGAAGGAGCCTTGAAAACGGAACCGATACATCTTCCACAACCCAAACCGTACTTTTGCAAGTTGCAAAGAGTTGACAGATGCCGACGCGATCATCTGAAACGCGGTAGGCAGGCCTATAACGCTTGGCCTATCAGTGGGCTTTCTGTTTAGTAAGCTTAGCTAGCAGACGACGCAAAGCTGCGGTTCTGCTGGTGCGTTGCTGCAATCCAGCTTTTTTGACGTCACGGGTTCCACAGTGCAGACGCGGTGCTAATGTTCGCGGCATATAGCTGACTTAACGTTTTCGCTCATGCTAGCTATGTTAAAATGTTCCCTTTATAGAAATTCATTTGAAGAGTGGGGCAATAATGATGAAATATTATTACCCAAATAAATATAGGTACATAACATGACGGATTGCGAACATGCGAACATAACAAACAGCTTGGGGAACAGCTATATACTGAGTTCTTGAGTAACATTTACAGGATAGATTCCTTTTCCCGCCTTGTCTACCCCCCCCCCCCCCCCCCCCCCCCCTTCCTCCACGTTGGCAAAGGTCCTTTTAAACTGATTTGAGGTCCTTTTAAAGTCCTTTAAAGGTCCTTTTTTGGCCTCATGCCCATCACCTGGGAACCCTGAAGGAGCTGGAATCACCAAGTCTGAAATAAAGTTCACATCATAATTGTTATGCTCTTCAGAAAGACTGGTTAGCTTATTAACAGTTAAAAAGTGCCCATAGTAGCATATGAAAGAAATAGATTACTTCAAGATTTTTTTTTCCAGTTATGTCCATCAGTACAGTAAAAAGTGAAGAGAGTTATTTTAAAGTGTTATAAAAAGAAAATTCACATCAGTTAATGTTCTTGTTAATTTCCTGAGCAAAGGCTTTTGGCCATCAGAGGATACTGGCAAGGAACTTGGATTAGTTTGACAATCATTGATTGTTAAAGAAGCCAATTTAACCCCCTTGAGTGCCGCTATTTTGTATCAGTTTTGAACTTCTGTGTGCCGGAGCAAAATTTTGACTTTTTGCGGTAGGTTCACTGTTTTGATCAGTGCTCATTTTCTAGTAAAGATATCTCTTAGATTTTTTGCATGTTTTCTTGTTATACCTTGGGCTATAATATCTCCAAATATTATTAGATTCTGATTCCTCTGAGTATGCTAAATAACTTCATAATTCAGGTTTTACCAAAAAAAAATACTTTGCAAGCATACATAACCCCACAGCAGCAAAACGAAAAAACACACAAACCCAGCAAAAAGTGGTTTTAGTATTTACTGAACATCTGTGTAAATACCTGGTAATGCATTTACAACCCACAATGGATGTTTTATATGATAAATCTATGTATTTCTGGGGTTGGTACAACCCTGATATCAAGGGACACAATTTTGTTTTCTGGGTAGGTTCACTAATATGCCCACTGCTCTTTCAATTCTTGACATACATCTTAGATACTTGGGAAATTTTCTTGTCATATCCTTGGCTACAGCCAGATATCACAATCAACTGATTTGGTTTGTACTGAGTAGACCAAATACATATATAATGATGAATGTTTTGTTTGGAAAACAGGCTCTTTCAGAACAAAGACAATAAATAGCACTAAAATCACAATGAAATAACACAAAAACTGGTGTTAGTGCCCACTGAACTTCAGGACAAAACATCTGTACTCACAATAAAAGCTTGATAATTCATATATATATATTTTTTACCCTATCATTGGGGGAACTCCAGTCCAGGTAGTTTCTGTGTGCCAGAGCAAAATTTGACTTTTTGCGGTAGGTTCACTAATGTGATCAGTGCTGATGTATTGGTTGAGATATCTCTTAGATGTTTTGCATGCTTTCTTCTTATACCCAGAGCTATAATATCTCCAAATAATATTAGATTTTGTGCATTCTGAGTATAAAAGGTAATCTTATAATTCAACTGTTTACAAAAATTATACTTTGCAAGCATACATAAGTCCACAGCAGCAAAACATAAAAACATGGAAATCCAGCAAAAAGTGGTTTTAGTGTTTACTGAACACCTGTGTAAATATATGGTAGTGCATTTACAACCCACAATTGTTGTTTTATATGATAAATCTATGTGTATCTGGGTAAGTACAATCCAGGTATCAAGGGACACAATTTTGTTTTCTTGGGTAGGTTCACTAATATGCCCACTGCTCTTTCAATTCTAGACATATATCTTAGATACTTGGGAAATTTTCTTGTCATATCCTTGGCTACAGCCAGATATCACAATCAACTGATTTGTATGTACTGAGTAGACCAAATACATAATAATGATGAATGTTTTGTTTGAAAAACAGACACTTTCTGAACATAAACAGAAAATATAGCACTAAAATCACAATGAAATACTACAAAAACTGGTGTTAGTGTTCACTGAACTTCAGGACAAACATCTGTACTCACAATAAAGCTTGAGAAAGTATTCTTTTCCAACCCATATCATTGGGGGCACCCCAGTCCGGTACGGTGGGAAAGAAGATGGGAATCACACATTATCCACAGCATCAGTCTGCACATCTTGCAAGCCTCTTGGGAATTGGTATTGTTTAGCAGTGATAAAATAACAATACCAACACTCCATGTTACTTCCAGTTCATTGATCACTCTGTTTTCTTTCACACATGTAGTTTGGTTCACTCATGAACTAAATGCGAGCGATATGCCATTAACACAGAAGGATAATATATAAAACACTGCAAAAACAACCACACAAAAAGACTACTAAATACAGCACTGAGCTACAAAAGCCCACACCACAGATGATGAAAGCACACTACTAAAAAATACACCGGTGCTGCAGAGAACACACCACACCACAGAACCTATGGACAGAAGGATCAAGATTCCACACTACTGCCAATAAATGAACTTGGTGTGGTAGTCCATATAACACTGCGGGTAGCACAGTGCTGGCTGCGAGGGACAGAACTTGCAGTAGTAGCGGGTGTCACGCCTCCTCCCCTTCTTGGCACACACCTTGCAGGATCTTGTTGGTCGATGCTTGTGAGGTGTTGGAGGAATAGAATCTATGAAGTGCCTAGCTATCAGACGCACTTCATCATCTGATTTGTTTTCCTCCACCTCTGGAATCTGGTCAGGCCAAATCCATGAACCAGGGTTTATTTTTGTAGCGCGCCCTGCGCCAAATGACGCATTCAGTCTAAAATTGACCCATTACTTTTGCTCCTAGCGGGACATCGGGCGCATCATTTTTATATGCACGCGCGCCAGCCTAACATAAATTTAAATAAATAGATTGCTACATCGTGTTTCAAAAGCAGTAGTCTTTCAACAAAACGATCAAGCAACAAAGACCCTAACTTATCTTAACCGAATGCTTTAAGAATAGATGTGTTCGTTCGGATGATTGGTCAGAGGTTTTATGTTCCAACCAATGAAAATTGTCGTTTTCTTTGGTTCTTGGAAAGCGAACACTTTCCTTTTCTTGGAAGAGTTTGCTGCTTTCAGTTTCAGAAAAAGTTGATATTATTATCATATGTTCGTCAAAGATGCCTCCTAAGAAAAAACCTAGACCAGAAGAGGGACAGAGGACGTTATTTGCATTCACACAAAAAACAGTGAGTAGCGATAGGCCTCCGAGTGAAAACAGAGATTTCAGTTTCCGAGTCGTCTGCTGCTTCAGATCGTGATGCACAGCCATTGACATCGAAACAAAATGAACAGGCAACACGACATTTTCAAGTTGGCTGGCTCCATTCCTACCCATGGCTCAGTTATGAGAACGGTCTTATGCACTGCAAACAGTGTAGGAAGCTGAAATTTTACAAACACAATGGCGCAAGGGACAAATAACTTCCGAACGAGCACACTGACCAGACATGTGTCTGGCAGCGATCACCAGCGAGCAATGGCAGCACCAAATGAGCAAAAGAGGATGTCAGTGGCTGCAGAAAAAGCGTTATCCAAAGAAGAGGAGGCGGTTCAAGTTGCTATGAAAGCTGTATTCTGGCTGTGTCAAGAAAGTCTGCCGCTTCATAAGTACCAGTCATTGCTGTCATTTCTTAGACTGTTAAATGTGCCCCACATTGAACATCTGCAGTGTGGTGAGAAAACAAACTATTCAAGTACGACGTCTGCACATGGATTGTTGCAAGTGTTGTCAGACATTGTGGATGAAAACATCACTCAAAAGGTTAATGAGTCCCCAGTAATTACACTGTTTACAGATGAAAGCACAGACATTGTGGTTAATCACAAGCTGGCTGTAAGTGTCAGAGTGGTAGACCCATTGTCAATGAAGCCTTCTACTTTCTTTTTGACAGATGTAAGAATCACAGATGCAACTGGAAAAGGTATCTTTCAAGCCATCAAAGCAGAACTTGACAAGCGACAAATTCCAGTAACCAAGATTTTTGGACTAGGAACAGATGGAGCCAGTGTAATGACAGGGAAGAAGAATGGACTGGCAGGTCAGCTGATGGAAGTCAATCCTCATTTGAAAAACACTCACTGTAGTGCACACAGAGTCGCACTTGTGTCTGAACAGGCTGCTGAGAACATTCCAGCTATTAAAAACTTTAAGGACACCATCACAAGCATTTTTTACTTCTTTCACAAGTCCCCAACAAAGAGTGATCAGCTTGAGAGCATCCAGAAAATTTTGGATGATCCTGTTGTGAGTACAAAGAAGTGCATGCTGTCAGATGGCTTTCTTTCTTCACAGCTCTGGAAACAGTTTATCGCACCCTTGACTCCCTACTCACTTTCTTTGATGCCAGAAGCCATGCAAATGACCCAAAGGCTATTGGGATGAAAAAGAAAGTAGCTCAGGAACTGTTCATCAAACTCAGCTATGCCATGATGGACTGGCTGCAGCCAGTGATGCGGCCGAGTCAGTTTTTTCAAAGGAAAGACATTGACATTGGTGTTGTCAAGGTGAATGTGATGATGTGCATCTCTGATCTGGAGAAAATGAGGGATGACTTGGTAGAGAAAGGCAAACCAACATATTTCAGCGAGTTGAAAGAGGACTTGAAAGATGGGTTTTTCAAAACTCACAGAGTTGCACAGAATGCCTCTCATTTCCAGGGAGTGAAAACGCAGTT